>JALPQD010000001.1:11584349-12177185 GCA_023101885.1 Typhlomys cinereus
TATAGTGCAAAAACTTTATTATGTCAACACTCAGGAGACAGCGGCAAGAGAGGACTGCTGGGAGTTTGAGGACACTAGTAGACCACAGAGAGTTACAAGACCCTGCCTCTCAAGCAGAAGGTCCTGAGTTCAAATCCCAGGTCCTACGTAAAAAACGTCAGATAGAAATGGTGGCAGCCTGTACCTCCAGCCCTGGTGGGTGGAGCCTGGGAAATCCCAGAGCAAAGCAAAAAGGAGGTAGAAGCAATCAAGGATGATTCCTGATGTCACTCTTGGTCCTCCCCAGGGATACACATGCCCTCTGATACACACATACACACACACACACACACACACACACACACACTCTGAATGAATGAATGAATAAAGTAAAAAAAAAAAAAAAAAAAGAAAACAGGGCTGGGAATGCACGCTGGTTGGTAGAGTGTCTACCTAGCATGCACAAAGCCCTGGATTCCACCACCAGCACTGCGTAAAACCCAGAGTGGGGATCCACAATCCCAACATTGAAGGTACAGGCAGGAGGATCAGAAGTTTAAGGCCATCCTTGTCTGCATAGCAAATTTAAGGCCAGTTTGGGATATGTGAGATCCTATCTCAAAGACAAAAATAAAATAAAATAAAAAACAATCTAATAAAACAACAACAAAACTCCAAAACGAAAGTCAAACAAAACCCTATAATCATTCAGTTATGTAGTATGTTTTCTCATTATTACACACATGCCTGTGTGCCTTCCTTCTTTCTCTCTCCCTTTTTCAAATAAAAAAAATTTAAAAACATCGTGTATGTGCATGATATACTGGTATACGTATGTTACGATGTGTGTGTGTGATCATGTGTGTGAGTGCCACAGCACGTGCATGGAGGTCAGAGGAAGAGGAAGAGTGTAGGTCCATACCTTGCATCTTGCTTGAGATGGGGTCTGTACTGTTTGCTGCTGTACACAACCGACTAGTTGGTCCTCCAGCTTGGAATTCTACCTCTGCCTCCCATCTTGCCTGGAGGAGCACTGAGATTATAGATGTGCTATCACACCTGGTTTATGTGAGTTCTAGAGATTTAAACTCAGGTCTTTATATTTGTACAGCAAGAGCTCTGCTCACTGAACCATCTCCTATGTCAAGAAATAATTCAATTATTTTTTAATCCAAGGCCTTATGCTGTTAGGCAAGTGCTTTATTTTGTAATCATTAAGTTACATTCCCAGTCCTAAGAAACATTTTTTAAAAATATTTTATTTACTTGTGTGTGTGTGTGTGTGTGTGTGTGTGTGTGTGTGTAGAGAGAGAGAGAGAGAGAGAGAGAGAGAGAGAGAGAGAGAGAGAGAGAGAATACTGTATGTCCCTGTATGACTTTGGGAATCTTTCTGGATTGTTTCTACCTCCTTTTTGCTTCATTCTGGGATTTCCTAGGCTCCCCCCACCAGGGCCTGAAGTACAGGCCATGGCTGTTTCTGCCTGGCATTTTTATATGGGACCTGGGATCTGAACTCAGGACCTTCTGCTTGAGAGGCAGAGTCTTAATCCCTGAGCCATGTCTCCAGCCCCTAAGAAACATTTTTTTAAAAAATATGCCCAAATTTCCATTGATTTCATTTGTTTTAAGATATGAATCAGTTGTGTCCCAGAAGAAGAGCTGTGGAAGAAGTCTGAAGGAGCTCTTCTTTCTGGTGAGATTCCTGCCTAGGGAGAGGATGGAAGAGGAAGACGATCAAAAGCCAGGTGCCAGCTGCAGAAACCCCACAAAGGTGTCTGAATCTCTGTGTGCCTTTCATGCTTCCAAGATGGCACTGTACTTATGTGTTATATTGCCATTGCATAATTTTTTAAAGGTAAATCAATAGAGTTCATGAGAATTTTCAGAATAACAATAATAAAAAGAGCCAGGAGCCAAGAGTAGCGAGTCAAACCCGCAGTCTCAACACTTGGAAGGCTAAAGGAGGATTGCTACAAGTCCCAGGACAGCTACAGTTGCAGAGGGAAGTCCTGTTTAAAAATAAATGAAGAGACTGAAAAGACAGTTCAATGGACAAACCTATAAAGCTGAGTTTGATCCTTGGAAACCCACATGGTAGAAGAGAGAACAGATTTCTGAAAGTTGTTGTCTGATTGCCTCCCATGTACCATGCATGCATTCTCCCCTCCCCCTTCTCTTTTTCTCTCTCTCAAATACATAAATAAAATAAAATAAATAAAACAAAAATAAATAAAATAAAGAGGTTTATTAGAATGATTAGAAAAATTATTACATAAAGCACTTTGGATATATATACTGCAGTAAGCTCTATATGATCATTTTATTAAATGAAATTTGTTTTTAATAACATAAAAGTTAGGGCTGGAGAGATGGCTTAGGTGTTAAGCCTCTGTCTCAGAAGCAGAAGGACCTGAGTTAGAATCATGGATCCCCATGAAAAGGCTGGGCAGTAGGGCCTGCGATCCCTCAGAGCAAAAGCAATAAGGAGGTGGAGCTATCTAGGAGTTGCCCCTGGACCTCCACAGGCACACATAGTGCCCTCTGAGCACACAGACACACAGACACATACACACAAATAATGTAAAAGAACAAGACTCTTTCTCAAAAAATGGCATGCAAGTTTACTTAATAAAAAAATTTTTTTAGGGGCTGGAGAGATGGCTCAGTGGGTAAAGGTGCTTTCCATGCAAGCCTGGACATTCACCCAACATAGTGAATGTCAAGGTCTGAATGAGAGTTGTCTCCCACAGGTTTATGTATTTGGATCCTTAGCTGCTGTTATTAATCTTTGAGAAAGTTGTGGTAACTTTGGGAAGCGGAGCCTTGCTGGAGGAAGGCAGACACAGGAGGCAGGTTGGAAGTTGGTCGGCCGCACACTACTTCTTGCAGGTCTGCTGCTTGTTCTCTCTAGGCCTCCATGATGTCTGAGGTGACCTACGCTATCCCAGCTTTTGTCGACAACCATGCCCTTTCTGCCATAATGGACTGTATCTCCCCTCTGTAACCATAAGCCAAACACATCTCCCTTTCTTCCGTTAAGTTGCTTAAGTCGGAGTGTTGTCTCACAGCAGCAGAAAGAGTAACTGCAACAGTAGAAAAAGAGAAGGTACCTTGCAAAGTTGTCCTCTGACTTAGACATGTGTTCTGTAACATGTATACACACATTCATGCAGACATACATATAAAATGAAGTAACAAATAAAAAATTTCTGGGTACGCTTGCTCACATCTGTACTACCAGAACTTGAAAGGCTGAGGTAGGATAAATCCTGACAAGATCAATCTGAGCTACAGAGTGACTACTTGTCTTAAAACAATAACAAAACAAACAACAAAAAGTTGACTCCAGCAGAAAAGATTCTTGGCATGTGGTATTAAGCCTGTGTGGTCTCATGATTTTTTTCAAGCCCTGGCTTGACTTTGCATTCTGTTCTTTCTTTTCCCTTAATTTCTAACTTTGTCTCTATGATGCTGAGAAAAAGCTGGGTATCTTGGAAATGGTGTGTTTGGTTAAGTTCCTGAAAGTATTCATTTCCTTCATTTTGCATGCCTTTAAGGAAATGGGATTGGAAAAGGAATCCATCACTTTCCACATTCAGTAAATGTTAAAGTCAATGATGGAGTAGAGTCTGAAGTTTCTAAAGGTTATGTAAAAGTCAGCATAACTCCCACACGGAGGCAGGGTGTGATACCTGAATAATGAAAGTGGTAAAGTCTTCCCACAATGCATCAGCAAAAGTTCACATAGATGACAAGCAGGCCCCTGGCTTCATTCCTAATAACCATCTCTAGAACAGGGATAATGAGGAACGTGAATTTGGAAAACTTATACAAATCCCTGGAACTCACAACACTGGAAAGTGATGTTCTATTTGTGACGTGACGTGCACATAGCTGAGGCACAGTTCCGAATACGGATTACAGAACAGATGCAGATACAATACACAGTAGTAAAGAGACACGTCACTCCTCCCAATGTTGAGGAGCAGTTTCATTCCAGTAAAAGTTGAGTATCTAGTAAACTGATACCATATCGACAATTTCCTTTCTCGGAAAGCAGAGAAAACAACACAGAGAACTGTGAATCAACACTCTGGTGACTGACAGAGGAAGCTGTAGGTGCTGTAGGAGTGACAAGAGCTTTAGAAGAAAAATATTTGCTAGCTTCCACTTTGTAACAGCATACAAGGAACTATAGCAAAGGAACATCCTATACCCCAAGGGGTAAGATCCGAAGCATTCAGATATAGCATGAGTGTAATTTGTAACTTGAAGCCAGAAAGTGTAACAGGGAGGACAATTCAAACAGAAAGTAAGGCTTTAAAAATAAAAGTAGAGTCGAAACAGAGTTAGTGGTATAGCATTGGCCTGGCGTGTGCGACACTTTGGGTCCAATATCCAGCAACACAAAATAAAAATATCCAACAGAACAATAATAAAAAACAACTCATTAGATGCTTATTCCATATTGGACAGCACAGGCTGTAAGCTTGTAATCCTAGCACTCAGAAGGCTGAGGCAGGAGAATATTCAAGAGTTAGAAGAAATTAGTTGGATATACAGTGCGTTACAAGATGGCCTGGATTATAGTGTGACATCTTGTCAAAAGAAAAAAAAAATAAAACCTAAGCTTGGGAAAAGAAGTTAGGAGTGTAAAATGGGGAAGAGAAGGAAGTCTATGCTGGGTCTTGCCAGAGCCACAATAGCTATTTTGAGGCCAAGAGTGGGTCATGAGGACCTAAAATTGGAGCATGCTAAATTGGGCTGAAGGTGCCAGATGATATATAGAAATCACTATTACTGGTGGATGGGGTGCTCACATCTCTCTCAACTTCTAGGGAATTACTGTTGATTTCATGTACTTCTGTTTCTAGACTTTTGCTCTGAAGTTGAACCAAATCTGCAATACCAATTTTAAAATCCACATCTGCCAAAGACTAGATAGAGCTGGGCATGGGTTCCTACTGAAAAACACTTCTGAACCTTTCAGGTATTTCTTGGTAAATACAATTCTTTTCTTCCATGGATGTCTCTAGGAATTGCTTTTAGTAAGAGTCTCTGAGTTTGGCATATTTGAATCTCTGTTATTCATGAGCTCAGGTCTAGTGAGAAGTTCTTATACTATGAACAACATAGTCCTTCCATTTGCATTTACCGAAGTTAGTGTGACAGTAAGAAAGATGACTAAATACAAATGTTCCAAGTTACAATGAAGTTGAAATGCTGAGCAAAAAGCTCAATGGGAAAAGAAATAAGTGAAGTGATTGACAGAAAGTTGCTGTGAATGAGTTCATTTTGTTAGGCTTTGATGAATTTCACTCTGGGACCCAGAAAACTTGCATTAATAGCCACTGCTCCTTATCTTTAAAGAAGGGAATGAACCATGAGAGAAACACAACTGCAAGAAGGGAAAGAATCTTGAATACCAAAACACTAGCTTAGACCACAGAAGGACAAGAAGTAGTAACATGACCAGAGTATGCCATATGCATGGCCAGGATTCGTGCCACTGGAACCTCATGTGCTGCACGAACATAGGAACACACACAAACATATGCACCCAACAGTCACAGTAGAATACTGATCACTATTGCTGTCACAATGAGTTGTCTCTAACCCTAACTATTTCCCCCCCCCCCCGCCCCACCACAGGATTTCTACATTAGTTCGAGTCCTGCCTCAGCTTTCCTGAGTGCTGGATTAAAAACACGTGCCATCATTCCTGGTTTATACCTGTATCTTCACCCCCCCCTTCTTCAAAATGAAAGTCTCAAGAAAGACAGAACAAATGGTCAAGAGTGGGCTTGCTGGCTATACGGTTCAAGGCAGGATGCAGTGACTAACGGACTTACTTTGGGCACAGAATTTAAAGTGGCATAAAAACATTCACTATTCAATATTTTTTTATTCTAAACTTTATATTATTGGGCTGGAGAGACAGTTCAGAGGTTAAGACTCTGCCTTGCAAGCAGAAAAGGACCTGAGCTCATATCCAAATCCCACATAAAAATACCAGATGGAAATGACAGTGGCCTGAACTTCCAGCTCTGGAAGGTAGAGCCTGGGAAACTCCAGAGCAAAGCAAAAAGGAGGTAGAAGCAATCCAGAATGATTCCTGAAATCACTCTTGGACCTCCATAGGCACACACACACACACACACACACACACACACACACACACACACACAACCACTTTATAATTATTAGTGTGCACGTGAACATCAAAGGAAACTGTGTAGAGGGAAACTGTGTAGAGTTATTTTTTCCCATCCACCTTTACATGTGTTTCAGGGATCAAACTCAGATCATCAGGCTTGCACAACAAGCACAATACCTCTCTACCATATCACTGACTCTAATGCAATATTCTAGTCTCTCCCCACCCCCTGCCCGTACCATCGAGTACTCAATGTAGGGTCTAAGAACTAGGCAAGTACTCTACCATTAAGCTATTGCCCAAACCTTATTGAATGCAGCATTTTTAGAAATAAAATTAATTTAAAAATCCATGAAAAGTAAATTAGAAAACTAGAGTTCGGTATCAATAATAAACTACTTTAAGGTATATTGGAGCCTGAGGCAAAGGAATTATACAGATCCTATCTTTTTTCAGATCTCTGGTATTTTGCTCAAATATACTAAAAAATTTATCTTAGTTCCTGAGTTCTTTTTAGCACCTCCTTAAATGCTGCAGCTGACTTAGTACCTGTTCTGACCATTTGCCTCTAATAATGTTTGATTCAAATATTGAAAAGGCATAACTCTGAAACAGTATGAATGCTGAGTGGTTAGGAACCCTGCAAATACCCATTTCAAACTTATGGGCATTTATATCTGTTGCTCAACCTGTGTGAAATGCATGTGTACTGCCTCTTGTCTGTCTTCTTGATCTTTAAGTTTGGACTTATATTATTTACTTATTTATTTAATTTTTTTATCCATCCATCCATCCATCCATCCATCCATCCATCCATCCATCCAATGTTTTGTGGTGTCAGGGATCACATCCAGACTTCATACATGCCAGGAAGATGTCATTTTCTAAATAATGACTTAAGCACCCCTGCTTATACTCCTGTTGCATCCTAGGTTTAAACTTATCAAATACTTAGAGAGTACTTTTGCAATTTATTTATCTGTTTACATGGTTCCCCAAATTATGAACTTAGACAGAATTCGAGGATATTTGTTCTTGCATGACTCTAATACCTAACTAGTATATACCTGGTACATATTCCATCCTCAAGAAATCCTTGAAGTATGATAGAATGGAAACCTTGCCACAGGAGAGTAATTGAAGTTCAAAGTTTAGAACAAGTTCAAGGACACACAAGTTGTCCTCATTTACCTGGATGGGTCTGGCAGGAAAGAAGGCCCAAACTGCTGATCCTCAATTGTTTCAACCTGCTTCACACTTCCTGGAGAAGATCCATTCATTTCCATCACAACTGCTAATAGCATGAAATGGTTTCCTCTGAAGGAGGAATGGCTTTTAAAAAGTGGGTAAGGATGCTGGGCAGTCAGAAATATGATGATTACTGGGCTGGAGAGAGGGCTTACGCTGGGAAGGTGGTATAAGTAAAACTGGGAGTTCCACTTCCCAGGTCCCATACAAAAACTGTCAGGTGGATTTGGCAGCTTTCCCTATAATTCCAGCCTTGGAAGGTGGAACTTGGAAATCCCAAAGCAAGCTAGCTTTACCCAGACTAGCTATAATGGGGTACCCTTGATTTTAATAGAGATCCAGCCTCAAAAGAATAAGGTCAACAGTGATCAAGAATGATTCTCAATATCACTTTCAGACTTCTACATGCATGCACGCGCACACACACACACACACACACACACACACACACACACACCTATCCACATGTGATCACACACATCCAAGTACCCCATATATATATACATATGAAAAGAAGGAAAAAAAATCATTATTTTTTTCCTAAATTCTACAGATTTCCCTGTTTTGCTTGGTTTTGAGACCAGAGGATGACCTGCCTCTACCTCTGAAAGTGGTATTATAGACTTGTGCCATCATGCTGTTTTATGGGGTGCTAGGGAATGGATCCAGGGCTCCATGTATGCTAGACAAGTACTCTACTAACTGAACTACCTCTTCAGCCCAGTATGGGTCTTTTAAATATGGTGGTGTGATGGTATACATGGTGAAACGGCTTTCATACCTCCTAGAATGCTATCAGAATGGTGGAGAATTACTGCAAGGTTACTCTCCCTTAATATGATAATCATGACCCCAGGCATTCTTATTTCCTAGGTTGTACAAGAAAGACCAGAAGCTGACTGACTAATGTTTTCTCAGGGTAGACATTTTAGCTTTGAGAGCTGTTGATATGTAAAAAGATGAATGTGCCATGACTGCAAACTTTTCAACTCTGCCAGAGAAGTTTCAAAGGGAATCCATAAATAAGTGGAGTGAGATGGGGCAGACGGTGGCATTGTGAGTGAATGATCTCAAAAACAGATGTCCATTAGGCTGGGGAGATGGCTCAGGGGTTGAAACTTTAGCCTCATGTGCAAAAGGATCTGAGTTTGGATCACTAGATCCCACATAAAAATGCCAGGTGGATATGATGGTAGCCTGTAATCCCAGTCCTAGAAGGCAGAGCTTGGGAAATCCCAGTGTAAATAATAAGAAGGTAGAACAATCCAGGATGATTTCCAGTATCAACCTTGGTCCTCTACAGGCACATACACTCAAGCACCCTTTTGTATATGTAAATATATGCACATTAGCACACACACACACACACACACACACACACACACACACACACACACTTTTGGCCAATGTCTAGCATCTATAGATAGGAGCTGGTTTGGGAAAAGAATTTCCTAGCTGAGAATATCCTGGACTAGCTGAGTGGGTCTTATGGCCAATGCCCTTCTAAGAGACACAAACACGGGAGTAGGCAGTCTGTAAAGAAGGAGATGAGGGTGGGGGTGGGAAGAGGGAAGAAACACAACTAGGGTAGAATACTTACACCTTCCAAATCAAGGACTCTTTTTCATAGTCATTTCCTGCTTGGTGGAAAAATAAAATAGAAAAAAAAAACAAAAAACAAAAAAAAAATGCGGAAAGCTACCACTTAGGGAAAGTTTTTCTACACTGTTTCCAGAAACTGACACCTTGACTTCCTAGGCCATAGAGAAGATGCACTGTGATACAAGCAAGTCAATAGGCATGCTCTCTCTCTCTCTCTTTCTCTCTCTCTCTCTCCTTGAGAAATAGAAATGTATTTATAGTTGGGGGCCTGGTGGCCAAGGAAGTTATAGCTTAGTCTTAAGGTGGGAGAGCATTATAACAGAAGAGATAGCTTAAGATCAGAGAGGACAAGAAGCACCTCCATGATAGCATATGGGGAGGGGAGGAGATTGCAGGAGAAGAGAACAAGAGAAGAGAGAGGCTTTAATATTCTTGATCCCAGGACAACTTGATGTCCATATACTGAATAATGGAGGGTGATTCAAACCACATGTCATATTTTAGAAATGAACTCAAATAGACCAAAGGAATTAAATGTAAAAACCATAAAACTCTTAGCAGGATTGCTGGGTGGAGGTGGGGGTTGAGGAAGGGAGGAGAAGGCAGAAATCTTTGTGACGCTGGATTCAGGTATGAAACCAAAAACAAATAACAAAAGAAAAAATTAGATAAACTAAACATCATTGGTGTTAAAAACCATTTTCCCCAAATTGAAAACTTGTTCAATAATCATCTTCCAGAAAGTATAAAGACAATTACAGAATAGGAAGACAATTTTGTTTGCAAGTTATGTATCTATCTGTTAAGGAGATAGTATTCACAATACATTTTTGGGAACTTCTTGCAACTCTTAATTTAAAAATTAATCCAATTTTAGATAGGCAAATGAGCATAAAGGTATTTCTCCAAAGACTGTATACTAATGTCTAACAAGGATATCGAAAGATGATCAACATCATTCAGTATCAGGATAGTATAAATCAAAATCATCTGAGGGGATTGGAGAAACGGCTCAAGGATTAAGACTGTCTCACAAGCAGAAGAACCTGAGTTTGGATCCCAGATCCCATGTAAAAACTTGAGGTAGAAATGGCAGCTTCCTGCAGTTCTGACTCTAGAAGTCAGACCCTGGGAAATCCCAGAGCAAACAAATAGGAAGTAGAAATAATCCAGGATGGTCCTGAAGGTGCCTCCTTCGGCCTCCACATAGTGCCCTCTGATGCACAATGCATGAGCGAGAGAGAGTGAGAGAGAGAGAGAGAAACAAAAAGAAAGAAGCAAAATCATCTGAAATAATTTCATCATGGCAGGATGATTATCATGAAAAAAAGAAACTCAAAAGATCACAGTATGTGTTGACAAGGATATGGAGAAATTTGAACACTCATATCACTGGTGGGAATGTAAAATGTTACAATTTTGGGAAAGCAGTCTGACAGTTCTTCAAAAAGTCAAACAAAGGGCCATAAGATAGCTCAGAGGATGAGGCACCTGCTCACAAACTTGATCTGCATTTGATCTCTGAAACCCACATGGTAGAAAGAGAGAAATGACTTTCTAAAGTTGTCTTTTGACCACGGCATACATGTGTGTGCCCTACTCAATAAAAATGAATACAAAATAAAAAGAAAGTTCTAAAAAGGTCAAACAATAAGTTACCATATAATTGAGCAATTTGAGCTTGTGAGATGGTTCAGTATGTAAAAATAACCTAAGTGTAAAACCAGAGCTGAGGTCAATCACCAGACCTCACAGAAAGGTACTCTCTGACCATCGCATGCAGGGTATGGCATAGGTATCCCCCCCCAACTCTTGCAAATACAAAAATAATTGATCAATTTTATTCTCAAATATCCAAGAGAAATGAAAACACATATCTACACACACAAAAATGCAAACAAGCCAGGAGTGATGGCTTATGCCTGGAATGCTAGCATTGGGAGGTGGAAGATCACATGTTGAAGGCTACCAAGACTGTCCCAAACTCTCAGCTCTGCTCCCCTCCAAACATGCACAAACAATGGTCACAGCAGTATTATTCATGTTAGCTAAAAAGTAGAAATAACTGATGAATGGATAAAATAATGTGAAAGACACATGAGGAAATATGATCTGGAAATAAAAATGAAGAACAGATACATGCTACAATATAGATGAACTTGGAAAGCATTATGTTATGTGAAAGAAGCCAGAATGCCAAGCTACACAGCACATGATTTTGCATGTGAAATGCCCAGGTGGATTAATCAACACAGAAAGATTGGTAGTTGTAAAAAACTGGGGGAGAAGAACCAGGAAGATGGGGAGGTGCTGCTAAAGGGCATGAGGTTTCTGTTTGAGGTAACAGATAAAGATGGTATCAAATCCTCAACTATTTGAATATACTAAAAACTATCAAACTGTGTATTTTAAATGGGCCAATAAAACTATATTAAAAAATAAAGACTTTGGGCCTGATGGTACAGACCTGTAATCCCAGTGACTTGGGAAGCTAAGAAAAGAGGATCCCAAGTCCAAGACTTGACTGCTTTAGAGTGAGCACAAAGATAGTTTGAGTACTTTAGCCAGACCCTTTGTCGAAATAAAAGAAATTAAAAAGGGAGTTAGCTGTGGAGGTACATGCCTGTAACCCAGCACTTGAGAGTCTCAGGCAAGAGAACTGCTCTGAGTTTGAGCTCAGCCTGAGATACACAGTGAGTTTCAGCCAATCTTGGGCATTTTTAGTCAGGTATGGGTGGTGCATGCCTTGATCCCAGCATCTGGGAGACTAGCCTGGGACACCTAGCCTCAAAGAAAAGCATTTTTCTTCACAAGAAACTTGCTCAAACCACTAAAGTTTTTAGAGTTGAGTTTTTAGAAATCATTATATCCAAAAGCTTGGCATGATAACACATGCATGTCATCCCAGTAGGAATCTGAACTGGGCTCTATAGTAAGTTTCAAGCCAGCCTGGGCTATAGAGTCATACCCTATGTCTCAAGAAAACAAAGAAAGGAACAAGTATTAAACTACTTGTGCTACTTATTTTAACTTCAGAAGTGAAGACCACTCAAGACCATAAAAGGATATATATAGCAAGAGAGCTAGGAAAAGAGTTTATATTAGGACTTTAAATTTTTCTTTTAATATTACTGACTGTGTATGTATGATGCGTGTGCGCACACATGCCATGGTGTGTGTGTGGAGGTCAGAGAGCAATTCTGTAGAGCCAGTTCTTTTCTTTTACCTTTACGAAGGTTCCAAGGATCAAAGTCAGGCCGTCAGGCTTGCACAACAAGCACTTTACTAACTGAGTGGTCTTGTCAGCCTTATATCAGGTCTTAACTAGAGTTTACTTCTAGGATCTTCTAATTCAACAATCATTTGATTAAAAACGATGACTGATCTCCAATCTTCAGTAAATTTGAATGTCTGTACTCAAAAACAGGCATACGAGGCACCTAGTCATTAGAAGTTGTCTTCTGATCTCACAAAACATCTGTCTCTCTCTGTCTCTGTCTCTCTCTGTCTCTGTCTCTCTCTCTCTCTCTCTCTCTCTCTCTCTCTCACACACACACACACACACACACACACACACACACACACATACATCAAGTGTCTAGGATTAAATCTAGGCTTTCCACCTCCACACATACACATTCTTTTGAGACCAGATCTCTTTATATTGTCTATCCGAGCCAGTCTCTAATTTCTAGACTCAAGAGACCTCCCATTTCAGCCTCATTAAAAGAATGTGCAACCTGCCAGGAAAAAGTCTTAGTTTAGAAAAATACATGTATTCTTGTTCATTGTCTGATATAAATCAAAATGGACTTTATAAAGCCTTATAATAGGGACTAGAGAGATGGCTTGTCAGGTAAGCGTGCTTACTGTGCAAGCATAAGAACCTGAATTTAAATTCCTATAACAAATACGAAAGTCAAGTATATTTAAATGTACCCAGAACCTCAGTGCTGTGGGAGGATGGAGACAGGATGACTGGAGCTTGTTGGCTGCTAGCCTAGCTCCAAGTTCATTCAGAGACCCTGCCTCAAAATAATAAGGACTGCATGATAGAGCAGGCTACTCAAGTCCTCATCTGGCCTTTTGTGTATATATGAGTGTGGTTAATGCTCATTTGCACACACATGTGCAACTCATAATCTAAACTTTTGTTGATAACCTTTCCTTTTTTTTTTTTTATTTCCACTCATACAAACTTAACAGGTACACTGGTCCCCTCCCTCCCTCCAACCTCCCACCGCCCTGTGCCTCCTCCCCTCCCTCGTCTCTCCCCATCCCCCAGTGCCTCCCCCTCCCATCCCCAGAGCATCCTTTAATGTGCATGCCAAACTCTCCTCTGGGTCCTCCTCTCTGATGAGGTACAAGGACCTAGTGGCATTTCCCAGAACTCTTTCCTGTGTTCCCCTTAAGCACAGGAATACTACTGTGGCTGTCAATCCCTTGCCTCCAAAGATCCTAGTGCCATTAGCAAATGCTAGACTTTGTGGGGTCAATAGTGTGTTGGACATTGCGCAGAGCATGCAAAGTCCAATTATGATTGCTTCAGCCCTCACTTGTGTGGAGTATCTTGCATATCATTGCTCCTCCATCCTTGTGCTCTTACAATCTTACCGCCCCCTCTTCCGCAAATTTCCCTGAGCTTCAGGATGGGGAGAGATTAGGCTGGCCTAGTTCCAGGTGGATAACCCTTTCCTAAGAGGAAACAGCAACAGCTTTTCTTTTTTTTTTTTTTAATTTTTTTATTATTATTATTTATTCAACTGTGTGCATATGCGTGGGTATGTGCGCGCGCGCGCGTGTGTGTAGTGTGTGTGTGTGTGTGTGTGTGTGTGTCTGCGTATGTGTAGAACCACAGACGAATTCGCGAACCACCATGGACGACTCCACCTCCTTCTGCCCCGGGATTCACAGGCTCCGCCCTACCAGGACCAGAAGCGCAGGCCGCCCCCGCTTCCGCCTGGCGTCTATACGTGGGATCTGGGATCCAAACTCAGGACCTTCCACCTGCAAGGCGGAGGCTTAACCCCTGAGCCACCTCTCCAGCCCAGCAACAGCTTTTCTTGAAGATGACCTAAGAAATTTATAAAAGGAAATTCCCCCAACCATGCAAATGAAGGCTCAAATCTTCATGTTTACCTTAAAAACACCCAGGGGCACATGCCTGTCAACATAGCACTGGGAGGCTGAGGCAGAAGACCATTCTGGACTATATAGTGAGTTCTGGACAGGAACTCATAGTTGATATTGACTCAAAACAACAAAAAACAAAAACCAAACTGAAACAAACAAACAAAAACATACCAAGAAACTGCGTAGGCCATCAAGAGAATGTATATTCACAAGGCATCAAATATCAGAAAGATATTACATTAAAAAACAAAACAAAGCACAGGGATTGGATGATGACTCAACAGTTAAAGTGTTTGCTGTGCAAGCTAGAGGACCAGTTTGCATTCCCAGATCCTCATTAATTCCAGGCTCAGAAGGCGGATACTGGAAATCTCCAGACTATGGAAACTAGTCCTATTGACAAGCTTTGGGTTTGATTAGAAATCCTGCCTCAAAAGAATAAAACAAAGGGCGAGGGAGGATGATTTCTGACACCACCCTTGTGCCTCTATAGACACATGCACATACCGATACATGTGAACACACATTCAATCCCCGCTCATACATGTGACAATGGAAAAAATATTTTGTAAATTGTGTCGGGACTGTTCAAAGAGCTAGATACAGGGGCTGGTAACCCAAAAGGTTTCATTTAATGTGTGTGTGTATGTGTGGTGTGTGTGAGAGAGAGAGAGAGAGAGTGAGAGAGAGAGAGAGAGAGAGAGAGAGAGAGAGAGAGAGAGAGAGAGAGAGAGATCCAGGCATGCACACAAGTGAAGAGGTCAGAGGACATCTTTCAGGAGTCAGTTCTTTCCTTCCACCATGTGGGGTCCAGGACTGAACTCAGGTTATCAGGATGCACTACAAACATCTTTACCTGTTGAGCCATCTTGCCAGCTCTCATTGGACAATTTCAATGTGTTCACTGCATGCTATGTGCTGCTCTTAATGCTGAGATTTCTCTAACTCAGAACAGTCCCTACTCTCGAGGAACTTCTTAGAATGTAGATATAATGGTACAAGTTTATAGACTCCAAACGCACAAGTCTGAGGCAGAGGCAAACCAGGGCTATATAGTGAAACCTTGTGCCAAAACAAACCAGTGCCCAGTGCCAGTGCCAGTGCCCAGACCTGACTTGATGGAGTGCATGATCAGGGCTAGGGAAGACCAGGAGAAGACCCCCAAATTGATCCCTGAAGAGAGAGAGAGGAAATTAATCAACATAAAGAACACACATCTGGACTCATTTGGTAAAGTGCTGGCTGCACACCTGAGACCCTGAATTCAAACCCTCAGCACCAATGTAGGAAACTGAGCACAACAATATGCACCAAAAATCCCAGCACAGGGCTGGAGAGGTGGCTCAGGAGTTAAGCCTCTGCCTTGCAGGCGGAAGGTCCTGAGTTCGGATCCCAGATCCCACGTATAGACGCCAGGCGGAAGTGGGGGCGGCCTGCGCTTCTGGTCCTGGTAGGGCGGAGCCTGTGAATCCTGGGGCTGAGTAAACAAAGAGGTGGAGGCGGTCCATGGTGGTTCCTGAATTCGTCCATGGTTCTACACACACACACACACACACACACACACACACACACACACACACACACAATTGAATGAATAATAATAATAAAAAAAATTAAAAAAAAAAAGCCCAGCACAGAAGAGATGAGACAGGCAGATTTCTGGAGCTCACTGCCCAGTCAGTGTAGCCCAACCTGTAAGCTCCAGATTTGAAGCCTGCTTCAAAAAATAACATGGACAGTGACTGAGGAGGACATCTGACATCCAATACTGACTTTTACTTATATGGATATGTGCTTGCTTACACATGAACATGTACATACACTGTACACACACAGTAACACACACACACACACAATTGCATGCATATGCAAAGGCATGAAACCATGATCATATCATGTGATCTTCAAATTGTGTGCCATTAGATCACTAATTTTCATTAACCATGTGGCTAGATTTAGAATCACTTGGAAAACTGAGGCATACCTCTGAATGTGGCTGGGAGTGTTTCTGGAGAAGTTACCATTGCATGGGCTGGGGGCATGGACTAGACAGGGACAATAAAAGAGGAAGGAGCAAGCTGAGCACCAGCACTCCCCTCTCTTTGCTTCCTGGCCCACCGTTTGGGTTAAATGAAATAATACATATGCATAATGTGTATATATTACATATATTCTTGGCACATGTAAAATTCTTAATTTGTTCTCTCTCTGTATCTCTCTATATTTGATGTTTAGAAAAAGTCTCTCGAGCTCACTGACTACACCTTAACTATAGACTGGTTGAGGGAGGGACATGTGTCCCCACTTGCCGGCATAGTTGTATGACTCTAAGCACTGAACCGGCTCTCTCCACCTTATCCACCTGCTCACTCAGGGTTGGCACTTCCCCCAGCAATTAGATAAGGTCCCACAGCTTGATTGTTGTCCTCTGACCTCCATTTGCACACTGTAGTATGAGTAAAACTGTGATAGTTAAGCCTGCGTGTCAACTTGACACACCTGGTATTAACTAAAATGGACTGAGACCACACCTGGAAGAACCAACTGAGACCACTTGAAAGGATTATACCTGCCTTAGATCCTATCAGATCCTCCAAAGATCTCATAGGCTCCTCCCAGTACTGGATCATATAAAAAGGAGCCAACAAAGAGAAGAGATGCTTCTTGCAGCTGTGCTATGAATTGCTCTTCCTTCCAGCCTCCTAGTTTCTTCAACCCTCTAGCCTTCCAACCCTCCAAGTCATTGACTAGACTAAAGACTCTAGGAATTCTCCAGCCTTCAGCCGTTACCCACCTGACTGCCGAACTGAGCAGCTACTGGCAGCCATCATTGGACTGCCTCGGCCATATCTGTAAGCCAACTCAATACATTCCATATATATATTCATTGTGTCGATTCTGCATCTCTAGAGAATCTGACTAATACAAAGCCCAAATTCACATCTATGGCCTACACACACACACTTTCCCCAGGGGATAAGGGAACTGACCACACCATGCCCAAAGTCAGTATCAGCTTGCTAAATACTCAACCAGCTCTCTCTATCTTTTTTCACCTGTCTAGGGTGACTCACCACAGACTGGGTAGCCTCAACTTAATTATGCAATCAAAACAGTCTTCTACAGGCTCGCTTAGCGCTTAGCGTATTCCTCAGGGGTGTGAACCATCTTCCAAGTGTCAAGTTGACAGCTCAAACCAACTCCCACTGAGACAGCATCTCTTTGTATTTCTTTCTCTTCCTCCTCCTTTTTGCAGAGATGGGGTTTGAACCCAGGGCTTTGTCCATATTACTAAGGGTTCCACCACTGAGTTACATCTTTGTCCCTGATTCACCTGACACAAAGCCTTAAAAGGAGGAGGATCTAAGAAAAATATGATGACTAAAATGATGTCAAAACAAACACAGTCAGTGTAAATAAATTTAACAAATGTAAAAAAAAAATCACTCCAAAATATACTAAAACCATAAAGTGATTAAAATATGATAGAGTAAACAAAGACATTGAGTATATTCTTTTGACACAAGGTCTCATAGAGCACAGGCTGGCCTCAAATTCAATATGTAGCTTAGCATGACCTTGAATTCCTGATCCCTTTGCCTCAGCCGCCTCCTCCTCCTGAGTGCTGGGGTTATAGGTAGTGTGGTGCTGGGGATTGAAGCCAGGGCCTCATGCAAGCTAAGAACACATTCTACCAACCGAGCAGTACCTTAACAAAGAGGAAACTTCGTGAGGAGGAGGCGGGGCCCTTGCACACCTTCACAAAACTAAACGTTGGGCCTTGTGGTCTCTCTGACCTATATTTCTTTTTCAGTAGGAAAAAAAAATTTTTTTTTTCTCAGTTCTTTCACAAATTTCTCAGCGTTAATTTCCAGTAATATAACCGCATCACATGAGTATCTATCTCCTTGAACACAGGTTTAAAGCAGAAGGGGGAAGGAGGATGAAATGAAGAAAGATAAGTTGGCAGAATATTTCCTAAAAATATAAGCTGTTCCTCCATAGGAAGTTGTTTTGTGGTTGCCAGAGGAAAAGAGAAAACATGTCATCTGTACAATGTAAAGTTCAACAGAACCGTGTAAGATACTTACTGGCTCAGAATTTAATGAACTATTCAAGAAGCAATCTGAGGATGTTCATGACTCACTTTTTGAGCCATGAAGCCCAGGCTGGCCTGAGACTTGAGATCCTCCACATCAGCTTCCTTGAATCCTGGGATTGCAGGCTGTGCCAACACTTGTCCTAGTCATGTGTTACTGTATCGTCTTGGTCTTTATTTTTATTTTTTTTTTTGAAATTGGTCTTCACTATGTAGCCCATGTTGGCCTCCAAATGGCAGCAATTCTCTTGTGTTGGGGACACTGGGATGACAGGCCTGAGCCCCCATTCCTGACTTGAACTTTTACGTTTGTCTTCAGAACTCCTCCCTCCCCATCTCTACCCTGGCTGTTTCACATTCTCAATCCCTACACTCCTCAGATCAACCCAGTCTCCCATTAATTGGCCCTTTTCTTCTCACCTCCACAGCTCACGCTATGGTCACCTATGGTCTCCAAACCATAGAATCCAGTAACATGCTCTGATCTTGATTCCCTGTGATATTTACACAGCATCTGAACAACATAACCTCAACTTTGCATTTGAAGCACTCTTCCCTTGGCTGCCTTACAGTTTACCTTCACCCTCTGAGGCCCCTTCTTTTGTCTTCCATGCATACGTACCCCTTTCTACAGAGTTAAATACTGGAGTTCCTTAAAGTGTTGTGCTAGAGTTTCTCTCTTTTATTTCACACACTAGTCACCCAGACATTCCAGTCAAAATTTTCTATCTAACAAGCTAAGCATGGTGACACAGATCTATAATCCCAGCAGATTAAGGTTTCAAGGCCAGTCTCAGCAACGTATGAGTTCAAGATCAGCCTGGATTATGTAAGACCAATAAATAAGTAAATAGACAACTAATTCTACCCCCTTTTGAGTTCTAGCACTACAAAGAAAAAAAAAATCTGCTCTGTCCCTCTTCTGAACTGTATGCCAACGTATCCACTATCTATTGGGCACTTGCTTCTGGATAACCCAAAAGTATCAAACTCATCACTTCTAAAGCCAGACTCTAATTGAGTATGGCATTAAATCCAACACTCAGGAGGCCGAGGCAGGAGGACTGTTCTGAGTCCAAGGCAGCCTATAATACAAAGAACTATACTCATAAAACTCAAAAACTCAAAAAAAAAAAAATTCAGACTCAATCTTCCCCAAAGATCTCTTCCAAACTCTCTAAGCAAATGTCATAGTCATCCATCCAGCTAAACACATCTATATATTATTAGTCTCTGCTGTCAACTCAACACTTGGGAGGTTGGCCTATGGGTATATCTATGGGAATTATTTTGTTAGGACAGGCCTCTGCGCAGGCTTGTAGGAAATTGTCTTAACTGCTTTAAAGGACCTGCCCATTGTAAGTGGTTCCCAGGTGGGTGGATGTGAGGAAGAGAGGTAGTGGGATTTGGCAAATGGGCAAGCTACAAAGCAAGCTACAGTCTTGGTCTTGTGCTCCCTGCTCGACTGAGGATACAGACTGGTCAGTTCTCTCCGCTCCTGTTGCTAAATCTCCGGCCATGATGCACTGCAACCTGGAATTGAACTCTGGAATAAAATCTCCTGTTACGCTAAATAGTTTCGGTCAGGTATTTATGATAGCAGAGATTAGTATCAGAGAAATGGGGTGCTGCTGTGAAAGTAAAACCGAGAATAGTATCAGAGAAGCAGGGTGCTATTGAGGCACTCAAACAGGCGGTGGTGTCCTGATCTCTTTCTTTCATAAGCACTTGGTTTGAGATGGTCTCATGTAGCCCAGTCTGGCCTCAAACTCACTATGTAGTCAAGATGACCTTGATCTCCTGATTTTCCAGTCTCTGCCTCCCAAATGCTGGGATTATAGCCATGTGCCACAATCTCAGTCCATCTTCTTCCCCACCACAGGGCCTTTGCACATTCTATTCCCTCTATCTGTTGTTATTCTTGATTTAACTGATTCCCACTCATCCTCTGATTTCAATTCAGCTGCCATTTCTTTAAGGAAACTTTCTGATTTCATTGGCTATGTCGTTTTTTTCTTTTTTTTAAAAAAAAATTTTGCCTGTGTGTCTGTGTGTGTGTTTCTGTGGGTGTGTCTATGTATATCAAAGGGCACTGTATGTGCCTGTGGAAGCCCAAGGGTGACTTCAGGATTGTGATACTTTCTCTTTGCATTGCTCTGGAGTTTCCCAGGTTTGCTCTAGAGTTTCTCAGGCTCTGCTTTCCAGGGCCGGAAATACGGGCCATGGCCATCTTCACTTGGCAACTTTCATGTGGGACCTGGGATCTGAATTCAGGACCTTCTGCTTGTGAGGCAGAGGCTTAACTCCTAAGCCATCTCTCCAGCCCCTAAGTTTTGTTGTTAAATAACTTCATCATACTGTATATTCTTACTTTTTTGTAAAGCTGGCCTCAAAGTTGCTATATAATTCAGAACTATGCTGAACTCCTCCTAATCCTCTTGCCTCTACCTTCCCAATTCTGGTACTACAGAGGTGTATCATCACATCTGGTTTATGTGGTTGCTGCATAAATTCATGACAAAACAGCTTAAAGGAACAGAGGTTTTATTTTCTCTTACAATTGTCTGGTTACACTTCTACTCCAGGTTGGCAGAGAGAGGACGCCAACAGAAGAACTGGACACACCAAATCCGCAGGACTGCTGAGAGGGGCAATCTTCATTTGCTACATCAGCATGTGTGGTCAAGTATATAGAAGGATGCAATCTCCTTCCATCTTAGTCACCTGCCCAGGGACTAGTCCTGCCCACCATGGGCTGGGTCTTCCCCATCAACTAGACAATCTCCTGCAGGCTTGGTCGGAGTTTAACTCAACTAGTAATGTCTCACAACTGTGTCCAGAGCTCAGAGCCTTTAGTTACCAAGTTGACATCTGTATCTAACTATGACAGCAATGCTGGAGCTCAAACCCAGGACTTTATATCTGCTAGACACACATTCTACTAACCAAACTACGTTCTCAGTACCCTTGCTTTTATTTTTTTTATCACTTCTCCTAATTGCAACTTTAAATGCATTTCTTTGGTTATTATAAATTATTATCAGGACATAAGTTCCATAATATATATAAACATGGAGCACATATGTACACTGTACTGTATTCTAATCTCACTGCTGAATGAAAGTTCAAACTCATGTGAGTATGTGATTCTGTGTACGTATGTTTATGCATGCATGCACATTTGTACGTTTGAGTGCAGGCACAATCATAGCATGGTATGTATATGGAGGCCAGAGGACAATCAGGCGTGAGTCCTCACCTTCCACCTTATTGAGACAAAGAATCTTTGTTGTTGCTATACCAGGCTAGCTGGCATACAAGATTCCAGGGATTCTCCTGCTTCTGCTTCCCATGATGCCTGAGGAGCACTGAGATTACAGAAAAGTGCTTCATAAGCCTTAGCAGAACATTAGGATAGCAGGAGTGTGGAGAGCATTTCATGGCTAACCAGGAAGCAGAGTAAGGAAGTGGCCTGGGATGAAAGACTCCTGGAGACTCTAGGAATCTATTTCCTCTAACTAGGTCCCACCTCCTAAAACTTCCAACATTTCAAAAACAGCCCCAACCAGCGGGGATCAAACATTCAAAACACAAGCCTTGGACCAGCAAGACAGTTCAACTGAGCTAAAATGTGCCTGTGCACAAACTTGGTGACATGAGTTTGATTCTTGGAACCCACGTAGTGGAAAGAGAAACTGATTTCTGAAAGTTGTCCTCTGACTTCCACATGTGTGCTATGGCATATTCTCTCTCTTCCTCATTTCAAAATAATAAAACATTTAAAAGATGAGATTTTGGGGGGGAATTTCATATTTAAATCACATTTTTTTTCTTTTAATACATTTACTTATTTGAGAGAGAGAGAGAGAGAGAGCGCACATGTATGTGATGGTATATGAATGGAGGTTGGAGGCAAACTTTCAGAAGTCAGTTATTTTTTTCCACCCTGTGGGCTTCTGGTGAATAAACTCAAGTTGCTAGGTTTACATGTAAGCATCTTACTGGCTGTGCTATCTCACTGGTCTCTAAACCACATTTCTTACTTCTTCTCTGTCCTCTCTCACACCTTCTCCATCTCTTCCCCTCCCTCCCTCTCCTTACTTTTTGGGACAGGATCTCAATATGTAGTCCCAGGCTGTTTTTTAACTTGTAATCCTCCTGGCTCACCATCCCAAATGCTACAGTTCAGGCATGTAAAACCCCACCTAGCTTAATTTACAAGTTTCCTGATGGCAAAGAGCATAAGATCATTTCTAGAACCACACAATATTCTTTTAATATTTGCCTAACTTAGTTTGGTCACAGCTAACTAAGCATGATGGCTAAAATACCAACATGTCCCCATAGACTAGAGAGGGTCTCAGGAGAGATAATTACAAGCAGTGGAAACCTTAGGGACTAGGGCTAGATAGATGAAGGGGTGTGCCCCTATCAGTGTGTCTGCCCAAGGAAGGACCACTTGGTCTGCCACAGACGCCTGAACCCCCACTAGACCAGATGATCCAGAGGGAACCCTGGGACCCATAGAAACAGACAGATAGGAAGGTGGAGGGATTGAGATAGATTGATAAAGGGAGGGGGGAGAGGAAGGGAAAGAGGGAAGGAAGACAGGAGGCAATGGGGGACAGGGGAAATTACTCAATATGCATGTAAAACTGGGAAAAATATTTAAAAAGAATAATAAATTGAATAGTCAACTAAAAAAAAAAAAGATGAGGCATTCTGTACTGCCAGGAAGTCAGAAGTGTTTCAGTAACGATAAGCAGAAACCATGGCATGTCAAAGTCAAGCAGGGATTTCTCTCCAGGTTCTTGTTTTGTGGAGTCAAAGATTGAGACCAGAAATACTGAGAAATAGAGCAGAAATTTTATTGCAAATGAGAGAAGGAAGGAAGATACTCTTGGATGCTCATTATTTTCAGGAGGCAAGACGGAAGTCATAGCCTTAAGGTGGAGAGCATTAGAGCAGAGGAGATAGTTCAAGATTGCAAAAACCGGGAGTTTCATGAGCACATGGTGGGAGCAGATATCTGCCATTAGCATGACCACATGGAGGGAGAACAGGAAGGGGGGAGGGGGGAAGAGAGAGAGAAAAGTAGAGCCATAATCTTTTGTAGTCTAGCACTTAGTAGAGTGTCCTAAAGCTACTAGGGAAGTGAGGTAAAGACTGAAGGGGTGGTGGGCATGGTTCTCACAAAATCAAACATGTTAACTGCACTAGCTGTCTAACTGACATTAAATTATCCCCTCAAAAGAGTCTTGGAAGATGTCATGGACCAAAATGTGAGTCGTTCCCCACAGGCTCATGTGTTTGAATCCTTATTTAATGTTGCTGTTTGGGAAGCTCGTGGCCCTTTAGAGGCGAGCCTTGCTGGAGGAAGGTAGTTCACAAGGGATAGACCTTGAGGTTTTAGTAGCTCATCCCTCCTTGACAGTTGCTCTCTTGCTCCGTCTGCCTCCATGCTATAGACTGTGACCTCAGCTGCCTCCAGCTTCCCGCCATAATGGACTGTATCTCCCCTCTGGAACCCCAAGCCAAATAGATCTCCCTTTCTCCCCTTAAGCTGTATGTAAGTGTTCTCACAGCAGCAGAGAAGAGTTACTACAACAGAAGCCAACGAAACCTCCCAATGTCCAAAGATGGAGTAATCTGAGCAGCAAAACACAGTAAAATTAGCTTATAACCCAAAAATTGGACATGTCTTTAATCCTAGCATTCAGAGGACAAAAGAAGCAGGATGATTGAAGCTCAAGCTAGCCTGGGCTCCATAGTGAAACTCTACTTTAAAATAACAATAAAAATCTTACCCAGTCAACCAACAACCCTCTCCCAAAAAGATTAAAAATAAGTATCCATGACTCCATAGTACTACAAGTAAATCTATTAAATAATATATGAGTGAAAACAGATAAATTTCCCGTGTGAAAGCATACCAAAAGATGCCAATACACTCAGGTACTGATGACTAGGACGCATCCTGACACACCATTTGGTGACTGTCATCAAAGAGGAGTGGACTAACAAACAGATACCACTAGCTGATACAGTCTTATGGAATCACCGATATATGTAGATTGGGCATGTGGCTTACGACTGTATTCTCTGCTCATAAGAAAATGTGTATAGAGGGATGTAAATCTCCCAGCTCTTCAAGTGAGGGCTTCACATAGTGACTTCCTTCTAAAGAGCACAGGGTGGAATGAATGAAAAAGGGATGACAGAAAAGAAACTTGATGAGCAGTTTGCTAGGCAGATGATCAAGGTTGGCATCATCACTAGGGGGTAAGTCATGCCAGTAATGTGGCCTTCGGATAGATCCAATGAGAAGGTCTCCACTCTGTGGTCTTTCTCTCCCAAACCGCGAATTGTAGTCTTATGAGAAAAACACCTGATTCCCAGGCATGGGACACTGTACAAAATGCTTAGTCAGCATTCTGCAAAACTGTTGAGGTTTATGAAAACCAAGGAAAATCTGATAAACTACCTCAGACATGAAGAGCCAAAGAGATATAAGTATACTAAATACAAAGTATGAAATACGACTAAATATAAAGTGGTAATCTGGGGGGAAAGGAAGGACAGGAGGTAAAAAGTAAAAGGGAGAGGAATAAAGTATAGGTTTGAATTTTAGACACAGGGCCTCAAGTAGCCTAGGTTAGCAATGAACTTGATATGTAGCCCAGGATGACCTTGAACTCCTGCTACTCCAGTCCCACTGCCTCCATTCTTATCTCCCAAGGGTTGGGATTGTAGGCCTGTGCTAGCGCACTCAGCCCAGCCTGTAAGAACCCCTGGGTTCCAGTCCCTGTACCTCATAAAACTGGCATGGGGGCACACTCCCACCACTTGGGAGATCAGAAGCTCAAGGTCAGACTCAGCTACATAGTGAGCTCCAGACTATTCTAACTACATGAGACCCTGTCTCAAACAAACAAACAAACAAACAAACAAACAAACAAACAAACAAACAAACAAACAAACAAACTTAAATAAGCTATGTGAGCTTCTGGGGATTGAACTCATGCTGCTAGATTTATGAGCAGGTGTCAGCCCCATTAACTATTATTATTATTGTGTGTGTGTGTGTGTGTGTGTGTGTGTGTGTGTGTGTGTGTGTGTATGTGTATGTGTGTGTGTATGTGTGTGCATGTGTGTGTATCAGAGGGCATTGTGTGTACCTGTGGAGGACCAAGGGTGACTTCAGGAATCATCCTGGATTGCTTCTACCTCCTTCTTGTTTCACTCTGGGATTTCCTAGGCACTGCCCACCTGGACTGGAAGTACAGGCCACAGTCATTTCCACATGGCATTTTTACGTGGGACCTGGAATCCAAACTCAGGAACTTCTACTTGTGAGACAAGACTCTTAACCCCAGAGCCATCTCTCCAGCACCCCCACTAACTATTTTAAAAGGAAAAAAATTGGTGTTCTAAAATAAATGTTACCACAAACCATTATAAAGTGCTATCACTGTAATAATTAAGAATTGATATTGCTTTAAAAAAAGCAAATTTACTACTGTGGAATCATTGCTTACTGAGAACAAATACTTTTTATTGATGTTAAAGTTAGTATTGCTTTGCATTGTGGCCTCAATCTACCACATTTTTAAGGTGTTTTAAAATATTGGCAAGGAAGCAAAATACTCATAAAAATGATTCACAAAATCAATCTTGCCACACCCCAAGTACTAAGTACTTGATTTTCATACACACAGATACTTTAAGATAGGGAGTCAACTAGTCATTAAGATTTTGTCAGAGATAAGAGATACGGGAAGTTGGCAATGTGTTCTAAAGGAGACACCCAATCACATGGATTACTCCATTAATTTTATTTCAACTGTTATGCAACTATTGTTTCACTCCATTAGTTTTTTTCAGTTATTATGTAAGTGTACCTCACTGGAACATTTGAAAAGAAAGGAATATGAAGTCAAATTCATGACATAAAATTTGCTTGACTTCATTCAACTTTCTACTTAATATCCTTTGATTAATTTCAAAAAACTCACCTATTTGATCATTTACTTTCATTCAGTTAGTGCATATAAGTCTGACCAAGATATACATACATGATATATGTATAATTGTCAAAGAATAAATAAAAATATTATTTAAAAAAGAATAATTCTGAGTAGCATAGACTACTCTAGCAGTCACAGAACAAAAAGGGGGTATGGGTGGAGTGGCGGACCATGGAGGGAAGGAGTGAGCCTGACACTGCATGACCTAAGGGCATGAAGTGTAAGAGAACCCAGACCCAGAACCAGTCTTTGTGCCCTCAATGAATTCTGAGGTGAGATCCACCCAGATGCAACTATCTTATTTTTTATTCTTTTAGGTTTTTTTTGGGGGGGGGGGAGAAAGGGGTTCAAAACAAGTATTCTGTAGCCTAGCTAACCTGGAACTTGTGATGCTCCTGCTTCAGGCTCTCGCATGCTAGGATTGAAGGCATGGGCCACCACACTTAGCTTTAAAACTATTTTAATAATCTTTTTTTAAACTTTATGTGTGTGTGTGTGTGTGTGTGTGTGTGTATCAGAGGGCACACGTGTCCCTGTGGAAGGCCAAGAGTGACTTCAAGAATCATCCTGGATTACTTCTGCCTCCTTCTTGCTTCACTCTGGGATTTCCCAGGCTCTGCTCACCAAGACCAGAAGTGCAGGCGGCAGTTGTTTCCGCCTGGCATTTTTACATGGGATTTGAGATATGAACTCATGACTGCCTGCTTGTGAGGCTGAGTCTTCACCCCTGAGCCATCTCTCCAGCCCCTGCCTGGCATTTTTATGTGGGACCTGGGATGCAAGCTCAGGGCAGTCTGCTTGTGCGACGGTCTTAACTCCTGAGCTTTCTCTTCAGCCCCAGCTTTAATTACTTTAAAAAATAGGGGCTGGAGGGCTGGAGAGGTGGCTCAAGGGTTACGCCTCCGCCTTGCAGGCGGAAGGTCCTGAGTTCGGATCCCAGATCCCACGTATAGACACCAGGCGGAAGCGGGGGCGGCCTGCGCTTCTGGCCCTGGTAGGGCGGAGCCTGTGAATCCCAGGGCAGAAGGAGGTGGAGGCGTCCATGGTGGTTCGCGAATTCGTCCATGGTTCTACACACACACAGACACACGCACGCACGCACATACACACGCATATGCACAGGGTTGAATAAATAATGCACATACACACGCATATGCACAGGGTTGAATAAATAATAATAATAAAAAAAATTAAAAAAAAATAGGGGCTGGAGAGGTGGCTCAGGGGTTAAGCCTCTGCCTTGCAGGAAGAAGGTCCTGAGTTCGGATCCTAGACCCCACGTATAGACGCCGGGCGGAAGCGGGGGCGGCCTGCATTTCTGGTCCTGGTAGGGCGGAGCCTGCGAATCCCGGGGCGGAGTAAACAAGGAGGAGGTCGAGGCGTCCATGGTGGTTCCCGAATTTGTCCGTGGATTTGTCCGTGGTTCTACACACACACACGCGTGCGCGCACACACACACACACACACACGCACATAAAAATGCCAGAAAGAAATGGCTGTGTCCTATAATTCTAGCCCTGGAAGGCAGAGTCTGGGAAACCCCAGATCAATGCAACAAGGAGGTAGACCAATCCAGGATGATTCCCAATGTCATCATTGGGCCTCCATAGGCATACACACTCAAATGGCCTGTGTGTGTGTGTGTGTGTGTGTGTGTGTGTGTGTGTGTAGAAGAGGCAGGAGGATGTTACAGTTCCAGGCCAACCTGGACTATCATATGAAACCTTGTCTCAAAAAAGCAAAAATAAATAAATAGATAAATGAATGAATGAAAAGTTACTCATGGCAATTTAAAGCATTATTATTAAAGCATCATTATTCTAATATAACATCTTGATAGTACAAGTGTTGGTTATGGAAACACAACAAACTTTTATATGAAAATAGAAGAGGTATATCATTCTTAGGAATGATTTCTTACAATGAGTTTTACATATTTTGTTAAAATAGATTTCTACTCTAAGAATCATTAAAAGACTTCACTTCTAAAACTGATTTGTAAAGCAGGAATGTGTTTCTCAGAAGATATGTTTACAGAGTAGTTATTCCCAAAATGTGGTCGCTGCAAGACAGCATCAGTAGCACCTATGAACTTTTTATAATGCAAAATCTCAGCCCCACCCTAAACCTTCTGATCCAGAGCTCTGGTGTGTGACAAGCAACCACTTTTTACAAGCCCGCCAAGTGATTCTGATGCACAATAACATTTGAATATTGATTCAGGGAACAGCAGCAACATTAGTTTAGACCATTAAAGATTTATTTCGAAATTTCTTATCTTTAAACTTACGAGGTGAAAGCACAAAAAGGACCTACAAAATGCATACTGTAGCTTAGCATTTGAGTTCCTAAATTCAAACCTTAGGACTATACCTTCCTCCCATCAAACACACAAAAGAACCCATGCAACTATCCATATACATCCTACTGGATCCAGGACCTCTAGCATCCTAGGCAAGTATTCTACTACTAAGCAATAGTCCTAGACCTTTTTAATGTTATTCTAGAAAAAGGTCTCACTAAGCTGCTGATGCTGGCCTCAAATTTCTAATCCTCCCACCTCAACTTTCAGAGAAGCTGGAATAACAGGGATGCTAGAAGTCTGTCCAGTTTACATTTTATCTTCAACTTTTTTTGAGTGTGTATGCATGTGTGTATTTGTGTTTGCATATGTGAGAGTGCATGCATATGTGCAGGTGTGTGTGCACGTGGAGGACTGAGGTTGATGCCAGGTTGTTAGTCTTATTCATGGAGGCAAGTGTTGCTGAAGCTCACTGATTATACAAAGTTGGAAAACCAACTTGCTCAGGGATCTATTGACTCCACCTTCCAATGACTGGAATTACTTGCAGCCTGACCCACTCATCTGGCACTCACTTGGTCTATCATAGCCATCATTCTATGTAAGTAATGTGAATTTACCTCCAATATTCAGTTGGCTCCCATACAATTACCAATTTAGCTACTACAAAGATGTAATATTCCAGCAGAATGGATTCCTAGAAGTGGAACTGCTATATCTATATTTTGGAAGGCAGCTGTAAGTTATCATACAAGCATTATATTTCATCATATATTCTGAATAGATATAGAATCAAACTGAATCCACACAGCAAAACTAACTTATGCTCTCACAGTATAAGACAGTATTTGGCTTTTCTGTTGTTACTGTTGTTGAGATAGGGTCTTTCTATGCATCCCTTGCTGGTTTGGAACTTGCCATGTAGACCAGGCTAGCTTAGAACTTGCAGTAATACTCCTGCCTCTGCCTGACTTCTAGGTCTACTAGCATAAGCTTCCACGTCCAGCTGTTGGCCAGTGCTTTTTAAACCTACAATAAGAACAATATCATTTTAAGGTTTTATTCCCTAGCATCATAAATAAGTAAATACAAACAAAGAAAAGTTTTAAAAAGGATGACATCACTTATATAATAAAATAACACCATGTACACCTAAGAACATGAACACTTTTCAGATAAAAGTTTCATACAATGAATTTCTAGATAAGCAATAGAACAAAAATCACATGTGGGAAGAACTTTCTAGAAAGCATTAAAATCTCCCTACCTTCCTAAACAGATTATAATCATTACAGTATAGGTTTTGTATTGGTGATTTTGACTTTTCATAAGTCTCTTCTCAGACAGTGCAGAGTCTCTCATAAATATAGTTTCTTATTGTAAACCTATTATTATAAGTTTCACTTATTTTCCTTATGGTTTCAAAACTACACAAACTTGCCCCTTACAGAGGAGTGGCTGAGTTGTGCTTATGAGTAGCTGACTAGAGTGAATTTCCCAAATAAACCAGTAGAGAGGCTACAGAAAATTATGTATGACAGTGTACACAGACTTAATCTTATACATGGCTTCATGCCAGAGAAAAACAACTATTAAATTGACTCTTCAAAACTTTCCATCTAAACCAGAGCCCAACATCTGTATAAGCTATGTGTCCTTATGCAAAGAAATATAAATTCATACACAGTTATTCCTTTGTTTCTATGGATTTCGTGACTGTAAACTCAACAAATCATAAGTTGAAAATAATTTTTCTTAAATGTATCAAGCTTTGCAGAATGGCTCAGTAGGAAAAGATGCTTGAGCATAAATCTGAACTCAATCCCAGGGGAAAGAGAGAGCTTAAAATCCAGATCTGCCTACCTCCAACTCCCAAGCACTAGGATTATAGGCATATGCTCCCACATCCAACTTAAAGAAAATCTTTGTGTGTGTGTGTGTGTGTGTGTGTGTGTGTCTGTGTGTGTGTGTGCGTGTGTGTGTGTGTAAGATAGGGCACTGTGTGTGCCTGTGGAGGCCCAAAGGTGATATCGGGAATCATCTTGGATTATTCTTTCAGGTTCTTCTTTCCATTTTCCATGGGAACTAGGGATCTGAACTCATATCATTTGTTTGTGAGGCACTGAACCATTTCTCCAACCCCAAGTAAATCTTAAGTCAGAAAATGTAAGCAAAAATTTGGCTCATCTTCAGTTCTATAGACATTCTGGATTAAAGCTTAATCCAGAAATAATTAAAATGGAATAACTCAGGGGCTGAAGAGATGGCTCAGGGGTTAAAACCTTTGCCTTACAAACAGAAGGACTTGAATTTGGATTCCAGATCTCACGTAAAAAATACCAGGCGGAAATTGTGGCTAACTGCACTTCAACCCTTAAAGATTGAGCCTGGGAAATCCCAGGGCAAAGCAATAAGGAGGTTGATAGAACCAGGTGATTCCTGAAGTCACCCTTGTGCCTCCACAGGCACGTCCCCCCAATCACAAACATTGGCATGTGCATGCGCCCGCGCGCGCGCGCGCACACACACACACACACACACACACTACACACACCCTCAATAAATAAATAAATTGGAGGAACTCTTGGCCATAAAATACTGTTGATCATTTAAATTCCAATGTGGGAAAAACATGCTAACCAACTATTGAAATTAAAAAATATTGGGCTGGGAGATAATTCAACAGTTAACATTTTTTGCCTCACCAGCAAAAGGACCTGAGTTCTGACACCCAGATCCCACATAAAAATACCAGGCAGAAAGAGTGAAAGCCTGTAATTACATCTCTGGAAGTTATAGCTTGGGAAACTCCAGAACAAAGTCCATAAGGAAGTAAAGCAATGACTCCCAATGTCACCCTTGGGTCTCCATAGGCACATACTCAAGTGCCTATGGTATACACGAAACATACACATGTAAAAGATAATGAACAAAAAATTGAAAATGTTGTGCTGGGGAGATGGCTCAGAAGTTAAAGTGCTTGCTTCCCAAGCAGCAGAACTGGAGTTCAGATCTCCACCCCAATCCCACATAAAATGCCAGGTGGATGTAGTGGCCTACCTTTAATTCCATCCTGGGACGTGGAGACGGACAGAGCAAACTAGGTAGCTAGGTTAGCTGTATTGGCAAGCTCTGGGACTGATTAGAGATTTATGTCTTCAAACAGTAAGTTGTTAGAATGATCAGGGATGATTCCTGATAACATTTCTGGGTTTTCATACATGTGCCCATTCACTTTGACATAATCTTGCCCATATACAAAACGTGCATTCATAGCCCCACATACACATGAAAATATTAGCATTGTTTAGCTGGCATTTCCAATCATTTTTAATGATTAGTAATGCACAGAGCTTCAAACCAAGTAAACCAGAGAAAAATAACAATTTTTGATTTAAATACGGAAAAAGATTACTTAAATATTTGCTCAGAAGAGACAGAAAAACAAACAAACAAACAAACAAACAAATAAACAAACAGGAAAGCAAAAGTAGCTTGACCTAAGTGTCCAAGAAACAAGATGAACTTACCTAAGACTATCCTATAACACAAAGTGGTTAAGCAGGAGAAACTATAGATACAGGTTACTACAAATTCCACTTCCAGATGCTACACTTGCAAATAGGATAAAGATTTATGAGGTTCCTCACTATTTTCCCATCACTGAAACATAATTTCTAGCACAGCTGGTGACAGACTCGACATTTCTGTTTGCCCCCAACACAAATGTCCAAGAACATGCATACATATACACACACACTCACACACAAACCACTGAGCATAGTTTGTTGTATCTCAGATATTTCATGGTACTGAAACATTTACAAGAGGTTATATAAATTGAGAGAGAAATAAAATAACTTGAGTAGGAGAAAAAAATCTAGGAATTCACTGCCAAGTAACCCTCTACCAAATGACCTTTAATGGCTAACACCTTGCCCCCATTTTCCTCTCACTGCAGCAAACCCAACTAAAAGATGGCAATCAAAACAAATTCTGCCGCATTTCCTCCAAACTGCTTTCTATTCAACGCCCCAAGCAACCTGCAAGAAGGAACTCATTCATCACTAACATCTGGCCATAATTCCTTTAAATGACATTATAAATTTCCATTCTGCCAAAGTCATTTTAACCAATTCTCAGTTAGTGGCAGAAATTGGGAGCAGAGTTTTGAACAGCTATGGAGATTAACTAAAACGATGTACTTCTTTCCCCCACCCCCACTTCTCCAATTAGAGGAGCTTAGGAACACTGAAAAGTCTGCAATGCAGGCTGAGAAAGGAACAAGGAAGAAAGAGCATTAGGACTGAATCATGGGTGGTTATGTGGGCTGAGGAAGACAATGAGAAAAAATGCTGTCTAAGAACCTGCCCGCTTCATATCCTTTTGTTTTCTAACTGAACAAGTCAGCATGCTGGCCCTCTCCTTCGATAATTATTAAAGATCATTTGGTGACTGGAAAAAATATCCAACAAGCCTCGTTTCCTAAAATGAAAGTTGTTAAAGTATGTGCAAAATATGAGTCATGGAGACTTTCAGAATTCTCTCCCCTACTATTTATTCTAGGAAGAATAATCAACACAAGTATCTCAGAAAATCACAGTGAAGGATCTTGATTTTTAAAAAAAGAATGCAGGCAAAGACAGTTTGCATTGTCAGGTTAAAACTGACTTCTAACTCCACGGCCAGACAGACAACTGTAACAAGGAAGACATTGCCAATTTCAGTGTGATGGGCAGGAGAGCAAAAATATTCATTCTGTCAGCGATGGCTCAGCAAGTGAAGATGCTTGCTGCCAACTTGCCAACCTGAGTCTGATCCTGGGACCCACATGATGGAAAGAGAGAATCAGCTCCTACAGGTTTCTTTGACCTCCACATGTATGCTGTACACGCGTCACATGCGTGTGTGCAAACACAATAAGAAATGTAAAAAAAAAAAAAAAAAAAGTTTTTCTCTTTCTTCTTATGGGCACATGATAAGATTGCCTTTCCTGTTCCACTGAACTCAGATGTGAAATATCTTGTGTTTCCTGCTAAAATAATAGGCGATGGGTATCATCACAGCATAAGTTTCACAAGCCAATTGTCCTCACAACTTTCTCTTTTTCCTTGTCACTGTGACTGAAACATTTCTGTTATTCTGGGTTCTGCAATGAGGATGATGATAACACAGATGGCCTTAATTGAGCATGTAGCCAAAAAAAAAAAAAAAAAAAAAAGAATATGTCATTTTAAGCCACTCAAAGTTGTTTATTACTGCAGCATAACCTAATACAACCATTTTTTTTTTTTTGGTGTGTGTACATGTACACATGTGTGGATACATGTGGAAGCCTGCAATTAACTTTGGTCATGCTCCAGCTTACTGAGGCGAGGTCTCAGCCGAACTCTGAGCTTGCCAATTGGCTACTCAGCTTACCCTGGGGATTCTCTGCCTTTGCTATTTATGTTGGGATTGCAGGTGGCCTCAGCACTTACCTGGCTTTTATGTGAATTCTGGGGATCAACTCTAGTCTCTGGGCAAGGCTGAGCCATCTCACCAATTCTATAATCAGTTCTTCATTTTCTATAGAATGCCTATAAAAATCCTTTTTTAAAAAAGATAGTATCTTCAGTATATAACTAACAGACTGTCTCAGTCTACAAAGAACTGGGATTATAGGAGTTTGCCACCCCACCCAGCCAACAGTCTCTAGAGTGCCAGAATTAGAGACACGTGCCACCACAATGGGTAGATAGCATTTCTTTTTTCTTTTTGAAACGAGGTCCCGTGTCGCCCAGGCTGGCATCAAACTCACTGTGTAATTGAGGATGATCTTGAACTCCTGATCCTCCCACTGCAGGGACTATAGATGTGCCAACATGCTAAGGTTTTCATTGCGTGTCCCCCCCTCCCGTGCATGTCTTTGTACATGTGTGTCTCTATGTGTTTGTGTCTATGTGTATCACAGGGAACTGTGTGTGCCTATAGGAATCATCTGGATTGCTCTATCTCCTTCTTTTGGCTGCTCTAGAGCCTCCCGGATTCTGCTTTCCAGGGCCAGAAGTATAGGCCACTATCATTTCCACCCAGCATTTTTATATGGGATCCAGAATCCTATTTCAGGTCCTTCTATTTGTGAGGCAGATGTTAACCCTTGAGCTATCTCTCAAGCCCACCACTGCATTTTTAAATGAATTACTTTACAGAAAATTTGACCACTTCATTGGTGATTCAAGTTCAGATGCTAACTTTAAAAAGCATGAATATTATACTTCATGAAGATTACTAAAATGAAAGACTAGATTGCCAGTTTTAAATTATGAGACTAAACATTAAAAAAACCCTACAATGCCTTTGTTTTACAAAGTCACAACCATGAGCAATAAATGTACTCCTAAGTTATTGCTTTTAAACTTAACAGACTACGTTCTACATATTTTAATAAGTACTTTTTTCCTGCATACATATGTATATGTGTGTATGTATCAGAGGGCACTTGAATATTCCTGTCCCCTGGGTTTTCCCAGGCTCTATCCACCAGGGCCAGAAGTGCAGGTGGCCACCATGTCCACCTGGCGATTTCATATGGGACCTGGGATCTAAACTCAGGATCTTTTGCTTTTGAGGCAAAGGTTTTAACCACTGAACCATCTCTTCAGTCCCTGAACTAATTCTTTAAAAGTACGTATTGTAGGGCTGGAGAGATGGCTCAGTGGTTATAAAACTTTTGCCTCAAAAGCAAAAGGGCCTGGGTTTGGATCCCCAGATCCCATGTAAAAATGCCAGGTGGATATGACAGCAGTCTGTAATTCCCGCCCTGGAAGGTGAAGTTGGGAAACTCAGTGCAAGCAATAGGGAAGTAGAACAATCCAGAATGATTCCTGATGTCAACCTTGGGCCTCCACAGGGACATACAAGTGCCCTCTGATACACACACACACACACACACACACACAAACGAATTCCAATCAGCTCACTTAATTTTTATATAAGGTGATTCAGTAACTCACTTTAGGTCATTTAGATGAGAAGTGACAGAAGTTGACTAGAACAAAACTTAACAGTCATTCACAGTTAAAGGAGAAAAACAGAAGTTATCTTAAGAAGTTACCTCTAACAGGTTTTATAAATAACTGGATTCTCATTTGTTCATTCTTCAGTGAATCACTGAGTATACACCTATCACTCACTATGTATTGGGTCCTTTTTTCAGTGCTAAAGATTTCAGTGTCTAATACCTGAGCATTTACACTCTAATCAATAGCAGATATTAAATTAGTTCTCTAGGCTGGAGAGATGGCTCAGGGGTTAAGACCCTGCCTTACAAGCAGAAGGTCCTGAGTTTGGATCTCAGTTCCCATGTAAAAATGCCAGCCTTGGTTGGCGGAGCCTGGGAAATCCCAGAGTAAAGCAAAAAGAAGGTAGAAGCAATTCAGGATGATTCCCGAAGTCATTCTTAGTCCTCCACAGGGACACACAGTGTCCTCTGACACACACCCACACACAATTACTGAGGCAAGGGAAGAAGACAACTTAGAAGTGTCTTCTAAACGTAGGATATGGAATATGCTTGAGGATGATAACCAATAAAATTCATCATTCTGTAGAATATGGAGTTAATGAAAGGGAGAAAAAGGTTTTCCTTTCTTTTTCCTTTCTTCCTTTCTTCTCCCTCCCTCCCTCCCTCCTTCTCTCCTTCCTTCCTTCTCTCCCTCCTTCCCTCCCTTCCATCACATTTAGCTGAGGAGGAAAGGAATTAAATCTGGAATCATTGGTTTTGGGGTTGGAATAATTGGGTGGGTGGCAGTGTCAGTAATTTATTCATTTCAGCTCAAATAAAAAAGAACCACATAATTTTTACCCATCTTTATCCATGTTTTTCTTTTTAAAGAAAGGGTCTCACTGCATAGCCTAGACTAGCCTAGAACTCAATGTGTAGGTCAGTGTGGCCTCCAATTCACAATCCTCCTGCCTCAGCCTCCTGATTGTTGAGTTTACAGGTATGTGCTACTCTACCCAGTTTAGAAATTAAAAATACAAAAGGATACATGTGAAAATTGAGAAAATAAAACAAATTCACAACTAGTACTTGCTTACTTTTAGTTTCTTAATTTCTATTTACCTTAAGATGTAAACTCTGAAATGAAGATATGTTATCATAAGGACCAGGGTATATGGCTCAAAGGGTAGAAGCAATTGCTGCACAATTCTGACAATCTGAGTTCAATCCCCAGACCCTATGTAAAAAGTCAGATGTGGTGGCCTGCATCTGTAATCCCTGCACCTCTATAGCCAGGTAGGCAGCAGAGACCAGAGAATTGACCCAAAGCTTGAGGGCCAGCTAGTCTGTATTATGCAGTACAGTGCCAGAAACAAGAAGGACCGTGCTTCAATAAAATTTAAGGTGAGCACTGACCCCCAAAAGTTGTCCTATGACTAATCCATGCACATTGTGGCATGTATGCAATCACATGTACATGCACGCACATGCATGCATATGCACACAATCAGTTAAAAAAGATATATGATCATAGTAAACTCATAAATACTGAATGCATAATTCTCATTAGTGAGTTTACAGAAAATATCAGCTACACAATCAACTAGAAACAGAAAATGATAAAAGAATTTATAACCTAATTATAAGGAAAGCATAAGTGACCTGTATACCAGTTCACAGAAATGCCTAAACACATAATCCCAGAAAAATAGCCACAATCAAGACTCAAGGGACTAGATTCCTAATCTTTTATGTGCAGTTACATGGAATTTTAGAGAAAGAAGAAGAGGAAGGAGGAAGAGCAGGAGGCAGCTAAGGATAATTTCCTTCTTGAGCTGTGTCACCAAACTTCAAAAAAATCTGTTTCAGTGTTGGAGATACAGCTCAGTAGCAGAACGCTTACTTAGAATGCAGAAGGCATTGAGTTCTATCCCTAACACTGGAAACAAAATAACAACTACACCTCCCCCACCTCCCCCCCCACACACAGAGTAAAAAAGCAAAAACAAAACCAAAAAACCAAAAAAACAAACAAACCATAATCCAGCTCCAAAACATCATTTTTTTTTTTTTTTTGAGGCAAAATCTCACATAGCCCAGCCGGTTTGTTATGTTGCAAGAATAACCTTGTCTTATCCTCCTGCCTCCACCACCTGGGATTACAAGTATGTACTACATGCCTGGTTATTCAGGATGGTGGGGAGGGGCAGGGGGGGGGATCAAAGCTAGGACTTTGTGTGTACTAAGTAGGCCCTACACCCTCAGCCCAGAAGATTTATTCTTTATTTCAAAACTAAAATGCTGTTTAAAAGATGACTAGAAAAACCAAGAAGCTATTTCTGACAACTTAGAAAGTATTAACCAAAAAGACTAAGCCATGTTATATTTTGCTGGCTGGTCCCTTGTTCTCTGACTTTCTGTGGAAAAATAAGTACCTGAATCTTTCAAATACACAAATTACTCTTCTACGTACTGAGGCACATGTCGTACACATACCTACAACACTTTATTTTTCTCAAAAAACTTAATTCACTGGCAAGCTAAATCTCAGTGCTTTTTGAAAGGCTGACTATCAAACAAAGTGCTTTTTGAAAGGCTGAATGAGAGGTGGCAGGAAGGCTCAACAAAAAAGGTACTTGTTTACAAACCTAGTGACCTGAGTTCGAGCCTAGAGCTCCCATGATGGAAGGAGAAAATGGACTTCTAAAGCTGTTTGCTCACCTCCACGTGAGCACCGTGGCACGTGAGCCTTCTGTTTCTCTCTCTCTCATTCAAGTAGATAAATAAATATTTAAAAGACACATGAATATGAAACTTTTATCTTTTTCAGATTACATGGGAAACTTTCCAGAAATGAGCCCATTCAATCTTAAGCTTTATAGCATAAGGGATGAGAATTTTGTTCTCCTTTTCAAGTTTGCTTGTGTCAAAAGGCATCTCTCTCAGGTACACAGATAAAAATATTTTAAAATTCCTTTTGTGGCTAGGTATTGTGGTACATGTGGTTCAGAGGCAAAGGGATCAGGAGTTTAAGGCTGACTTTGGCTACAAAGGGAATTTGAGGCTCAACAGGAATATATGATATCAAGTCTCAAAACAAAACAAAACAAAAAACCCCACAACTACCATCAAAACTAATTCTTTTTTTCTTTCCATTTTCTTTCTACTTTTACAAACATATTGAGTATTCATCCCAACTTCCCTCCATTCCCCTTCCCTCCCGCTCCCTCTCACGCTTCCACTTGTATGCTTCTATGAACCCCAGGACTCACTCTGGCTTGTCTACTCCTGTGGGGGCTCAGGCCTCCAAGGTATATCAAGTTGCCTCTTTTCAGGTCACCCTACCGGTATGTGCATTTTCCTTCACTTATCCAGCTTTAGATCCAAATGTTTCCACTGTAAGTTCTATGAGTATAACAACAGCTACCTACAGAGCACTTTGATGTACTGTCTTTCTACCTATAGGCAAAACAAATTCTTTCTGTGAATTTTGCAAATAATGACTTTAAAAATATATAATTTATCATAAAAATGTAAGCACAAATACAAATGAAAGACAATGAAATTTCTGTAAATCAAACTTGTCCTTTGTTTGCGGGCTTTTCTGACTATAGATGGTTAAACAAGATTCACAGGATGCGAAACCTTTTCTGTAGTTGGCAAGTTTTTAAGAAACAACATAATTACAGATAAATGCACAGATTGTCAATGGCAAGATCCACACCTTAAATCCAATTCTCTGCAATCTGATTCTGGTGCTACAAATGGTGTAAGGACTTTTGAACAAAATTAGCCTTACTTTTCTAATCTATAAAATAAGGAGTAGAATGACTGTTCATTGATGCTATGAAAATCATGCTGTCTCAGAAAAACATATGCTGGATATTCTTCCTTGTAAGTGGATGCTAGAATAGAACCTCCAGATTTATATGGTTAAATAGAAATACCTACAACACCCAGTCAAAAAGAGAGAGACTTCTTTTTTTGAGATGGGGATAAAATACGATTATATATATACATGTGTGTATACATATATAATATATAGTTTTTTAAATACAAGTGTAAAGTTAAAATAGCTTTTTTCTTTGTAACATTTAAAATTTTGACAATATGTGCTGAATATCTCTCCAAGGAATTATATGATATTGCTTTACTACTTTTTTATTTTTAGGCTACATACTAGAATATGTACCAGTCATTTAACCTTAATTGTATGGATAGAAATACAAAATGATAATAAAAAATGAAAATAAAAGAAAAACAATGGTGTCCTCATTAGAAATTGCTAGTAATTACAAATTGATAAAAACAAAAGATTAACCTATAAGAAAACAATAATATAAGTAACTAATGGCTAATACATTTTTAATACCATCTTGATATATAAGGGAAGATAGAGACATAGAGGGATGCAATCACATGACAGAATGATGTAATCCAAATAACACAATAGGTGAGTAGAGACCTACAGGATGGTGTGCTAAAGGTGATACCAAAGGGCAGATCTGCCCTCTGTGACTTGTTCTTTCTTCTAATTCTTCAGTATTTTAATTTTCACTCCCAGCATTGATAAGCAACTCTTTGCCCAAAACAGAAACTGGATCATAGACTGAGGGAACTTGGTTTTAGCTCTCTTGAGCTAACAGCTCAAAGATCACAATGTTTGCAATAAATAAATAGAGAATAATTCAAAATAAAACATATACTTACAATTTGAGATTCCCGAGCTTTAGGAAACATTTTTGCAACATTGAGGCCATCAATAACAATATCAAAGGGAGGACAGGATTTTATAAAGTTCTCAAATCTCTTCAGTTCCTGAAACAGGAAAGTCAAACAAAGCATTAACAAGAAATCAAGGACTCACGATACAGCTGTTAGTGGAGTGCTTGTCCACCATTCTTGAAGCCCCAGGTTCCAGCCCCAGCACATTACAAACTAGGTGAGTGATTCTGCATTTGAGAATAGAGGCAAGGTCATCCTCAGTGATTTCCAAGCTAGCCTGGGATGTATAAGACCCTGTCTGAAAAGTATGCAAACAAACAAACAAGGATTTACTGTCAATTTAATAAGCTGATGTTTTGCTATTGTTTTATACTTCCAAATATTCCATCATAAAAATTCACCAATACGTACACAAAGACAATTCTAAGGTGAAATAAAATGCAGATGTAAACCACATTTTTTCATGTGTACGTTTATATTTGAGTCTGCACACACGTGTGCACCTGTAGAAAACCAAAGAGTGACATTGTTCTGTAATTATCCTGGATCGATCTATCTCCTTATTGCTTTGTTCTCATACTCTGCCTTCCAAGGATGGAAGTGAAGGTCGCTTCCATAGCCTCCTAGTAGTTTTTACATGGAATCTGGGGATCTGAACTCAGGTCTGTTTGTTTGTGAGGCAAAGGCTTTAACCCTGAGCCATCTCCCCAGCCCCAAACTACATGTTCTTTATACTTAGCACACATTTTCATGCATTTTCCCTAGTTTGTAATCAGACAATATATTTAGACTGCTTAGCCAACACACAAAATAGTTATTTGAAGAGACTGAAATGTTGAAGCCAGTTCTGGTCTGTAAGTCAGGGAGAAGTGAAGTACAAGTCAGGCTATTTGACAGCTGTGCTGAAAGAAGAAAGATCTAAAATGTTTAGCTTCTCTTTGTCATTCATAGGCCTTTGTTTACTTACTGATATTTAAAAAATTTTTTTTTTGATTTTTAGTTTTTGAGAAAAAGGTCTTGCTACATGTAGCCTAGGCTTGTGTCAAACTCACTATATAGTTCAAGCTGGTCTCAAACTCAGGATCTTCCTGCCTCTGTCTCCTGAGTGCTGGAATCACAAGTTTAAGGACAAACAGAATGAGCCACAGTGAGACTCTGCCCACCTTCCCAGCCATGTATCATATGCACATATATGTGTGAATGTGTAGTCTAAATATTTACTTAAAAAAAGAAATGCTGATGTAGCAGTTCACTTGCATGGTTGCTAATAAATCACTATCAAACGGCTTAAGGGAACAAGTTTATATTCTCTTACGATTGTTTGGTTACAGTTCTCAGTCCAGTTTGACAGGAGCGCTCACACCAACACCAGGGCCAAGGGAACTGGCCACATCATCTCTATATAACGGTTGACAGAGGGACGATCCTTATTTTCCAGACCAGCATGGCCAAGTGTACACAAGGATGCCAACTTTCTCAATAACCTCTCTGTATTTTATTCCAGGGTCTAGTCCCACCGACCATGGGCTGGGCCTTCCCCATCAGCTAGATGATCTCCTGCAGATTTGCTCTGGGCTTAACTCAACCACTAATTCTCTACAAATGTGCCCTCGACAAGTTGACACCTGTGCCTAACTATGACAGCTGACAATTGCTAATTTACTTTTTTTCTAAAAAGTTGGAGAAGGACCAGCAGGATGACTTAGTGGAGAAAGATACGTCCTGTGACAGTCTGGTGACCTGACTTTGGTCTCCAAAACCCACAGAGGATTTTATTCCCCTTTCAAATAAACCAACTTAAAAAACACCCTTTTTCATTCTGTGATTTTTTTTTTTTTTGAGCACATTGCATTTTATTTATAAAGTGTTGCTAGCCCTGCCTGGGGCTCCTATACAAAAACAAAAGCACAACCCAAAGTGAGGCTTCTCTTCCTGACTCCAGACTCTGGGGGACGGTGCTGGGGGTAGAGAGGCAGGAGTGGGGCTCAGCAAATGGAATGTGTGCTGAGGGACGGTGATCTGGAGGCTCCCTATCAGTGTCTCCACCCTATCCTGTTCCTCAGGATGGCACCAACTGTCCCCTTGCCTTTCTTTCTCCTTGTTGGATGAAGAAGGAAAGAAGTCCAATCTTCTGAGATGCTCCCTGGGAGCTGCACACGGCTGGCCTGGTCACCAGGCTGGGGCAGTGTTGGCAAGACGTCTCATTCTCCTTGTGTTCCTGTCCTGATCTCGGATCTTCTTCTCCATCTCAGCATCTGTCAGAGTCTCCAGCCGGGGGCACCACTGGTCAGCATCACCAGTATTCCGGATGGCAATTTCTACTGTGGGGAGTGGATTCTCACTGAAAGCATAGGTCTTCTGATGCCAGCTCAGCTGTCCCCGGATGCTGTAGGCGATAGTGGTGACAAACTCCCCACCCAGCCCCAGTTCAGAGCACAACTTCAGAGCAAACTTCTCAGGTGAGTTCTCCTTCTCCGACATGTCCCACTCAAACTGGTCCACCAGAGAGATGTTTCCCACATGGATGATGATGACGTGTTGGTCAGACTGGTCCTCCGGGATGCTGTCTGTGGGGTACGACTCAATTTGCTGTCTGATGGCAGAGGCGATGGCTGGCACAAATGTCAATGGATTCAAATCCAGGTCATCACAAAGGATTTCTGAAAACATCTCGGGGGTCATTAGCTTCTCATTCATGTTCCAAGTAAAAGCATCGCGCAGCTTTTGCCCATCTATCTCCATGTCTAGTCGGATGGGTACCAGCACCTCAGGCTGTGACGCATTCTCATGGATCACTGCAGGGTCATGGTCATCAAAGCACAAGGGAAAGGTTCTCTTCTTGTCCCGGCCCATGCGGTTCCTGTTGATCGTGGTGGAACACGGCACAGCATCCAGATGGTGGGAGCTGTTGGGCAGGGTGGGTACCCACTGGCTGTTCCTCTTGGCCTTCTGCTCCCTGAGGTAGGTGGGAGGCTCCGTGCTGATGGACACAGCCTTGTATTTCTCATCATTGCCATCCAGAATCTCTTCCACCTCTGAGGCTTTCAACAGTGTGACGCTGGTGGCAAGGGTGGTATATCCATGATCTCGGAGCCGATCATGTTGAACTCCCCGTCGTCCTCCAGCTGGAACTTGACGGGCTTCTGCCCGAAGGTCTTGCTCAACGCCATCATCATCATTGCGGCGGCGGTGACGGGCGGCTGGAGCCGAGTTGTAGAGACTCGGGAAGGCCGGCACGGGGCCGAGGCGCGCCGGGCTGCGGGGAGCCGAGGCCAGGAGGCGAAGGGCAAGTTGGGCCGGAGCTCGCGCCACCACCGCCGCCGCCGCCGCCGCCGCAGACCAAGACCCCATTCTGTGATTTTTTAAAAGGATTTCTAAGTGCTGTCAATATTGCAATATCAGAATTAGAATGGAATTTTATCAATTATCTAGCATATTTTTTTCAGAGAAAATTTCAGCCACTACCACTAAGGTGTATCTAATATATTACAAAGAACAGCACTAAAATGATAAACTGAAAGTGTGATGGGGGATTCTTTTCCATTTCATCTTCCTTCCTTCCTTTCTTCCTTTCTTCCTTCCTTCCTTCCTTCCTTCCTTCCTTCCTTCCTTCCTTCCTTCCTTCCTCCCTCCCTCCCTCCCTCCCTCCCTCTTTTTCTTTCTTTCTTTTTCTTTTTCTTTCTTTCCTTTATCTTTCTTTCTTTTTCTCTTTCTCTTTCTTTCTCTCTCTCTCTCTTACTCTTTTTCTTTTTTATTTTAAGCTAGGGTCTCACTCTGTTATAATTCAGGCTAGCCTGAAACTCACTATATAGCCCAGGCTGACTGTGAACTCCTAGTATTTCTCAAACTCCCAAGTGCTAGTATTATAGATGCAACTACCACACTTGGTTCTATTAGTAAAACTGGAAATGTCAGAAATTTAATGCACTTGCTTTGCTTCCTTTGGTTCGTTTAATTATGGATTGAACAAAAATGATCATACTGCATACCAAACTATTTACTACCAATAATCCCAAAAATCTACCACCCACTGTGGTGACCCTGCTGAGCTTCTCCAAACTGAAGAAAAGTCAGACAAAAGAAAAACACAGTGAATAAGACTTAAAGAAACAATAGCAGTTCATAGGTGGGGGTCATGAGCTCTGATGAGCATGGTAAAAAATACCCCAAATGACTTGGCAGCATTTATTTATACAGAAAGGAAGGATTCCCCAGGGCGGGGCTGTGTAGTCAGCCTCTGATACTATTAAGAAACCATATTAGGAAGACCTCTGATTGAGTGAAGAAAGTGGTGGGCTCCATCAGTTTCTAAGCATCCTTAGACTGAAAGTTTGGAGGCTAGCACATTCTGAAATTTGCATCTCCAGCAGGAAAATGGTTCTCACAAACATCTTTACTTCACAAAAAAGTCTCACTGACAGTATCATCCTTCAACCAACTATAAATCAACCAGTAATCTACTGTGTCAAGAGATTCCGCTGTTCTGACTACCTACAATAAACCAAATAATATGTTGGTGAGTGACTTCTTTCACTGACAATATATTCAAGGTTTATTCACAGTGGAGCATAAGTCAGCACTCCATTTCTTTTTATTGCCAAATTCATCAGCTGGTAGACATCTGAGTTGTTTCCATTTTTGACTAATGTTAAAAATACCATTGTGAACATGTGTACAGTTTTGTTTGGATATGCATTTTCAATTCTTGTGGAATTCCTAGGAATTAATTAATTGGGTCATATTCTAATTCTATGTAGAACTTCAAAAATACATTAATGAGAGAGGGGGAGATAGAGATGGGAGAGACAGAGACGGAGAGAGAGAGAGACAGAGAAACAGAGAGAGAAAGGAGAGAAAAGCCCCAAATGCATAGCATGATTCATGAGTGGAGACTTTCAGAAATCACTTCTCTCCTTTCACCATGAGGGCTTCTTAGAATTGATCTCAAATTGTCAGGTTTTTCGAGCAAGCACCTTACACACTGGGCTGTCTCATAGGCCCAATGTTGAACTTTTTAAGAACCACACAGACTGCTTCTAAAGTCGCAGTATAATTTTACCTTTCTAACTGCAGAATAGGAACCTTCCAATTTCTCCACATCCTCACCTCTTCTGGATATTTTCTGTTTATTACTATTGTTATTATTATTTGTTTGTATCTATGATGTGGTGTGTGTGTGTACAGGCCATGTCACATATGTGGAGGTCAGAGGATGACTTTGTGGAGTCAGTTCTCTTCTTCCACTTTTGCAAGAGTTCCAGGTATCAAACTCAGGTTGTCAGGCTTGTGCAGCAATTGCCTTTACTGTTGAGCCATCTTACCACTTAGTAGAGAAGTGCTCATGGCTATGATCAAGCATCTTGTTCTGATACACACTATAAAATGACTTGTGATGTGGTGTGTCTTTCACTGACAGATAAGGAGCTATTCTTTTCATAACATATGGACTTCACAAACTCAACACATATCTACTTCAATAACTGCTGCAGCATTTCAGACTTTGTATATGTGTATGTGAGAGAGAGAGAGAGAGAGAGAGAGAGAGAGAGAGAGAGAGAGAGAGATAGGCCTACACATTCAGACTCACCTCAAACTCGTAACTTTTGTCTCAGCCTTCTGAAAAGGGATTACAGACTGCACAACCATGCAGAACTGCTACAACTTCTATCATCTACAGGGACCACATGGGTAAAATGAGCAAGTTAACACAGGCTAAATACAAGATAATAAGATAAGTCAGGCAATATGACTGGTTGCAAGTTACTTTTCTCAATAAATGAAGTTATTAAAATTGCTATTCAAAAACAAACAAATGGGCTGGAGAGATGGCTCAGGGATTAAGACTCTGTCTTGGAAGCAGAAGGTGCTGAATTCACAGCCCAGGTTCCACACACACAAAAACACCAGGTGCAAATGGCGATGGGCAGCACTTCTGGCCTGGTAGGCGGAGCCTGGGAAATCCCAGAGGGAAGCGAGGAGGGGTTGAAACAATCCAGTATGATTCCCGAAGTCACCCTTCTTCACAGGGACACACGGTACCCTCTGATACATACACATAATAAATCAATAAAACATTTTTACAAAAACAAAAACAAACTGTTCTCGGCTTGGCATGGCAGGCATTACGGCTCATATCTATAATCCTATACTTGGTAGGCTGAGGAGGGAGAACTGCCATGAGTTCCAGGCTAGTGTGGGCCACATAAACAGTGAGTTTCAGTCCAACCTGAGCTACAAAGTATGACATTATCTAAAAAAAGAGCAAAATAAGTAAAAGAAATGACTAAATAATAAATTTTCTGTTTGAAAGTTAAAACTGGGGCCAGTGAGATGCATCAGTGCTTCCCACGCAAGCCTGATGACCTGATTTCCATCCCTAGAACCATGTAAGGATGAATACAGGAGACTGACGCCACAAACTCTGACCTTCACATGTGTGCCTTCCCCTACCACATATGCCAATGATATAACCGAATTTAAGAAAAAGTGAAAACTGTTCAATTATTTGGAAAGATAGTTCATGCTTATGGTGGTTTATTTCTATTTCCCTTGTCCTCTTTCTACTTTTGCTGGCAGTTCCAGGGCTTGAATGCACAACTTTACACATGCTAGGCAAGCACTCTATAGTTACAGTCTCAGACTGGTTCACTTCTATTCTTAAATTTTGTTACAGATGTAATCAAATTCAAAACAGACACTCTCATTTGTTTAGTTAATATCCTGTTCTAGAATAGCAACTAGGGGAAATGGGGTGGGGATACAATATACATGCTTAAAACTTTGATATTAATAGAATAAAAAGACCAGAGAGCTTAATATGTATCCATGTTGCAGACACATTTTTTTCCAAACACCGGAAGAAACAGAATATTAAAATAACTAGCTCTAGTCACATTAGATGTGGAAAAACAGGGGAATACCAGCTATTTTGGTTGCAAGCTAAGCTCTGAACATGGGAACACCAGTAAAAAATATATCTCGCTCATTCCACAGGAGGGAACTCATGCCTAGTATTGTAAACCTGGTCAAGAGTCTGGGCCTGGGGGGGGGGTCAAAGACCCTAAGGAAGAATCTACTACTCTCATTTAGCTAACCATGGACAAGATGTGAAGCTGCCTGCTAAATACTTCTGTTCATATCTACAGGTATATTTATACACAGTGTTGCTCTCACCTTCATCAGAGAAGCTTTTATTTACACTGGGTAATGGTTAACTCAAGACTCACAACCGGCTAGATTGTGGAGACTAAATGTCTGCGGAATGCTTGACCATAAATGAGACATCTATATCACCCCCCATCCCATCAAGGTTTAGGAACATCAGTGAAAAGAAAGGTGGACCGAAGATAGCCCCAGAGGTAGGGGAGGACGCTTGCAATGCTGTCTTCTGGAAACAGCATGGTCGTGGCACTCATGAGCCCACTGCAACTATGGCTACCTGCACAGGACATGAACCAGACTGGATTTATCATGGCTTGATGTGAGATGTCTCCCACAGGCTTGTGTGTTTGTATTCTTAGCTGCTAACGTTTGGGAAGGTCCTGGAACTTTTAGGAGGTGGGCTTACTGAAGGAAAGTAGGTCACAGAGGGGCAGTAGGCCCAGCCTACTTGCAGTCTGCTGCTTGCCTGTGCTCTCTCTGCTTCCATGATGGCTATTGTGACCTGAGCCGCCTCCAGCTTTTGCTGTCTGCCTTGTCTCTCTCTCCATAACGACTACAGCTCCCCTGTGGAACCATGAGCTAAATAAATCTCCCTTCCTCTGCTAAGCTTGCTATCGGGTGCTGTCTCACAGCAGCACAAAGAAAAGTAACTACAACAGGGCCCATCACCGACTCAACATGAACAGAGGAGGGACCACGAGGCCTCATCCTTCACTGAAGTCTGTGGATAGTCAAGATAATGAAGGAATGGGAATGTGATAGCTAATCCTGGTTGTCAACTTGACCACACCCAGCAAATCAGCTGTCAGACCACTTGAAGAAATTATCTGGATCAATACATTTACAATTCAAAGACCAGCGCTAGATCTGAGTGTAACTTTGTTCCTTTTATCTGGTCCTTTACTGGACCAGATATAAAAGGAACATAAAATAGAAGAGTTTGAAGAGAGACTTTCTGAAGTTGTGCTAGAAAACTCTCCTGCCGGCCCTCCACACTCCAAATCTTCAACAAGACCAAAGACTCTCCAGAGAATCCTCCAGCCTTCAGCTGTCAGTGACTGGACTAATGGTCTAAGAAGCTATTGGCAGCCATTGTTAGACTACTTTAGCCATATCTCATAAGCCAACTAAATAAATTCCCTTTTATATATTCATTCTGTTGATTCTGTGGTTCTGAAGAACCCTGACTAATACAGGGAGCAAATAACTCCCATTCATGCTCACAGAGGCAACCATATTTAAATTTGAGGGGTTAAAAATATGAAAGAAATGAAAGTGCAATGGTCTTAATGTGAAGAAGAAAGGTTTTTTGGGGGGAGGAATGAGAAAGTAATGGCTGGGTAAAAATGCTTCAAACTTGGTGTATACATCTATAGAATTGCCAAAGTATATATACTCACACACATACAAATGCCCAAATTACTTCATGTGATTTTTAAAAATTATGCATGTATGTATGTGTTTGTGTCTGTGTGCGTCAGGTAAGCAAAACAAAGACATCTGCAAATAACAAAATAGTTTACTACTATCTTGTCAATGAAAGAATGCAATTTAGTAAGATTCTTCCCAGGAAGCTTGAGGGCTGGTGAGGATTCGGGGGCTGGAGCATACAGATCTGTGAGTCACTACAGCGTGGGGGCAATAAAACCAGAGATGATGATGTGTATGGGGAAAGTGGGGAGAGAAGGAAAAAAGAAGAAGGAAGCTTCAGGATCAGCATTCTGGGAAACACCAAAAACTTATGGCAGAGGAGAAGATTTGAGTCATCCTTAATTGCCTTTGACTTGACATCTTTTATTCTGGAGACTTATTCTTTACTAAAAAGGATAATCAAATCACAAGTATTATGTCTACATGTATATATGTATGTATATGTGTATGTGGCAGTAGGAGGACAGCTTGCGGAACTTGGTTCTTCTCTTCCACCATGTGGACTTTGGGAATAAAACTCAGGTCAGCAGGCTTGGTGGCAAGTACCTTTACCCACTGAGCCATTTTGAGGGCCCAGATCATAAGCTCTTTGAGTGACAATATTGTATGTAATGAGCATAGGGTCAGACAGTTCTGGGGCTGGTCATGAGCTCTGTCACTTACTGGTGAGAACAATAAGTCGCACTGCTCTGAACTTCAGTGGCATAAACAGGTAACATTAGGAGGAGTACATATGTGACACATACTGTAGTTTTCACACTGAAATGGACACACTGTAAGTTGATTTAATTCTCTGGGTAAGTTATACTGGCAATGTGCATCAAAACTCCAAAACTCTTTTATTCTATTTGACCCAGTAATTTTATTTTGACCTGCAAAAAATTTACCTCTAAGAGGCCCAATATTTTCAAAGCTACAAATAAGCAATAAATAGTGGCAAATGATACATAAACAGCCAAGTGAGGTGGTCACACTCAATTCAAGGATGATCAATTCAAGGTCAGCCTGGGTTACTACACAGTGAGTTTAAGGCAGGCTGGGGCTATGTGAGACGGTCTTAAAAAGCAACACAAAACAAATAAATGTCTAACAAATGGTGTTATTTCAGCATAGTACATAACATTAAATATGGATACACTATTATTTACTCATATCAGAAGATAGTGTATCAGAAAAACACATGATATGTGAAGGGAAACTAAACCAGACACTGTAAATATCTCAATTAAAAAAGCACCAAATAGCAGTTTTCCCAACCTTCCATTAAAATGTCTGTAACAACATGAAAAACTAACAGCAATATGTTAGCTAAGCATAATCTTGGGAGATTCTATGAATCAAATGATCTATGGTAATCCCCATAAGGCAAATACAAGTGACACAAAATAAAGTAGGAAAAAACTTTATTTCTCTCTCTCTCTCTCTCTCTCACTTCTTTCACTTCTCTTTTTTTCTCACTCTCTCTTTCCTTTTTTTCTCTCCTTTCTTATGCTAGGGATTGAACTCAAAGCCTCACATATCCCTATGCCAGCCTTAACTCATTTTTAAGAACAATGACTGCACTACACAGAAAATACAGTGGTGATCACAAGTCAAACATCCTCCAAGAAAGCTTTCCCTTCTGGTCAGTCTAGGTGGCCTGGGTGCTGTTCCCTTCCAAGGTGTCATTGGAACCAACATCTAAGCAGAGGGGACAGAAACAGACGGAGACTGAAGAAAGACCAGCACCTGCCACCAAACAGCACTGCATGTGCTGTTCAGAAGACAGCTGCACACAGTACTCCAGAGCCAGAGCAGAAAAGTTACTTCACCTCCATGCAGCCCATCTTTGCCAGATAAACAGATGGATTTCCTAACAGTGTAGTAGACTGCAAAGGTGGCAAGCACCAGTCCCCAGAAACAAGGAAGCTAAATGCTCTAACTATTTGCCTTGCAATTATTATAATGGATCTCCTTTCAAGGATGATTCCACAGGGGGAAAACCCCATCCCAGATCAATGAAAGACTTTGCAATATATGTTACAAGAAGGTTTTGCTTTAAAGATTCCAGTAAGAGCACACTTCTGAAAATCCAGAATAATTCAGAAGATTTCTACCTGGAGCCTGCAAAATGAATAGAGAGCAGATTCATTTGCACCAATGAAGAAGGACTAATGAGATCTAAGGAGAGAATGGAAAGAGATGCAGAGAGATTTGGAAAAAGAGAAATGAAAAAAAAAAAAAGCAAGTCCCCAAACACCACAGAATGGAAGTCGGCACTGAATTAGTAAAAATCAAAACTGATCATAATTGGACAAGGACCGTGTGGGACACAGTCCAAACTTGGGAAAAATTATATGCCAGGAGAACAACCACCACAGACACAAAGGACAAGGCTGGCAGTTTAGCTCAGTGACAGAGCACCTACTTGCCCAGTAAGCACAGTGTCCTGTGCTCAACTCCCAGCACCAGAAGGGAAAAACAAAAATTCAGAGGACAGATCCAATTTAAGCTTCATAAGAGTGTTTCCATGGAAAAAATCCAAATGGAAAGAATTTATTTTTCTAAAATGTTCCTAAGACAGGAACCATTTATATTTCTAAGAACATATGAGGTTCAGGGAAATAGTTAAAAAAAAAAAAAAACCCTCACCTTGTCATTTCACCATACAAATTTCAATTGTGAAGGAAGAAAAAAATCCTATATACATCCAGACCAATTATACAACCACTGGTAACACAAACACGTGCTCTCCATGGGCCAGGGAGATCACAAAGCTGTATAGAATCAAGACTTCTAAGTACTTGACATATGATAATTTTATTCGCTATTGATTGTATGAGGTGAATATTATAATTTTCTCCACTTGACAGCTTAGGGACTAAGGTTAACAGAAGTATATGGTGAAAGTCTTAAGAGGGGAATTTGGAGTTCAAAACCTGGAAGTCTATGCAGTTATTTGTTCCGCTAATGCTTTCAAAGGAACAAAATGAAGCTGGGAATCCCCAGGTCCAGAAGACAAAACAATGTGTTGAAAGACCATGGAGTAGCTCACGGTGGGAGCTGAACATGTCTGATACCTGCTAGTAAGGTTTTCTCTCTGGGACAGCACATAATAAAGATGACTACTCTGCAGGCTGCCCTGTCAACAATGAGAGGGAGTACAAAAAGGAGGTAATACAATTCAGGGAGAACCCAAAGTGACCCTTGACCTCCACACAGTGCTCTCTGATTCTGATACACACACACATAGATAGATAGATAGATAGATAGATAGATAGATAGATAGATAGATAGATAGATAGATAGATAGATAGATAGATTAAAAAAAGAAAAGTAAGAAATCCCACTTTGGGCTGCAGAGATGCCTCAGAGGTTAAGACTCTGCCTTGCAAGTAGAAGGTCCTGAGTTTGGATCCCAGGCCCCACATAAAAATGCCAAGCAGAAAAGATGGAGGCCTGCACTTCTAGCCCTGGTAGGCAAAGTTTGGGAAATCCCAAAGCAAACCAAGAAAGAGGTAGATGCAATCCAGGATGATTCCTGAAGTCACCTTGGTCCTCCATAGGGACATACAGTACCTTCTAATGTGCGCATGCGCGCACACACACACACACACACACACACACACACACACACACACACACCATAGAGCAAGATAAACACACATAATTTTTTGTCTATGAAGATTTTTTTCATCATGTACTTTGAGCCAGATTCAGAAAAACAAGTATCACATTCTTTCATATGTGGAATCTAGGGTGAAAAAGACAAGAATAGAATGGGAATGATTTGAGTAAAGGAAAGAAAGTATGTGTGGGGGGACGTGGGAGATAAGAGAATAATGAATGGGGTGAATGTGTCAAAAGCACATTATATGCATTTATAAAACATCACCACGAAACCCATTATTCTGTAGAGTTACTATGCAATACAAAATAAGCTGGGCAGAATGGTGCACATTTAATCCCAGCACTTTCGAGGTTGAGTCAGGCAGATCAGGAACTCATGTCTTGCTCAGCTACCCACAGAGTTCAAGCAGCACAAATAGAATGATACAAATAAAGAACAAATGAGCTTTTATAGTATGTTGTCCTTGAATTATATTGAAAAACACCTAGAAGCCACTGGTAATAAGGCTCTGTCATATACACAAAGCATAACTTTGCCCAGGGAAGCATTATTAATACATTTTATTATAATCTGTCTCTGAAAATCTTTTTATACCTATTTTATTCAATTATGTATTAGAGAGAGAGAGGAAGAGAGAGAGAGAGGTCAGAGGACAACTTTGGGAAGTCAGTTCTCTCTTTCTACCACTAAGTTTGTGAGCGGTCGACCACCTTACCTGTTGAGCTATCTCCCCAGCTCCTTGCCTTTATTTTTTAAGGGAAAGGCTTCTATGGGCTCACAGGTTCAGAGGCATGAGCCTGTAGTCAACTGGCCCCCCTGCTTTAGGCCTATTGGCAAAGCAGAATCACCACGGAGGACAAGAACAGCAGAGAAAGCTGCTCACTCACCTCACCGTAGTTAGGAAGCAAAGTGCCTGAGAAGAATCCCAACCTTCAAGAATCATCGTTAAAGATACTTACTCAACAGTAGTTATATAATATTTCCAAGAAGATAAATTTGTAAATTCCAAACAGTATAGAATTTACTTACAAGTATGAAATTATTTTTTGAGAAAATAGCATTAACTCAGGTAAATACAGCTTCAAAATTAAATAAGCAATACCTATTGAGTTTCTTTCATTTGCTTTCCCTTTCATAGCATATCATATCCTTACAAGCTTATAGAGAATAGCTAAAAGAAAGGCTGAAAGACAGCATATTCTTAATTGCAAAATCTTGCTTCCAAATTTTAAAAAAGAACAAACCAGGGAAAGAAAGACAAATAACATGGCCTACATATGCACAATCCCCTAATGCTTTTCATTGGGGAATAGGAGGTGAGACAGGGTCTCATATAGATACCAGACTAGTTTCAAACTCACTATATAAAATGACCTTGAACTCCTGATCCTCTTGTTTCCTCTACTGACCACCGGGATTACAGATTTACCACACCTCCCTTTTTTTTTTCAATTTTGCTTTCGGTTAGGGGAGTTTATCTAGCCTTCCATACCCTGGAAATCCCCTTGATTACGCCACTGACCAGGAAGCTTCTCTAAAACACTAACAAATGCTTAACATTCTGCTTTCTTGGAAGGAAACACAATATTTAAATCCCTTTTGGGTTATCACAAAACAAAAGTACCGTACAGGTAAGGTATGACTCACTGGAAGCTTTTCCAAAAGGAATCAGAAAAAAAATTTTTTTTTCTTTCTCAAATAAGGATGAGATATGATTTGAAAAAAATTGACCACTATACATAGAAAGAAATCGAGTAATTTTGGAACACAGAAATGGCTCGGGGATCCAAGCATTTGCGGCATGGCAGTTCAGATCCTCAGATCCCATGCAAATTGCTGGGTGGGTGTGGCAACCTGACTGTAATTCCATTCTCTGAAGCAGGAGTCTGGGAATTCCCAGAGCATGTTGACTAGCCAGATTAGACCCACCAGCAAGCTCTGAATTTGATTAGAGATTCTGTCTCAAGAATAAAGTGGAAGAATGATATATTTGTATATGATTGCTAACCTTGGGCCTCAACACATATATGCATGTGCACACACATGTGCCCTCACACATGTGAATACATATATACACATGCATTCCTCACATACACATAAAAATGGAAAAAGAAAAAATAAAGTAATACACATAGATACCACATCAAAGGCTATACACAAACAGAACCAGTCACAGCACTAACATCATAGCACTAGACAGATAGATCCTATCTATACTTTAACAGCATATCATGTAATTATTAACCTAGACATGTGCCTAAATCCTTAGAGAGGCTATGAAGATGTTCGTAGGGACTGCCCTAACAAATAAGCCCATCTAAGTTTGCATCTTCTCTACTGGGCTGCCCATTAGCTCATATGACCTTGATCAAGGTACCTCACTTTTCTGAATCTCCTTTTCCTCAGACAGAAATCAAAATTATTTATTAACCTCAAAGATCTAGAATAAAGACAATAAAATTGAATGATTTCATTATAAAAAGTCTATACTACAAAAGTCCCTTCATATGTTTTAAGTAAGAAGTAATAGCACATATTTTAACAATTGCTTGCCACCACTCTAAAATTTTACTTATTTTTACTTTTTTGCTTGTGTGTGTGTGTGTGTGTGTGTGTGGGTGCGCGCACGCACGCGTGTGTGTGTGTGTGTGTGTGTGTGTGTGTGTGTGTGTGTGTGTGTGTGTATCAGAGGAACTGTGTTTGCCTATGGAGGCCCAAGGGTAACTTCAAGAATTATTCTGTACCTTCTCTTTTCCCAGGTTCTGCCTTCCAGGGTCTGAAGTAAGGCTGCCATTTCTATCTGGCATTTTTACATAGGATCTGGGATTCAAACTCAAGACTTTCAGCTTGCTAGGCAGAAGCTTAACCCCTAAGACTCCTCTCCGGACCTACTCTAGGGTTTTAACACAGGTTACCAGAAAAACTATTTCTCCTGCTTCCTGTTTCTTACTTAGAAATGGGCTCATATGTTTGCATAAAGTAGAAGAGGAGATGGATTTCTGTGTGTACCAATAATCTATTTCCATGTGTGCATGTGTATTTCAGTCATTCCCAGGTCTTCTGGTTCAGGGGCCAAGAAAACCATTATCCTGCCCCTTTCAGAGGGCTAACTGAGATTAGACCCACTCTTTTTACAGTACATAGGGACATATTTATGATAAACTCTGCAGGGATTGCCTGCAGTGCAACCTCTAGTTGACTCTTACTTTCAGTGTACATGTTATCTGATCACTCCCTCTCCTGGTTTGAATGAGAGTTGTTCCTCATGGACTCATATGTTTAAATCTTTTTTCGATAGTTTTGGGAAGGTTGTGGCATTTCGAGAATTAGAGATTTGCTGGAGGAAGAGATGTAACAGGGGACTGGTCTCTAAATTTGATAGTCTAGCCCTGCTTCCTCTCAATTTCCTCTTGCTCTGCTCTGCTTTCAAGGATGGCTGTTGTAACCTGACCTGGTCTCCTGCTTCTGCCTCAACCATGCAATTCCCACCACAATGAACTATATCCCCACTGGAACCATAACCAAATAAATCTCCGTTTCTCTCCTTAAGTTGTATATGAGTGTTGTTTCACAGCAATAACAAAGAATAACTGTAACACTCCCCAAAATATGCTGTGAGAAAGTTAAGATGCAGAGGGAGAAAAGACCAAGTTAATGACCACCACGCAGAAGACAGACTCTTTCTGTCATAGTTAACTTGACTATTGAGGGTTTGAGCTCTGGGCACAGTTGTAGAGAGTTGATGGTTGAGTTAAGCCCAGAGCAAACCTGAAGGACACTGTCTAGCTGATGGGCAAGACCCAGCCCATGGTGGGTAGGAGTAGGCCCTGGATAAATCACAGAGAGCTGGTTGAAAGAGTGGGCATCCTTCTGTTCACTTGGCCAGACATGCTGGTCTGACAAGTAAGGATTGTCCATCTCTCAGCCGTTACGTGGTAATGGTGTGGCCGGTTCCCTCGGCCCTGGCCCTGGTGTTGGTGCATGCTCTCCCATCAAGCTGGACTGAGAACTGTAACCGAACTGTCGTAAGAAAGTAAACTCCTTGTTCCCTTAAGCTGTGTGATGGTCATTTATCAGCAACTATGCAGACGGACTGCAACACTTTCCAATTCCCAGTTTACCCAGAATCCCAAAGATCAAAGTGAGCTGTTTGTTTACAAAGCACATTTATTACTCATGTTATAAAAAGTCATCAGTTTAAGATGTGCTCATAGAAAGGAAACAGAGTTGATCATCCTCTATACTTGATGGAATACTAATTTTAAAATAAATGAAAAAGGTCTGGCCTTTTTTTTTGTCCTCTTCTGATGAAAATACATATACACAAAGAAAAAACAAAATCAAGCAAAAGAGAAAGGGGGGAAACAGAATAAACTGAAATAGGTGCACAGAAGGGAGAATATGGAAAAAAAGATTTTGTATATGCACATGAGTGAATGAGTGAGTGAGTATGTGTGTGTAGAAAGAAGAACTTCCTTTTGGCTTTGCTCTGGGATTTTACAGGATCTACCTTGAGGGCTAGAATTGCAGACTATCTTCTGCCTGGCATTCTTTTGTTTTTGGATTTACTTTTTATTCTTTTAGTGTTTTCTATACAAATATTTAGAGTTTATGCTATTTTCACACCTTAATCCCAAATCCCCCCCCACAGCCTTACTTCTTCCCTATCAGTTTCCTGTCTTTTTTCTTGTCTTTTTGCATGAGTGGTCACTGAATTTCATCTGGGTTGCCTTTGATGACATGTGTCTTAGCACTTACTGGAGCATGAATTACATAAGCAGGCATGCTACTAGGGAAAGCATCTTCCCTCCTGCTTCTATCAGGAGTGACCTTCACCACTCCCTCAGGAAGTATGGGGTCTTTTGTGTTCTTTGCCCTTTTATGGTAAAATGTTGATAGAATAAATACTGTTCTGCCCAACATTTTTATGTGTGATCTGGGGATCAGAATTCAGACCTTTGCTAAAGGCGAAGACTTTAAGCCCTTAGCAATCTCCTCAGTCCTAGAAGAGAAGATCCTAAATTCTTGGAACATTTTGTTTCTAAATTCCAATAACACTAAATCTGATCATTTAAATCATTATCCATCTCCATTGCCCATGGAGAGGCAAAAAACAAATGTGGAATAATTACACTCAAAGAAAACTGAAAAGCTGAGCATGGTTCATGTCTATAATCCGGTGAGAAAGCATCAGCAAGTTTCAGGCCACCTTCGGCTATGGAGATAGATCCTTTCTCAACAAACAAGCAAAACAAAACATAAAAAATAAAAAACCTCAAATAACTAAATATTATTTTTAAAGGCAACACCTTCCCTCCAAAACACATACAAAAGAGACAAGGTCTCGAGCACATTCCTGTAACACCAGCACTCAGGAGGATCTTGAACTTGATACTAGATTGGGACACAGTGAGATCTAGTTTCAAAAAAGGGAAAACCCAGGCAAAAGAAAAAAAGCAAGGTGAAAGAATCAGTGAATGGAAGAGACAGGAACTTATGGTAGAACTCTCGGGATATCAGATGACGTGTTCTGTACAGCTCATCCGTGGGCTCCCTCCTGTGTCTCACTTATATAAATATCTAATATCTAAAGAACAACCAAGAACTGGAAGATGAGTCATTCAACCAGTAATCAACGACATAAGGGAAATTCTATTTTCCTGTAACCTTTGCCATATTTTAAATCTATCTCATTATTCCTGCTGCCAATTACTACCAACTCATATTTACACACTTTTTCTCCTGTCATAATTAAATAAATAATAGCAAGATATGCACTGAATACTTTTCTGTTCTCAAAAATATACCTCTAGGGTTGGAGAGATGGCTCAGGGATTGGCCTCTGCCTCACAAACAGAAGGATCTCAGTTCAGATCCTGAATTCCACATAAAAATGTCTGGAGGAAATGGCAGTGCCTATATTTCCAGCCTGAAAAACCCACAGCAAAGCAAAAAGGAGGTACAGCAATCCAGCATGATTCCCAAAAGACACCTTTGGGTCTCCACAGGGATACACAGTGACATCCAGTGACCTCCAAGACACACACACAGACATACAGACACACAAACACGCGTGCGTGCGCACATACATCAAAAAAATCCAAAAAACAAAACAAAACAAAAAAACCACTAGGAAGTAGAATTATTAATGCACTGCAACAGCATTTGTTACTGAGTCCAAAGATCTGAGTTTGAATTCTAGCTTCATTACTGTAAAGTTTTGGCAAGTTAATTTCTCTGAGCCTCAATTTCCTTCCATTACTCAAATTGTACTATGATTGTCATGGTCTTAATGTGAGTTGTACCCCACAGAGTCGTGTGTTTGCATTGTTAGCTGCTCTTAACATTTGGGAAGGTCATGGAGTCTTTAAGAGACAAAGTCTTGTTGGGGGAAGGCACATCACAGTGGGGAAGACTTTGAAGATGGGTAGCCCCACCCTGCTCTAGCCATCTGCTGTTTGATCTCTGGCCTCCATGAGAATGTCTGTAGTGATTTGAGTAGCCTCTAGATTCGGCCAGCCAGTCGGGCCTTTCCCACCATAATTGACTTTATCTCCCCTCTGGAACTGTAAGTGAAACAGATCTCCTTTTCTCCCATTGGTTGTGTTGGAGTGTTGTCTCACAGCAATAGAAGGAGTAACGGCCACGATGATGAAATGGTGTAATTAAATAAATGGGAGCATCTCTGAGAAAAGTGCAAACATTGCACTATTTTTTAACTGTATAATCAATAATATTTATTGTACACTTACTGAATGTCAAGTAAAACACAAAGAGGGCACTATATTAGCTGATAAGCAGTTAGTATTGGCAGAAGCAGATGTTTGGAGATAGGCTGGAAATGTAGGCTATGGCAAAACTACATAGGAGTCTCTTTCAGGGTGAGGGGTAGAAAACCGCAGAAATCTTTTGACCATGGGAATGGTTAAATTAGTATTTTGAAGGACTAACCTGACAACGATATGGAATAAAGGATGGAAGAAGTGTATACTTCCACGACAAACAAGAGGTAATCTGTAAGCCAAAGCTGAGTACACTGTCTCTGGACAATATGGACTCGGTGCAAAGGAACAGTGGAGGTAGACTTTATTTTTTTTTTTTTTTAACGTGGGACATGGGATCCGAACTCAGAACCTTCTGCTTGTGAGACAGAGTCACAACCCCTGAGCCATCTCTCCAGCCCCACGGAGGTAGACTTTAGAAGGGATTCCAAAATGGGATCAGTGAACGAGTAGACATCAAAGTTATGGATTATAGGCAATATGATGAGCTTTAATCAGTTTGGTCTGGGCCACAGATAAAGGGGGAGGGGAAGTTTCACAAAAGGAAACTCAAAGGCAGGCCTGAACTATAACACAAGCATCATTTATGAAACATCTGATTTTTGACACACTGAGTTTCAGTTCACAGTGATATACTCACTTAGAAATGACCTATAAGGGCTGGAGAGATGGCTTAGGGGTTAAGACTGCCTCGCAAGCAGAAGGTCCTGTGTTCAGATCCCAGGTCTCACATAAAAATGCCAGGCAGAAACGGGTGCAGCCTAAACTTCTACCCCTAGTGGGCAGAATCTGAGAAATCCCGCGGTGAAACAAAAAGAAGGTGAAGCAATCCAGAATGATTCCCGAAGCGAAGCCACCCTTGGTCCTCCACAGGGACATATGGTGCCCTCTTACACAACACATACAAAATAAAAATTTAGAAAAAAAATAGAAAAAATAACGCATAAGTTGTTTCTCTGACATCTAAAATAGCCAGGATCAGGCTGGGTAAGTGGCTAAGTAGTTAAAGCATTTGCTGCACAAGCAAAAAGAACCAGAATCAGAATTCCCAGATCCCACATAAAATGTCAGATGGGTGGTGGCTTGCATGTAATTCCAGCTCAGGAAGGGGGAGCCTGGGAATTTCCAGAGAAAGCTACCTAGCCTGACTGGCCCCATGAGCAAGCCCTGCACTTAAACAGAGACTCAGCCTCAAAAGAATAATGTGGAAGAGCAAAGATTCCCAATATTAACCTCAGATCCCCCCACAGAGGTGCATGCATATTCACAAATATTCCTCACACCCATGCACCATGCACACACACACACACTCACACACATACACGCATGAAAAATAAATTTAAGGAAATAGGATTAAATAAAAGTTCAAGAACCACTTGGGCAAAGGAATAGAACTAAGACGGGAACTTGTCCATCAGGGTCCTATCAGAAAATGGCCAGATAGAGAATAAGGCTCTCATCTTCTCCCAGAAAGAAAATGAAGGTCCTCACTGCAACACAATGGGTTTCTTGTATGATGGTCACAGAAGTTTTTCTCTTCCCAGTAAGGAATGAACATAGAGTTTGTTGTTCAAATTCGGGGAGGATTGCGCCAGATGTAGGGATGTTATAATCCTAGCACTTGGGGAGGCTGAGGCAGGACAGAGAATTTTCAAACCCAGTCTAGCTACACAGCTAGATTCTTTTTCAAAAAAGAAATGAGATGGCTCAGGGATTAAGCTTCTGCCTTGCAAGCAGGAGGTCCTGAGTTCAGATCCCGGATGCTATGTAAAAAAAAAAAAAAAAAAAAAGCCAGGCGGAAATGGCAGTGACTTGTACTTACGGTCCTAGGAGGCAGAGCCTACGAAACTCCAAAACAAAGCAAAGAGGTGGTAGCACAATCTAGGGTGATTTCCTAAGTCACCTTTGGGCCTCCACAGGCACACACTGTGCCCTCAGAGTCACATAGACATACACAAACATATACAAAAATAAAACAAAAATAAAACAAAAATAAAATAATTTAAAAAAATAATGAAAGTGGGGGTGTCCTTTTCTGGATGCATCCGAACTATAGTATAAATCCTTATGAACTGAGGTGTGAGCTGAAGTATAAAAGGCTTGTGATGTGTGAATTAAGGTAGGGCGCTCTAACCTTGGGTAGACGGTGTCATTGGCAGCTGCTCAGCTCTACTGGGGACTCCGAGGGGCCTGAGACACACTGTAGCTGCTTATTCTCTATCTGATGTTTTCTGATAAATTTCAATGTCCTTGGCTAAACTGAGAATTTATTCTAATACCCAAGATGAACGTAGATGGTGCCTACTTATTAATCCATAATCCATTTGGAACATTGTAAACACACATATTTTTACAAAATTCAAAAAAAAAAAAAAAAAAAAAACTCCTGGGAGTTCAGAACTTCATGCGGCAAAACTGGGAAACTACCATGCTAGGTGACAAACCAAAGAAAGGAAGAGCTATGGTTCTTCCCTGTTCCGAACATTATTTTACATTCCTTGTGTATTAGTTATGTGTCTTGTTGGTGTGACAAATATTTGACAAGAAGCAACTTCAGGGAGATGGGGCTCGGGAGAGGGCTCAGTAGTTAAATCCCTTGCCTTGAAAGCAAAGGACGTGCATTTGGATCCCTAGATCCTATGTAAAAACGCTGGAAGGGTATAGAAGCCCACCTTAAATTCTAGTTCTAGAAAGTAGAGCCTGGGAGTCCCCATGCAAGCTGGCTAATGGCATGCTCTTGAGTTTAATTAGCGATCTAAGCTCACAACAAGAATGATGGGGCTGAAGAGAAGGCTTAGGGTTAAGACTTTGTCTCGTAAGCAGAAGGTCCTGAGTTGGGATCCCTAGTCCCACATAAAAAATGACAGGTGGAAACAATGGTGGCCTACACTTCCAACCCTGGTGTGCAGAGCCTGAAAAACCTCAGCGTAAAGCAAAAAGGAGGTAAAATCAACCCAAGATGATTCCAAAAGTCACCCTTTGTCCTCTACAGGGACACACAGTGCCCTCTGACACACACACACACACACACACACACGTCATGAGCCACATATACACATACACCTGAAAACCAACCACCCACACAAAAAAGCAACTTAAGGAGTAGCGTTTATATTAGCTCACAGTTGAAGTGATTACAGTCTATCAGGATGAGGAAGGCTTGATGGTAGGAGTGTGAGGTGACAGGCACACTGCATTCACGGTCAGAAAACAGAACAATGAATGCCGCTACTCAGCTTTCTCTCCTTTTTATCCGTAAGTCTGAGACTCCAGCCATGAAATGATATGCCCACATTTGGGTTAGTCTTCTAATCAAGAAAAGTCCTCATAGACACGCCAAGAAGTTTCTCAAGTTGATAACCAAGATGAACCTTTACATTTACTAACAGGTATGTTCTGCTTTAAAATTCTTACCTCGGTGCTGGGGAGATGACTAAGGGATTAAACTAAAAGGGGTTTGAATCCCCATATCCCAACATAAAAATGCCAGCAGCCTGCATTTCCTGCCTTGCAAGGTGGAGCCTGGAAAGCCCAATCTAAACATAAGGAACCAGAACAATACAGGATGATTCCCAATGTCACTTTTGGCTTCCAGAGCACACAACTGCCCTATTACACACACACACACACACACACACACACCAGCTTTATCTCAATTTACAAATGGGCTTAAATATTAGTTTAGCCTCCTAGACTGCATAGCTGACAGGAACAATAAATTCTGTGCTTTGGAAGCTCATCTTTCAATTCTGTGAACTCCACAAGAGACTTGTTAGATTATATTAGTACTTAACAATAGTTCTTTGTTTTCTAACTATATGAAGTTTCTCTGTATGCATAGAAGTCTTATGCCCTACCTTCCCCTCACCCCACCCTCAACAAAAAAGACAAGCTACTTGGGAAGAAATCACCAAAAATTTCTTCCCTATGTTTAGAAGCAGTACGGACCTCTAAACACTTTTTAATTTTTTTTCAGAATATAAAAAGTGACTTATTTAGTACTCTACAAGGAAGACAATAAGCAAAAACAGTGATAAACCATCTGTCAACTGTCTTGTGTTTTGTTCTTGAGATAGGGCCCTATGCAGTCCGAGTTAGCTTTGACCTGTCTAACCTTCCTGTCTCAGTCTTCCCAGTGCTGAGATTATACTTGAGTGCACTGCCATGCCAGCAAACAAAAATATATTTGGGGGGAAAAATGAGCAACATCAAGTTGGGGGATACTAATAATAAGAGCAGGAAATATATTAACTCTGACAAGATTGTCAGCTAAAGTTTATAGCTCTTGGGCATCTAGTACACTACGTTCTTTTAAATTCCCCTTGACAATGTACCTGGGCTTTAAGTTTTCCTGAAGAAAAAAAAAATCTCTGGCTGCTTGTCTAATTTCAGAGAATGTTACCAAAGAATGAATTCAACAAAACCACAGGTACTAGGACTCTGCAAAGGAACTGCAGTATCGTCCTCACTGTGGTAGAATGTAAGGTTTCTATTCCAGATTTCTTTCAGTCCACTTGTCCAGCAAGAAATGCTTGTTTATGAGACAACTGGACTTAATCGGCCAAGTCACCTGAGAATGCAGTGAACTAATTACAGAGACACAAAACAAACCTACTCTAAATCACTCATGTAGGTACTTTAATCGACACACACGCCACTCTTCCAATTATAAGACTCCAAAAGAGAAGCAGCACTCCTGACTTGCCTGCAGCTGCTTCACAGCTGATGAGACACAACAGCATAGAGGAAATGTGCTGGAGATCTTATTAACAAAGAATGGAAATCCCCTCACCCCACAGCTCCCAACAAGCTGCTGAAGACATAAGCTCTTGGCTTCAAATTTCCCTTTGTGGCAGGCCTTGCCACACCAGAATTAACCTGCAAAGGCCACCTGTGCTAAAGCAGGGCAGATGTACACTGATGTTTAAACATCACTGCTTTAGCTACCCACAGTTTGCACTGGACGATGGATTAACATGTATGGGAATAAGAAAAGAAAAAGAAAAAAACAAACAAAACAAAATAAAAAATCCAGAGCAAATGCTAATAATTCTTTTGCAAAACCAGAGTTTGGAGTAAAAAAAAGGTCTAGAGTTGATTCTGAATTTAAATTAACTGTTTCATTCCACTGAGAAATTTTATCCGTGCAGTTCAAAGTAGAAAAAGAAGAGACCATTTGTAAATGACATGACATGACAGTTTTCCAGATTTAAAGATACCAGTAGCTTAAAAGAGATTTTCACTCTACCATGATGTTCAGAATCATTTTCATCTTTGTCAGAAATGGAAACATGTGATGCTAAATTGAGAAAGACACTATAGAAAGATGCTGCATCTGCATGAAAATCACTAAGGATACAGTCTTAAATCTCCCTCTTCATAACTTTCATTCTGAAAGTGTATGTGTATCTAATGTCAATTACAAAAAGATGCTTACAATGGAATTTCAAACAAGAGAAACTAATAAATCATTATGAACATACAAACTACCTTTACCTGAGAACCTATGTCAATGAGTCATATGCAACACCCAACTATTTTATTACCTGTTTCCAGATTATTTTTGTCTTGTTTTTTGAGAAAGGGTCTTACTGTGTAGTCTAGGATGACCTGGGATTCACCAGGTGGGGGTCTTTGATGGTGATGGTCTTTGACTTATGAGAAATCCTATTTCAGTTCCCAATGTGCTTAAAATCTTAGTTCTTCCATTTCATGTTTCCTCAAAGCTTTCAGAAAAATCTGGACAAATCTCAAAACCATAGTTTAAAAAAGGTGCCATGTACTGTGCTCAACATAAAAAATCTGATATTTCTATATTCAGACATAAGGAATGGCAGAGAAGTTCTCAGAAAGGTATCACATTATCCAAACATCAATAGTAACTTGATATTTCCTTTCTTTCCTTCCAAACTAACACTGCTCATATAAAGGATGCGATTTCATTCATCAAAATTGTAACTTCCTGTTCTACTCTGCAGTATTCAGGAATTCACCTTCATCTTTGCCTCCATTAGGAAAATCTGGCCTGTTTGTTCCTGGGGGGGGGGAATATGTGCACATGTGGAAGTCATGTCAACTTTAGGTGTCTGTCCTTGTTTGAGGTATGGTCTCCTTTACTTGCTGCTGGGCTACAGCCCAACTGTCCCCAAAGCTCGCAGAGGACTCTCTTGTTACACTTTCCATCTTGACAAAGGAGTGTTTTGATTAACAGACATACACCACTACATCCAGTTTTGATTTGAGTTCTAAGGATGGAACTCAGGCTTGTAATGCAAGTGCTTTTATCACAGAGACTCTCACCAGCACACATCTATTTTTTTTTTTTTTTTGAGACAAGATCCTATGTAGCCCAGAACAGCTTCAAACTTTACTATATAGAAGAGGATGACTTTGCATCCTTAATCCTCTTTCCACCTACCAAGTACTGGGATTACAGTCCTGAGCCCCCACAACAGACTCTTTATTAAATTTTAATCTCTTAAAGTTAATTCAAGATGAAAATTGTCAGAAATTCAGTACATATTTCCTTTATCAAAAGAAGAATACCTAATAACATCTTATTAAATTTCCGAGTAACCCAGTATTTTGTTTGTCTCCTAAAGCAAGACTTCAGTTCTTAGTTTCCAAGATTACAATTCATGTGAGATTTCCCACACCAGTCTCCCTTTCAGATCTGCTCCAAAACACTTTCTATGTCTAAAAATCACCAGTAAAACTCTACGACAGCAGCAAACATTCCCCTTGCACAAAAAACTCAGCTAGACACTAAGAGGAAAGTAGATCTCATAAAAGGATTGGATTCCAGTTGCTAGTATTTTAGTAAGTGCCAAATAAAGAGAAATGAAGAATGGAGAGATAGGGGAACTATTCCCTTAAAGTTAAATAGGCAAATAAACACAAATGCACCCACAATTATAAAGAGAAGTATATTATATATGTATTTATAAAATCACCATTTAGATATATTATAAATATATTTAAATTATATAAGTATATTTTATACTGTTTTACATATACCTATGGATATATACACATATACATACATATATGTGTATATATATGCTTAATGTATATATATATATATACACATTATATGTATGTGTGTGTGTATATATATATATATATATATATATATATATATGTAGTGTTAAAAAAAAAAGGTCACTACTCTGTTTTTCCTTTTAAGTTTTGCCCTCCCTGCACTCACTTCTTCAGGAGCTTCATCTTTACAATCAGAATCCTCACACTGACATGCCTGGATGACACACATGTCTATTTTTCAGTTTTGAATTGTGGGACTGGGGAAGACAGGAAGGGAGGCAGCATCAGTGATTAATTCTAAGGCATACACTGAGCAAAATGTCCATCAGCTAAGACCTAGTTCTTCATTAGTGGATTCATAATTTCTTCAGAAGTACATGGTTTAAGGCAATAGAGAAAAACAGGATTTTTTTTTAGCCGCTTAAGCTCCCAAAGTTTACCACAATTTTTAAAAAATATTTTTAATATTTTATTTATTTACTCTGTGTGTGTGTGTGTGTGTGTGTGTGTGTGTGTGTGTGAAGGCACTGTGTGTCCTGTGGAGGACCAAGGGTGATTTCTGGAATCATCCTGGATTGCATCTACTCCTTGCTTCATTCTGGGATTTCCCAGGCTCCACCCACCAGAGCTGGAAGTGCAGGCCACCGATCTTTTTGCCTGGCGTTTTTTACGTGGGAACTGGGATCTAAACTCAGGACCTTCTGCTTTTGAGGCAGAGGCTTAATCTCTGGGCTATCTCTCCAGCCCCACAATTTTATTTTATTTTTTAAATATTGGGACTGCATAGTCAGATCACTCAGGAAAGAGAAAACAGAAGATTCTGGAGGCTGTGATAGACAGCTCAGTTTGTATCTTTGCATAGTCTGTAGCTGCCACTCATACCACTGTTGGGATCTCTGCCCTCTCAATTAAAAAATAAAAAAACAAACCTCTAAATCTCTATGACATCAGTTCTTATACTGACATTTCATTTGGGTGACACTGACCTGCCAGAAAGCCTTTCTTCAATTAGAGATTTCATCAAGAAAGAGAAATGGTTTTATTTAAATTTACTCTAAGATTTCAATTAACAAAAAAAAAAATTTGCATTGTTCCTTATCTTTTTCAGAAAAGAAAATTCCAAATTATTAAAGCTATTTATATAATTTTGAAATAGACCATAATGCTATTTTTAGCATTGTTTTGCATGTACGTATGCACGTGTGGGTGTGTATAGAAGAGGGCACTGTGTATACCTGTGGAGGCCCAAGGGTGGCTTCAGGAATCATCGCAGATTGCAATACCTCCTTATTGCTTTGCTCTTGAATTTCTCAGGCTCTGCATTCCAGGGTGAGAATGTAGCCACCACCATTTTCATCTAGTATTTTATGTGGGATGAGATCTGAACCGGGGTCTTTTTGCTTGTGAGGTGAAGGCTAACTTCTGAGCCATCTCTCCAGCCCTAATATATGTTATTTTTATGGTCAGAAAAAAAAACTTACATTTACTTTAAAAAGTAAAAAATGATAAGAAGTCGTAATAAAAAAGGACAAAAAACTAATGAGAAGAAAGGTTGAGAAATGAAACTTGTATTTGTCTTGTAAACATTTTTTTTATAAATATCTTTGTGGAGAAATAAGTTTTTTTAAACTTTAAAATAAAAAGAAAAAGAAACCACATCAATAGTATAGCATTTTCTAAACCTAATTTAAGAACTGCAAAGTGAACACTATTTTCATAATAATGATATTATTTTCTCACAAGTATGCAATATAATATTGGCATAGTACCAAAAAGCCTCAATTATCTGAAGATGCCAGTGAAATAGCTCTTTGCTTTTACTAACATGCATCTCTATAAGCCTCACTTTCTCCTGGTTCCTCAACTAAAACAATACCACAGCCCACTGAACATGGACACCAGCTGTCAACTTTCTTCCTTTCTTATTTTCTTTCATCTTTCTTTCTTTCCTCTTTCTTATTTTCCTTCTTTCCTTCTTTCCTTCTTTCCTTCTTTCCTCTTTCCTCTTTCCTCTTTCCTCTTTCCTCTTCCTTCCTTCCTTCCTTCCTTCCTTCCTTCCTTCCTTCCTTCCTTCCTTCCTTCCTTCCTTCCTTCCTTTCCTTCCCTTCCTTGCTTTCACTCTCTTTCTCTCTTTCTTACTTTCTCTTTCTAAAATAGGCTCTCACTGTGTAGCTCCAGCTCACCCTCTACCCTTTCATCATGGTGATATCTGAAAGTAACAAGAGGCCAATGCATTGCCCACAACCAAATTCAAAGGCAAGTTTGTGAAAATCAAGAAGTGTCTTGGGTTGGACATTGTGGGGCCATCTGTGATCCCAGCACTGGAAAGGCTAAGGCAGGACGATGGTGAATTCAAGATGAGTCTAGACTACTTAGTGAATTTGGTGCCAGCCTGGACTACACAGTAAGAGCCTGTCTTAAACATACGAACCAACAAACAAGTAAACAAAAAGGCAATGTTAAAAAATAGCCCACAGTGGGCCAGAGAGATGGCTTGGGATTTAATCTCTGCCTCGAAAGCAGAAGGTCTTCAGTTTGGATCTCTGATCTCACGTAAAAATGCTAGGTAGAAATGTCTGCAGCCTGTACTTCCAACCTTCAAAAGCAGAGCCTGGGAAACTCTAGAGCAAAGCAAATAGGAGGTAGAAACAATCCAAGGTCATTCCCGAATTCACCCTTGGGCCTCCACAGGTGCACTGTGTCCTTTCATTCACACACACACAAACACAAAATCCATAGCCACACTGTCATAGTTAGACACAGGTGTCAACTTGACTGTTGTGGGTTTGAGCTCTGGGCACACTTGTGGACAATTAGTAGTTGAGCTGAGCCCAAAGCGAACCTGAAGGAGATTGTCTAGCTGATGGGGAAGGCCCAGCTATGGTGGGTGGGACTAGGCCTTGGAATAAGTCACAGAGAGCTGGTTGAGAGAGTTGGCATCCTTCTGAATACTTGGCCAGACATGCTGGTCTGGCAAGTAAGGATTGTCTGTCCCTCAGCCATTATGTGGTGATGGTGTGGCCAGTTCCCTCAGCCCTGGTGTTGGTGCATGCTCTCCCGTCAATCTGGACTAGGAACTATAACCAGTAATCGTAAGAGGAAATAAATCCCTTGTTCCCTTAAGCCATCTGATCATCATTTATCAGCAACCATGCAGGCGGTCTGCCACACACATACACACGAAAATCTTCATTTCACACACACAGTTACTACAGCCTAAGATAAGATGGTACCAATATCCTTGAAGATGGTTCCTAGAAGAAACAAAATAAACTGATAAATGCCACCATCAAATTCTTCCCAATCTCTGAAGTTGCTCAAGAAGAGCACTTTTCTGTCTGCTGTAAATGTCAAGGCCAAGAAGCACCACATCAAAAGGCCATGAAGAAGCACTGTGACACTGAACCAAGGTGAACATGCTGATGAGGACCCCGGGGGACAGGCTGTGCTCATGTGGCTCCTGACTGTGAGGCATGGGTGGCACCTACGAAACTGGGGTCTTACAAATTAGTCTATCTGGCTACTTCTAAATACAAAAATCCTTTTACCATTAGAGAAAAAAGTAGTCTCTATTAGAGTCACACAATGAAAGAGACTTGCAAAAATATAAGACAGTGCTACCTTCTCACTAATATCATATTTTAATGCAATTAATGCCCATAAAATGTGACTTTTGTTAGGAACAGCAATATGGCTCAATGGATAAAGGCATCTAATTCTGTCCGATTCCTAGAACCTACATGGTGAAGGGAGAAACTGACTTGCATACAAAATGTCCTCTAATCTCTACATGTGTGCCAGGGCATGAATACAAAAATACACAAAGGATAAATTAATAAATGTAAAAATTTAAAAAGTAAGTTGTTAAAATATGTTACTTATATTTGCATATGATACCTATTATACTATTTTTTAAATGAATTAATACATATTTCAATGACTCTCAGAACACATGTCTAAACCATTAATTATATGTTGATATAACCCACATAAAATAAAAACACGAGAGAGTCCTTGCAAGTTTTTAAAAATATAGAAGGGTCTGAGACCAATACTTTTAAAACATGTTATTCCAAAGCATTTTAAATGTGTAAGTCAAAACTCTACATAGAAACTTTTTTTAAAATAACAAAAACTAAGAAAGTTATTTGTAAGTACTTTTATTGCTTACAGGTATATAATCTGTTGTCCAGAATCTGTGCAAAAACCCATAAAATAAAGCAGGAATGGTGGTGGTAAGAATGAAACAAGACTGGCCATCAGTTAATAATCACCGAAGTTCATCTCCTTACTCACTCCTTTTATATACATTCCCTAATAAAAAGATCACCAATCTAAATTCTATCTGAGTGATAGAGTACAAGAAAAAAATCTTTACAAGTCTGACTGTAATTTAATGTTACTGTTAAGAATGAAGCAACTAAGTATAGGGGCACATACCTTTGAACCTAGCATTGGGAAGTAGAAACAGAAGGATTAGGAATTCTAAGTCAGCCCTGGTTACAAAACAGCCTTGTCCCAATTGTTGGGATTACAGGGATGAACCACCATGCATGCCCTGCCCAAATCTATCCTCTACCTTCTTGATCCTCAGTTGGTTTGAGCTAAATTAGTATTGTTTGTAGTTCTGCTGTGTTCAGTTAAGATTTTCATGTATAGCTCTGCTCTTTGCCTACTATCACTAACTTAAATGACTGGGATGTTTCCCTTTAAGATGCTCACCAAATCCTTTAACCTGACTGATAAGGCTATGATCTACAAATTATATGTTATACTACTGCCACCTGCTGGTTATGTTGTCTAAGTACAGCAAACAAGTAAAATAGAAAAACTATAAACTAGAGGAGTGGTAGGTAATATTTTTAATCCCAGCAGTCAGGGAGCTGAGGCAGGAGATTGCTAACCTGATTTACATAAGTATTAGGCAATCTGTCTCCAAAAAGTAAGCTAATTAATTAAATAAAACATAAAAGGCATAAATTTACCTGCTTTAACAAGGCTTTCTTTCAAAATTATCCCATAGAAAAGACAGTGCACTACATTAGGGTTCTTCAAAAATCTCACATTAGGGGTGGAGAGATGGCTCAGGGGTTAAGATTCTGTCTCACAAGCAAAACCAGGTGGAAATAGTGGCAGCCTGTACTTCCAGCTCTAGAAATTGGAGCCTGGGAAATTCCAAAGTGAAGCAAAAAGGAGATAGAAGCAATCCTTGGGCCTCCATAGGGACACACAATTCCCCTCCCACACAAATTAAATAATTTAAAATAAAATAAAATTAAAATCTCACATTAGGAGCAGTTCTTCTTGACTCTGGCTTCCTTTAAAACCATCTGGAAGCATTTAAAAAACCTAATACCCAGACTTTTCCAAGGGAATTAAAGAGGATCTTTAAGTTATGAAAATAAAACATAACTACAAGGAAAGAAGGAATGTCTGCCAAATGTTTAACTGGCAAAGGACAACTGCCAGGAGTGGAACGTCTGTAGCTGGATAGGGGGAGAGGTGACCCTTAGAGCCACTGAAAGGAGTATGGGAATGACACCTTGACTTCAGACCTCTAGTCTCCATAACAGTGACAGAACAAACTATCATTTTCAGCCTGCACTTGTAGCAATTTGTTAAAGCAATCCTAGGGAAACAAGTTCAAAAGCACAAAGGACAAGATTTATACAAAAATAAGTCTTAACAGCAAGACTTACAACAGCCCCAAAACTAAAAAATATTCATAAACAATGAGTACATTTACCAATGGTGATATATCCACACAATGGAATACTACTCAGTCATAAAAACAAAAGTATGATTGAGAGACAAAACATGGATGAAACCTCAAAAACAATTATGCTGGATAAAAGAGGCCAGGCTTCCCCATCCTAAAAAAGAGTATCTGTTGTAAAATGGCATAGTGGTGGCTGGACACAGAGGAATCACTAGGAAATGGAAATATTTGGGAGATGATAAATGTGTTCATTATCTTGACTGTGGGACAGTTCCACAGGTATAGATGTGTTAAACCACAGCAAGCGGAACACGTCCATTATGTACAGCTTATTGTGTGTCAAAACACTCCAATAAAAATTTTTAAAAAATACAAATTTCCTGGAAGTGGTATCCAAGTATGAGTTATTCTGAAAGCATTCCCACACTATTCCAAGCACTTCCCACTTACTTTATTTTAGTCACGAACATGCTATTTTGGAAAATTATAAGTTGGAAACAACTTGGAAAAGACTTGTTACTTCACAACTTCTTAAAGTAGACAAATGCAACATGGACTTAGAACTTACTCTTTGTTTCATTTTTCCTCATAACCCCAAATTACATGAAAGCTTGGGAAAGGAGATACAGTTACCTGTCAACTAGATGTCCATAATGTTCCTATAAACCAAATAATTCAATTTTATTTTTCATTTAATTTTTATTTATTATTATGATTGGTGTGTGTATATGAGCGTGCCTGCACATGTGGGCTTGTATGCATACCCACTCCAACTCTGTGAGGCAGATTCTCTCCTTCCACCATTACTTGGGTTCTAGGAATCAAACTGAGGTCGGGAAGCTTGTGCTGTAAGCTCCTTTACCTACTGAGTCATCTCACTGGCTTTAAGAATCAAATAATTTAAAGTGCTGAATATAATATTGGGGTTTTTGGGGGGATAATTTAGGTATGCATCAGCACTGTTTTAATACATATTTATAATAATGGTATTAAGGGATGAACTACATCACACCATAATTAGTAATTTGAAGTTACATCCTCAGTGTCTCAGTGTCTTCACAAGTATGTGAAGATTCCCTTTAAACTGAACTTTGCTGTTTTTTTTTTTATTATTATCTATTCAATTGTGCGTGTATGCATGTGTGTGTGTGTGTGTGTGTATGTATGTGTGTGTAGAACCACGAGAGAATTCGGGAACCACCATGGACCGCCTCCACCTCCTCCTTGTTTACTCTGCCCCGGGATTCACAGGCTCCGCCCTACCTGGACCAGAGCAGGCCGCCCCGCTTCCGCTGGCATCTATACATAGGGTCTAGGATCTGAACTCAGGACCTTCTGCCTGCAAGGCAGAGGCTTAACCTCTGAGCCATTTCTCCAGCCCCTGCTGCTGTTTCTTGAAACAAGGCTTCTGTAGTCTGGGTCGACCTTGAATGTGCTATGTAGTGGAGAATAACCTTGAATTCCTGATCTTCCTGTCTTCACCTCTTGGTGCTGAATTATAAGTGCCAGTCACCACACATGGCTGGAGAACCCTTTACAAGGCAAGGTAGCTAGGAATGGTGACACACCAATAATACCTGCACTTGGGAGGGCAAAAAGGATAAAGACTTTGAAAACAGTTTGGGCTGCATGAGACTCTGTCTCAAACTCCTTTTGCCTAGTGAAAGAGAGAGAGAGAGAAAGCTAAAAAGAAAGAAGCTCTAAGAGTTAGTCCTAATTCAATATGACTGATATCCCTATAAGAAGAAAAATTTAGATATATAAGTACATCAGCGAAGGTACCAGGAAAAGGCTATGTCAGGATTACAGAAAGAGGGGCCCTGAGAGAAAATAAACATCTTGACTGAACTTAGACTGCTTAGCATCTGGAAATATGAGAAAATAATTTCTGCAATTTAAGTCTGTGGCATTTTGTTCTGGCAGCCCCAGCAAAACAATGTGAATGATGTTTGTTTGTTTTCTTTAAATCAAAATAAAAACTGGTAACTGACGATGGCATAGTAGTTTATTAGTACACAATAGTATATAGTAATCTAGTCATAGTAGTAGGTTATCATACAGGGCTGGGGTATAGTTCAGTGGAAGGCTGCATGTCTGACTGACATATGCAAGGCCCTTGAATTGATACCTAGCACAGAAAACAAAAGAAATAAAAAAGAAATAGAAATCAACCCATGGACACTCATGATCTCCGTGAATGAATAGTTGGAACCTGCCCATTTGTTAGCACTCTCTTTGCAATCTAACTCTAGTACAACACTGACGAAGTCTCCTGATTGCCACCCCCAACTCCTTTACACGTGCCCTTCAAATTCAATGAGTGCCCTGTCCACTTGCTTTTCTCCTGAATCCGAATCCATGAGCTCCAGCCCAGCTGTACTTCCTTCCTTAATAACTTTGATCAAATGCTCCATTACTGAGCCATCAGCTCACCTACACTCTCAACTTTTATTCTGCCTACTCTCTCAACTGTACCAGGCTCTCAAAATCCTGTATCATCAAATTCATCTACTGTTTCTGTTCCTATAGCTACATGGCCCAGGCTGGTGAAAATAGCTCGTCATGGAAGATCAATATCATTACAAACATGCGGTCAAGCCTGCCTTGGGGCTTCCACACAACAGCAGCACTTTCCCCAGTCCTCTCACCAACAATCCAAACTTCCCAGACTTTAAGACTCTTCAAGTTTCCCTGAGGCTACTACAATTTTTCTTACCTTTAAGTGACCAATTTGCTGCCTGCACTTCAGAGAAATTAGAAGTCTGAACAAAGGTGCTAAGTTCTTTGTCCCACCATACACTTAACTTACCCATTATCCTTAATTCCTTCCCTCTGGGCTCAGAATGAGCTGGTTTCACTTCCATTCACCAGAAGTGTTCTGAATCCATTTCTGCCTCTTCTATCTTGCAAAACTAAATCCTGAATCAATCCGGTTACATCCTTACTGCATTCTAACCGAGGCTACACTTCTTATCCAGAGCTTCCTTCAAAATGGTAGCATTCTTGCAAGATTTTTCTGAGTGTGGTAGCATAGATTATAGATGTACAATTAAGGCAATCATTAAACATAAATGGTAGCTATTATTATAATAGTTTATGTCTCTTTTACCACAAGTATTAGGACACAAGATTATCAAAAGAATACTAGTAAATAGAAAAGACAAAATAACATTCCAAACCTCTGTGAACATAAACAATTGTCCCATGAATTGTGATTAAATAATTAAATATGATTAAATGTATCTCTGGGGCAGGCAAGATGACTCAGTGGATAAAGGCACTGTCACCAAGCCTGAAGACCTAAACGCAATCCATAGAACTCCATATGATAGAAGAGAAATGATTCCTGCAAACTGTTCTATGACTTCCACACATGCTTATGCACATGGCTCATGTACACATACCCTACTTAACTAATGAAAAATAAATGTAGAAAAGTGTTTTGATACTCTCATCACTATCTAGAATTTGAAACACTACCCAAAAGGAAGATTAATTTTGGGTTCTCCAGCAGCAGAGAAAAATGAAGAAATCTTTATATTCATATGCAGAATTAAAACAATAATTTGAAAGGGATTTTGGCAATATTTAGCCATTGACAATATAAAACAAAGGTATTCAATTAGGAAACTCCATGACTAGGGCAAGAGCACCTCGAGATGATCGCTGGGACAGGGATGGAGGGAGATCAAAAAAGAGACAGGAGCTGGCTTGAAGGGAACAATTTGAGCATCAACAGAAATAATCATAATGGATCTAGAAACTAAATAATAACAGGTTCTGTATGTCCATATTGATAATTTTAAAAAGATACAAAAGAGAAAGACAACTTTTTTCCCTATAAGGTAACCAAGGTTTACTCATAGCTTTTAGTTGTTTTGTCTCTTGAAATCTGGAACAGTCTCCCAGTCTTTTCTTTTTAGTATTTTATTTATTTATTTGGAAGGAGGGAAGAAAAAAGAGAGCAGGAGAGAATACGTGACATGGTATCTAAAAAAGATATAGAATATAATTTTATTTTACATATATATAATGAATATAGAGAATATAATTCCAGTTAATAAATGTAGGAAAAAATGAAATTAATTACATAGTCACCACTTTTCACCTCTGAAAGTAAGGATCATTTCCACAAGAATGCTGGGATATCAGCATGGTCTTGACATATACTCTCACAGGGGCTGGGGAGATGGCTCAGGGTTACAGCACTTGGCTCTCAAATGCTACATAAAAGGTCAGGGAGTGTGCAACTCAACTCACCTGTAACTCCAGCCTCGGAACACAGTGACTGGGATTCCTCAGAGCAAACTGGCTAACCAGACTAGTTGTATCTAGCTGTATGTGTGAGTTCTAAGTTTGATTAGAGACTCAAAAGAAGAAAGTGGAAGTGTGGTCGAGGTCGATTCCTGGTATTCACCTCGGGCCTTCACACACACTTGCATATACCCACAAACATGCAAGTGTACATATTCCTTATATACATATGAAAGCAGAAAAAAAATAAATATTACCTCACAGATTATTAGCCACAGAAGGGACAATGTATCTTTACAATGGAGAGATCTAGCTATCATTCTCTTAAGCAATTGAATGCATCAGAGACTGGTGCATACAGCTTACAGTTCTAGAATGTTTGCCAAGCTTTTGTGAGGCTCTGCTTCAATTTCCAGCATCACAAAAGCAAGCAAACCAAACCAACCAAACAAAAACAAAAACCAAAAGACAAAGTTAGCATCATTAATAGTGCCAATGACCCAAAACATGTTGCACTAAGAAGCATATTATTCAAATGCATTTAAACAAAACTAATGAAGAGAAAACAATCAGACAATTGGCATCCTATAGTCATTCTCACTGCCAAAAACCAAAATTACACCATCTAGGTGAAGTCTTTAAAATGAAGAATCTTGGGCCCTATTCCTGACAACTAAAGTGGAATTTGCTTTTTGAGATCCTCAGGTGATTTACGGACACAAAATTTGGGAAATCCTATACAGGATTAATCATACAGATTTTAAAACAAAGTCGGACATAAAAGCAAACAAACAAAATGATGGGGTGGAGGCTGACAGCAGGATCGGTCAGTGGGTAAGGCAGGTGGACACAAACCTGCAGATCTGACTTTGAGGCCTAAAGTCCACATGATGGGAGGAGAGAACCCACTTCTGAAAATTGTCCTCTGACCCCCATATACACACATCATGTAACATATACTCTCTCTTTTTCCTTCCCTTCTTTCAAATAAATAAATAAAATACTAAAAAGAAAAAAAGACTGGGGGACTGCTTTGGATTTCAAGAGACAAAACAAATAAAAGCTGTGAGTAAACCTTGGTTATCTTGATAAGGAAAAAAGTTGCACCATGCTCTTTTTTTTCAAAAGAACTGGGAAAACTTGCACACATACTTTTAAATAAAACTAAATCCATCTTAAATGTGATAAGGTTATTTAATTTTACAGAAATTTCTTATTAAATTAAGGTAACTGCAACTGTCATCACTTCCCAAACTTACTTTGAAATATTTCATAAAAACATACATATTCAACGAAAGTCAATATAGCATAATATTAGCAGTTACTTTAGATGAAGTGTATAGATGTGCCCATTTTGACATTTTTTTCCTGTAAGTTAAAGATTTTTCTATCTAAATTAAAAAATTTAAAAATGAGAAGATATGCATTAGCCCACCAGAGAAATAGTTCTTCATAGAAACAGAATGATTTACACAACCGTATATTTATGTTAATACCTAGTTCACAAGATACTCATAAGTATTTGACAGAGGTGTATTATGATAAAAGAAAATTTGTTTAAGTCACAATTTACTAAGGAGTGAGGACAACTCTTACTGCATAACCATGAGGACCAGAATTCGGATCCTTGCAAACCACATAAAAGCCAGGCAGGCACTTGCAATCCCAGCACTCAAGAGGCAGACAAGGGGCTACACAGAGCAAGCTGGCTGGCTAATCTATGGAGAGACTCTGCCTCAGTAAATAGTGGAGACTGATTGAGGAAGATGCCAACTTCAGGCCTCCATACAGACACACTTACATGAGTCTACACATCTGAACATACATACACATATACAACACATCCACTACACACAAAAATAAAAGTAAGTCAATAAATCTCATTTTAGCTGATAGAAATTCTTAAGGCATTAATATCTAGGACAACCAGTTGTCTTCAGGAATAATGAGAACTATGGTTTATATATCATGATCCTTACCTAATGGATTAATGGTCTTTATACAACATAGGAATGTTTTCTGAAAATCATAAGCCAAGGTAAGAAGGCAAAGCCATGATCACTTTCCATTTTTATTTAGTAACTAGCAATAACAACAAAAGGATTTGGTGAGATGACCATTTAGAGACCATTTAGAAAAGCATCTCACCACACTGCACGGTGGCTCCTGACTATAAGCCTGGACAATATGACGAGATCCTGATTCAAAAATAGTCAACTTAATCTTAGTACCTACCATAAGATAAGCAAATAAAGCTATTACGAATAATTTAATGATCAAATTTAATACTAAGGAAAAGTTGATGTGAGTGGGTACAGATACCTATGCACGTGGAGGCCCAAGGGTAACATCAGGAAATCATTCTTGATCACTCTTCCACCTTGTTTTTAAACCCCTGGTCTCAGAGTTTTGTCATTATGGTTAGTCTGTCTAGCCACCTTTTTCTAGGGGTTCCCAGGCTCAGTCTCTGGGGTTGGAGTTAAAGGTGTGCCACCATACCTGCCTAACTTTTTTTAAAAAAAAAAAAACATAGAATCTAGAGCTTTGAACTCTGGTCCTTTTTCTTTCATGGCAAGCACTTTAATTACTGAGCCATCTCTCCAGCCCCAAACAACAATACATTCATAAGTTTGCTTGAAAAGTTTCTTGGAAGCACTCAAAGAAAGAAAAAGCATCTGTCTTTTTAACTTATGTGTGCTGTGACCAGATATGATAGGATTGACTTCAATATTTTATACCCAATTGGTCTACAAACTCTAAAGTAATCACAGGAAGACTGGCATCTGTGGCCATGAGCCAAATCTAGTCTATTGCTTATTTTCATGAATAGTTGTGTTGTGGAGGGGGAAGCAGCAAGTGGGGAGGAGGTGTAATATAACTATGTAACTTGTGTACAATTGTGTGAGTACCTATGGAGGCCAGAGAGTAATGTTGGGTGCCTTCCTCTATCACTGTCTACCTTATTTTTTGAGACAAGGTCTCTTCAGTACACCTGAAGACTGGCTGGCTGGCACCAAGTATCCAGGATCCACCTCTTTTCTCCATCCCCAACTCTCACCCCCGCATTGCAAAGATTACAGGAGCACAACACCATTCCCAATTTTTATGTGGGTGTTGGGGATCCACACTCAGGTCTTTATGTTTATGCAGCAAGTATTTTGCCTAAAGAGCAATAAGAACAGTTTTAATGGAACACAGCCACACCCATTCATTTACTCGTTCACACACAATGTCCATTGCTCTTTTAACTACAACTGAATTGAAAAGTTACAATGCAGACCATGTGGCCCACAAAGACTAAAATATTTACATTTGGACTTTACAGGGAAAAAATTGCCACCCCACTGTAGGTAAGAAATCCCCAAATACAATAGAGCCTGTTAGACTTACCTGAGGTGTCGTCTTTCTATACTGGTCACCTCCATCAATCACATCCCTCATGATTTTCATCTTGAGAAATCCATACTCTTCTGGACTTAGATAAATAGATTCTATGGTTTTTCCACAACCTGAACATTGACCACTGTAATTACAATGATTTACATTTAGTAGTAATATCCTAGAAAATAACTTTTTCTAAAATTGATAAATCCAAGCCACAAGGAATTGAAATGCAATATGAATAAATATTCAAACCTTTGTGATTATCACACCTGTATGATTTTTTTTAAACCTGAAAATATCAACATTGGTGTTCCAGAAAACCTAGAAGAGTAGGCTACTGATAGAGGCATTTAATTTATATGTATGTTATACATCCCCAGAAAAGAATCCAGGATTTTCTTTTCTGTATGTTTGTATCTTGCTTCTTGGCCCAAGATGCTAACTTAGGATGTCAGTTCAATGAAACCAAATTGATGGGAAGGAGCTTGAGCTGTTATTTTTCTAGGTCTTGGGGTTGCACATCACATCTGGAGCTGATCACTCTTATTTAACCTGCTATCCAGTATGTATGTATGCATGGAGCTCAGAGGTCATTTGTGGGAGGTGGTTCTTTCTCCACCATGTGAATTCTGGAGATTGAACTCAGGTTGTGAGGTTTGGCCTTTACTCACTGAGCCATCTCACCAGTCCTAAATGTAATTCTTAGAAATTCCCAAAACATAACTAGGTCCTCAGTCTGGGAGCAGACATCTTTAAGATATAACACAGCCTCACAATACCAACAAGAAAATGCACTTGAAGCAGTCCAAAATCTCTTTGCATGCCTGCTATTTTAATATTTATGTGGTTAAGGCAGGAAGATTGCTATGAATTTGAGGCCAGCCTGGGTTACAAAGCAAGACTCTCTCTCAAAACAAGAAAGATGACTTTTTCACTTAGGTACCCTCATTATAAACTCATATCCAATCTCTAAAGTGCTCTTAATTTTATTATTATTTATTTAATTGTGTGTGTGTGTGTGTATGTATGTGCGCGCGCATGTGTGTATGTATGTGTGTAGAACCACGGACGAATTGGGAACCACCATGGACACCTCCACCTCCTTCTGCCCCGGGATTCACAGGCTCCGCCCTACCAGGACCAGAAGCGCAGGCCACCCCCGCTTCCGCCTGGCATCTATACGTGGGATCTGGGATCCGAACTCAGGACCTTCTGCCTGCAAGGCAGAGGCTTAACTCCTGAGCTACCTCTCCAGCCCCAAGTGCTCTTAATTTTAAAAAAGTATTTTATTTATTTGTTTATGAGAGGAGAAAGAAGGCTCCTCTCATAAAGGTCTCATAAAGGACACAGGTGCAGATCAGAGAACACTTTTGGAAGTCAGTGCTCTTCCTTCCACCATGTGAGCTTCTGAAAATTGAAGTCGGATAACCAGGTTTCAAGCAGGTGCTTTACCTGCTGAGCTATCTCACTGGCCTGTGTTCTTAAATTTTTTTTTTATTTAAATGAATACCAACAAAATCTACTATACCTGAGTGAAAGATAAATAAAGGGTTTTACCTCTTCTGGATTGTGGTGAATTGTCCTCTCCATTGTTTTCCAGGAATACTACAATAAAGATTACATAACCAAATTATCCGAGAGTTAAATTCCTACTGAACATAAAAACAGTCACTGCATTTAGAAACTCTTAAAGGAAGAACCCTGAAAAGTTTAGAGTATTTTCCTAGGATAGCTTATTACAACAATGATGGCTATGTTGGAAAAGGATTAAGAAGTGCCTGCTGTAGACCTCTTTCCTTTTAGCTCTCCCCTACCACCCAACCCTCCTCTTCTTCACTGGAAGTATACATAAAGCAGATGGTCTTTAGTAATGTAACTTCAAAATTAAATTCGACTCTAGTCTTCTCCATAAAGCTGCCAGGGATGGAGCCTGTTCAGAACAATTTCTCTCACCTATTGTAGTGTGGCCTTACCCTAAAAGGTCTTAGGCCACAAATTAGTCATGATACCTAGAATATCAAAAAATCACTTATTGTTTACTCGATCAACTTTTTCTTTCTTCTTCCATACGCTATGATTACTTCCTCTTAATTTTATTAACTCTCTCCTTACCCAGTCAATTTAGGATCTCTCACCCAAACCTGAAATTTCATTCAAACAAATGACCCTGTTTTCCATCTTAATTTCTCTTTCATTGACTCTTTTCACTGTTCTGGCAATCCGTTTTCTGAAACTCTACTCCCAAACGAGTATTCTTGAAAATAATAAAACCTAAACTCAATGACATTCAAAGGTGTTCATATTCCTCCTCCTCTTCTGCTGACAATGAATAAATCTGTTAGAAATCAGACATAATTGCTATTTCAAAGCTCTTGCAAACATAGTACACAATAAACAGAAAAACAGAGAAGGAACTTTTATATGGCCTGAAATAAATTAAAGCTGAAGAAATAAGAACAAAAAGATTGAAGCAATAAACAGCTATTCAATTAATGTGTCAAAATAAATGAGAATTTTGGGAGAAGACCAAAGATCCAAAACAAAACGGAAGGTTTTCCATTTGGATATCAGATTTGATTTGGATCTCCTGTAACTCTTTAATCATTCAAAGGGATAAAACATAGGGGTTTAGATGGAATAAATATAGGCACATTATTTCAGGCACTAGAACTTCTGCAAATACTAACAGGGCCCAAAAACAGCTCCAGGAAAATAGTAAACCCAGAGCTGGGGAGATAGCTCAGGGAGTGTTTGCTGTGCAAGCATGAGGACCTAAGTTTGCATTCCCAGAATCTACCTAAAAACCTCAGAGATTAGAACCTGTCGTTTCAGTGCTGAGTGGAGACAGGCAGATCCTGAGAACTTGCTAGTCAGTCAGTCTAACTGAAACAGTGAGTTCTAGATCCAGTGAGAGCCCAAAAATAAGTGGAAAACGACAGAGGAAGTCACCTGATGGCAGCCTCTGGTTTCTACTGGCACTTGCATAAGTTGAGTGCACATGCACTGAGTGGTGTACTTCCTCTACATATGCGCATGTGTGTACACACACACACACACACACAGATCCTTTCCCTGCTATGTCCTTTGCCTACTATTCATGTTAGGTGCCTTGGAAAACATGATAGCGCTTAAAGGGAAAAAATACATTAAACAAAATATGCTCTATAACTTCCTTTGACATGACAGGTGAACATTAGGACAAATTCTTCATTCTGCTACTTTTTTGCTTTGTTTTGAGGGGGAAATAACTCTTATCTGGAGACAGAAAAAAGTATTACTTAAATAAAGAGTCTCAGAAACCAATAAAACATAAAAGAAGTGTTTCATTTTGTAAATATAGGTACTAAAATAAAGCATATATACAAAATCAAAATTACCTCTCAAACCATGTTTTTATACTGTGTGCAAATGATTCTCCAGGATACAGCTGATTATTTCTTAGATACAAAAGAATGTCTAGTAGTTTATTTGAATAGTGATCATCTTTTATATCTTTTGCAAAGTCAAAGAAAGCTTTTAAAGTTTCCAACATAGGAATGAGATTGTGGTCTAGCAATTCCTGATATAAATTCCAAGCGAGGTCCATATCTTGATGAAGAAGGGCTCCCTGTATGCAGTCATCATAGTTCTTTTTTGAAGGGACCATGACTTTTTTAATGTCTTCTAACAATAGCAAGGCCTCTCTCCATCTATCTGAGTGAATTAATCCCCGGATGAGAAGACTGTAACCTCCAGATTCTAAAGTCTTGTATCTGGCTTTCATGATTTCATACACATCAATGACTTCTGATGTCTGTTTATGAAAGACACACAGATATAAATACTTGACAAGTAAGTTATACCCTATAATACCATCGTTTTTTGATGCTACCCATGCCAGCAGAGATTTAGCCACATCTATAGAGCTACGGTGGTGAGCCATCTGTGAACTAATCCAGTTTTCAAAATTGGCCTTTCCTTTGAAATCTTCCTTAAGTTTGTCCCACTCGTTGGAATTCAAAGGTTTTGTTGGGAGTTGGATGGTATTTTTCATAGGTGGTGAGGCATGATCTTTATTCTGAGGATTACTCATCTGGGATCTCTTCTTAGCTGCTCCAGCAGCAAAAAAATGAGGAGACTCAGAAGAAACTTGCTTGTTGTTGCCATTTCCTGTCTTGAGATATCTGGTCTTGGTAAAATTTTGTGTTCTGCCATTTTGGGGAGGAGACGTGGTCTTAACAGAAAACCATTTCTGTTGGTTCCTGATGCCACACAAAACTATGAGAAAGTGAGAGACAGAAGAGTATCCTGGGCCTTGCCAAAGGTAAGGACTGCTCTTCCAAAACTTAGGACAGCCCCGCAAACTGGACCAACTGAAAATCATTCTGCAGTGAGAGAACACCAATGAGAACGATGCTAAAAAAAAACAAACTACAATAATAACAAACCCAACTTCTACAGCATAATTAAGGGAAGGGGTATGAAGGCAGAGAAACGCAACGTTTGAAATGGAGACTTCTTGCTTCTTCCTTTACCAAAAAAAAAAAAAAAAAAAAAAATTAAGGTACTGCTTTAGGGCTACTTATATCAGTGAAATCACGTGCGTTCTCTTCATTAACGAAAGGTCCAGGAATATCCAACATGAATAGCAAACCCTAAAACCAAGAGGCAGAACAGGAACGCTGCGGGGCTTGTCACATTCCACTTTTTGAATCTGTGGAAAAAAGCACAAGAAGGGAGACCCAGTTGGACTCGTGTCATAGCAGTACCCAAGGAGGACGGGATCCCACCCAGTGCCTGGACTAGCGCAACACTGCGACTAGGAGGCCCCAGCTACAGTCTCGACAGCAGCAGCAGCAGCAAGGAAGCCAATTTTAAGTTCCCTTGCTATACACGTTAATTCCTCAGGGAGCAAAGAAAAAGTCGGGGAGACAGCGGGCCAAGCAACGCAGGGCAGGAAGCGAGGCGGAAGGAACAGCTTTAGTAGTGTCCGGACCACCGACAAACGCGTCTCCCCCATTCATACTCACCCCCGCACACACGCTCACAGCAATCACAAACGCGCCGAAACTACAGTTCCCACAATGCACCTCGCCGGCGCCAGCGCGGACGTCACTGACCTTATCGCCGGCGTTCTGACGGGCCCGACGGCGACTCCAAGAAAGTTAATGTTGGAACTGTAGTGGCGGAGGGTCCGGAGACGCCTCCTGAAGCTCTTACCAAGTTCAGGGGACCGTCGAAACCTCCGGATCAAGGAAGACGAAATGTAACGAAAGTTGGTCCCTCAAAACCGGAAAGGCCCATGGACTCCGGAGTCACGTGTTGCGCTTGCGCCGAAGGCCCGCAACGAAGAAGGCACGCGGGCTTCTTCCGCCCTTAAAACCTGGCTCGGTGAGGTTGGGGTACCTCCATCGGGAGGATAGCTTTTCACCTGTTGCATGTCTGCCCCCCGCCCTCGCTAGCGGATCACTGTATCTGCAACACCTACAGCAGTCGGGGCTTTTTTTTTTTTGCCTCTTTGGCCAGGGCTTCCGCCCGTGCCCAAGATGGCGGCCGGGCGGCCTTTCTGACTTCCTCCTGCCCGGGCGTGGGACGTGGGAGCTGGCAGCGGGCGGAGCGGGTCACACGCTGCCGATGCGGGCCCCGCCGCGCGGGAGTCAGCCATGGACTGGAAAGAAGTGCTTCGCCGGAGGTTAGCGACGCCCCACCCGGATCCCAAGAGTGAGTTCGGGAGGGGCCCGCTGGGATGGCCCGGCCGGAACCTAGAGGAAGCGTGGGGGGAGGAGCCCGCGGGAGCCGCGCTTTCCGAGTCCCCGAAACTTCCAGCCCGGGAGTGGGGTGTGCTGCAGCGATCCGCAGAGGGCGGACCCCAGCTTCCTGATCCACAGGCACGAACAGCCTAGCCGTCCTCCTCCCCAGCCCCCGTTTCCATGGTCACTATTTAGATTTGCGAGAAATAACTGTGCGCGTTGGTTCCAACCAGTCGTTCACCCCTCTTTGTAGGGCTGGGGGAGGCGTCCCCGGGTCTTGCCATGTAGCCCAGGCTGGTCATGAATTTGCCGCCCTCCCTACTCCGTTCTCCTGTGTGTGTGCTATGCACTTCTGCCTATGGCTTTTCTACTGTCAGTTTTAAACTTTTCCATATTTTAAATTTCAGTAATTCATTTTAACCTTGGTTTGTTGTTTTGTTTTTTTTTTTTTCATACCCCTTTCATACGCCTGCATGTTAGTCAGCCTGGGTAAATCTTTCCAATTCCACCTGGACATGCAAATTGACTAGAGAGAAATAGAACCACAGTGAGCTTTCATTTCTAATCTATGTCCACTAAGCTAAAATGAGGTGTTTTAACCCACCTCAACAGTGTTTCCACAGGCATTCGCTGTTCTACATTGTCCTCTCCTCTCTCTAAATCTCTTTCTTATCCAGTTTATCTTCCACTGATGAACTTAATTTTTTAAAAAAATGTATCTCAGCTGGAGAGGTGGGTCAGAGGGTTAAGACTGCCTCATAAGCAGAAGGTTCTGAGTTCAGATCCCTAGGTCCCATGAAAAAAAAAAAAGCCAGGCCTATATATCATGATTCATCATGGCTTGTGCCTCTGGCCCTAGTGGACTGAGCCTGGGAAATCCCAGAGTGAAGCAAAAAGGAAGTAGAAATAATACAGGATGTTTCCTGAAGTTACCCTTGCTCCTCCAAAGAACATACAGTTTTATTCTCTCTCTCTTTCTCTCTTTTACACATACATACACACACACAAAATAAAATAAAAATGTATCTCAAAGAGGAAGTAGAATCAGTTAAAGGAGAACCTCACTTATTTCCAGTTATGCTTCTTTTTTTTTTTTTTTTTTTTTTAGTGGATTAAGGTAGAGTTTATTAGAGGAGAGAAAGGTTGGAACTCGTGGACTCCAGATGTGGAGTGCCATGAGGAGCTAGGGCTCCGGAGAACTCATGAGAAATGGATAGCTGGAGAAAGAACTTGTGGCACCTTGAGTACCATGAGGGGCTAGGGCTCCCCAGTTATGCTTCTTTATGCTCCTAGTGTTAGTGTCCTGTGCTCTGTCTAAACTATTAAAATGAATTGTCCTTGTCTAGCACTAGATTACATGCACTTTTCATATATTTCCTGGCTTCTTTTCAGCCTTGTCATCCCTCACATGTTCACAGATTTTCCTTTTCTCCTGGATTATTTCTCTTAACACTGATGACATGCTTTAATATCCCCATCTTTAAGTTATGGGGTTCCACCTTCTACAGCTTTTGCTACGTTTCTTTACACCCTTTATAGAAATACTTTTAGAGCCAAAAGAATGAGGTAAATTGTCTGAGTTGTGTGAATAATAGTTTCTACATGAGGCTATTGTCATCTGGAATAATAGATCTTATCCTTTCTGCTAGATTTTTTTTGTCTACTCAAGAATATACACTTAAGAATGTCACCTTTTCTGTTACCAGGTTTTCTTAGTCATTTCCAATAATAGCGTAAAATTATACTTTTTTTCAAGTTAAGAAACTTTGATAGGTCAGATGTCATGGTGCATGTCTGAATTCCAGTACTCTGGAGGCAAAAAATGGAGGATCTTTTCTGGGTATGCCAGCCTGGTCTACAGTGTGAATTCCAAGCCAGCCAGGTTGAATGAAAGGAAAAAAAGAAAGAATTTCTTGAGTTTCTTCTAGCTGTGCCTCATTTTGTGTTCCTTACAGCAACTAAAGAGTTAATGGTTAAATCTGTGCTTATTTCTAATTCCTGCCTGTTAAGAATCATTAGTGTAGGAATTCAAGGGTCGGTTTTCAGTCATTTTATTTGCCATTTTCTCTGATAGCACTGATCCATAGTAAAGAAACTAGGTTTGGCCCAAGGTTAAAAGCTAACATGGCAGATACAGCAAAAGTGCTGTCATAAACTAAGTTCTGGAGAACTGCTAAAGGCATCTTGAGAAAGAAATGAGACAGAAACATTGTTTTGAGAGAATGGGTCATAGAATTGAAGATCTCAGTGAGGCGGAAGCACACATATTATGGCATTGACATTCTGATTAACCAGAGATGATCTCAAATTATGTACCGTAGCTTAAGATTTCAGAAGCAGAGTGAGCAAGTAAGACCCTTGGCAAGGGTCAGATCTATAATCCTAGCACTGAGAAAGCTGAGGAGGTTAAGAGCTGGAGATGTAGCTCAGTGGTAAAATGTTGTGGTATGCCCAAAGCCCAGGATTTGATCACTGATCCTGGGAATGATGGGAGATGCGGGAGGGAGCAATTTTTCCATAGAATTGAATGACATATTAGAGGTAATGATTTAGAGTCACAGAGTCATAGATTTCCCATAAATGTTTATTAAAAACAGCAGCTGAAAGCTCATGAGACCAAGGGTTAGGCCCAGCTGAAAGCTCGTAAGACCAAGGGTTAGGCCTATTTTGCTTACTTCTATAGTGTTTAGTATAGTGCTCTGTACAGTGGATGTTCAGTTATTTCGGTTTTTTGACAGTACTGGGCATTGCACCCAGGGCTTTGTACACAATAAGCAAGGACTCTGCCTCTGTTTAGTTCTAGCAATTACATTTGATGGATGAATAGAAACACTTCGAAGGTCTTGAAGAGTCAAGCTGTAATGATAAACAGAAGCAGAGGGAATAAGTCTTCATGGTACTTGGAAAATTTAGTAGCTAAAGTCATAGAGAAGGCTATTTCAATAGTTGGCAATGATTATTGGAATTTCGGGAATGTTAATATGTTCAAAATCTAAGCATAATCTAGACTATAGTATGTAGGATGTCCTGAGTAAAAACATAACTTGATATTTTAAAGTGCTTTTTTTCTAAATTTATTGGTTCCCAGAAAAAAAAAGTGAACAAGAACTAAAAGATGAAGAAATGGATCTGTTTACCAAGTATTACTCAGAATGGAAAGGAGGTAGAAAAAACACAAATGAATTCTATAAGACCATTCCCCGATTTTATTATAGGGTAAGTGATTTCTAAGTGTATGTCTCTGAGTCTATAAAGAAAATGTATCTTTAAAATAATATTCGAATGTAGCGGATTATTAAAAATTTTTGTGCAGTTCATCATAGTTGATTTATTACTGTTTTAAAATGATTTCTTGTGTGTATTTGCACATATGTGTGTATGTGCACATGTGTAGGTAAAACCAGAGGTTGATATTGAATATCTTTTTCTATCACTCTCCATCTTCTTTCTTGAGACAACATCTATTATTGAACCTGGAGCTCACTAATTCAGCTAGACTGTCCAGCCAGCAAGCCCCCAGAGTCAATCTGTCTTTGTCCTTGTCAGCACTAGAGTCACAGATGTACGTTGCCACACTTGCCCTTACATAGGTGCTGGGAATCTGAACTAAGGTCCTCACGGTTTGTACAGCAAGCACTTTACTGAGTGTAGCTCCTCAGCCTAATTATAATTTCAACAGCTAATATCTTGAGATTTGGTATAAATTGGTAAGATCAAGATTGATTTTTTTTGAGCTTTAGGCTTTTTAGTCTAATCTTTATTATACATCTGTATCAATAGCAATTATGTTCTTGGGTTATGCCATACAATACTTTGAATGTTCAATTGAGCTCAAGGCTCAACTGAAAAAATAGATTGAGAATGGAAAATGTAAAAGTTTCACCTAATTGTGTTTCCACGTGCCAGAATTATAAAGAGGTCTTTGAAGGAGAGTATTGACAAAACTGTAAAATCCTTAAGAAAGCTATTATATAGGAAAATGAAGTCTACCAAAGCGTAAAACCTGCTTAGTTATATGTGAAATGTAATTGCTGTAGAAAGTCTAATTTTGGAATCTTAACTTACTGTCTCTGAAATATACTATCTTCTAAAAGCTGAGTTATAACATTAAAGATAGTAGATAATGTATTTATTTGGCACTAATAGAGATTTAGTATTAACGTGAATTTGCAAGATACTGAAACATTTCTTGAAAAAAATTTTTCATGTAAAAGTTTTTATTGGAAACTTTGCAGTAATACTTTATGTATCCCAGTCTTTTAAGAATTACATGTCTAGGGATAGAAAGATGGCTCAGGGATTAAAACTCTGCCTCACAAGCAGAAGGTCTGAGTTTGGATCTGAGATCCCACATGAAAAAACACCAGGTGGAAATGGTGGTGGCCTGCACTTCCTGCCCTGGTGGGTGGAGCCTGGGAAATACAAGAGGGAAGCAAACAGGAGGTAAAAAGAATCTAGGATAATTCCTAAGTCACCTTGGTTCTCCACAGGGGTGCACACATCACAAGTGCACACATCACAAAATAAATAAATTTTTTAAAAATCAAGAAAAAGAAAATAGAAGAATTGCATATCTAATCTAAATGTGTTATGGGAAAGGCATACATTTCCTAAAAAAACTATATTTAACAGAAACAGACAGATTTCCTGGAGCTCATTGGCTGCCCAGCTTAATCAAATTGATAAGGTCCAGGTTTTAAAACCCTGCTTGTGGAATCCAACTTAAGCTGACAAACCTGCCTTGGAGGCTAATGAAATAGACTTTGACTTGACCGTGTCTAGAAAGGAAGATGATCTAGTTTCAACAGGCATGCTGTCCTCAGACTGTTAATCTTAAACGTGCTAATTTGGTATCAGCCTAGGGTGACAATATAAACACAGTACCTGACGAATATAAAATGAGGGGCTGAGAGCTAGCTAGAGGCTCACTCAGCAGGTAAAGGTGCTTGTTGCCAAGTCTCATGACCTGGAACCCACATGGTGGAAGGACAGAATCGACTGAAAAGAGTTCTCTGACCTCTACATGTATGCCATGACTTGTTGAGACACATGATAAATATAAAAAAATTAAGATGAGGTACTGAATGTGTAATTCAATAATAGGTAATTTGTCTAGCACAGGCACAACCTAGGTTCAATCCCCATTATTAATAAAATAAATAAATGAATCTTGGTCTGTTAGGTTTTTCAGAGCAGAGATCTAGTGTTGCTGAATTCTTTGTGGACCTATTTTTGTTAAATGATGGCTAAAATTAAAAACAAAAATACAAGAAGTAGTTTGAGGTAATGGCAAATGGTTATTTCATAAAAACACATATTTTACATGGTTCAGCAGTCTGTAACTTACAAGTAGAAATTTCCAATGTGTTCTCAGTTGCCAGCCGAAGATGAAATCTTACTTCAGAAATTAAGAGAGGAATCCAGAGCTGTCTTTCTGCAAAGGAAAAGCAGAGAACTCTTAGATAATGAAGAATTACAGGTATGAATGGTGAAGTTGCTTCAGATAATAAGCCTTTCTTACTTGCTAGCTACATAAGTCATGTGGGATCTGATTGTGTCTTCTGGAGTCATTACTGCAAAGCAGTACTCCATAGGCTCTTGAGACGGAGTCTGCTCAGTCAGCTCCTGCACATGGGCCGTAATCTCCAAGGATAGTACTATTTGCCTTGGTTCTGTTTTCTTTCCTTGGGTGGCTCTACTGCGCAGAAAAGATTTAAGAGGCACTACAAATATGGCGAGACTGCAAGGTTTGCCATCCCACTTCTGCTATGTGGGTTATGGGCAATGGACTTTAATTCTCATGTGTAAAGTGGACATAATACCTGTATTATGTAATTACATTGGCTAAAGAAACTGTTTAGAAAGGTTAAAATGCTAGGCATAAGACATATTAGCTATTTTTATTTTGATTAGTAATCTGAAAGGATAAAATGGGATACAAGTTCATCTTAATACTTCCTTCAGATCATTTTTAGTGAAACTGATTCATTGTAGTACATTTTTAAGTTTGGGTATTTTTTTTAACTCATTTTAATTTCCATAATTCTCTTAAGAACTTATGGTTTTTGCTGGATAAACACCAGATACCGCCTATGATTGGAGAAGAAGCAATGATCAATTATGAAAATTTTTTGAAGGTTGGCGAAAAGGCTGGACCCAAGTGCAAGTAAGAATAATGTGATTTCAAAATAAGTATGATACATGAGCCATTTTCAATCCTTAATGTTAATGGGAGTTGAAGTCAGTAGTGACGTTTAACTTACTCCTTTTTAAGTACTGAAATGTAATAAAAGTATTTGGAGTCAAGAAAAAATTGGAGGTGACTCAGTCAGTAAAGCGCTACATAGCACATGGAAGAAAAATGTAGCTAGCAACTCTTTAAATCTTTGTTCTTTTTTTAATTGGGCAAAGTTGTTTTGCAGCTTTTTTTTTTTCTTTCTTTCTTTCTTTCTTTCTTTCTAATCATTTAAACCAGACAGATTTGTGTACTGTAAAGCTAATTTTAAGGGTACTCAAAAGTTCAACACTGGACTAGGGAGATGCTTATTCAGTAAAAGTACTTGCCATGCAAACAAGGAGGACCTGAGTTTGAATCCCCAGAATTTATGTAAAAGCCATTTACATATCATGAATATCTGTAATCCCAGATGTGCTCCTACAGTGAGGTGGGAGGTAGAGATCGGATAATCATTGGACTGCTATCTTAGTGACCTGCTATTGCTGTTAGCCTGCATAGTTGCTGATAAATCACCATCACACAGCTTAAGGGAACAAGGGATTTATTTCTTACGATAGTCTGGTTACAGTTCATAGTCCAGCTTGATGGGAGAGCACGCACCAACACCAGGGCTGAGGGAACGAGAGGGATGATCCTTACTTGCCAGACCAGCATGTCTGGCCAAGTGTATACTAGGATACCAACTTTCTCAACCAGCTCTCTGTATTTTATTCCAGGGCCTAATCCCACCCACCATGGGCTGGGCCTTTCCCATCAGCTATACAATCTCCTGCAGGTTTGCTATGGGCTTCATTCAATAACTAATTCTCTACAAATGTGCCCAGAGCTGAAACCCTCAACTGTAGAGTTGACACCTGTACCTCACTATGATTCCTGTCTAAAATAAGGTTGAAGATGAGGGTTGATACCAGAATTACCTCTGACTTCCACACTTGCCGTCATACAGATGTATGTGTATACATCATACACATACATCACATACACATAATATATAGCTCTTCCATTAGCTGTCAAAAGCTCAGATATGGATCTATACTATCAAAAGGTACTGGTGGAGGTTGTCATTAGCTTCCAAGATAACAAGGTAGATGAATCCCCAATCCACTGGCCAGCAGCCAAGAGAACAACAAAGATTGGTGGTGGATGGGAGTGTTAAAATCTGCTGAGAAAAATGCTTTTTTGGAAGGGTCTGGGGGGAGTGTAACAGAGCTTCACTTTGTAGTTCAGGCTGACTTCAGTCCTGTAACAATCCTACTTAAGCACACACCCTTCCCTTCCCTCTGCATACTGGGATTATAAGTGTGTACCATCATCCTGACTGCTGTCTTGCTTTACATTTGTTTACTATGCCAAAAGCAGCTATGAGCTTGGTATTTAAAAGGAACTCCTGGCAAAGTTTAGTTTCTGCCCAGCTTGATCTATTCCAATCCAAGCTTTTCTTCAAGATGCTTCCAACTTACTTTCTTCCTCACATTTGGTCATCCCCTCATATCATGATGAATTAATGTGTTTCAGTTCTGTTATTGTTATGGGTCTGTGAGTGTCACACAAGAATTCTTGAAAATTACTTTGTCCACATTCATGTTGGGCATCCGGCAGTATTTGTTCCATATCACTATTTTAAGTAGAAACTGAAGCTGGAATGCATGCCCTGTTCCATTATTGTTAGGGTGTAACTCTACCCAGGAGCAGATTGTCCTGCAACATGGCACCTACTGAGGGGTTTAGACCTGAGAGTTGGTCACAGTGAGCAGCTGCCCAAGACTGGGCCCAGGCTGTGACAGGCAAAGGGATGCACCTAGGCCTTCTTCATTTGTGTACATGTCACAGGTCAGAGGACAACTTCATGTGTCAATCCTTGCACTCCACCTTGTTTGGCAGGGTCTTCTGTTTGCTGCTGTGCTGCGGGCATCAGGCTAGCTAGCCAGTGAGCTTCTGTGAAGTCTTCTGTCTCTGCCTCCCATTTCACTGTAGGAGCACTAAGATTGCAGATGGTGCGCTATTGCATCTGGCTTTGTGAGAGTTCTGGTCTCCACATTTGGATGGCAAGTGATTTTACCTACTGTGCCATCTCTCCGAGTGCCTAGGCTTCACTCATAGTATACACGAATGCAAAGAGAAAAAGCATGATGTAGTATGTATGACTTAATATTTCAGATTTTTGAACTACAAATTCTTAGGTTTTTAATTGTGTGAATTTATATTGCTTGCTAATTCTAATACAGATAACTTTATATTTTGTTGAGAGGCCATTTTAATCTTTATTTCCTTCTTTAGGCAATTTTTTACTGCAAAAGTCTTTGCCAAACTCCTTCATACAGATTCATATGGTAGAATTTCCATCATGCAGTTCTTTAACTATGTCATGCGGAAAGGTGATTCTCTTTTTGGTGTTTGAGCTCCTCTTGTCTGAGAACCAAGTAGGTTTTGGGCATGTGCTTTTATATTCTTTCATGAGACACAGTCTCTTAACGTTCACGTAGGGAACTTAGGTATTGTTGCTTATGCTATTATGGATTTTTTATGTACCTCACTAGACTGGTCTGCAGTAAATTTGGGTTCATTATTGTAAAAACACAAGCCTCATGTATCCCTCAGGTAGTTAAAGTAGAAATATCAAAATTAGAACCAAGAGTTTTAATATGTAATAATTTCAAATTAATTTACTGTGTATTTCACTAATATATTACAGACTATTTCCTGAAAGAATAGTCTCAAACCCACATCTGCAGAATCAGTTTCTAGAAACCTGAATTGAACAATTTGCATTGTTGTGAATCTTATAAATACCATAATGATCTGGGGGAATCTTATGTGTGCCTTCTTTAATTAACGTATTTGGCTGCTTAATTAACCTCAGTAGAATAAGAGCAGCTTTACCGAAGACACAATGCTACGTAGCTGTAATCAAAGTGGAATTGTGGCAGCCTGCCATCCCGCGGCTTTTCTGTTTTGTTTTAAGCAGTTTTGTATGCCAGTTATTACTTAACATATGTCGAAGTTGGGTTCTAAAGTTACTGATCAGCTTGCACCTCTGCTCTGGCTTCTTGTTCTTTTTTTTGGATATGTGCTAAATAACAGCTCTTAATATTTACATTTAATTTTTTTTTGTCAGTTTGGCTTCATCAAACAAGAATAGGACTCAGTTTATATGATGTTGCTGGACAAGGGATACCTTCGAGAATCTGTGAGTGTTAATCTAAGTTTAATAACTATTATAAACACCAAACATTAGCAGTAATTATCATTGTGTTAGGATTATAGATAACTCTTTGTTCAATATTTTTATCATAACCTTTGTTGCCTGATTTTGCCTTTACCAGTGACTTACCAAAAAAAATGATGGTCTATTAACCATTTTAAGTTCTTCAGATTCTTCAACATTTCTAAGAAGGTGTTTTGAAAGCACTTGGTAGACTGATGCAAGAGGATTGTTTTTGTAGTTTCGAATTTATTTCATTGTTAATATTTTTCATTCACTTTTTTTTCTTTCTTTGGAGACAGAGCACAGGGTCTCACTTTGTAGCTAAATTGGATTTAGATTAGAGATCCTCTTGTCTTGGCCTCCTGAGTGCTGAGATAGGAGTTCAAGTGCCTCCATGCCCAACTAGCGCAGTTGTAATGATGAATTATTTTTAGGACTGAAATTGTATCCCAGTATCAAATGAAAAATCAACTTTGGACATTTGACACATGAAAGTTTTGTTTCTAGGACTTGGAAAACTACATATTGGAACTTATTCCTACTTTGCCACAATTAGATGGGCTGGAAAAATCCTTTTATTCCTTTTATGTTTGTACAGCAGTTAGGAAGTTCTTCTTCTTTTTGGACCCTCTAAGAACAGGTAAAAAAATTATATTTAACTATTATGAGGATATTATTATATACATCTCTTAAGTTTGGAAATTTTTCTTTCTTAAAGTCAATGTCATTAATAATCTAGGAAATCTTAGGAATAGAAAATGCCCAAGACAGCAAGAGTGCTCTTGTTTAGGTTTATTTAAAGATGTCTCAGGTTTTGCTTTCACTCCCTGTGAGCAGTGCTATGGCAGTGGGAATCACCCAAACCCTGATAGTTTCTTTCATCCTTAAAAGTATGAAATGGATACTCAATCACTGTGGCTTCTTTTTCTTCTAATTCTAAGACACTACTTACTCTTACATAATATGCTGCCACATACTAGAGAATTGTTGTTTTTTTTTTTTTGATGAAAAACTGTACTTGGGAATTTAAGAGTCATTTAAGTATAATGTATTTTGCTCTTTCTCAGACTGTGTTCTGTATAGAGGTCAGATTACTAAGAATGTTTTTAAACAGTATGTTCTGTTTCAATGTGTTCAAACTTAAATACAATATAATGGGGGCAGGGTTTAGAAAGGACAGAGAAGGCCCAAATCAAAGTCCTGAAATGGACAGGTCTGAATCTACCATGGCACATTGCAGTTCACATCCTTCTTTTTGTTTGTTTCTTTTTCTTTCTTTTCTTTCTTTCTCTCTCTTTAAACATTTAATTTAAATACTTAATTTAAATATTTGTGCGTGCGCGTGTGTGCGTGTGCGTGTATCAGAAGGCACTGTGTGTCCCTGTGGAAGACCAAAGGTGACTTTGGGAATCATCCTGGATTTCCCAGGCTCTGCCTATGAAGGCTGGAATTACAGGCTACTGCCATTTCTGTCTGGCATTTTTATGTGGGACTTGGGATATGAACTCAGGACTTTCTGCTTGCAAGACAAGAGTCTAAACCCCCAAGCCATCTTTCTTTTCTCTTTTTCTTTCGCTCTTTTGTGTGTGTGTGTGTGTGTATCTATGTGTGTATCAAAGGGTACTGTGTGTCTCTGTGGAGCACTAAGGGTGACTTTGGGAATCATCCTGGATCACTTCTACCTCCTTTTTGCTTCCCTCTGGGATTTCCTAGGCTCTACTCACCAAAGCTAGAAGTATAGGCTGCCATTTCTGCCTGGCATTTTTACAAGGGATCTGGGATCTAAACTCAGGACTTTCTGCTTGCTGAGACAGTGTCTTAACCTCTGAGCCATCTCTCCAGCCCCATAGCCTTTTTAAATCCCAACTATAGACATATACACATTTTCTCCCTTTGAAATTTTACGAAAGGAAAGCTGTTCTGACTTTATGTACTAAATACTGCACTAAACATTTTACAGGAATTCTTTCATTTTTTTCATGATAAAACACAAAGAAGGTAGTGTTTTCTGTAGCTTATGTGCGAATCAACTGAGGCTTGGATTGCCAGTGTAGAAGTATTATTCACACTTCTCATGTCTTTTCCTTGATCTGTCTTCCTTTTATCCAGACTTCTAGATTGCTTCCTATTCCTGAACCTGCCAAAGCAAAATGGAGTTAGTCTTATTATGTTGTCGTAGTATGTTCAATAGTACTATTATCTCTATTCATAAAATATTCGAAATAATTTTGAAGATTCTAATAGTGTTAATTTTAGGAAACATTCATATAGTTGGGGATATATAGGTAAAGATTTTTAAAGAATGCTTCCTGCCACAGAAGCCTGAACCCCCACTAGAGCAGATAATCCAGGGGGAACCCTGGGGCCCATAGAAGCAGATAGGCAGGACATAGGGAGGAGGGAGGAAGCTGAGTTGATAAAGGGAGGAGAGGGAGGGAGGGAATAAACTAAAACTAAGGAAAAAATTATTTAAAAAGTGCTTCCTTTTGTGGCGGCAATATATAATAAATCTTGGAATATAAGAGCTAGAAGTTTGAAAACATCAGTATGTGGTTGCAAATACTACCTTTAAATTGTTAAGTTGGTCTGGTTCTTAAAACTGAAGTAACTATTTTATTGTATTTTCAAAGGGAAGATAAAAATTCAAGATATTTTAGCATGCAGCTTCCTAGATGATTTGCTGGAGGTAAATATATTTTAAACTACTTAATTATGTCATTTGATAATTGCTATCTTCTAATTGTTTCTGTGTTTCTTTAGCTGAGGGATGAAGAACTGTCCAAAGAGAGCCAAGAAACAAATTGGTTTTCTGCCCCTTCTGCCCTAAGAGTTTATGGTAGGTTCCATTATATAAACTTTGGATTATTCATTCCTCGGGTAATTGGTGTCCAAAGGACAGTTTTATATATAAAGTATTCTGATTACTTTAATAATATTCTAAATTATTAACATTGTTTAATACTAATGTTTGAACTTTCTGGAACGCTTTTTCAATAAAACATTGCAGTTTCTTACTGACTCAGAAACATTATTTATGAACAGTAGTAGTTGTCTTATTTTTTAGTAAAATGCTTCTGTCAGGATTCAGAGGAAGTGTTCCTCCCTCTGAGGTGTGAATTTGAGTTTCACTATTATCTGGGGTGGCCTTTTCACTCATTTTGTGATCCATGATCTCTGTCTTTAAGTTGATGTTCAGTACTTTTTATTGAACCCTCCTCTCTACCCAATTCAGAAACCTAGGAATGTTCTCAAATGTTACAAACTGAAAACAAAAATGTGAAATAGCCTAAGGACTATGGGCTTTATAATGCTTTCTTTAATTGGTTCTAGCTTAATCACTGTTGTTGTTATACATGTAGGCCACTACCCTTCACTGCAACCATTTCATTTCAAAAGCAAAATATTAAACAGTTAAGCAAACATTTTTAATCTTTTATTTGGGGTTTAAAAAAAAATTGGTCCTAAGTATCTTTCTATCTCTTCCCAAGGTCAGTATTTGAATCTCGATAAAGATCACAATGGCATGCTCAGTAAAGAAGAGCTCTCCCGTTATGGGACAGCAACCATGACCAATGTCTTCTTAGACCGTGTTTTCCAGGAGTGTCTCACTTATGATGGAGAAATGGTAGCTGTTTAAATTTGATACATTTATGTTATTGTTTTTGTGAAAAGTTTATCATGTTGTATGTATGATGCATGTGTTTAGGTGCATGTGAGGTTAGAGGACACCTTCGTGGAGTAGCTTCTTCTACTTTTTTATGGGTTTTAAAGATGGCATATGAGGCAGGTGAGACAGCTTAGCAGAATAAGATGCCTACTTGAAAACCTAGAAACCTGAGTTCCAACCCTGGAATCTCATATGGTGGAAGGAGAGAACTGCTTCCTCAAAGTTGTCCTTTGACCGCCACCCATGTGGTATGGCATGTAAGTGCTCTCTAATAAATAAATACTAAAAAAAAAAATTAATAAAGTCTCACGTATCCAGATTGGGGTTGAACTTTCTATATTAGTAGCCACAGATGACTGAACCTGTGATTCTTCTATCTCAACATCTCAAAAACAGACTGCAGGCGGGTGCCACCATGCCTAGCTTGAGTCAGCATTATTAGTATCACTGTATAAACAGTGACTTCAGAAGCAAAGTCAGTGAAATTACTTAATATTTAGTCTACTCTTAAGCTAAAAATACTCTTTATGGGCTCAGAGCAAATAGAGATTTTGAATGTTTGGCTTCATTTTCAGTGTACGTAAAGTGTGGATTTATAAAGGAAAAAATCTAAAAATGAATAAAATGTACACTATTTCTGTATGGGTAATTAGATCTGATATAGTACCGCCTAAGCCATGATTTAAATCTGAGAATCCAATTGTTTGAGACAGAGGATCTAATTCCAGCTGATCTGGAACTCTCTGTGTAGACTGATGTCTCCTGTATCAGTCTCCCAGAGTTCTGGGATTATAGGCATGAACACGTTTGATCTGAGAATGAGACTAACATATTCTAACACAGTTTGTCCTTTTCTCTCAATGTATTTAAGAATCTGATTACATTTAATTATACTTAAATTTTATAATTTAGAGTTTAGATTTATGTAGGTGTAAATACAATATATATGGATAGAGTGGTAGAGATTTTATTAAATGTTGCTTTTAATATTCTCAAAATACTTGAGAATGAAAATTCTAACTAGCATTTTAAAAATCACCATTCTTGATGTTAAAAACCTGTGGAAACCAAGTTTCTTATCCAGGTCTATAATCTCAACACCTGGGATATGGAGGCAGGAGGATCAGGAGTTCAAGGCAATCTGGTTTGCATGAGAACCACATCTTAAAAAAGAAAGAATAAAGTCCATAAAATAAATAAAAATGCAGGGCTAGAGAAAATGGTATATATCCCAGCACTCAGGAGGCTAAGGATTGAATGTTTGAGGCTAGCCTGAGCAACAGGCTATCTCAAAAATAAAAGTGGTAAAGATAAAGATTAATTTTCCAAACCAAAGATTCTTAAGAAATGGCCATGCAGAGGTTTTACATTCTGTCATTTAGCTTTAGTATCACAGTTTGCTAAGTAGCATAGTAGTCAGCAAGCAAACTTGAAACCTATTGATTCACATAACTGTTGACAATAGGCTGGAAAGTGTGCAAAATATAACAATAATTTCTGGTGGATAACAAGACCAGAGTTCATAAGTTGTTGCGGTTAAATTGTGACAAAACCTCATTTCCTTAACTCTTTTTTTCCTTTTTTGAGATGGGGTGTCAGCATAACCCAGGATAGTCTTGAACTCCAGTGCTAGGATTACAGGCATGTCCTACTATGTTTTCTGTTAAGGTGCTGGGAGATCCAGCCTAGGACTTTTTGCATGCTGGGGAAGCACTCTGTCAACTGAGCTACATCTCCAGCCACATCTCCTTAAGCTTTTATACTACAATTTGTACTGAAGGAATTTTTAACCATATCCTACAAAATCTTTTTAAGAATATAAATTTCTTTTCAAAGTAAGTATTCTACTTTTTATCATACAAAACAAGTAATCTTCTGGACATAGTGACTCACACCTGTTACTCCAGCATTTAGTAGGCTGAGACAGGATTTGCTTGACTCTTGAGACTGTCCTGGATGATATGGTAAGTTTCAAGACACTCTGGACTGAGTCAGACTCTTGTTTCAGCAAAGAAAAAAAAAAAAAAAAAAAAAAAGAGGAGCAATCCACACATGTCCACCTTTTTAGGGGGCATGCATTCTGTCCTTTTTTGTGTGTGTTCAGAAGACAGTATCAGGTTTCTCTTCAGAAACACAGTTCACAGTCAGTCTCATTAGCCTGCAGCACATCAATCAGGCTGGACTGGCTGACCTGCAACCCCTAGGGATACCCCTGTCTCCACTTCCACAGGACTGGGATTACGTGTAAGAATCACCACACCCAGCATTATGTGAGTTCTGGGGATTGCCTTCGGGTCATTGTGCTTGGTTTTTATGAACTTTTTTTTTTTTTAATAGGACTATAAGACCTACTTGGACTTTGTTCTCGCCTTAGAAAACAGAAAGGAGCCTGCAGCTCTGCAATATATTTTCAAACTGCTTGATATTGAGAACAAGGGATATCTAAATGTCTTTTCCCTTAATTATTTCTTTAGGGTAAGTACGGTTTGAGGTAAAGATGTCGTTTAATTTAAATCACCGACCTAGTGACAATTTTATGTAACTTGTAGTTTCTAAACTTAAAGTTTTTATTTTAAATGGAAATGAATTCTTTTGGGGTTCCCCCTATTATTTTTAGGAAACATAAATGGCAAATTAAAGGTGATGTGATTAGCAAGACAACACCAAAAAAAGCTGTGTACACACACACAAAATAAATAAAATTTTTAAAAAGGTATGTAAATAAATGTTAGGGCCTCAAGTTTTAGAAATGAGAAATTTTGTGCTCTTGTTCATCAGCATCCAGTATATAATTCCTAGCTTCTTTACAGGAAAGCTTTGCAGATATTAGAACTATGTGCTATATCTCAGTGTTCAACAGATTGGAAGCAGTCATCTTGTGTCTTCACAGGTCTCAGAAAATAATGATTCCAATGGGATAAGCATTTAGCACCAAAAGATGTTAAGTAGAAAGGCATGCCTTACCATAGGATTCCTTCAGTGGAATTATTCCACTTAATGGAATAATTTTGTAGTGTCCTATTATACTACATTTTCATTTTAGATAACTGTGTGTGTGTGTGTGTAAGAGGACACTTGAATATGTGTGCCTGTAGAGGCCCAAGATTTGACACTGGGAACCATCCTGGATTACTCTGTATGCCTGTTGCCTTTTGCTCTGGGATTTCCCGGGCTCTGCCTTCCAGGGCCAGAATTACAGGCCACTGCCATATCTGTATAACAGCTTTATGAGGGATCTGAGCATCTAAACTCAAGTTCTTTTGTTTGTGAGGTACAGGCTTTAATCTCTGTTCCATCTCCCCAGTCCTGTATTTTTCTTAAGACCTGGTTTTCCATGGTAGCCTTAGCTGTTCCTGGAACTCACGTATATGTAAGGACTGGGATTATAAACAGGAGACACACCTGGCTAGAACATTTTTAAATACTAAAAATACTGTTTTTACATCTTTGTCATAAGTAATCCTCCTTTTTCCATTTAAGAAAAATTTGGTACTACTTACTACTAGCTACTGAGTTCATCCTTATGAGTTTCATAGTATGTATTTTAAAATTTCTATTACATTACCTAGAAGAGTCCATTGTAATTTTTAGGTAATAAAGAGTACAAATTCTAGACATAGAAATTATAATCCCAAGAGTAGAGTACTTGCTGCTTAAGACAGGTCTATCATGTAGTTGAGCATGGATCTGGTCTTGCTTCTGCCTCACAAGTGCTGGGATTCAGGTGAGCACTGCCACACCTAGCACAGAGTAGTGGAGCTCTCTCCTTGTATATGCTGAGGCCAGGGATTTGGTCCCTACTACCACAAAAACAGTAAAAGAAATCCAGTGCTATGTGGACTTTGTCAATAGCTAGTCTGAGATGATAAAAACCGACCCTGGGGATCATTCCACTTTAGACAAATCTATTAAATGAAAATGTAGTCTTAGAAAAACAAATACAGCTTTTGAAAGTTAAACATCCAACCCTTTTTCATAAATGTTTATTTACATTATTTAATTTTGAAAATACTTAATATTTTGGTTCATTTCCCAGAGTTGCCAGCAAAAAAGAAAAAATATATTTTGTGCTGGGATGATAGATGGGCTCATTTGGTAAAGTGCTGGCTGTGCAGTGTGAAGACCTGAGTAGAAAAATATTAAAAAGTAGGACTGCTTGGGGGGCGGGTGCAGGGAAGGACCTGAGTTAAGATCCCAGGGAAAAAAATGCCAAGCAGAAATGCACTTGCCAAAAAAAAAAAAGAATTCTTAAACAGCAAAAAAAAAAAAAAAAAAAAAAAAAGAAATGCACTTGCCAGTCATGAAAGGTGGAACCTGGAAAATCTCAGAGGAAAATAAGAAGGTAAAGAAATCCAGGATGATTCCTGAAGTCACCCTTGGGCCTCCATAGGCACAAGGTCCCCCCCCCCAAAAAAGTAGAACTGGCAAGAGAGGAACTGTTGAGGTCTGTAGTTTTAAGATAGAAAGTAGAACTAGAAAGGAACTGAGGGGCAAGAATGGGGCTATTTTGAGTGTAATTTTTAATTTACAATTTATTTCCACTAATACAGGCCATACAGGAACTAATGAAAATCCATGGACAAGATCCTGTTTCATTTCAAGATGTCAAGGTTACCTTTTTTTATTTATGTAACATTGCCAGATAATCATAACACTAAATAATTTGTATTATATTAATTTTATATGAAAGCAGTATGAACTAGGAAACACTATTCCCAATCAGGTATTTGCTGTCTACTTGCTCTGAACTAATATTTAAATCATTGGACATTTGAATATACTGATTTGTGCAATTAATGATTTAGTATTGTATGACATCTTGTTCTCACTAGCAACAGTCATTCATTAGAAAAGAGAATCACTTTAGCCTGTGTCTTTTGGCATTTTTTCACTGAGAGCTCAACTGGAAATCTATTTAGGTTCAAGCACTTTTGTTGTATCCTGCCTCAAAGAGCCTATGTGTTTTGGTATAAAGCTAAGTGGATATATATTAGTTCTTTAAAATACTTACTGCTATTCAACACTTTACTGATCAGTCTCTCTAAACTGGGAAAAAAAATTCAGAACCTAGTACCTATATGGTTCAAATTCAGTAACATAACAAAATATCCTAACCATTGAATTAAAATACAATTAATACAAATGAGGAAAAATTTAAATATGTAATGTGAATTTTCTAGAATCAACACTCAGCCAATCTAGATAAACATAAATTTAAGTTTATAATTTTATGTACTTGAGTATCTTTTAAAAATGTAATTTGCTTCTTAAATGCTACTAAATGTTGAACAATTTTACTGTAAAAGATTTCTAGAAAACATGAATTCCTTGCAAATGTTACTAGCATATAAGAGGTTCTTCCATTAGTTCTGTAATCTTGACACAATTCAGTTATCATTCTGATGACTTCATTCTTTAATGTTAGTAACTATGCTCTTCCCCCCCAGCTAGACTAGATTCAAAGGTTGATTCCATTTATGATGTGGCTAAGGAATCTCCCAGTAAAATTTTGTGGTTACAGGGAAAGGCCATTGTTCTTCTATTAACTAGAAAAGGGAGAATGTAGAATAAAATTTTATCTACATTCAAATATCCACCTTGTATTTTATTTTAGATCACTGTGTGACAAAAAGTAATGTTTCCCACTAGAGCAGATGATCCAGAGGGAACTCCAGGATCCATAGAGCCAAAGAACAGGAAGAGTAGGAGAGAGCAGACTAGACCCACAGAGGGAGGGAGGGAGGGTGGGAAGGCATAAGAGAAGGAAGAAAGGGATGGAGAAAGGAAGGGGTGAATGAGGAAGGAAAGGAGCATGGATAGCTAGGAATTTAAAATATTTAAAAATAAATTTATAATTTTTTAAAATTTATCTTTTATTAATGTTGCTTTTTTTTTTTTTTTCTATATAGGATGAAATCTTTGACATGGTAAAACCAAAGGATCCTTTGAAAATCTCACTTCAGGATTTAATCAGTAGTAATCAAGGAGACACAGTCACTACCATTCTAATTGATCTAAATGGCTTCTGGACTTATGAGAACAGGGAAGCCCTTGTTGCAAATGATAATGAGAACTCTGCAGACCTTGATGATACGTGATCTTGAAAGACTAGACTGTCTTAAAATGCTTGCATGCTGCATGTGAAACCTTTGAAGCAGAATCCTTAAAAATGGTCTAAATAAAAATCTTCATGCCTGTACAACACAGCAAACGTTTTTGTTACTGCAATTTTGTCTGCAACAGTTTGGAAGTAGTATTGTGTACACTGTTAAGCTCTGGTTCCATTTAGCTCAGAAATGACAAGTATGATTTTCTGTAGCTGTAAGGTATTCAGTTTAAATCTGTATCATCTGCAGATAGAGAAAGGAAAGTCTCGTAGTGTTTCTGACATTTATTCAGAATAAGAATATCTGACTTCAGTGTTCATGAGTATCAGGAATGTTAGAACAGTTCATCGCAGGAGAACTGCATTTCTGGGTTATAAGTGTTGCGATATAATTCTTTCTTTTTAATGGGATGGTTCCATAAAAAATTCAAATTAATACTTTCACTAAAAATCATAGGTGAAAAAATTTAGTTTTGTTATGGTACATCATGGGAACAGGAGGAGACAGGTACGTGAGAGACAGCCAATATCAACACCATGCTGTTGAGGGTGAACTCCCTGTTCGCCTTCTCACTGAGCATGTCATTATTATGGATTGTTATTTTTTGTTTTGTTGTGAGAATTCATTAATTTGGTGTAAAAGGTCTTGCAATATACCAACTGTTGTGTTTTTGTTACCGTTTGTGTGTTTTTGAGATACGGTCTTACTGTGTAGCTTAGACTGTCCTCCAACTCAAGATCTTCCTGGACTCACCTCAACCTCCCTAGTGCCGGGATTACAGACATGTACTGCTACACCTGGTTTAGTTTTTATAAGGAATGTAAAAGAAAGCATATGAACTATAATCTACAGGGAAAAGTAATTTCTTCTTTGAAGTATTGAAAGGTAGGAAAAAGTGAAGGAGACTTAAAATTAGACAAACCATTTAATGAATTTATGGGACATACCATAATTTACATAAACCAAAGTATAAAAATTTAAGGCACAGTGAATAATTATAAACATTACAAAGTAGCCACTATTGGACAAGCAACAGAAATAAAATTTGAGTATAACACAATCTTAGGTCATTATCTGCTTTCTATTATCACCAGAGTAGTTTCTTGGTGAACTCATAGATACTAGTACCTCCAGGGAAAGATTTAGTAGTTCACCTTTAGACACACCTGCCTTCACTTGATAAATAAATATCTAATTTGGAAGTTCTGTCTCAAAGTTAAAAACAGAGGAAAAGGTCAAGACAGCATGTTAATAAACATATGGTGATGTTCATTATATAATCTGAGGAGTAATCCTTTACACACTAAAGTACATGGCATACACCCATGAATAAAAAGGTCACTATCACATTCTGTGACCCACTAGCCTATGAATCCACATAGTAAAAGCCTCTTAAGACAGACAAGTCTATCTTTGCTACATTTTTCAGATTTCAGGTGAATTCAAACTTTCATGTGAATGTTAAGTTTTCACATCAAAATACCAGCTTTTGCTTGAGCTTACAGTTACTGACAGATTCCACAATATGCTCACCTATCATATTATTTGTAACCTACATTTGCAAAGATTAATTTTTAGAATGTTAATATAACTATTAGTTTCTAATCGCTCTTAAATTTGTGAAAAGACTTTTAAGATCAGTATATCTGAAATACTGCTCACCTTTTACTTTTATCCATTTCATTACAAATCGAAGTCATACAGAATTCTCATGAAGTTCTATAAATGTCTTTACAAATATTTTCAATATTAGCGTCATGTTATATACAGCTTTGTAAAGTCTGAATAACCTAGCAATATAAAGAAATGACTAATCTTGATTCACAGAAACTGTCCAATGTACTATTGCTACTTCAAAATGGTGAATGACAATAAGTTGTCCTTCCTGTTGCCCAGTTATTTTGCCTATGGGACTTAATAAAGGTCTGAATGAGTACCTAACTAGGGTGTCACGTAGATAATCACTAGGTATTAACATTTGACTACAAATATAGTAAATGAATTCATTCAATATAACTAGTTAATTTTTGCGATTAAAGCTAGTTAAATATCTACTGAAAAATAATCACTTGCTTTAAAAATGGAAACCCAACTTCGTATTTAGTGTAATAAACTCACATACCTTTCATTAAATATTCTTGAAGGAAAAGTCAAAGTGCTTTCATCGTGCTCCTTTTATTATACACTTAGTGAACCATCATTTTCATAAAATTAATGGTTAAATATAGTAAATGCAAGGGGAAGGCATAACATGAGAAAATCTAGGGAAATGTCTCATTGTAATCTGAGACAACTATCATTAACAATATATCTTTCTCTCTTAAATGCACAAATAATAAGCAAGCTTAATAAATAACTCTAATTCTGTAGAATGCCCTTAATTTCTAGAAAAGATCATTCATTTTAAAATCAAAACTTTCAACTTAGTGGGAATAGTGCTTGCCTAGCATGTTTGAGGGGCCTGGGTTTGATTCCCCAGCAATGCCAAAAAGAAAAAAAAGCATTAATCTGACATACAGTAAAAGCATAGTACATATCTGAATTTTGCATCTGACAAAGCATAAGAAGATTGATTTTCTCTTAAAGTATAAATAATTTTAAGTCCACTCAATAATGTAAAAAGTTCCTGATGTTAGAAAACATTTAGGGCTTAGGATTTAATAGTCAATTCATTCTATGGAGGGACAGAGACTGAGTTTTGTTTGCTTTCCGTAATTACTTGACAGTCTTCCTCCATTTGAAAATTAAGATTCACAAATGAGCTGGACACCATTGTTTCAGGTTGATCCATCTGTATAGTGGAATCAGCCTGCAGCTTATTCTGTTGGTATTGCCTTTCTGCTTCTTCAGACATCCTATTTTCTTCCTCTTCTTCTTCCTCCTAGAAGTGGAAAATATCAAGAGTTAAAATATTAAGGTCTAAAAGGAGCAGTATTGTGGGAATTTTTCAATCAAAATATTAGTGTTGCAATTAACCTGCATGGTTGCTGATAAAATCACCATCCAACAGCTTAAGGGAACAAGGGGTTTATTCTCTTACAATAGTCTGGTTACAGTTCTTAGTCCAGCTTGACAGGGCCGAGGGAACTGGCCACACCGTATCCACATAACAGCTGAGGAAGGGACAATCCTTACTTGCCAGACCAACCTGTCTGGTAAGTATACACAAGGATGCCAACTTTCTCAACCAGCTCTCTATTTTATTCACCTGTCCAGGGCCTAGGCCCACCCACCATGGGCTGGGTGTTTCCCATGGCTAGACAATCTCCTGCAGATTCACTCGGGACTTACCTACTAATTCTCTATAAATGTGCCCATCAAGTTGACACCTATATTTAGTCATGGCAATCAGTGTCATGTCCAATTCACCCTGGTGTAAGGCATACTTATGGGGTGGGTAGGAATGTACCTTAGTGGTAAAGTTTGATTCTCAGCATCACAGCCACTACTACACTCATGTGCACTCACATACACCACTCACTGCTCCCACTAAAAATGTCAAATCTCCTGTTCCATTTTTCAAGTAAAATCATATTACAAAACATAAAAAATAATTTATTTTTAAAATGTGGTCCACTACTAGCTTAGGTAAGACCTAAATTAACTATGGTGCTGTATTTTTTTCAGCTTACTAAAGTAAGAAAATAGCTAATACCTTTCAATTTAACTATAAATTTGTCTTCCTATTTAAACAGGTTGGTTCATTCATTAAACGGTACAGCATAAATGGTTAATTTTCCTATAAGCATCTAATGACTGTAAAGACATAGGCAATTCTTGTCCTTTAACAACTTCATAATCTAGTAGGAATACATAAAAGAGTAGTAAGACAAAGTAGTGGTGAGAATGGAAAAGTAATGACTAGCTCTGGAACTACTTAGTTAATACAGGAGGTGACATTTGTATAGGATCCTACAATACAATTAATCAGTACAGAGTGAATGGGCTCAGCAAGGTTAATGTGGAATTTCCTTGAGAATTATTAGTCCAGATTGGGACTAATACATTAGTCAAAATGAGGAAATGAAGCTCTAAACAAGACTTACAGTGTTGAAAATAGTCATCTATCCATAAAACAAGTTCGAGACCACAGAACAAACACAAACCTTTCCAGGGTGAAGTACTATTTTTGCCATTTACCCAAACACAAATTATGCTCACACCCTCTACTCTAGCTTTATCTGAACTATGCTGCCTTTAATTTACTTGAAAGAAAACAACAAATTCTAGTGTTTAGTGTGTGCTCATTGGTGTACACTAGGTGCTGGTTTTATACGTTAATCCTTAGAGCAATTCTAAGAGTAGATAAGAGGAAACAGAGGCTTGCAGAGGTTACCCAAAGTTACATAGTAGCAGAATTAGATTTTGAATTCAGACCCTTTCTTGAGACCATGTCTCAAACACTAAAGCTTTCTAATTCTTTAAATCTGATCTTTCATACCCACCATAAGATCTCATTAGTTTTGGGGAACAAAATGTTCCTCACATCTTTTTACCTTTAACAGTTGTCTTTTTTTTTTTTTTTTTTTTTTTTTAAATATGTAAACTCACTATACAGTGAAGGATGGCCTTCAACTTCTGGTCGTCTGCCACACATTGGATTACAGGTGTGTGCCACCACAGCTGGTGTCTGTGGTGCTGGCGATCAATCCTAAACCTTCATGCACGCTAGTTGGTCTACCAACTGAGCTACATCCCCAGTTTGTTTTCTGTGCATCAAATTTACTACATTCAATCTCTGTGTCTAAATATAGTCTAGGTGTTGGTTTTTCATTTTAAAGTGATAATACAAAAAAGTATGTAAAAATAAATACACAATGAAACCTGGCTTCTGTACATGTGTATTAGGGAAATTTCAATTTTTAAAGGATCTAAGATGTGTGCTAACTTAGATAAACTGAAGAAGGTATCTTTTGTGGTACAGCACTGGACTAGGGAGTACAAGGTCCTGTGTTTGATGTCATCTAGAACTCACATGCTCATTATACAAACCATCCAGACTACAGCAAATAAAGTGTAAAGAGACACACCTCCTTCTTCATTCGGTAATACTCATCAATGGCATATTGGTATTTTGGGGTGCTGATGCCCAAAACAGATGCAATCTTCTCTCCAAGAAAGTCACACACTAAAGATAACAAAAGTTAAAAGACATATACCATAAACATTTTCTTGAACACTTTATGTAACAATACAAAAAGTTCATATTGTATTACTATTTCTATCCTCAAGGAAATTATAAAAACCCAATATATCATTCTCATGATTTCTCCAAAAACCTTTTAGATGTTATTCTCAGATACCCAGTCTGTTCACATTATTGTTATGTATTGTTTTGTTTTGAGAACTGTTTCTCACTATGTGTAGCACAGGGTGGTCCTGAAGTAGTTCATCAGCAATTATTCTTTATCTGCCTTGGAAGTGCTTGAATTAGATGTGCTGGCCACATTTGTATTATAATACTTTTCGGCAGGTGTTGTAATGATCAGTTATGTTTCTATTTCTTTAAGAAAAACAAATTACTGGGTCCTTGTACGTCATCGGAGAGGAGGGCCCAGAGGAAAATCAGGCATGCACAAGAAAGGACTCTCTGGGAATTGGGGCGGGAGGCACTGGGAGATGGGAAGGGAGGGGGGTGGGGAGGAGGAGCAGGGGGTACGGGGGAGGAGGAGGGAGGGAGGGAACTGGTGTACCCATTAAGTTTGTATGAGCTGAAATAATAATAAAAAATGTATTATTAAAAAAAAAAAAAACAAATTATTTGAACGTTGGGATGACACTGGATGAAAAAAGAGTGCAGGTCCTGCAATGGCATGTTGGTATTTATTTATCCTGTCAGGATAAACTATTCTCCAATTGTGAGCCAAAAAATAAACATTTTCTTCCTTATTTTGTTTTTATCAGAATTCTGTCCAGTAATGAGACAAGTGCCAAGTCAATGGCAGCACTGAAAGGTTAAGCTCAGAGCTGAATATCTTGCTCAGGCTGACAAAAATATCTAACACTGAAATAAATGTCTAAACCTAAAGCTTATGTTTTTTGGACCTCACCAAACTGTATGCTAAATAATAAATGCTAAATGTGTGTTGAATTAAATACTATTCACAGTTTATCCAAATAAAAAAATAGAAGTTTCAAGTTCAAATTAGAAGCAAAGCTTTAAGATTTAAACACAGTAAATTAGCATGATTAAGTTTTAAGTTGATAATTCATTTCCTTCCCAAATGAGTTATATCTAAATTTAAAAACAAAAAAATTTTTGACAGTGCTTTTACCTGAACAAGGACCCAAGTTCAATTCCCCAAAGCCCCCCCTCCAAAAAAAGTAAAGTGGTAAGATGCCAATAAGAAAGGAAGAAACAAAATACTGATGAAATAAAATATGAATGATCTGTCCATAGTACAGACTTAGAATAAGCAATAAGATCACAACTGAAAAGGGAATAATATTTGTCAAGGTTATATTAATGGATTCCAGAGCTACCAAGCTATCTGTAAAGATGAAGTACTTAGTGCTCTATTGTGTGTCCTTCAGTTTGGAAGCATTCTATTTGGCAAAGCTCCTGTTGGGACTTACTACATCAGTAATACAGCATTCAAACAGAAAAAGCAATACCTGAGAGGGTGGATGTGGCAGCCCGAAGCATATAAAACCATAAGTAGGGACCCCAGGTAAGTTTTGTCTGTAACAAAAGTTAGCAACATTCAGACCTGAAATTCTATAGGTTGTAGTACTGCAAACAGTTCAACCCAATAAAATTAAATATTTATAAAAGTTCCACAAAAACACCGCCATCTTTATCCATGGAAGAACCAACAAAAGACTCAGTCACTGACATGGACTCAGGAACTCTGTCTCGACACACAACCTAAGACAAGTTCAGTATGTATGTGGCAGACAAGAGCCACTGGAAGAATGCATGCTACACCATGTACCTCTATAGCTAATCTTGGTTCTATAAAATATTGTGTGAGGTTAGCCAAATAGATGACAGTGTGCCTCTATGGGTGGAACTGGCAAACTAGGCATGCTTCACTGTACCAGTATTTTTATTTATCAAAAGGAAACATGGTAATCAGATACATTATTTGTTTTTACTATTACTTTCCAGGACAGATCTGTTCATATCCTTTTAGCAAAAATATATTAATAATTAAACATCTATCAAGACAGTAGAGTTGTGCATGGTGGTGCACACTATAATCCCAGCATTTGAAAGGTAGAGGCAGAAGATCATATGGCAAGTTTTCAGTTTACCTTATCTACATAGTAAGCTGCAAGCCACATAGTAAGATCCTGTCTCAAAACTGAGTTAAGACAGTCTTGCCATAACCACAAGTATCCTGGGGTTGAGGAGACAGCCAGAATCAAAGTGTTTGCCACGTTTAAGGTTTTTTTTAATTGTTCATTTATTGTTTCATACATGACAGTTTCTGGCTTTAATCCTCAGTCCCATTCTCCACCCTCCCCACCACCTTATTAGTCTTTCTCCCTCTTATTACTTTTTTGGATTTTTTTTTTTTTTTTTTTTTTTTGGCACGAGTAGCCCACTGGGTTTCACTTGTGTTGCCTTTAACAACATTTACCTGACCATTTACTGGAGTGGACACATAAGCCTAAATTCAATCACCAAAACCCAGGTACAAAGTAACAGACATGGTGGCAAATGTTTATAACTGTAGTGTAGGGAAGGTAGAGACAGAAAGATGCTTGAGGCTTGCTGGCCAGCCAGCTAGTATACACAAACACAAACACACACACACACACGCATGCACGCCAATTTCTGTGATATGTGTAATAAGACACAGATGTAAGGAAGCTCTAGCAAGCAAATATATTCAATGAAGAAAACAATGCGTATTATTAACTTGCTGGATTATATCTGTTGTATCTTCTAATTCAAAGCAGCATGGTTCTCACATGAGAACATCTTACTTCAGGAGTTTCTGTTTAAGATGCTCTGGCTTTATAGTTTACAGCAAGTGAGACAATGGAAAATAAGGAATGGAGCAAATTCCTGTGATAAAAGCAAAAAACTACTTATAGAAGAACTGGGCATAAAAGCTGGGTTCGTAACCGTGGCTCAGCGTCCCAGTAATGGGAAGGCAGAGACTGGCAATCCCCGGCACTCTCTGGTCAGACAGCCTGAAAGTCAGCTCCTGAACAATATAATATCCAAGATTAACTCTGGCCTCCACAGATGTGTACACATGCACACATGTACCCTCCCACACTCAAACACACATACATTTTTAAAAAAGCATGCTTTGGAAGAAACTAGATATTTCTCATTGAAACAGTTCTCATGAAGTTGTTTCAACATTGAAGCTAGGACTACCAAAGGATCCTGCTGTAAGCTGAAGAAGTGAATTCCTGAGTCATTTGTTATCTTCCCACACACTAATATGAATGAACTTATCCATCAAGCCCATGACTGGACACCAGTGTTAGAGTCAAAATGACAGGTAGCTCAGCAGTTGAACTAGAACCTTCTCAACTTTAGCATCAGCACCACCAATGGCAAATTTGGGTCTTTAAGGCTTTCAATTTATGGTGTTAAAACTCAAAATTTTTTTTTCCTCCAAAAATTTTAGTACCCATGTGTAATAGTTCAACTTGACTGGACCTGGAAGTAATGACACACCTGAGGGATTATCTGAATTAGGTTATTTGATATATGATGACTCACTGTAAATGTGAATGGCACCTTCCCCTGGCACACCGCATAAAGGAAGTACAGTAAAGAGAAACTTTCCGTGGCCCTTTATCAGCAAGCTCATCTATCCTGCTGCCGCCATTCTTTGATGACATTAGAACCAGCTTCTCAGACCTTCCAACGTGGAATGAAGACAGTGACTCTACTGGAATCCTCCAGACCTTCAGTACCAAATTGGAACTGCTGAGGTATTCAGATCCGGAACAAAGCAGCTATACACAGCCACTGTTGGACTACCTTGATTTCATTTCTAAGTCTATGTAGTCAATCCAACAAATTCCTTTCATATGTATTCATTCTACTAATATGCCCTATCTTCTCTATTCTAGAGCCACTACCTTTAACTTTAAAACTTAATTTCAGACATAATAATGTTTATTGCAAAATGCTTAATAACTATATCAAATACTTAAATTTTTTCACCCACTTGTCCACTCCTAGACATATTTACTGTATCTTTTTACCTTCTTCCCCAGTTTGTGTATTTTTTTTAATTATAGTCTATATACTCTCTATTATGGTAAGCCTAAGCTGGATGTGTGCACACTGCTGTAACCCCAAGACCAGAGAAGTAGAGGCAGGCTATCAGAAGCCCAGGGTCAGCTGCACAGGGAGGCTGAAGCCAGTGTGGGCTGTGTAGACTGAACTACTCAGGATGACCAAGAAAAGGAATGAACTGAAGCATGGGGTGCAGAGCAGAGGTGTATGTGTTAGTATTTATGAGACACTGAGTTCCATCTCTAGCACTGTAAAAGAAAGCAAACTCACTCACTTAGAAGTAGAAAAGAACTTTTTCAACCTGACAAAACAATCCCACAGCTGAACACATAATGGTTTATATTATTTAGATTTTTTTTTCTCAGACAGATCTCAACTATGTAGCCTCAAACTTATAAAATGAACACTTTCTAAGATCAAGAACAAAGCAAGGACAGCTACTACTATGGACAGGGCTCCATGCAACCCATGCACTCACTATATATCATGCAGTCATGTGCCTCCACACCTGGTTTTCTGCTCCAATGTTAAAGAGAAGCTGGGTAGGGCCGCACACAGTTGTAAGCCTGGGAGGTAGAGGCGAAAGGGTCCTGTGACTAAAAATAGCCTTGGCCACATAGCAAGTTTAAAGTCCATCTGGGTTATCTAAGACCCTGTCTTTAAAAAAAAGTCGTGCCTCTAGAGGCATTGCACAAGTGGCTGCTGTGTTGTATGTATATCAATGTGTATCAGATGGTGGCAGAGATGAACATTTCCTTCCTCCCTCTTTCCCTCCCTCCCTCCCTCCCTTCCCTTCCTTTTTTCTTTCTTTCATACTTTATTTACTCTGTGTGTGTGTGTGTGTGTGTGTGTGTGTGTGTGTGTGACCCTGTGGAGGACCAAGAGTGATTTTGGGAATCATCCTTAATTGCTTCTACCTCCTTCTTGCTTCCTTCTGGGATTTCCCAGGCTCTACCCGCCAGAGCCAGAAGTGCAGGCTGTTTCTGTCTGGCATTTTTACATGGGACCTGGGATCTGAACTCAGGACCTTCTGTTTGCGAAGCAGAGTCTTAACCTCTGAACCACCTCTCCAATCCCTGAGACAATATTTCTATACTCAGTGTTCTGACCTGTGAGCATTTGAATGATTAACAGCCTGACATAACACACTGCCTGCCAAATCCCTAAATTCCATATCTGTAGTCACAACATGAGTGGCCTCCTACGGGCTGGGCTCTATGTGCTCACAATGTAGATCACCTCTCATGGGCCAGCACCATGTGCTTAATATGAGAACAGCCTTCTTGAGTTGGGACTCCATGTGCTCTCAACATGGAAGGTTTCCCTGAGCCAGGGATCCCTGTGTGCACACCATGAACTTACTCAGACCCATAGGAGATGGACAACATGCTGTTCTTTAATCACATGTTCTTACCCATGTAGAACTGGAAGCTCAATCATAACAACTATCTACATATTAAATGTATCTTTATTGTTGATATATTATTTATACTATAGTTCAATTAACAGAGATAAGAACATAAAGATGAGAGGAGACATGCTGGGAAATGTATGGGGGGGAGAAAGGGGTGGCTAAGATCAAAAAACATTGTATACATGAATGAGATTCTGAAATAAAAATATTTAAAAATTTAAAAAGGAGTGAGAGATGTGTAATTCAGTTGGTCGTGTTTGTCTGGCATGCAGAAGGCCCTGAGATTTGATCCCCACTGCTGCATAAAACCAGGCATGATGGCTCACATGAATGCCAGCATTTAGTAAGTATAGACAGGAGGATCAGAAACCCAGCATCATCCTTAAGCTTCAGGCCAGCCGTGCCTCAAACAAACAAAAAAGAAGTGTAGGGCTAGAGAAATGGCTCAAGGGTTAAGATTCTGCCTCACAAGCAGAAGATCCTGAGTTCGGATCCCAGGTCCTACGTAAAAATGTAGGTGGAAGTGGAAGCAGCTTATACTTCTGGTGGGTGGAACCTGGAAAATCTGAGTGAACCAAAAAGGATATAGAAGCAATCCAGGATGAATCTTGAAGTCACCCTTGGTCCTTTACAGGCACACACAGTACCCTCTGATGCATGCACGCAAAAGCCCTGGAATGGAGGCTCTGGGCAAAGCAACTGGAGGCAACTAAGGATGCAAACTATCTCAAAGGAAAGCAAAGAAAAAGAAAAATATAAGCAAAATGAAGAGATACTACATTATGAGCTACACAGGGTTGTATTACCTGTACCCATGTTAAAAACTACTACATTATAAACTAAGTGAATGTAAATGGCATATAAACAGTATTTCATGCTTCATTTGACAATCTTGTTTCTATGGAGAGACCTGGGGCAACTTTTGAGAAAATGACTTGTTTTGCTTTTGTTTTCTTTGATACAGGGTGTCATGCAGCCTACACTGGTTTCAAACTTGCTATGCAGCTGAGGCTGGCCATGAACTCCTGAGCCTTTTGTTTCTGCTTTGTGCTACACACACATAGCTGACAATAACTTTTAAACACTTGAGAATACATAGGGCCTTCAAGATGGCCCAGAGAATCAAAGTGCCTGTGTGTAAACTTGAGGGCCAGAGTTCAATCCCCAGAGCCCACATGATGAAAGCTGAGAATTGACTTCTGAAAGTTGTTCTCTGACCTCATGTGCCAAGGCAAGCATACCTGTTCTTTCTTAAAAATGAATAAAATAGGAGCTGGAGAGACAGCTCCGGGGTTAAGACTCTGTCTTGCAAGCAGAAGTGTCTGAGTTCAGATCTCAGGTCTCACGTAAAAATGCCAGGCGGAAATGCAGGCCTGCACTTCCAGCCCTAGTGGGCAGAGCCTGGGAAGTACCAGAGTAAAGCGAGGAGGAGGCAGAAGCAATCCAGAATGACTCCTGAAGTCACCCTTGGTCCTCCACAGAGAAACACAGTGCCCTCTGACACACAAACACACAATTAATTAATTAAAAAATGAGTAAAATATCTAAAAAATTTTCAGAAAAAAAATATTAAAAAAAAAACTTTTACAGAGGAACATAAAACTTATCCTTTTAAAATAATTTAAAGGAATTCATTAGTTCAAACAATTCTTTCATTGTGTGGAACCCATTTGGACTACATTTGGAGCTACTTGGGAGAATGATGCCCAATCCTTCCAATATTTTCTGGATGCGATTTCTTAACAGCCAACATTCATTCATTCATTCATTCATTCATTCATTCTGAAATCCTACGAAAATGAAGAGCAGCATGCCTGAAATCAAATACAATTTGATAATTCCTATCCTGTTGCTAGGCTTTATTTTCTTCACAGCATGTTTCAGGACCTGATAATCAATTACAGGCAATGCACTGATGTTTAATGTTGCTTTCCCACTAGCATTTAATGCTGTCTTCCCACTGCTATATGACCAGCATCCAAACAGTATCTGTAAAGAAACAGCTGCTATAAAGATGATATCAATCTTATACAAATACTTGAAGAACACACTTCTTATTAATTGTAAACCACTTGATTTAATGAGATAGTCTTACATAAATTTGTCCACACTGATAAAAGACTGACACTAAAATTAAAAAAAACTATTTAGGCACTAATATGTTGAAATTATTTCCCCCATAATGTATAAAAACAGAATTTTCAAATCATAATGTATAATACAGTTGACTTAAACTTGAAATGGATTCTTCCACTCAACGTTTGAGGGCAGCACCTTAATGAAGATGAACTTAGTACAGTAAGGATCACCAGCATCGAGCTTACCGGGTCGACGGCAGGCAAAACGTCTTTCTTCTCGAGGCCGTCCACCTCGTCCTCGTCTGTGCTGTACTCCTCCATTGTCTCCCCACTGACAAAGTGGATGACCCTCCTTGGGACTTTCTTCTTTTTCCCTATGACTCCCAGCTCCACATTTTCAAAGCCTCTTTCATTACTTATCTGTATCAATAATAAGTTAAGACGATGAGCTTTTCTTTCATTACAAAGTCAACTAAAGTTTCATTGCCATGATATAGGGATTAAAGCAACAAACCGATCCATAAACAATTAAAAAAATCGCACACACACAATACCATTATGTATGTGTAGAGTCAATGAATAGCAAAACAAGCATCTGTCTTGATGATACAGGACTTAGCAAATTAAATACTTTTAAGTCAATGGCTAATGAACCAGGCACTAGCTTCCAAGTCACACACATTCACAATAACATGCATGTGAAGATATTTTGAACAACAACAATTTTATTTATTTAATTATACTTTGCATACGTGTATGTGCCTGCGTGCGTGCGTGCATGTGTGTGTGTATGTGTGTGTGTGTGTGTGTGTGTGTGTGTGAGAGAGAGAGAGAGAGAGGGCACTGTATGTCCTTGTGAAGGACCAAGACTGACTTCAGGAAGCATCTTGGATTGTTTTTACCTCCTTTTGCTTCACTCTGGGATTTTTCGGGCTCTTCCCAGCACGGCCTGAAATAAGGACTGCTGCCACTATCACCTGGCATTTTTACGTGGGACTTGTGATCCAAACTCAGGTCCTTCTGCTTAGGAGACAGTCTTAACCCCTGAGACATCTTTCCAGCCCCAACATCAACTATTTTAAAGAATACTGGTTATAATCTAAAGATGACTGCAAAGTGGCAAAGGAAACCACATATAAAATGTACACAAAATAAAATCTCTATCAGGAAACGCTTTTTTCCCCATATATCATATATGTGTGTATACAGGTGTATGTACACAAGTGCACTGAATTGTGCCTGTGGAAACCCAAGGGTGATATTGGGAATCATCCCCCATTACTCTTCCATCTTGTAAGCCTACTCTCTCATTAAAACCAGAGCAACCACTAGGTCTAGTTAGGCTAAACGAGATTGTTCTAGGGATTCTCAGGCTCTGCCTTCCAGCACTAGAATTATAGGCAAGCATTTTAATGTGAAATCTGAGGATTTGAACTCAGGTCCCTTTGCCTATAAAGCAAGAGCTTAAAAACCACTAAGCCATTTCCCTAGCCCAATAAGCAACCCATCTAAGTCACTGGCTTTGACTTAGCTGTGTATGAACATACAAAAAGGCAGTTTAACTTAACTTGAACTTGCTGCTTTAATCGAAATGGAAACTCAAATACTTTTTAGGGCCACACATGCATGTAGAGGCCACACCGTACCTCAGGTGTCATTCCTCAAGTCCTCAAGTGCCAATCATCTTTTTTTTGAGAGTGTCTCACTGACCTAGAACTTGAAATGTAGGCTAGCCTGGCTGTCCAATAAGCCTGGGAAATTTTACCTGTCTCTGTTCTGGGATTACAATGCATATCATCATACTTGCCTTATTTTATTTGCTAATTTAAACAGAGAAAGAGAGGAAAGTGAATGTATGTCACAGCGCGCATGCAGAGGTAGACAACTTTCAGAAGTTGATTTTCTCGGTTCACCACGGAGGAGGAGGAGGGAGGGGGTAAAGGGAGAAGGACAGAGAAAGAGAAGGAGAGAGGGAGAAAAGGAGAAAGAAAATCACAGAAGTGAATGGTGCACATGCTGTGGAAGTCAGAGAAAAACTTTCAGAAGTCAGTTCTCTCTTTTCACCATGTAGGTTCCAGGGCTCGAACTCAGATTGCCAGGTTTACATGCAGGCTCCTTCACTACTGAACCACTTCACAACCCACACCCACCAGAGCGGTTCTGGGGAACAACTCAGGCCAAAAAGCTGTGCTTGTAAGGCACTTCACAGACTGGGCCATCCCCCGAGGTTGTCAGGCTTGCATGTGGGTGCCTGGACCCTCAAGCACCCTCGAAGCTTTTAGCTATATTTTTCCCAAAAAATTTTTTTAAAAAATCTACAACAGAAAGATCCTAAAATCTGATTTATAGTTTTTATTGCAATACCAAAATTAGATAAGTATTAAATAGAATTTTGAGTAATATTCTGTATTAGCACTTATCTCATTGCTGTGATAAAGTCCTGGGTAAGACGCAAACCTAAGGGGAAGAAGGGTTTATTAATTAGCTTCACAATCCCAGAACTATCATCATGAGGAAATCCAACAGCACAAGTCGGGAACAAGTGGTCACACATTCCTTATATATAATAATCTCAAAAACTTCACATTCATTTATGAACGGGGGAGGAGGGAACAAGAGTGCTACTGAGTACATGTGATGATCAGAGGACGATCTGTTAAGTGTCTATTATCTTCTTCCACCACAGGAACTCCGGGGACTGAACTCAGACCTTGGCAAGCACCTTTATCTCCCATCCTGTCAGTCCTATACATAATAATTTTAAATGGCATTTTGAGTTATTCATCAAATAATTACATTTTCTATAAAGGTTTTAACCAAGCCAGCCATGGTGGTACATGCCTAGAATCTCAGCACTCAGAAGGCAGAAGCAGCAGGAAGAATTCCAGATGATCTTTAGCTATACCATAATTTGAGACCACTTTCACTATAGGAGAATATCTCAAAACTAAGAAGGTCTATCTTTTAACATTTATTTATTATGTATATGCACGTGAGTGTACAAATCATGGCACACACATAAAAAGTGAGAAGGTAACTTGCAGGAGTTGGTCCTCTCTTTCCACCAGGTGAGTTCTGGGAATCAAGCTCGTGTTGTCAGAAGTGGTGGCAATCACCTTTACCTTTGGGCTATCTCATCAGCACTCTCCCCCAAAAAAGTTTAATAACAATTTATTTATATAACATTCAAATTTCAGGTCTATCACTTTAAGCAAGTGTCAGCAAACTTTTTGTATTCCAAATACTAAAATATATTAGACTTTGCAACCCAACTAGTCTGTCACAAATGAGCTATGCAAAGGCAGTTGTGGATTAGAAGCCGCTTTGGTGGATAATGAATGATGAAGGGTGTGGTTATGTGCCACACATCTTCACATGAAATGACTAACTGGCCATATCTGACTTGTGGGCCAGGGATTATCTTACAGAACCAGATTGGCAAGTAAAATACCCATGAAAGACAATCCTTATGTGACAGGATATGTAGTTCTAATGTGTAGTTGGGAAAATGGGGCAGTAAAGGAAGGTATTAACAAGTATAATAAACCAAAAGATAACTTGGTATGAAAGTTCCAACAACTATTCTCTATTTCTAAACATTTCAATTTTATAAATTTACAAATTTACAAATTTGTAAATAAGAACATTTTACTGTCAATTACACAAATTCCATGCTAATAAATTCCAAAGTTCTGAAAATCAATTTTATCACACCAGAAAATTAAGAAACACATTATTATAACTTCACTTCATTTTTGGTTAACCAGACTATATAAATCCTGGGTCTCAGGATGTATTTTTTAAAGTTTTTTGTTTGTTTATTTGTTGTATGCTCCCAAAGCACTGAGGACTTCTTTTAAAATGTACTGTGTTTTAGAAGTTCTTCTGTCACCCTTTCTCCATCAGGCTGTTAGCAACAATGGGAGGCGGGGCACTACTCTTTCCTTTATAGCCAACAAACAACTCCTGGCACACAGTAGCAGTAAAACCTCCTGCTTGCCAACAGAAGTGCTAAATAAATGAAGAGAGCTGAAACTTTAATTCCTTTGAGGCTGAGATTTTGATTCAAAGTCTACTCAGAGGTGTTAGACAAAAAGCCACATCAGGGATGAGATGGCCTGGCAAGGCCTAACTGTGACTGCAGATTTAATCTGGGTCTCACTCCAGCCAAGGCTGTTCTGAAATTCAGAATGAAACCTTGGTTGGCCTCAAATTCATGGTAATCTGGTTTCAGGTTCCCCAAGTGCTAGGATTACATGATGTGCTAACATGCCCCACTGGGTTTTCTCAGTAGTGAGGAGTTTGGAAAACAATTTAAGATTGTCTACAACCTTCCTTTCACCCAGACTTCTACTTTACTGACTTCTTCCTCTTATTGGGCAAATCCCTGGGTTTAGAACTGGAGTTTCCAGAGGTGTAGGTAAGAAAGCAAACACGGTATGTTTCTAGAGTTTGCTGTTGTATGGTGTTTTCCCCCCAGGCATAACAGAACGCCATCTTGGAAATGGCCACCAAGTCTAACCTAAGGAAGATGTTATATAGCAATTTAAAATATTCCACCGGGAGGAGGCGGCTCAGAAAGTAAACAGTTCCTTAGTTTTAGAAATTAAAATAAAGACTGTGCCCTCTCACCAAGGTAAAAAAAAAAAAAAAAAAAAAAAGCAGTAAATAACTGTTGTGGGGAGGAGGCTTCTGGCCAGACAGACAGACCGAAGGAAACGCCGAGCAGTCCAGTTGTCTGAAGGAGATTCTCCTAGGAGCAAGTGGTGCAGCAGCGAGCTGCAGGGATGCAGCTTCCTGGAGTCTAATCTATGTTGGGATAGGCTGCTGATGTAACTGCCTGAGTAGTCCTTGTTTCTGTAAGTAACTTCACCCATACTCCTGTTAGTAACCCTAATAAACACATAATTGGCCATGTTAGACACTGGTGTAATTGTACTTTGGTGTGTCCTCAAACCCCATCCTGGGTGAAGACTCTGTGAGGTATCTTCCCTAGGAAAAGTATCACACAACATCTGTATAGTATGAGTTTACTGTGTTTAACAATAAAGTGTAATGTGTACACAGAAAAATTTAGTTGTTTTAGAAGAATGAAATTTCAAAGAGGGAAGGAAGGTATTCCTGTGAGTTTTATCTTCTGTGCTAGTGTTCTTTACTACTTAAATATTTATTATTTTTTAACCAAGAATATGAAAACAGGGCTTGCCAGATGGCCCAGAGGGTAAAAGTGCTTGTGTGCAAACTTGACGATCTGAGTCCCCAGAGCCTGCACGATGGAAGGAGAAAACCAACTTCGGAAAGTTATCCTGACCTCCACACTTGGATGATTAAGGCAAGCACACTTCTCCCTTCTCCAAATAAAGACTGTGAAAACAACATAATACCACTAAATCAAAACAAAAAGCCTCTCTTGGACAACATTCAAATGGTCTTTCAGTGTGTTCACTTTGATACTAGACACTCGAAGTTAAAGCAGAGATCAAGGTGATTCTAGAAACAAAAGAGAATGAAATGGAAAAGTTCCTCAGGTACAGCAACCTCGGGCTGCTGCTCAAGTGCACCTGTCAACAATATCACCTGAAAATGTGTCCCAGAATTTTATGTATTTTTGAGGTAAGATCTCACTCTATATAGTTCAGCCTGTCCTGGAACTCAGGGTAATCCTCCTCTCTCTGCCTCCTGAATGAGCTAACATGTATAGCTTGAACTTGTATATTATCCTCCTCCATAAATAACAGGGGCAAAAAAAAAAAAAAAAAAAGAAAGTAAAAAGGAGGAAAAGGAGGGAGGAGGAAGGAAGAAGGGAGGAAAAGAAGAATTCTGTAAAGGAACACCATGTGAAAAAATATCACCCAGAAAAACAAATTGTTAAAACAACATCTTAAACTATAAAGAGCTATACTCAAAACTAGACACCATACTTCAGGAACCTGTAATTTGGGTCAAGTATCTTACCAACATTCAAATATTTGATCTCAAAAGTTAAGTTACTTAAAAAGCTCCTTTTTTCGGGGGGGGGGAGACTCAAAGTTTTTAATAGCAAAATTTAAAATGAAATACTCAAAATATGAAATCCCCTAAAGGAGTTTCAAAGGGCACTGTCCCAGACAGGAGCCACCAGCCACCAGTGGCTAATGCGGTTTTACAGTGTGGCCAGTCAAAATGTCTCAGAATTTCACACTTACCACTAAAAAGACAATGTAAAATACTTTAATAATGTTCACATGAATTATACATTGAGATGGCTTTTACACGGTAAGTATCTCGGTTTCTTTTACTCGACAAATTCCCCTCGCGGTTCACAATGCACTCCCGGCGTCCGTGAGCCCGAGCAGCCCCGTTTGTGAGGTGGGGAGAGAACGCACCACGCTCTAAGTGGTCCCCGCAGAGGGACCACCAAGCCGGGGGCGCTCACACCTGCGTGCTGTTAACGCAGCTGGTCAAATGCCAGGGCCCAGAGGGGTTGGCAGCGGGTCACCTGGCTTCGGCGACTGCCAGCGAAGGCCTTTCCCGGGCACGCTGCTTTCCCTCGGGGGCTTCCGCGGCCGCCGTGGCCTGGGGAGGAAGCGGCTCGCTCGCCCCGGCCCCACCTACCTGCCGCGACGGGTCTCCGAACACGGCGGCGGCCGCGGCTCCCGACGCTGCGCCGGCTTCTCCCGGGGGCGCACGGCCCGGCTCTCGGTCCATCTCCACCGCCGCTCCCGCGCTGCCGGCGAGACCCAAGCCGATGGGCGGCAACCCCACTTCCATGCTGCGCCGTCCGCGCCGGGGGAAAGGCGCTCAGCGGCTACGCCGCGCGGGCCCGAGCCCAAGCGAGGGCGGCCGTAGGGACCGCCGCGCTCCGCGGCCCTGGAGCAGCTCCCCAACAGCAGCTCCCTGTCGCCGGGGAGGTGCGACGGCGGCAGGCGGGGCGGGGCGGGGCGGGGCGGGGCGGGGCGGGGCCTTGGCATGTCCGCTTCCGGCCACGCCTCGTCCACAGCCCCCGCCCATGACGTCATGCCCATACGTGCACCTGGAGCTGTGCGTGTGCTTGTGGGCGTGGCCCGCGGCAGCCGCGTACAGGGCCGGCGGTTCCCGTGCACTTGAAGAATGGGAACTGCTGCGGGATGTCCATACCCAGTGAGCACACGTGGAGACTGAAGACGTGGAGCCTGAAGACGTAACACAGGGCAGAAGCGAGGTCATCTGCTCTAACCTGGATGGCCCCAGGGTAAATGTACCCGAACTAGTATACATCTCCTGTGGGGGGCGGGGGCAGGGGAAAACAAGCCCTCTCTCCTCTAGAGAGCAAGTAACAGGACTATTGTTTTAGGGCTGTGTGTATGAGTGCGTGTAAAGGGAGGGTGGTCCCCAAAATTTCCGTTTTTCCCAGTATTCCCCAAAATTTTTATATATATATATATATATATATATATGTCATAAACACATTTGCAATCATCATTTCATGACTTTTTGCTTTTGTTTGCTTTTTATTGTTTTTGAAACAGGGTTTTGTGTGGACAAGGATGCCATTGAACTGCTGCTCCTCTTGGCAGCAACCACGCCTCCTGAGATAATACTGCATAACTTCAACACTAAGCTAGTTGTAGCATCTCCAAATAAATGGCTCTTTATTAACATGACAGCTTTTATGAATATGTAAGAGGTGGAAAATAAATCCCAGTGGTTCAGGAGGCAGGGTTAGGAAGCCAGGTGAGTTTGAAAAAAGTTTGGGCCACCTGAGACCCTGTCTCAAAAAATAAATTTTAAGATTATTTTAGTGACAAAAACCTGACTTTTTTTCGGTTGAGATTATTTTAGCACCTAGGCATCATAGCAACCTAGTCAGTAGTGAACACTGGTACTAAGCCATTTTGAAATTTCATTTTTTTTTCTCAGTAGTCCCCTGGGGTTTACAGCATTAGAAGAGCAGATCTTTTTGTTAGGGTCCTCACTGCTGTGGTCTCCTTATCCCATGTGACTAGCACTATTAGGAGACAATTAGCATTATTAAGTAAGGCTAAGGTGGCTTGTCATTTTCACACATTGTGGAATTTTATTAGAACTAAGTGTACTCTGTCATCTTAACTATGTTGAACGGCACTTACCTTAGGGTGTCTTTTCAGTTTGGGATTATTTTACTTACTTGTACATGCCACTTGTGTAAGGTGCCTCACTCTGTCCATTGTAAATTACTGTCAGGTCTAAACGATGGTGGGTCCGGAGTCCTCTAACATTGGATCTGTGGTGCAAAAATGTACCATGTACTGCAAATTTTATGCATAATAAACTGTAGCCTATTGTAATCTGTAAAATATTTCTTGTAAAATATCCAATTTATTTTTCCATCTATGTATAGTTTCTTATGTAAATTAAAAAAATATTTGTTCTGGCCTATCCTGTAAATGTCTTTTTCTTAATGCTTGTTTGCATGAAGGAAACTAGTGTTCTACTTGTTTGCATTATACAGCTGTAAAGCCAGCCTCATTATCTCTGCTTTTTCTGTAGTCAATTTTTCCTAATTTTGTTAATATTCTGAAAGTTAGATTCATGCCTTTTATATCATATTTTCTAAATAAGTCATGTTTACTATCTTTCAGAATGTACTCATCGTTAAAATTAACTATGATATAGTGCATCTGTAAATCGTATGGCCAGGACTTTGTAGTGATTTGTTCATCTCTGTGTCTCCAGTACCTGGTATTGAGAAGATATTCAATTAATACTTGGCTAACAACAACAAAAATCTATTTGTTTTTAGGAAATCTTGATGTAGACCAGGATGGTTTCAAATTCAAAAATCTTCCTTCCATCATCTTGGAAACCCAATTCTGGCCTATTTGATATTTCCGAATTGTATTTTAATATGAATCCCAATTCAGAAATATTCCTCTATGAACCTAGTATATAGTGCTTAACATGTACCAGCAGGCCTAAAATTCTTATAGCCATAAATGGCCCCTTCACTTTGAAAAGTTCTTTTGCCTTAACTTCTACCTAATATTCTCATACATTATCTATCTTACGACAATCTAAAAACAAAACCAAAAACTTCAAGAATAATTACTTGAAAATCATGTACCCTTAAATACTGAGTACAAATTTATATGTTCTATACTATTAACACTAAAACTTATGCTGAAGCCATTGAGGAAATTATGCCAAAAGATTGCTCTTACTTACCTTTTTTTGTTGTTAAAATGTAAAACTTGGATGGTTAATCTATTGTCAACTTGAGATTTAGAATCACCTGGAAGACATCTCTGGGCCTGCCTGTGAGGGATTATCATCTTGAATAGGCTAACTGAAATGGGAAGACCATATACTACAGTAGCATCTTTCCCCAGATTGGAATGCTGGATTGCATAAAAAGGAAAAAGCTAGCTAAGGACCAGGTTTCATTACTCTCTTCCTCCTGGTTGTCAGTGTAATGTAACCAGTTGCTTCGGGCTCCTGCTGTCTTACTTCCTCACTATGATGGACTATAACCTTAAACTGTGTGCTAAAGTAAACCCTTCCTTCCCTTGTCTACATTCTAGGAGCTACACTGATCACGTTAAGCCATTAAAAAAAAAAAAAGCCAACAACCCTTTAACTTATAACCACTTCCAAGTTTATTTTACAGCACTTTTCTTCAGATATCAAGTAATTTATTGATCAGGACTGTTTACAAATGTAATGCTTGGCCTTTGAAACAATTAAAAACCTCTAAGTACTAAAATTTTACATCATGATTTGTTTAACTTAAAAAGTGTTATGATGGTGAAAACTAAAGAAAAAAACTTAGGCTGAAATACAATGACTTCCACAAAAACCACATATTCCTCCCTTATATAAAAAGAAAGGAAGGCAGAAGAGAGAAGGAAAAGAAAAGGAGAAACAAAAAAGATGAAGAAGAAAAAGAATTAGGGCAAGACAGGCAAGAAAAATACTTTTTCCCTCATTTACAAAAAAGAGGAAAACTGAGGTCTCGGCGAATAATGTAGTCAACCAAGTCAATTTATATTAAGGCATATTCTTTACATATTGTTGAAACCCATCATGCCTTTCATGTTGCCTGCAGCCCCCTGTTGAAACTGCCTCATCATTGACTGCAGTCCTGCCATGCCACCTGGAGGAAAAATAAAGACTTTGAAATCTGACTACATTTTCCAAACAAAATCTTTAACTTCTAAAAATTGGTGATTTTTTACAGCAATTTAGTATTAAACATTTAAAACATACCAACTAAAGTTTTGAATTACAAGTATTTTCACCTATAAAAAATGAATAAAGTACCCCATCAAGTTACTGTGAGGACTAAGTAAAAAAGTGAAATGATCTTGGAATGGTACTCATCAAACAACTAACAAATCTAAATCTAACAATACTTTATGTGTGCCTGCTTGAGTTGTAGTTCTCTCTCTCTCACACACACACACACATTTTTTTTGTTTTGCTTTCCTGCCTCTCCTCCCGCCTCAAAGAAATAAAATATAAAAAAGCAATCACAGCAGAGATATATTTCAAAGAACCTACAGGAAAAAAAAACTCACCATTAATTAGACATCCATTGTATACCCAGAACTATGCTAAATTTTTTATGCATGTATTAGTCCACTTAATTATCACAATTTCCTGGAGAGACACTGATTTTTTTTTAATAGAAAGGAAGAATTGAACTTTAGAATGTTTCAGGAACTTTTCAAAAGTTGTATGTAGTAATGGAATTGGAATTGAAATTTTATATAATTTCAAAGTTCTGTCAATAAAAATATGTAACTTCAAAATAATGCAAATGGTTACTAAAATAGTAGCAGTAGAAAAGATGGTTAGAGCGAGCCAAGAAGCTCAATTGGTGGATTACTTGGTCTAGCATACATGAAGCTTTGGGTTGGATCCCCACTCAGAACAAAACCAGGCACAGTGGTACATGCCTATAATCTTGGGTTTGGTAGTACATGACTGTAATTCCATCTCCTGGGATGCCAATGCCAAAACTGCCAATTCAAGGGCAGCCTGGGTTGCACAGCAATACCCTTTCTCAAAAATAAGTGTGGAAAGACCAGTAGTTAAAGTTAGCATGCAAGCAAAAAGATCAAAGTTTAGATCCTTACATCCCAAGTAAAATGATATGTGGGTAGGTATAGTGGCCTACAATTCTAGACTCTAAAGGTGGAGTCTGGGAATGCCTAGAGCAAGGAGTCCAGTCAGAGTAGCTCTACTGGTGAGATCTGGCTTTAATTAGAGACCCAACCTCAAAAGTCTAAGAATGAACAAAACGATGAAAGATGATTACTGATGTCAACTTCAGGCCCTAACACACATGCAACATTCCAGTGCATTCCCATGCACGTTTGTCCACACATATGCAAAACATACATAGATATACACAATCCCCTCCCCCCACAAAAGTACTTGCTGCGTAAGCATGAGGTCCTAAATTCAGATCCCCAATACCCATAGGCATATGCATATGTACAAACACTCATACAAACACACACTACACACACACACACACACGCGCGCACACACACACAGAGACAAAACTTCAGCTTATCTAGATCTATAGTCACTTAGAATACAGAACTCTATCTCCCTCAAACCATATATATCTTTTTAACTGATTTTCGTATCACTATAGAAGGCTTACCATTAAACCCTTATAAATTGCACATTACAATTGAGCAGAAATTTGTATTTACCCATGTGATGAAGAACTCTTGGATCCATCATTTTGGCCATTTGTTGATTCAATTTTGCCATCTGTGACTGACTCACATTCTTAGACATGTCACCACCTGAAAAATAATTTTTCAATTGATAGAAGATGCATTATAACCAGAGCATCAAAGAAAATTTGATGAACTGAGTGCACAGAAAAAAAATTCACCTTTAATTTTATCAACCTAACAATTTTTGTTTCTACTCATCTTTTTTTATTTATTTATTTATTTTTTTTTTTGTGTGTGTGTGTGTGTGTGTGTGTGTGTGTGTGTGTGTGTGTGTGTGTGTGTGTGTGTGTAGAACCACGGGCGAATTCGGGAACCACCATGGACCGCCTCCTCCTTGTTTACTCTGCCCCGGGATTCACAGGCTCCGCCCTACCAGGACCACAAACGCAGGCTGCCCCCGCTTCCGCCTGGCGTCTATACGTGGGATCTGGGATCCGAACTCGGGACCTTCCGCCTGCAAGGCAGAGGCTTAACCCCTGAGCCACCTCTCCAGCCCCCTCATCTTTTTTTAAAGGAAAACAAGAGAAATCATATATAAAAGAATATTTAAAGTATTTTCTTAAAGCTCTGATTTTTCTAATGTTTTTTTTTTTAGTGTTTATTTATTTATTCAATTGTGTGTGTGTGTTTAGAACCACAGACAAATTCGGGAACCACCATGGACGCCTCCACCTCCTCCTTGTTTACTCTGCCTGGGGATTCACAGGCTCCGCAGGCCGTTGCCCGCTTCCGCCTGGCGTCTAGCCCGGCGTCTATATGTGGGGTCTAGGATCCGAACTCAGGACCTTCTGCCTGCAAGGCAGAGGCTTAACCCCTGAGCCACCTCTCCAGCCCCTCTAATGCTTTTTCTTATTTGGTTCTTTTATATTTATAACTGAAACTGTATGAAGTGGCTAACAGTAAGCTTCGACAGCAATGGCTTCAGTGGTATGAGACAGAGTGGGCAATTTTCCTTTCCTGCCTCTTGAATCCTCATAGTAGCAGAGTACATGATCAGCTAGTCCAGCAGCCCATAATGAGCAAAGAAGACCAGGATGACCATGGAGGCCATCAAAGGACACAAAGAAACAGTTTCCTTTCCTATATGCATGCTCAGCCAACTCCAAGTAGAACTATATTGGTACAATGCCTTTCATTGGGATGGCTTGGGATGGCTTGGGTATGTCTCTGACCATTTTGAAAAAAGACATTAATCACCTTAAATAATTATAAGTGATATTGGAATCAAGTGATACTTGGAATATGCTTAATAGCTCACTGCCAAAAGTTGTGTCATTTAAGATAACAGTTAAGGGCTGGCAAGATGTCTTACTCACGAAAACGAATCGCTCTACAAATTGAGTTTGAACCCTAAAACCCACTTAGAGGTAGAAGAAGAGAAACATAAAAGTAGAAGTCCTGTAATTTCAGGACTCAGGAGATAGAGTCTGTAGAGTGAATTCGTAGTCAGCCTGAGATACATAAATGACTACGTCTCAAAAAGACTCAATTAAAAAGATCTGTAGGGCTGGAGAGATGGGTCACAAGTTAAGACTCTTGTCTCAAAAGCAGAAGGTCCTGAGTTCAGATCCCAAGTTCCACGTAAAAACGCCAGGTGGGAAGAGTGGCAGCCTGCACTTCAGGCCGTGGTGGGTGGAGCCTGGGAAATCCCAGAAGGAAGCAAGAAGGAAATAGAAGCAACCCAGAATGATTTTTGACGTCTTTGGTCCTCCACAGGGACACATCCGTGATACACACACACACACACAAACACACAAACACACACACACACACACAATTTTTTAAAAAGGGAAATTAAAAAGATCTGTAGGGCTGGAGAGATGGCTCCATACATGCAGAAGGTCCTGAGTTGGGATCCCAGGTCCCATATAAAAATACCAGGCAGAAAAGACAGTGGCCTGCACTTCCAGCCTGGTGGAAAAAGCCTGGGAAATTCCAGAGTAAAGCAAAAAAGGAGGTAGAAACAATCCAAAATGATTCCCAAAGTCACCCTTGGACCTCCACAGGGACACACACAGGCATGAAAACATAAAAATAAAAATAATTTTTAAAAAGATCTGTAAATGTTCAATTATTTTTAGAAGCTATTCATCTTTGGAGGTTAACTATAGTATTTTTAAAAATAAGTACATTTTAATATTTATTTATACATTATAGAAACTAATTCAAAAGAAGGTTAAAGTAGTCAATCAATTTCCTGGAAAAACAAACATCTTTTTACCTCATACAACATACAAGTTCCACTTGGGATATAAAGTCAAAAGAAAAGCAAATCTGGCCTGGGAATACAGCTTGGTGGTACAGTACCTGTTTAGCATGCAGGAGATTCTGGGCTGAATCCCCAGCTCCACCAAATAAACAAATGTGTAGAAGAAAATATAAGTGACTATTTGGTATTAGTATGAGGAAAGTTTTCATGAGCTTAAAAGAAATCAAAGAAAAAGATAAATACATTTGTCCAGAAACCAAACCTGATATAAAGCAGATGAGTCAGCCTAAATATCTAACATAAAATAAAAATATATCCAGAACTGGAATAGTCTGTGGTTAAACTCCGTGTGTGTGTGTGTGTATAAAATATATATACATTCTTTTTTGTTATTTTTGAGACAAGATCTAACTATATAGGCATGATTATTCTAGAACTCACTATGTACACCACAATGACCTCAAATTTGTAAGATCCTTTCTGCTTCTGCCTCTAAAATGTTGGACTAGAAGTGTGCCAGGGCTCTCTTGCCCCTCACAAATTCCTATCGGTGAGTTCTATTCTTTCTCTTCTCTAATAAACTCTGCCTTAATCCTCAAAAAACAGTGTGCCACCCTACCAACATTAAACAATGTTTTGAGGAATGTTTAACAATATATAAAAATAATGCTGACGATACATAAAAAAATCAGTTATACCAATTGTGATTTCCAACAGAATCAATGGAGTTCTCTGAGGAATAAAAGTAATGTGTATGTTTAATTTTTTATGCTTTATACTCTAAATATTTACATATACATGCTCACAAAATCAGTTTTTAATATTCCTATCAATTATCTTTAATTTGGAAATAGAATACATAGTAATTCCTAATAGTACTTGACAACTTACTTTTTTTTTTTTTTATTCAGTATTGGGGATTGAACCTGGGGTCTATGACATATTTGGGCTCTATCACTAAGCTAATATCCCAAGCCCTGTAACATTAAATTCAGTAGTGAATTTTCTAATACTGTTAGTACTCTTTGACTTTAATATTTAATTTTTTAAAAATTTTTTTAAATTTATTCAGTTGTGCGTGTGCGCGCATGTGTATGTATTCAGTTGTGTGTGTGTGCACATGTATGTGTGTGTGTAGAACCACAAACGAATTCGAGAACCACCATGGACCGCCTCCACCTCCTTGTTTACTCTGCCCTGGGATTCACAGGCTCCGACCAGAAATGCAGGCCTCCCCTGCTTCTGCCCAGCGTCTATACGTGGGGTCTAGGATCCGAACTCAGGACCTTCCGCCTGCAAGGCAGAGGCTTAACCCCTGAGTCACCTCTCCAGCCCCTAATATTAATTTTTTAACTTCTTTCTTTTTAGTTCTATTAATAATGAGTGTACTTTTTTCTTACCTTTGAAAAGTCCTTTGATACCGCCCATCTTTTTTACCATCTGTGCAAACTTGGTATATTGTGTCAGAAGTTCTTGAACGTCTCTTGTGGACACACCTGATCCTCTTGCAACTCTTTGAATTCTTCCTGGTTGCTTGCTAAAAACTTTGGCACCATCTGTACTATCCAGTTCTGCAAGAAAAGGTCAGTCACTTCCTCTTATATGCAAGTATGTGCAAATAGGCAACTCAAAAAAATGGACGCATGGGCTTCCCCCCCAACACACACAAACTAAAAAGTGACAAAATAGAAATACTAATAGATGAGAACCAAACAAGAATCAGAAGAGAAACACTAGAGGTGATAATGAAGGATGTCAGTGAACTTCTGAGAATACTGAAGCCAAGATAGCCTCAGAACAAAAAATTATAAATATTTTTCAGCTTCCTTTCAAGGCTTGCAAAGCATATTGGCATGTTAAAGAACTGCAGAGACTTAACGATAAATTTAAATATTTATTCTTTAAATGTCATATATCTCGTGTGTGTGTGTGTGTGTGTGTGTGTGTGTGTGTGTGTATACATGTGTAACACAGTACACATGATGAGGTCTAAAGACAGCTTGTAGGAAGCAGTTCTCTCCTTCCACCATGTACCACTCAAGTCATCAGGCTAGGCTACAAGCACCTTTGTCTGCTGAGCAATCTCACAAATCCAAACATATTTTAAACCAAGTATTTTCTAAACGGGCCTGCAGCTTTCCACTTTTATGCTATCATTATCACAGAATAGTAGAGTTTCTTCCTTGGAATGCAGTAGAAAAGCATTGTACTTAGTATTTCTCTCAACAATGAATCAGTCCAATAATTGTAAAATTAAGTTAAGAGCTTTCAAGTTACACTAAATCTACCTAAAAATAACCTTTTGGTCTAAATTTCCCCCATCTTTTAACAAAAAAAAACAAACGAAACTTAAATTTTGCTGATACTCAGAATGTCGTCCCATGGTGAAGTGAACCACTACCTTACCTTGATCATCCCATGGTGAAGTGAACCACTACCTTACCTTGATCGTTCATACTATCCATTATCGTCATCAATTTCTTTAGCCTTGCCATTGACTCTTGCTCATTGCCTTTGCTCATGAAATCTGTTCCAAAACCAGGGATCATTCCCTAAATAGATTCAAATATAAAGTAATCAATAAATACTGTTCAGAATGTCCACATTTAAATGCCAGCTAGTATTAAGTCTTTAAAGATTCACTTTTACCCAAATACTCAAATCAAGTATATATTCTTAGAAACTTTAATAAAAAAACAAAGTATATTATACACTATATATGACAAAATGTCATAATGCAACCCATTATGTTATATAATTAATATGTGCTAATAAAAACAAAATAAAACAGGACATTCTTCTGTTACTGCCATGCCTGCTGCTCTATTTGCATTTTATTAAATGAACACACAAAAAGTACAAAGAAACATTAGAAACATTTAAGGATAACTAACCAAGATCTGACTGAAGGGGCCCATTTTCATGATATTTTGAAATTGTTCATACATGTCTCTCAATGTAAACTGACCTGAAATGCAATACAAAAATTGAGATATACAGAAATCACGTATTACCAATGAAACCCATTATTTTCCTCAATCATGAATTCATCTTGAAGCATTCTTACAAAATATCCAATCAAAAAGCACTCACTATACAGTTACTAATGTGCAAAAAAAGATGAATGCTATAAGGAGTAACAAGCACATCAACAGATTTTGTGACAGAAAAGCTTATTAGTGTAGCACAACAGACAGACATACAAATACAAAAAAAACCCTTGGAAACGAAGTACACAACTCAGCCTACTAGGTCAACTAAAAAAACTTGAGTACACCATAAGTTAAAGAGAACATAGAACAAGAAAAACAACCATGTATTGTTGGTGAGAATGTAAAACTTCAAAAACAGTATATTAGAAGATTTGAAATTTCTTAAGAAACAGTTTAGCTGTCCATGAAGAAGAAAGTCGTGCCGCTTTTGCCATGAGAGACCATCTCCCCTCTGGAACTCTAAGGTGAATAAATTTCCTTTTCTCCCTTAAGTTATTTGACTTTGGGTGTCCTCTCACAGCAAGAGTTAAGAGTAAACATTACAAAGATCAGATGGGAAGCATCCAGGAAGCTAAAATGTATTGTAAATCCAAGTACTCCATGTAAATTACACAGGATATATTTTTAAAGACTAAGGAATTAATAAGAAAAAGATAGGATGGAGATATTCAGGAAGCAAAATCAGTAATAATTAAAGGGGAAATAAACTATAAAAGAAATGAGGCGTGAAGATGTAGCTCTGTGGTACAGCATATGCCTAACATCCCCAAGACCTTGATTCAATTCCCAGCACTGGGGAAATAAAATAAAATGCATCAATAACTATGGCACAAGGCAAATAAAGTTAACCATCATTGCTTATACTGGTGGATGGGAGATGGGGATAGGAAGACAAGGACAGCTGAATTGGGAGATGTTACAGAATATATCTATAGACAGAGGAAGAAGTTGCCTAGATAATCCCTGAAAAATAAAAACACCAACATTTAAGAGAGGTAAAAGCCTGAGAATCTGACAAAAAAGTGCAAGAAAGAACAATGAAGAAGAATTGTACATAGTCTCAAGAATTAAAAGACCATCTTCTAGGATGATCACTACGACAGATGCTAAGTGTTTATGATGTGCTAGGTATTTCATTATCTTCTAATGAAATCTTCACAACTACATCAAGCAATATTGTCCTGCTTTTTACAGGAAAAAATTGAGACTACATTATTTAAAAACCTGAGTTCTTGAACATAGTGATATACTTCTCTAGCAGTGGTCTTTTATATGAAGGGAAAAAAGAGTATATATGTGCCTATCTAATCTCATCCTTTTAAATTTCTTTTTACATATGTAACTTACAAAAAAATCCAAACAAATTAGAAAGGGTAGATTGTACAGGTGTGAATGGTGGTATATGCCTATTCTTCCAGTACTGGGAAGGAAGAGGAGTAGAACTGTCATAAGCTTGAACCTAGTCTGGTCTATATAATGAGTTTCAGGCCAGTTACAGCTAAACAAAATAATAATAATAAAAAAAACTGATTATGCAAATATATTCTAGCTTATTTTCCACTTATTTGTTTCAAGAGCACAATGAATGCCTTCATTTTAACCTTCAGATAATATGATTACAAGAAAACTAAAATGATCGCTTCTCAGCCTTTGGGCTAAGATCAAGTGAAGAAAACTAAAATGCTAATTTAGTAAACACTCATATACCTGAAAATTTAAAGTTTTAGATACAAATCATCTAAAACAAGTATATTTGGAACAATGACTCTGATAATGATAAATGTTATTGGGCTGAGGAAATGTCTCATTGATTAAGTACTCGGCTTGTAAGCAAAAGAACCTGGAGTTTAGATCCCCATATACCACATTAAAAAAATGAAGATCAGCATGGTGGCCTGGCTATATATTCCAGCTGTGGAGGAAGCCTGATAATCACTGAGCGAACTGGCTAGCCAGACTAATCTAATAGACTGAACTCTGGGTTTAAATAGAAACCCAGCAACTAAATAATAAGATGAATGAGGGGATTGAGGATAACTGCTGGTATCAATCTCAGGCCTACACACACACACACACACACACACACACACACACACACACACTCTCACACGAAAAAGAAAAGGAAATACATATGAGAGTCAGTGCTTTTTTTTTCCACTCACCATGTTTCAATTTCTCTATCAAGGCTTCATTGTCATCCAACTTCAATTCATTCACTTTATCTATCAGTCCTTCGATGTCACCCATACCTACAAGACCCCAAGAAGAAAAATGAACAGGTAATAATATCATAAGCTTTACACTATACAAAATATATTCACACACGTAACAGCTTTTCAAAGAGACAGAGCAGAGATGACAAGCCAGGACTTACCTCCAAATCCCATGCTACCTATAGTTCTCTGAGACACTGTCAACATTTTATTGCCATTATAGCTTTTATTATTATAACTACATGCTTCCGTACTATGCATCACAACTCTTCCAAAGAACTTTGCATACAGTATCTCACTGTTTCGTTTTAGTTACAGCTAACTATCACCTCTATTTTAGAAATTAGAGGGTTAGGGTATGTGTTTTCCTAGCATGTACAAGGCTGTTGTTTCAATCCTCAGACATACAAAACAAAAAAGAAGGTGAGAAAAACTTAGGAAGACAAATCTATAATTCATAAGGAAATAATTTTTCATAAATAGAAAGATATTAAAATGCTACTCTTCCAAAGAGTCATATAATCGAAATTTTTAAATATTCTCACCACTGTACTTACCAAGAAGTTTGCTGATGAAAGGTTGTGTTTTGAAAGGTTCAAAATCATCTATATGTTCCCCTGTACCAATGAAAATAATTGGACTTTTTGTGGCAGCAACTCTATACAGAAAAGAAAAATAATAACCTCAAAAAAAACAAAACAAAAATTTCCAACAAATTCTTCAAAGCTAAATAAACAAAAGGTATAAAATTCAAGTTTCTTTTCATTAGTTAAAACAGAACTTTATTAGAAAGGCTCCAAAAAAATTTTTTTTCTATTTAAAGTTCTTTGGCAGACCATATCAAGTCCACTACAAGAATATGTTTCAAAAGATGAATAACTCATATATATGCACATATAGATACACACAATGGGGCTAGAGAGATGGCTCAGGGGGTTAAGACTGTGCCTCATAAGCAGAAGGTCTTGAGTTCAGATCCCAGGTCCCAACATTAAAAAAAAACCTCCAGGTGGAACCAACAGTGAGCTGCACTCTTGGCCTTGGTAGACAGAGCCTGGGAAATCCCAAAGCAAAGCAAAAGATGTAGAAGCAATCCAGGATGATTCCCGAAGTAAGCCTTGATCCTCCACAGGGATACACAATACCCCCCACACACAAACACTAAATAGTTAAATAAATACATACAATGCATAAGCCCAAAAAGATAAATTAAAACCTTGTTTAGACAAAGAATTTAGAAACAGCTATAATTGCAAAATTTCTGAAGGATACTTACGCACTGAGTGCACCACCTCCTTTTGCATGACCATCAAGTTTTGTCACTATTACTGAAGCGACATCCACTTTATCTTTAAAAGCCTTAGCCTGGGCTTCACAAGCCTGCCCAATGGATGCATCCATCACATAAACAATATTATCAGGTTGCTAGAAAGATCAAACAGGAGAAATAAGTAACGTGAGGTCTAACAAAGAAATAAGTAAAAAAAAAAAACAACATGTCCTCATGGCAACATGAAAGCAATTTGGAAATAATTTTGAGCTGAAGCATGAACAAAGAATAAAATATTAGGTAAAGATCTAAAGGTGCTCAATACAGAGGAGCAACAAAGCGAGTCAGAAAAGTGCAAAGTGAAAGGGTGCATACCAAAGCCAAAGTGAATAACAAAACGAAACTTGTTCTCTTAATCTGCTTGCCTTAGTCAAAGTAACAGACCAACAAAACAGAAAATAATTAGTATAAATTACTAACCAAATAATTACTAACAACCAATGATAAAACACAAGTTTCTAATAAATGCTACGGATGCTGATTACTGCCTCTTACTCCCACATTTCCTTCATATTTTTAAAAGAGACACTAAATGGCAATTAATATTAACGTTTGTTTTTCAAAAACTTCAAAATTCACATTTCCACTGAGCATAAGAAACTTAACAGAAAAATTAATAGGTATTAAAGTTTAGCTCTTTTTTTAAAGGGATTTATTTACTTGAGAGGGAAGGACAAAAGAGAGACAGAAAGAATGACATGGCGCACAGATGGAGGTTTAAAGGACAACTTGCAGAAGTCAGTTTTCTCCTTTCAATATATGAGTCACCTGGTCTGTGACCAGGCACTATCTCCCCAATCCCAAAGGTTAAATTTTAATTTATTATTATTTTCTATAATACCAAAATTATGACATTAAGTTCTTATCACACAGATACTTACAAATAGAAATAAATTACTTGGCCTTACTGGCAAGAAATAAATTACTTGGCCTTACTGGCAAGGAGTAACTTATATTCTCTGTAAATGTGATAAGCTTTTAGTTAAATTAACTGAAGTCCTTAAAATAGTATTTCCTGCAGTTATTCCAAGGCTTTACTTACTATGGCATTAGAAACTTGAAGCATTTCTTCAAACAGAGAGTCCTCTTGCTTGTGGCGACCACTTGTATCAACAATAATGATTTCAAAATTTTCATTTTTGAACTTCTCCACTCCTTCAGAAGCAATGATCACAGGATCCATTTCTGTATAACTATTTAATATGGACAAATGATTGAACCACCACCATGAAGGGAAAATATCTAAATACTATTAATCTGGAAAAGGTCAGTCTACTTTATTCTGAAAAAGTAAAAATGATTAGTTTCAATTTAGAATAAATTTCTAATAAATAGTAAATATAGAAACTCATTCTATAGCAGTATGAAGCACTATCACATTTTCTGACAAAAACTTTCATAATTCTACTTTATATATTTTTCTGACTGCTTCCTAAAACATCAAAATTTTCCTTAATAATTGAAAAGTATTTCATATCTATTTTTCCATTTAACATTTTGTAATCATTTATATATTAAGTATTTGTGAAATATGACTTCTAGGCTGTATAACCACCCATCAGACAACTGTACCATATTTACTAAGTAAATGTCCTTGTTGAATAGTTTTTCCTATTTCTTGGTATTAAAAATATGGCCATGAGCTAGAGAGATGGCTCAAGGTTAAGATTCTGTCTAACAAGCAGAAAATCCTGAGTTTGGATCCCAGGCCTCATGTAAAAATGCCATGCACAAATGGCTGCGGCAAGGGGTCCTAGTGGGCAGAGTCTGGGAAAACCCAGAGCAACATATAAAGAATGTAGAATAATCCAGCATGACTCCTGAAATTACTGTTGAGCCTCCACAGGCACACACAGTGCCCTCTGATACACACACACACACACACAGACACACACACACACACAAACATGCACACACACACACGCACATGCACATAAAGTTTTAAAATAATGGCATGAGCCAAATACCACATAAGAGAAGCACTCCCCCCTTAAAAAAATATACATGGACTGAAGAAACAGCTTAGTATTAAGACTCTGCCTCTAAAGCAGAAGGGCTTGAGTTCAGATCCCAAGTCCTATGTAAAAACACCAGGCAGCCTGCACTTCCAACCCTGGTCAGCAGAGCCTGACCAGAGCAAATCAAAAAGGTGGTAGGAGCAATCCAGGATGATTTCCAAAGTCGCTCTTGGTCCTCCACAGGAACACACAAGCCCTGTGATACACATATACACACAATCAATAAATTTTTTAAAATTGCAGTATAATCATTCCTAAATTAAGTTCCTTTGTGTGTGTGTGTGTGTGTGTGTGTGTGTGAGAGAGAGAGAGAGAGAGAGAGAGAGAGAGAACACTGTGTGTGCCCTCTGGAGGCCCAAAAGTGACTTCAGAAGTCATGCTGGATGGCTCTACACTCTTTGTACTTTGCTTTGGGGTTTCCCAGGCTTTGCCTTCCAGGGCTGAAGTGCAGAACACCATCATTTCCACCTAGCATTTTTTGTTTTTTATCTGGGATCTAGGATCCAAACTCAAGTTCTTCTGCTTTCAAGACAGAGGGTTAATCCCTGAGCCATCTCTCTCACCCAGTAAGGTCCTATTTATGATATAATAAACCTATATTATATTCATTTTGATAAGGGCTTTTTGTTTTGGACAGCATAGGAAAGTGAAGTCAGGGCCTTGTACTTGCTAGGCAAATGCTCACTGAACTACATTCCCACATACGTATCCGAACAACTGTACTACTGCAATCAAGGTATAAAGCAGTAAAAAATCTTGTCCTAAGTTAAAATATGGCAAATAAGAAAAAAGTACCATCCCTATTTCTTAAAAATGTTAACTGTGTATGTCAATATAGATCTTATTGTGATTTTAACATTAAAGATACATTCAAATTCATCTTCAAATCATTCCTTCTCCTTCCCTCACATAAATCTTACAACATAGCCTCTAGAATGGTCTCAAACTTATGGTTCTCCTGTCTCAGTCTCTCTGCTGTTGGGATTTTAGAAATGTGCCACCATGGCTACTCCACAGAAGTTTTATGAGTTTGTGTTATTTAGTGCTATTGATAATACTGAAAGTTAATAACCCGGCTTTGGCCTATGGTTATTATTTGAAAATTATAAGCCTTATAGTGGAATTAGAAATGATTCTTAGGATCAAGCCAGGTGCTTTCATGGAAACCTGGTGACCTGAGCTCAATCTCCAGAACTCACATACTGGAAGAGAACTGAATTCTGAAAGCTGTCGTGACTTCTACATTAGTGGTACATACATACCTGCTTTCTCTCTCCTCTTTCTCACCTCAATAAAATACTTCTTTAAAAAAAGAAATGATTCTTATCTTTTAAGAAAATTTCTAACTAAAGGGGAGCCCAAGAAAGGGCTCTGGGCTACACCTCACTAGAGTGGAGGACTCAGAGGAAAGTTTGGCATTCGTACAAAAGGATGTTCCAGGGGATGGGAGGGGGGAAGGGAAAGACACTGGGAGAAGGGGAAGGAGAGGGTGAAAGGAAGGGAAAAAAGTGGAGGGAGGGAGAGGACCAGGGTACCTATTGAGTTTATATGATTGGGGAAAAAAAGTAAAGTTAGTTAAAAACAAAGAAACAAACAAACAAAAAGAAAATTTCTAGCGTTTTTCTTCAATTTTGCCCATTTGTATATGTTTAAGCGTAGGTATACATGTACCATGGTGCACATGTAGATGTTACAAGACTACCCTTGGAGTTGGCTCTCTTCTGTACCTATGGAAACTATTTCAAACCCAGGTTATCAAGAATGTATGCAATTTTACTCACGGAACCAACTTGACAGTCCCTAACAGCATTCTTTAATATATGAAAAATTAAAATAAAAAACTGCTGAAAGAAAAAAAAAATCCAAGGATCACAGCCAATGTTTACTAGTTGTTTTTCTTTTTGGTATATTTCTTGTTTTACTTACCAAAAAGTTCCTTCTTTTTAGTTTTTAAGTATTTATTTTTAAACAACTAATTGATTGATCAATTAATTGTGTGTATGAATGATCAGAGGGCACTGTATATCCCTGTGGAGGACCAAGGGTGACTACTTCTGGAATCATCCTGGATTGCTTCTACCTCCTTTTTGCTTCACTCTGGAATTTCCTAGGCTTTGCTCACCAAGACCGGAAGTGCAGGCCACCCTGTTTCAGCCTAGTGTAAGACCTGGAATTCAGGAACTTCTGCTTTCATGGTCTTAACCCCTGAGCCATCTGTCTAGCCCTTTGTTTACTTTTTGAGACAAGTTTCACTATTTAGATAAGGCATGACTTTAAGCTCACAATCCTGCTGCCTCAGCCTCTTAGTACTAGGATTAGAGTGTGTACCACCATGCCCAGCAGACATCCTTAAACTAAGAAATCTCTCAAGTAAGTTGTTTCAAATTCAACCCAGACTTAAATTCTTTAATCATTCTAACATATACAGACTTCCTTACTAACACTGTAAGTACATAGGAATAACATATTAGAATCTACCTAATTTGAGATTATCTGATTAAACATAAATATTTTTAAGTGACATGCTACATATTTAAATGAGTTTCATAAATCTGTTTGCTAATGGGACAGTGTGGGCTACAGAAAGACCTAGTCTCAAAAAAACCAAAAAGATGGGACCCTTAGGGACAAGGACTAGACAGGTGAAAGGCAGTGTCCCTATCAGCAGGTATACCCAAGGAAGGGCCATGTAAACTGCCACAGAAGCTTGTGTCCCTACTACAGCAGAGTACCCAAATGGAACCCCTGTGACCCACAAAAGCAGACAGGCATAGGGTGAGAGGGAGAGAAATGAACTGGTGAAGGGAGGAAGAGGGAGAGAAACAAAGAGGGAGAGAGGGAGGGAGGGACAAGAGATGGGAGAAGGGACGCCCACTCATTAAGTTTGTATAAAAGGAGAATTCTTAATTAAAAAAAAAACAAGAAGTACAGAAAACAAAAACAAATAAACAAAAAACCCACAATAGTAGCCTACCTTCCATAGAATGGAATTCTTGCTTTGGTAGCATTCTGTTTTAGTTGGTCAAAAGCTCCTAAGAGATAAAAAGTTAATGAATTCTCAAAATTGAAAATAAAAGTTACAAAAAAACAATTTTAAATTTTAACACACTACCTGCTCTGAATGTATCTGCACAAATCAAGCAGGTCTTCCAACCTTTCCTCTGGTAATAATATGCTAACTGAGAAAGGAAGATTAAAAATAAGTAATATCATAAATGAAAAAATTCATTTTGCATATGATTTCTACTTATCTAAGGAGTAAAGGAAAACTGCACATAATTCTCTTGAATTAATATCAAATATTTTAGTACAGGAAAATTTGTAGTGAGTTTAAATTTTAATTGTCTTATAGTTGTATTCAAAATATTTAAAATGATCAAGCAATAAACAACCACCATCAAACATGTTAACTTCTAACATTAAGTTTAAAACCATTGAAGAAACCCTCTAAAAATAACCATGACTTCTACCCCCAAATTATAAAATATCTAAGGTCTGTGGGAATAAAATCTACTAACCATGTAGAGGCACATAACTTGAAGCAAAGAGTCATATAATTAAGTAAAAACTAGAAAAGGATATGTACGATAAAGGCCATTATCATACACAGTGGGACACTGAACAGAGAATTTTGAGCCATAAGAGATGAGGGAAACTTCCTTTGTTTTCTTCCTAAAAAACTTATACCCATGTTCTTAAAAGAAAGAGTAGGTTTTTCTTTTTGAATTCTTTAAGAAACAATCATAGAGAATAACATTTTTGTCTGCTTCCTTGCTTGCTTGTTTAAGGCAGGATATCATAAAGTTCACGTGACCTCAAATTTATTATGTATTTGAAGATGCCCTTGAACCCTGATCCACCTCCCAAGTGCTAGGATTACAGGGGTATGCCACCACCTTCATCTTAGAGGGGGAAAAGAAATTATGAGAGACTAGGGATTCTGTCTTCTCTCCCATGAAAATATTATAAAAATACATTAGACACATTAAACAGCACAAAAATAGAAAATACAAACTTTATTTATGTGTCCTTTACCTTTGAACACGTTGTTGTTTTACCACTGCCTTGCAATCCAACAAACATAATCACATTCTGTTTTCCTTTAGTGGGTGTCCATGCTTTAACTCCAGGGTCGACAAGCTATATACCAAAAATAAAAATAACACATAACATATGTTATACCAAAAATTCCCCTCTCTAGAACTTTTAATTTATAAAAATAGTTTAAGAACATTTCACTTTACAGAAGTCATCATAATCCTACCAACTAATACAATTCTACTATTCTCTTTTATGCATGCAGAATGAAATTTAAGAGTATAAAATATGCCATTGTAAAGCCATACTCAAGTCTTCACTACCAAGCCAATTACAGCTATGGATGTCAAAATACATCAACAAAATGTGAGACCAACTCTGACTACTACTAAAGAAATACAGCATAAAACTATATGTGCAAAGTACAAATAAACTTAATGGAAACTAATTAAAATACTTTAATACATTATTTACATAAGCAAAATATCATTTAACATGGAATCTATATAATGAGATACTTTATGTATCTGTTCCCATATACTAAGTCTTCAAATATAGTCTGTGTATTTTTTTTCCTTTTTTTAAATTTAATTACTTTGGGGAGACCTTATAGTTTTTAAACTTTTATTTAGTGTGTGTGTGTATGTATGTGTGTGTGTGTGTATAGTGTGTGTGTTTCAAACAGCACTGTGTGTACCTCTGGAGGGGTGTGTGTGTGTGCACACGCGTGTGTGTGTATGTGTGTCAAATAGCACTGTGTGTCCCTCTGGAGGACCAAAGGTGACTGACTTACTTTCAGAAATCATTCTGGTTGGTTCTACCTCCTTTTTACTTCACTCTAGATTTCTCATCCAGGCTTTGTATATGCAAGGCAAGCACTGCATCACCTAAATTCTATCTCTTTCCTCTTTCTTCTTTTTTAAAATTAGTGTATATTTCATATGCAAACCACTATTCAAATTAGCTTAGCCATATTATAAGCACTCAATAACTGCCATGGTTTGAATTGGTCCCCCACAGACTCGTAGGTCATGACATCTTTAGAAGGTGTATCCTTGCTGGAGGAAGGCAGTCATGGGATGGACCTTAAGATGGAGTAACCCCAGGAGAGGTCTACTCTGGCAATAGGTAGTCTTGTAGCTCTCAGTTCCCATGAAGGATGTGATATAGCCTGTCTCTAGGTTCTGCAGATAGTCATGTCTTTCCTGCCATAATGAACTGTATCTCCCCTCTGGAACCATAAACTGAATAAATCTCTCTCTCTCCCCTTAAGTTTGACTTTGGGTATTCTCTCACAGCAACAGAAAAGAGTAACTGGTACAACAACCATATGGCTAGTGGCTGCCATACCACTGAGTAGTTATACTCAACTTGACAAATGTTTATAAGAAATGAAATGACAAATGATACATGAAAGACCTACTAATTCAAGTATTTTTTAATTATTATTTTTCAATTGTGTGTGTATGTGTGTGTACGTGTGTATGTGTGTGTAAAACCATGGGCAAATTCGGGAACCACCATGGACCGCCTCCACCTCCTCCATGTTTACTCTGCCCCGGGATTCACAGGCTCCGCCCTACAGGAACAGAAACACAGGGCGCCCCCTGCTTCTGCCCGGCGTCTACACATGGGGTCTAGGATCTGAACTCAGGACCTTCTGCCTACAAGGCAGAGGCTTAAACCCTGAGCCACCTCTCCAGCCCTCAAGTATTGTTTTCTAATAAAAAGATTCTATAGTTATTACAGAAGAGAAGTAAAACTTTTAATTTTATAGTGCATCATTGGAAAGTAAAGCTCTTGTTTTATATTTATCTTTGATGAAAAATGCAAGTGTGCATGCATGGTCAAAATGTAACTTGCAGGAGTCAGGTCTCTCATCCTACCAACAGAGTTTCAATGAAAAAACTCAGGTCACCGACGCTTGGTGACAATCATCATTACCCAGTGGACCACCTGACAATCCTTACTTTGTATATACCACTATGAATGACAAGTACAAGGCATTTTAAAGTTAGTTTTAAAAATTCAATTTTCAGTTAGTTTGAAACTTCAAAACCTATCTCCATATGAGAATAAATCTACAATCACAGTTAGTGTTGTAGACCAGATGGCAAGCCATGATTGCTGGGGGTTAAGTCACCTGCTTACAAACCTGGTAACCTGAGTTCAATCCCAAAAATTCCACATAGAAAGAGAGAACTGTATTCTGAAAGCTTCTGAAAACTCTACTCTGACCCCCACCATGCATTATGCCATGAATTTTATCATTCTCTCTTTCTCAAATAAATATTTAAAAAGAAATGCTGTTTATTGAATTATGCAAATCTTCAGAAATCAAACCCAAGTTATCAGGTTTGCATGGTTTACTCAGATGACTCTGAAACAGTATTCATTTATAGACCTACTATACTTTTATCTACTGAGTCCCTAGAATCAAAGCACAATCTTACCTTTACAAGTTCTTTAAATACAGCATGCTGAATCATTTTTCTTTTATTCAGACCAGATGCCATCTCTTCAAGATCAATAGCAGACCTTCACGATGGTATAATTAGGGTGGGAAAGAGAAAAGTTTCTGAATAATAATAAGGTTTCTGAATCACAGAATGTAAGAATATTTATATCATCTTCTAATTACATTTATATAATTATTACATATTCACAAGAGTATAACATAAAATTATAAAATAATAGATGCAAGACTTTTAATTAGGTTTTCAAGGTTTTTAGCTCAATGCATAAATACTGATCTGCTTTTATATAACTTCAAAATGTTAAATTTTATTTTTTGCAGCTCTTACATTTTACTTACAGAAAACATACTGATTTCTTTAGTGCTAAATGCTTAATACTTCTACATTTGTTCCAAAGTTAACAATTCAAAAAGAAAGGACATCTTGATTATTACAAGGGTTAGGATCCAAGCAGTTAATGGAGGTAACTATATTATTCTATGTCTTGTGTAGTTGCTATCGCTCCTAAAGATTATAAGTAACAAAGACCACGCACATTGCTCCTTCATCCAAACCAAAAAGGAGAACAAAAGGAAATACAATTCTCTAATAATGAAGAAGAGTGACTAATGTTACCATAGGCCTTACTTAAATGGAATAAAATAACACAATGTCATAAAAAGTCTGAATCGTTAAAACATTCTACATTAAAATAATACTTTATTATAGTAAATGATTGAATCCATCCAAATAATGTAATAGTAAGACAGAACAAAAAACAATAATTAAGTAAATGCTAATCTTGGTTTATTCCTTGAATAATCATTATGTAAATATTATACATGCAGTTCCTTCTTTCCTCCTTTTTTTCCCCTCCCTCTGGATTTTGTAGCCCAAGCTAACCTGGAACTCACTATGTAACTAAGGGTAACCTCAAATTCAAGGCACTCCTCTTCCCTCAGCCTCCCAAGTTCTGGGATTATAGACATGAGCCACCACACTTAGCTCTACATGCAGTTTGCCAACATAATATTATTCTAGTGCTATTTCAAAAGTGTTTCATAACAAAGTATCTCAGGCAACTAAAATAAGTTTGGTCTAAATTTTACACAATCAATTGAACTTACTTAACATTTTCTCTTAGTTGTTTCACTAGCTTAATATTGACATCTGCTTCCAATAATGCTGTACAGACTTCTTTTAGCATAGCATTCAATACCTGAAATTTTAAAAAATTGCTCAGTTTTACTCCAATTATATTAAAACAATGGTTAATCAAGAATTATCTACTATATAACTTTTAAAAAGATAAAATAATACCATACTGCTGGCAAGAAGAAAATATTAAACATCCAGTTTAATGGATTTAGTTTTATAAACCGAGTATTAATCAACAGGATTTTTTAAATTTTGTCGTGTCATTATATATAGGTGTGTGAGGGCATGCATGTGAATATCAGAAGACAACTTTGTAGTGTTAGTGATGATCTCCCACTTTCACAGGGATCTGGAGCTTGAACTCAGGTTTGTCAGGCTTGGCAGCAAGCACCTTTACTCACTGGGCCATCTCACCAGCCCCTCCCTGGTCATCAGAGCTGTATTCTTTTTTTTTTTTTTTTTTATTAAAAATTTAATTATACATTTTAAAAATTTTTTACCAGTTCCCTCCCTCCCCCCTCCTCCCCCTCCCCTTCCCCCAGTGCCTCCCCCCCAATTCCCAAAGAGTCCTTTATTGTGTACGCCTAACTCTCCACTGGGTCCTCCTCTCCGATGACATATAAGGACCCAGTGGCATTTCCATAAGCCCTTTCTCTTGTTCCCCTTAAGCATAAGATCACTACTATGGCTGTCAATCCCTTGCCTCCAGGGGTCTCGGTGCCCTTAACAGATGCTAGACTTTATGAGAGCAACAGTGCGCTGGACATTGCGCAGGACATGCAAAGTCCCATTATGATTGCTTTGGCCCCAACTATTGTTGAGAATCTTGCAAATCGTTGCTCCTCCCATCCTTTTGCTCTTACAATCTTACCGCCCCCTCTTCTGCAAATGTCCCTGAGCTCCAGGATGGGGAGAGATTAGGCTGTCCTAGTTCTATGTGATTGATATAGAGTCTCTGAAGTTCTGGATTGTGGTTTGTTGATTTTCTTTTGCAGTTTTGCTGCTCCTGCAATTCCCTTCACTCCATTCTGCTGGGCACTGTATGTCACCCCCTGGCCAGAGACAAAAAGCTGTTAAACTGGAGTCTTGTTGTAATAGCACATTCAAGGGTAGATGTAGTAAGAGTAGGAAACCTCCCTGAGGGAGGGGTCCATCACCCATTTGCAAAATGATTACTTTTTATCTGCTAGACTATATGCCCTCCCCTTCTGGTGAGATCAGGAAAGAACGTCTGTGAACTTAACCAGGTTTCTCATTACTTACTTGCAGACCTTGATGGAGGCCTATTTTCTCTGCTGTAACATGGTCTCCTCTCTCCTTGTTTCTGGTGTGGACCCTCCTAACCCATCTCTCTTGTTCATAATCCTTGCAATTACTGTGTTACATAGGTTTACTTTTGAGTGTCTCAATGTGGGCTGGGTGAGTTTGGTACTAGGAGCCACCTATTAGGGAGTACATACGGCGCTTAATTTTCTGGGTTTGGGATACTTCACTTAATATAATTCTTTCTAATGACATCCATTTCCCAGCAAATTCCAGTAATTCATCATTTTTGATGGCTGAGTAGTACTCCATTGTATAGATGTACCACAGTTTCCTTATCCACTCGTCAACTGTTGGACATTTAGGTTGATTCCATGACTTTGCTATTGTAAACAGTGCTGCTATGAACATGGTCGAGCTTGTGCTATCGAGGCGAACCTCTGCTGCATGGGGGGTTATTCCCAAAAGTGGGATAGCAGGGTCATACGGCATTTCAATCTTTAATTTCTTTAAGAATCTCCAGACGGCTTGCCAGAGTGGCTGTATGAGCCTGCATTCCCACCAACAATGTAGGAGAGTTCCCCTCTCTCCACATCCTCTCCAGCATTTGTCGTTGTTTGTATTGTGGATTTTTGCCATCCTGACCGGGGTGAGATGATATCTCAGGGAAGTTTTGATTTGCATTTCCCTGATGGCGAAGGAAGTGGAGCATTTTTTAAGATAATTGTTAGACATTTTAATTTCATCCCTGGTAAAGTTTCTTTGAAGTTCCAGGGCCCATTTTTTAATTGGGCCAGTGTTTTCCTTGGAGTTTAATTTTCTAAGTTCTTTGTGCACTCTGGACAGTAGAGCTCTGTCAGATATGTGGTTAGTGAAGATTTTCTCCCATTCTGTGGGTTGCCTTTGAGCTCGTGTGACAATCTCTTTATCTGAACAGAAGCTCTTTAATTTCACAAGATCCCAACTGTTGAGAGTTGGTAGCAGTGACTGTGCCATTGGATGTCTGTTTAGGAAGTGTTGGCCTAGCCCAATCAGCTCGAGGGAGTTCCCTATCCTTTCAACTATGGTTTTTAAAGTCTCTGGCCTGATATCAAGGTCCTTGATCCATTTGGAATTAAGTCTTGTACATGGTGACAAGTATGGGTCCAGCTTTAATCTTCTGCATGTGGAGATCCAGTTTTGCCAGCACCATTTGTTGAAGATGCTGCAGAGCTGTATTCTTAAAGTTACAATAAAGTTGAGCAGCACTCAACTGAAGAATTACTGAGATGATATTGCCATTGACATTTTCTGAGTCACTGAAGAGCTCTCATTCACACATTCACAGTATAGACCTTTCTTAACTGGACTAGCATGGCAAAAACTGACAGAAGAAATTAACACAGCCTTCTTATCTCTACTCAGAAAAGAAGAATAAAGTAGAACTAGAATAAAGGAAACTATCCTCCATTAATAGTTCATTATCATCTCATGGTGGCTGAGATGTGGGGCACTGTGACTAGAAGATCATAAACTATAAACACCTCAAGAAAAGATGCAACAGGATACAAGCCCATTAAGGGGAGGAATTCAGTCTGTTTTGCATATCCGTAAGCGCAACAGGATACAAGCCCATTAAGGGGAGGAATTCAGTCTGTTTTGCACTTCGTTAGTGTCAGCAAAATGTTTGTAAAATCATAGGCACTAAAATATTTGTTGGAGAAACTCTATCCTTTGTATGTTCTATGAAGACCTACAGGGTTTTTCTATCCTTTATAAAGGGGCGGGAGGCCCAATAAAATTGGAACTGATCTTTCAGAGAGATTTCTCTTAGTTTTTTTGCTAGCAGAACACTACCAAGAAGAGAAACACTGCCAATTCAAGAACTAGATATTATCCACTTTTCACCAAGCGCCTCTCACGTTTTTCTTAATGATTTCTTTTGGTTCTCTGACATGGGACCTCAAGCTATATTAACCAGGACAACCTTGAACTTACCTTGAACCTCCTGCCTTGCTGGGATTACAGACTGCGCCACCACACCGAGCATTCCTTTTCTTTACTATTTTCTGGGAGAGGAAACGTGAAGGACTCAAGAAAGGTCTCCCCATGTAGCCCAAGTTGACTCTGAACTTATCCTGTCCCCCAGGGTAGCCTCAAGACCTTGCTGTCTCAGTATCCTAACTACTGAGTACAGCCATGTGCCAAGTACTGATTGTACTGATTATCTCTATTAATATGAGGAGAATAAAAATAACAGGACAAGAAATACTGTTCAGAAAGTTACTTAGATATTGTGGATTTAAGCTATGATTTACTAATTAGAATTAATAGAAAAACTCTCAAATAAAAAAATTACAAACAAGATTCCCCTCCTGGTTCTTCCATTGAAGAAACACCTGAGGCAATTTTCTGTTTCCATTAAATCAAAGTTTGGACTAAGTGATGTCTAGATAAGTCTTAAAGTCATTTAGTTCAATTAATTTCGCAAAGCATTAATTAAAATTTTGTATTAGAAATTTTTTCAAGTATCCAATTTAGAATACTTTCAATCTGTTAACTTAATCTTTAAAATCATTCTTGAAAAGTTAATTGCTATTTTCCCATTTTATACATTAAGGAATTTGAGGTTGTCTTGCCCAAATTTGTATCACAGGACAAATACATGATTAAAGTGAGACTTTAACTGAAGTTTTCTATTATGAAATCATTCCTACAAAACAGGAAGTATACTTGACTATAACCTTTGCTTTCAACTAACAAGTCATTAAGATACAGTGGAAAGAAACAAGCCATTAAGGTAAGTCAGACTGGCAATAAAAAATGTATTATCTTCAATTTAAAATATTAAAGCTAGGAAGAAGAGTATTTCAGATATGATTTTAAAAAACCTTACATAAAGAAAAAAATATTCTCTGCTGGTTCAAACTCCTGCCTGCTGCAGAAAGTTCTAGAACTAAAGGTGTGCACCACTACACTAGGCAAAGATGCTAGCTTTTTATATGAAGACTAAATGAAAGTTACAGAGTAAGTTAGGTAAATGTATGCCTACTGAAGAGAAAGCAGGATAATGAAGTTCAAATGTCAGATTCAAGTTTTCAAAAGGTATGTTGCTTTTATATGTATATTACAGTCATTTTTTTTTTCAAATTCTGTATAAAAAAGTAAAATGACACCTAATGGCAGGGTAGTTGGTTTCTTTAAAAAAAAAAAAAGGCAGAATTTCATATCTATCTGTGGGTATTTATCTACAGTATTAAATCTAAGTTAGAATAAGTCATGAATATAAACAGACATGTGATCGTGTATCTCACAAACTGCATACCTCTTCGTTGATAATGGTGGCATTGCTCAATGAGCGTAACGCTGATGTTATTTTTCTTCCAAGATCTGCTAGAACCATCTTGATAACTTTAAGATGTACTTAGGAGGAACTCTAGAAAGGGAGGGAAAAAAAAACATTAATTGGAAACAATCCCATTTGTCAAAACTGTAGACTTCTAAAGAATATTTAAGTTCAAATTAAAGTACTCTAGGATTTAGTGTTTAGATACTATAAAACTTCTATGGCTTCAACCTGCAGAATCATGTTCAAAAGACAAAACTTCCTCGTAGTTATGCTGCCTTATATCTAAATGTCTAATTAGAGAACCTTACAGGCAAATCAGCAAATTTAAAATGCTAAATAATATCCTCTGATATGAAATAATACATGACCTTAAGTGTGTTTTTGGCACATCTGTGAAGATAAGTAATTTAGTGAACTGCACACATTTTTAAATGAAAAGAGAAAGAAAAAGAAAGTGAAATCTCCAGAAGTATTTCTTAAATTTCTACATTATTTTGAATCTATTATGTTAAAAAAAAGAAGAAAAGGTCTTAATTAATAAATCCCTTACCTTTTCTAACACAAAGAAAATCACCTGTTGAATCATTAACTATATGACAGTTATGGTGCTATTTTCCACATATAACATTATTTCACTAAGGAACAAGGTATATATTATTCTTCCCATTTTACTATTTCCTGATTCCTCAACTCCAAAATAAAGTAACATTGAAAATCCTGCCCCTCAGGGTTGGAGAGATGGCTCAGGAGTTAAGCCTTTGCCTCATAAGCAGAAGGTCCTGAATTCAGATCCTGGATCCCATGTAGAAACTCCACGCAGAAATTGTGGCCAGCCTACACGTCTGGCCCTGGAAAGCAGAGCCTGGGAAACTCCAGAGCAAAAGCAAAGAGAAGATAGCATAATCCAGGGTTACCCTTGGACTTCCACAGGCACACACAAATGCTCTCTGACATATACAAACACCCATATAGACAGACATGAACATACATGCAAAAAAAGAGTAAGAAAATCCTCTCCCTTAAGCCAGGCAAGGTGGTACACTCATGTAATACCAGCACTTGGGAAATGGAGGCAGGAGGATCAGGATCAAAAGACAATCAAGGCCAGCCTCAGCTAAATATATATATATATATATATATATATATATATAAATCCTTTCCTTTCTAAAATGTTACCGCTTTATAAAAGCACACAGATACAGCTGCTACATGTAAGGACGCTAGAACTCACAGATGATAAGTAAATATGATTTTTCCTTTCAGCCTTCAATACGCTTATTTACTAGCTGGTAAGGCAAGATACATTAAACAATAGCAAAATAAACACTAAGATGGAATTCCTCGGGGCTGGAGAGGTGGCTCAGGGGTTAAGCTTCCGCCTTACAGGCGGAAGGTCCTGAGTTCGGATCCCAGATCCCACGTATAGACGCCAGGCGGAAGTGGGGGGGCCTGCGCTTCTGGTCCTGGTAGGGTGGAGCCTGTGAATCCCGGGGCAGAAGGAGGTGGAGGCGTCCATGGTGGTTCGCGAATTCGTCCGTGGTTCTACACATACACAGACACACACAGACACACACGCGCGCACATACACACGCACATGCACACAGTTGAATAAATAATAATAATAATAAAAAAAATTTAAAAAAAGATGGAATTCCTCCTGCCTAACTACAAACTAGGAGATCAGCTTCTTGCCTTCAAACTGAAACAGTGCCTCTCTGGTCTCAAACTTGCCAGTTTTGGACTTCAAGTACACTACTGGCTCTCTCCTCTCGCCAACTCACCCACCAGGTCTTCAGACTACCAATCTTCATAAATGTCTGAGTCAATTCTTGTTAATGAATACCCATCTATCATCTCCATAAACACACACACACAATTATACACACATACATGTGCGAACACAGACATGGATACACACATACACACACCACACCCCCCCGAACCCTAACCAATCCTAACAGATGACTAGAGAAGTAATAGTTCAAAGCTGGCAATATAGTCAATTGTAGTAAGAATTTCTGTAAAAGTTCAGCGGAATTCTCTCAAGGTAATTCTCAAGTTAAGATCCAGACTTAATTCCACCTGCAGAGATGTCAGAAATAAGAAAATGTCAACAAAACAGCTTACTCACCACAGACAACTGGAGAGATTTTAGGACAGGGGAATCAAAAGGTATAAGAAGGGAAATAATTCTAGGTTTAATCCTTAGAAAGAGATATCCTAGGCAATGCAAAAGATTAAATGTTACCTTTCCATGCAAGTAAAATTTAGTAATTTAGAAATTTGAATGATTACTATCAACATGTTGGACTTGAAAAAGAAATTTTGCTTACCTTAAGTTTTTGATTTTTTCTTACGATTACATGGTTGCTTGACCAAAATGAATAGTAACTTCATGGAAAATATCTAGAATTTATTTCTTATCCCATATTCATTAAATAGTCTTAATACTTAAGTAAATATCTTACATGGAAGAAGTAAAAGCTTACATGATTCAGTTCATCTCCTTTATCTCTGTGTTACCAGGAGTGATAGAGTCTACTTATGACACCACAAGGAACTATTATATAGACGATGTCATAAACAGATAAGTTTCTCTCTCTCTCCCCCCCTTCTCCCCCCACCCTCCCACCCCCCGTCGAGGCAGGGTCTTACATATTCCAAATTGTCCTTAAACTTGCTACATAACCCAGGATGACCTTAAACTTCTGATTCTTCTGACTCCCTCATAGGTGCACTGCAGATTATACCTGTTTTATGTGGTACTAGGGATCAAACAGGTTTTCAACATGCTAGGAGCACTACTAAGTGAACTCCATCTCTAGTTTACATAAGAATTTCTTAGCATATTTTAAAATTTGTTCTTTATAAAATTTGTACATCAGGAGGATGGTGAGTTTTAGGCCAGCCTGATTAGATTGTGAGTCCCTGCCTCAAAACAAAGAAAAAAAAATCAAAGAAAAAAGTTAAACAATAATTCTGTAGGATGGGAGCTCTGGATTAATGCATGTTTACATTTATGACTTATTTTGAAGTAGATTTAATATTGCAGGTAAATACCTACAGCTAGATAATAGTAAATACTGCCTTTTTTCCTAAGAAACCAATTACCCTGTTATTGTTTTATCTTTCTTTACAGAATTTTAAAAAATGACTTTAACATACATCTAAAAGCAATACATCTTTTGAAAACTTGAATCTGGCATTTGCATTCTCTCTTGACATAGATCTCAAACTTCATTATCCTGCTTTTTCTTCAGTATGCATGCATTTATCTCAGTTACTCTGTAACTTTCATTTAATTTTTCATACAAAAGACTTTATTTTTGCCTGGTGTGGTGGTGCACACCTGTAATTTGAGACCTAGGGTTGTCTGTAGCAGGAGTTTGAACCAGGAAGAGAATATTTTTTCTCCACACAGACAACTATAAACATTCCTTTCAGAATTTTGCTTGCTTCACATTACTTAAAATGTAATGAATGTGATGATTAGAGACTTCAAATTCTATCAAAATTAAATCCCTACAGAAAATATCTACTTTCCCCTCAATAGACTCAGTAACTAAATCTACGAATACATTCTCATCAATATTCTTTGAAAAAAATCTCTTCCACATGGTATACTTTGTGAACTAGTCAAAAACTCATAACCAGTATCTGATTGTAGAGACCCCAGGGTGACTTCAGGAATCATCCTGGACTGCTCTACCTCCTTTTTAAAAGCTTTACTCTGAGGTTTCTCAGGCTTTGCTTTACAGAGCAGAAGTGCAGGCTACTATCATTTCTATCTGACATTTTAACATGGGATCTGGTGATCAGAACTCAAGTCATTCTGCTTTCATGGCAAAGGCCTAACCCCTGAGCCATCTCTCCAGCCCCACAAATGTATCATTTAAATTTTTGCTAAACATATGAATCATAGCCTACAACATGGAAATAAATGTGTGAATAAAATGATCAGCGATTTTATTTGATAAAATTACCAAATCTGAGTTAGCAGTATAAATACTATGACCTTTAGGCGTTTGTTTTTTCTACTCTGAGTCTACTTAAATCTTCCAAGGAAATAATTTACACTCATGTTTAGTGATTATAAGAGGATATATATTCATTATGAAAATTCAAGTATTGCAGCAATTTTTCTTTGTGTGTGTAGGATGTGTGCCATGCCATACACACACATGTCCAAATTCTGGTCACGACTAATAATAATTTGGTAGATATTTCTAAAGATTTCATTTTCTGGGGCTGGAAAGGTGGCTCAGGGGTTAAGCCTCTGCCTTGCAGGCAGAAGGTCCTGAGTTCGGATCCTAGACCCCACGTATAGACGCCAGGCGGAAACGGGGGTGGCCTGTGTTTCTGGTCCTGGTAGGGCGAAGCCTGTGAATCCCCGGGCAGAATAAACAAGGAGGAGGTGGAGGCGTCCATGGTGGTTCCTGAATTCGTTTGTTGTTCTACACATACATACACACACGCACACACATGCATACGCGCACAATTGAATAAATAAAAAAAAAATTTTAAAAAATTTTAAAAAAAGATTTCATTTTCTAGGAATATACTTTAGGCAAATTTTCACTAGAAGTGTAGTTTTGAGGGAAAAAGAGAAACAAAAATGAGTAATTCTTTTGTGAAATACATTTCCTAACACTATAAATATGCTCAAATGCAAAAGATAGATGATTAAATATGTAAAAAATATACATAGTTTATCAGTTTTTGCTAAACATAGTCTAAAAACAAATAACCAAAAAATATTATCCATACGGGAATTTTAATCAAAACTATAATATCCTTCATATCTACTAGGATAGCTGTACACAAAAAAGCAAATAGTAAGTAAATTGTAGCAAAAGTGTGAAGAAATCAGAACCCTCATAGAATGCAGGTGTAAACTGCTACAGTCTTTCAAAACACAGCTGACAATTTCTCAAAATGTTAAAATTGGTTCATTCCTCAGCTGATGAATGAATAAATAAAATGTGGTAGGTAGATCATAGAATAGACCAACAACAGACAACAAAAGGAAATGAAGTACGGGACATGCCACACAGCTAAATCTTGAAAACATTATGCCCAGGCAAAGAAGTAGGCCACAAAAGACTACATATAATATGATTCCATGTATACAAAGCATCCTCAACAGGCAAATCTACAGAACAAATTGATAATTGTTCAGAGCTCAGGAGTGGAAATAAAACCAAAAGGACTACTAATGAGCATGGGGTTTTTTCACAGGGTGAATGAAAATGTTCTAAAACTGATTGTGGTGGCTGCGCAATTCTGTAAATATTCAAAAGACCTTCAAATTGTATATTTCAAGTGAGTATGTAATATAAGAATCATATTTCTGGCTGGGGAGATGGTTCAGTTGGCAAAGTGCTTTCTGTACATGCATGATGATCTGAGCTTGAATCCTCAGCACCCATGTAAAAGCTTAGCACATCTGTAACCCCAGCCTGATGGAACAGAGTCAGGCAGATTCCCAAGGCTCCTTGGCCAGCTAGATTAGCTCAGTCTGTGACCCTGGTCTCTAAATAGAAGGAGGAAAGCACACAATGTTAACCTTTGGTCTCCACATACATACCTACACACAAATACACATACACATAGGCACATATCTGCAGAAACATGGCACATAAACATACACACATAATTATTTCACTATACATTCATTGTAGGAATTATATAGCTGGCACTACAGTTTTACATGCCACCAGTTCTGGCTCAGTATTTTTTAAAATTGAAATGGAAATGGAAATTTTTAAAATTGAAGTGGAAAATGGCTCAAAGGTTAAGCCTCTGCCTCAAAAACAGAAAGTCCTGAGTTCATAACCCTGGTCCCACATAAAAACACCAGGCGGAAATGGCCCTGGCCTCCAAACAAGGAGGAAAAAGCAATTCAGGATGATTCCCAAAGTCACCCTTGGTCTTCCACAGGTATACATAGCACCCTCTGAGACACACACAGACACACACACACACACACACACAAATAAATAAATGTAATTGAACATACAAACAACAGTTTTGACAGTGGAAAAGACGGAGACAGTGCATGTAGTTTCAGACCCACTGACTTTACAGAAAGTCCAGAACTCAAAAGATGAGGGTTAATGAAAAAGATTTGGACATGACTGTAAGAATTATGTATGGAAGCAACAGAAGAACATGGGTTATAACAGTAATTAAAAGACAAATAAGAGAAGCAACCAATATTTTAAGTATCCCCAGGCACAGTAAAGTGGTTTTTGCTACTTTTCTTCACTTCCCCAAGGCACAGTAAAGTGGCTTTTGCTACTTTTCTTCATCTCCCCAAAGCATAGTAAAGTGGCTTTTGCTACTTCTCTTCACCTCCCCAATGACACATAAGAAATACTCTACCTTTAAAAGAAAAGTCACTATTTCATGGTTATCTTACTATATTCCAGTGATAGTTTCAAATAGTTACACGAGTATTGCTTCTAGCTTGAAGACTATTTAGCATAATATTTCATGTTAAGCTAGAAAATACTACCAGGTGTATGAAAAAATTGAGTTAAAGGGGTTTAAGGGATTTTTTTTCTCTGCCTCTCTGACATCACTATGCTGTGTTCTGGGTACTGCACCAAACATGTCATCTAATAACTTCATCCTTCTAAGTCTATTGCGTACATGAGAAAACTGAGGTGAGATCAGAACAGCAACTTGCTCAGGATCACAAATCTCTTAAGCAGCGAGTTAACTTTCATTTCTGTCCCCATACCTCTGTGTGGTTCTTTATGCTTAACCAGAGTTAAGCATCAACTTATGGACATCACGTATATTTATGGACTTTTTCTATACCGTTACTTTCTCAATGGCTGGGCTTGTGCCCTTTAACACTTAATAACTAAGAAAAACTTAGTTTTAGTCAAATAAACATCTGAAAGAACCAAGTGAGGAGAGTGACTGTAAGAGTTTCCAGAGACCTACGTAGGGTCAGTAGCGTCAAATGGTGCAAAGAAAATCTTCAGTGTATCTCGTCATTGGCGCTGAACTAGTATCGTTTATTTCAGCTAGTGCGTGTTATACTCCGAAGAGTACGTTAGGCGCTGCAAACACAGGAAAATAAAATGTGATACACATCAAAAGGCTTTGGGGCAAATCGCCTCATGAAAACTCTTGTTCCGAAAAAGCGACGTGGAGAGACAAGCCTGCGATTGCCTCTGTCGGGTCCAGCTCGGGCGACTCTGAAGAATCAAAAAGGCAACAGCGCATCTTTTACTAAAACTTCTGCGGAGAAAAAAGTGTGAGCGCACTCGGCCTCGGCGACGACAGCCGGGAGCGAGGGGTCGGGTGCCCGCCCGGTCTCCCGCCCCCGACCGGGGTTCGGGCGCCCGGAGCAGCCAGCCCGCTCTGCAATGTGCAGCGAGGAAAATCACACTTACCGCAAAAGGCACCGCGCAAGCCGGGGCCCCGGATGGGCCGGAGTCCTTCGCGAGGCCCCACGCCTCGGGAAGACACTCAGGAAAACCGGGAGCAGAGGGACAGGGGCGCCCCCGCGGCCCCGCTGCCTCGACGCCCTAAAAGAGGGTCCCCGCGCCCAGCTCCGCGAAGCCAACTCCCACCAGCTGGAAGACCGACGACTGCCACCGAACCTTCCGCCCAATGAGGAGACGTCATCACTCGGCGTAGCCCAGCCTCCCCTTGCAGAGGATGCACTTCCGCTTCCGGGGCGCCGAGCCGCGTTCCTGCGGCTTGCCCCTCAGAAAAATCGGGGGTCGCGAGGGGCCTCCGGCTTTAGTTTTCTGCCACTAAGTATTTGCCGCAGCAGAACCAGTGCAGAGAGAGGCCCTCGCAGGGGCAAGCTCGGAGGGAAAGCCAGAGGCGCGTTGAGAAAGGGACCAGCCGGACGCACGTGACCCCCGCGGGGGCGGGGCTTGGGCCGGCCCCGCCCAGGGCGGGCGGCCGCCGCGTGCGCGTGTCTGCGCGTGCGCGGTGACCGTCCGCCCCGCGCCGCGCGCCGCCGCCGACATGGACTTTCTCTCGGCGCGGCGCGCTCTTCTTCAGCTGCTGGATACGGTGGTTCCAGCGGACGTCCCGGCGCTGCTCCATTGGATGAGAACCACCGGTAAGCCGTGGGAGCCGGAGGGCGGCGGCTGGGACCGTGGGCATCGGTTGACGTTGGCCAATCCAGGCTGGGCGGAGCTGGAAGCTTTCCCAGAGGGTCGTTAGGACCTTGTGGGTCGCAGCACCCCGTAGACCTGGGGTAGTTCTGAGTGCTCCTTGGGACTGATCGGGTGCTGGATGACCGAGCTCTAGGTGTTTGGCGATGTCGGTGCAGATTTCCGACAGATGTCTAGATCCTCGTGCCTGACCCCTTTTTTGGAAGAGAAGCGGGCTTTAGTCATCCTCCCAATGGTCCCCGCAGAGAGCATGCTACCTGAGCAAGCACTGTGGAAGAGAGTTAGGCTGTAGGATTCTCCTGAAGGCACCTGCAGCTAGGGCATTAATTTTCTGTCGATGAACCGCTTAATAGCAGTTTTTTTCGGGAGATGGAAAACGCTGATCTTACAGTGTTCGTGAAAATGAATCACCAGTTAAAACTGAGGTGATTTGATCTAGTTATTAAATTAGCTCGTTCAATTCAAGCAAAGTAAAGCCTGTGAGAGCAAGCACTATTTGTGTGTGTGCATTTATGTAAGATATCCCTTTTTTTAATTAATTTTTTATTATTATTATTTATTCAACTGTGCGCATGTGCGTGTGTTCGCGCGCGCGCGCGCGCGTGTATGTGTGTGTGTGTGTGTGTGTGTCTGTGTATGTGTAGAACCACGGACGAATTCGCGAACCACCATGGACTCCTCCACCTCCTTCTGCCCGGGGATTCACAGGCTCCAGGACCAGAAGCGCAAGCCACCCCCGCTTCCGCCTGGCGTCTATACGTGGGATCTGGGATCTGAACTCAGGACCTTCCGCCTGCAAGGCGGAGGCTTAACCCCTGAGCCACCTCTCCAGCCCCAAGATATCCCCTTTTGGTAACTATATCAAACCCAAATTAAACCTCCATACCACAAAACATGAATTTCCATCATTACTGACTTTCGTTCCAATTCAGTACTTGAAATATTCTTGTTTGCTGGTGAGGTCCTTTTCTTTTTTTTTTTTTTTTTTTTTCTTTTTTCTTTTTTTCTGTTTTCGAGACAAGGTTTCATGTAAGCCTTGAATGACCTGGTTATGTCTGATTCTTTTGCCTCCGCCTCCTCACCACTGTTTCAGGTGTGAGTTCCCAATGGGTTTATGCAATGCTAGAGAGCTTGGAGTGTTCAGGGCAAGCACTATACCTACTGTGCTACATCCTCAATCCTAACTTCCACTTTGGTGATGTTGGAAACAACAATACACATTTTAGGTATTAAAATTGATAAGCATTTTAATGAATCATTTTAAGTTTCTGTGTATATGTGTGTGATATATGTATGAGAACAGACACATGTGGGTGAGGGATCAAGACAATTTTAAGGGCTCTGGAGATAGAATTCAAATTTTCAGGCACGCACACCAAGACATTTGCCCATTCAGCAATTCCAAGATGAATTTTAAATAAGATGTCAAGTTAGGTTTATCTTGTGAAGTTTAGGAAACCAGAAATACCACTTCATAGAATTACAAACATACACTAGCTGAATGTGAGATGTCCCCGAGCTCATGTGTTTGAACACTTGATCCCTTTGGAAAGGCTTTAGAACCATCGGGAGGTAGAGCTTTGCTGGGGGAAGTTGTCACTGGGGAGCTGGATTTACCTGGCCCTACCTTTTCTATCTCCGGGGCATGACTAAACTGTAGCCTTCAGGCTCCAGCTTCTGTTATCATGCTTTCTCTGCTTGCCACTGCCACTTCCTGCTCCCTTCTGTGGTGGGCTTTATTTCCTCTGAAACAGTAAGCCAAAATAATGTACTCTTTCTTAAGTCACTTGGGTGAGGGTGTTTTTCACATCACGTGAAGAGTAACTGAAACAAACTTTTTCAAGAAAAAAACTTCCAAGACTTGCTGTCTTCTATTGCTTCCTTTAAGTTGCCTATTTCCCCTGCCATCACCAGCCAGCACCAGGCTGGAGAGATGACTCAGAGGTTAAGACTGCTTCCCAAACAGAAGGACCTGAGTTCAGTTCACAGGCAGAAAGGGCAGTGGTTTGCACTTTGGCCCTGGTGGGCAGAGTCTTGGAAATTCCAAAGCAAAGCAAAGCAAAGGACGTAGAGCAATCCAGAGTGATTCCTGGAATTAGCCTTGGTCCTCCACAGGGACACACAGGGACTTCTAACACACAAACACACACACACACACACACACACATAAATACATACATACATACTACACCAACTTCCATTTGACTTTCTGCATTCCCATTTTTTTTTTTATTTAAAAAAATGTAACTGCTTCACTAATTTGTGTGTCAGTCTTGGATAGGGGCCATGCTAATCTTCTTTGTATCGTTCAAATTTTAGTATATGTGCTGTTGAAGCGAGCACAATGCCCAATATTATGAGATCATTTATTGCGAAAGCAATTAGTGCCTACCAAAAGGTAGATTTATGAACTGGAGCGATAGCTAAGTTTCAGTAACGTGCTGACAGGGTACCTATAATCCTAGTACTGAGAACAGGAGGATCCCTGAGACTTGCTGACCAGCCAACCTAGTCTTTGGTGAGCCCCAGGATCTAGTGAAAGACGTTGTCTCAAAAGACAGTGAATGGTGCCTAAAGAGGAGCAGCATTGAGATCGTCCTCTACCTTCCCCTTATACACACCCAGAGCACACTTTCAAGTCATCCTGATTTTGAAAAGTAAAGTCTCAACTAATGTGTCTAGAACTGCAGATTTCATTTTCACAAGACTCTTCAAGACGGAAACCTTTAAAGAGCAAAGTATTTTTAGTAATTAGGTAACTACCTGAGAGGCAGTAGGGCACTAAGTGGAGGTACATGTGGTTCTTCTGAGGGTATCTGTCTGGAGGTCAAAGAGCATCTTTCCAAAGTCAATTCTTACCTTTCCATCTTGTTGGGGTAGTGTCTCTATTGTGTCTGCCACGCTGTACTCACCATCTAGCTGTCCCACCCTGCAGGCAGATCTCCTGTCTCTATCCCTCAACTCTATTGTAAGTGTTACTATTACAGATACAGGCCACTGCAAAGTACTTTTTACATAGGTTTTGGGAATTGAACTTGTGTCTTTAGGCTTGCACAGCAAGTGCTTTTATCCATTGAGCCATCTCAGTGGCCCAACTTTTTCTTTAGTTTTTGATTGTTGGAAACTTGCTTGTCCTCCTGTCACATCATTTATACCTAGTTTGGTTCTGTGGTAGGCAAAGAAGATACTCGGTATGATTTCATTTCTTCTGAATCATTTTGATAATTTTTTTTATGTACTAGTGACAGTCAATCTCTTTGCTGTGTTCACCAAATGATGCAGGCTTCCCTTTCCTGGGGTCCTTATGTATAGTCCAGGTTCTTGTGTTCAGGAATCGAAGATTGAAACCAGAACACACATAAAGGATTAAGGCAGTGTTTATTAGAGGAGAGAAAGAGAACTGCCAAGAACTCACAAGGATTCCATGAAGGGTAGGGAGAGACTGAAAAGAAACTCATGGACTCTAGATGTGGAGTACCATGAGGGGCAAGGGCACCAAAGATGACTGCCAGGTCAGGATTATTTATAAGCCTAGGCAAACCCAGGAAAAATGGCTTTTATTTATTGGTTGCTCCAGTTCGGTAACCTGATTGGAGCTTTGAGTCTTCAACATCTCATTAGTCTGTTCACGTTTGAGTCCAATCCATTTGATCTCGTGCCCCACCTCTTGGGGGCTTATCTACAGTGGAGAACTAATAATCTCCATATCCTTTCATGAACTGGAGGAAATTGGTTACTTTATCTCTATAAAGGATTAGAAGAAAAGCTACCCTCTTGCCTAAATATATAAATATACATGACCCTGGCACCCATTTTTGGTGCTCTTGCCTCTTGTAGTACTTGACATGTGTGGAGTCTGTGGATTCCTTTTCTGTCTTTCCCTCCCTTTCGTGGATTCCGTGCTTGGAGTCTATAAGTTCTCCAGGGCCCTCTTGCCCCTCACGGATTAATGTTCGAGAGTTCCATTTTTTTCTCTTCTAATAAACTCTATCTTAATCCACTATGGGTGTTCTGGTTTCAATTTTTGACTCTCAAACACAAGAGCCTTGGACACATAAAGACCCCAAGAGGGATCTGCACATTTTGTGCGTGTGTGTGTGTGTGTGTGTGTGTGTGTGTGTGTGTATCTGCACATCGTGTGTCTGTGTCTGAATGCATGCAACCATAGCATGAGTGTAACAGAAGATAATTTTCCCAAGTCACTTCTCTCCTTCCACTATGTGTTTTCCAGGGATTAAACTCAAGTCATCAACCTTCATGGCAAGCATCTGACCCATTTTACCTGCCCCTCTACAATGTTAATTTTTGGTATTATTGGTGTGCAAGCAGAAGTCAATACAATTTTTAAGAGTCATTTATCTCTTTCCATCTTGTTTTGTGTATGTGTATCAGAGTGCATGTGTGTCTCTCTGGAGGATCAAGGGTGACTTTGAGAATCATCCTGGATTGCTTCTACCTCCTTTTTGCTTCACTCTGGGATTCCCCAGGCTCTGCCTACGAGGGTCAGAAGTGCAGGCCACTGCCATTTCTGCCTGGTGTTTTTATGGGACTTGGGATCCAAACTCAGGACTTACGCTTTCGAGGCAGAATCTTAACCCCTAAGCCATCTCTTCAGTTCTCCTTCACGTTATTGAGACAGTGTCTTTCTTCTTGTTCCTGCCATATGAAAACTTTGTGTACTCTATCTGGCGGGCCCTTGAGCTTCTCAGTAATTCCGCTGTCTCCATCTCAGTGTAGGAGTGCTGGTGTTGTGGATGTTCACCACTGCAGTAACTTTTTACATAGATTCCAGGGGTAGATGGCAGGTCATCAGGCTTGGGACCATCCTACTAGTCATCCAGCTGAACCATCTTACTAGTTAAAAATTTCTGTAATATCTTTGCTGTAGTATTCTACATGCTGAAATTACAGGCATGAGGCACCACATCCAGCTTAAAGTCTACTTTATATGACATTAATGTAACTTCCAAAGATTTCATGATACTTCCACGTGTAATCTCAAGCATTTGAGAGAATGAGGCAGAAACGTTGCCAGTTTGAGGTCACCCTGGGCTTCATATTGATTCTGAGACCAATTTCAGACATAGCAAGATCCTATCTCAAAACAAAACCCCCCCAAAAAACTAGCCACTCATCTTTCTTTTTTAGGAGACGGCATCTCTTGGTATGCAGTTGAGTTAATGTGCTCACATGGTCTTGCCATCTCAAATCTCCCTGATGCTCAATTTTATTTATTTTTTTGAGGTTTTTGATTACTAATGCTAAGGGTTGAACCCATGCTAGGCAAGCGCTCTATCACTATGCCAAATCCCCGGCTTTTTAAAATATTCACACAGTGTATTTTTTTCCATCCTCTTACATTTAGGTAGATCTCATGATACCTATGTCATTAGTTGTGTGTGTGTGTGCATGTGTGTGTACAAGTGCAGATGTGTGTCCAGGAATGCACATGTGTGAGGTTAACCTCCGGTGTTGTTACTCAAGCACTATCAACCTTATTTTGAAACAGCGTCTTTCATTGACATGGAGCAAACAGATCAGGTTAGGCTGGCTAGCCTGCAGAGACCCAGGGATCCATATGGCTCCATCCCGATTTGTAATTCTGGGATTACAAATGCTTACTACCACAGGTAGTTTCCTCCCTTCCTCCCCCCCCTCTCTCTTTCTCTTTCTTTCTCTTTCTTTCTTTCTTTCTCTTCTCTTTCTCTTTCTCTCTTTCTCTTTCTCTTTCTTTCTTTCTTTCTCTCTTTCTCTCTTTCTTTCTTTCTTTCTCTCTTTCTTTTCTTTCTCTCTTTCTTTCTTTCTTTCTCTCTCTCTCTCCTTCCTTCCTTCCTTCCTTCCTTCCTTCCTTCCTTCCTTCCTTCCTTTCTTTCTTTCTTTCTTTCTTTCTTTCTCTCAAGTTGGATTCTAAATATCCAACTTTCTTCTCATCAGTTCTGGAGTTCAAACTCAAATCCTGATCATAAGAAATTCCAGCAGTTGAGACAGCATTCCAGAAGTCAGGGGAAGAGTTTAAGAGATTCCAATAACCAAAATAGTTGTTCTAATTTTTAAATTTTATTTTGTGAGAGAATGTGTCTGTGGTAGTCAGAGGACAACTCTCATAAAGATAGTTCTCTTCTATCAGTGAGCTCCCAAAATGGAACTCAGCTCTCTAGATGTGCACAGAGGTTCCTTAATCCACTGAGTTATCTTACCAGAAGCTTCTTTTTTGTAATGGTGAAAAGTGGTTGCAGAAAAGGTTGAAAACTGGTCAGAGTACTGAGCATATATGATTGTTGAATACCTGGGCATAAATGGGACATCTATATCATCTTTTCCAAGGCTCACGGGGAATGCATTATGAACATTATAAAATGTCATAATGAAATTATCATTATCTACATTTCTACATCTATCTATCATTATCTACAATTCATACATGCTAATGTATGAATGAATAAAGAAACTTAAAAAAAAAACCTCAAGTATTCATGTGCACTTTGCTACTGAGCCGCCCCCCCCAGCCGTCATCAAATTTGAAGTTGGCATAGTTAGGCTTTCTAAACATATTTTGCCAGCGTTCATTGTTATTGATGTTATTTATCCCAGAAACTTCTGTTTAAAGTAATTTTTGGTATGTTAGAGCTGCTGTCATTTTTGTTTATTTGTTTCCTATTGTTGTGTGCAACCACTGTCTCTTTTTTCCTTCCTATGAGTTGCTAGAGTTGTTTTTCTCATTTAAACTGTTTCTGAATAGATTTCTTGGTATAATTTTCTTTGTGATTGCCTTGGACATGTTATTCATTATCATTTACTGGAATGGATTGTTTTGATTTGTTTGTTTTAATCTGGTCTCTTCCATTCAGCACGACCACCATCTTGGGTTGGTATGGTTATTTTATAATTTCAATTAGGTATTGAAATCTTGTATTAAACTTTATTTTTTCTGTTTTTCATGTGTATATATTTGGGGAATTCACGCCTATGTATATATGTGGTCATGTGTGTGGGTGAACATGTATGTATGTGCATGTTTGTGGAGGCCTCAGGTTGATATCAGGAATTATTTTCAATTACTCTTCCATCTTATTCCATCTTACCACCACAACCAGAGCTTGCCAGTAGAGCCAGTCTGGCTAGCCAGCTTGCTTTTTGGTGGTTCCCAATTTCTTCTGCCTTCTGAGGCTGAAATTACAGGCAATTACACCTACCTAGCATTTTGGCTGGGGATCTGAGGCTAGGAACTCAGGTCCTACTGCTTGCTTGGCTATCTCCCCAGTCCGCTGCTACTTTTTAAATATTATTTCTTCCATGTATAATGAACATAATGGTTTTATAAATTTTTGTTTGGAGCCGATACAATGACTCAGCATCTTATTGTGCAAGGCTGACAACTGAATTTGATCTCCAGAACTCAAAAAGCTGTCCTTTGACCTAAAAGTTTGTGTCCACATGCACCTGCACACAATAAAAATGAGTAAACAAATCTTTATTTAAGCCTCTAATATGATTACAAAACTAAGGACAACAATAGGCTATTTACTATATTTCACTCTATTTTTGTTCCTATCTGAAATTCCAAGTTATTTTTTGTTACTTTTCTGTTTAGAGAGCTTCCTGTAACCAAACTTTAAGAACAGGCTTAACAACAGATTCTCTTAAGTCTTCTTCATCAGAGAATATTTTTATTTTTCTACTGTGATGCATTTCGTGATAGTTTTTCAAATTCTTGATGATATCTGTTATCTCTAGGGCATTTAGTTGTATTTAGAGAGAAAAAACAAGGGAAAGTGTATGTCTTGTTAGGACAAGAATTCTCCTGAGCCATCTCAACAGTCCAGTAAAAACTTTTAAAGATTTAATTTTGCCACTTAGAGATACTCTGGTTTCTCCCACTCCCTTCTCATATGCCATCTACATGTATAATTTGAGGAAAACTTAACAGTCCTTAAGTATCTGATTAACACTTTCTTTAATCATTTTCCAAACAACATCTTCTTACTACATATTCTGATATACATGTTAAAAGACATCTAGCCTGAGTAATAATTAAGTAAATGCAAATTAAAACAATCAAGTTTGTTTCATGATAATATTCAATGCTGTGACACTTTGATTTTTTTTTTGTTTGTTTGGAGGTAAAGTCTTGGTATATATCCCAAGCTGGCTTGAAATTCATGAACTCAGGGAGTCATATGGAGTAGCTGAGTCATAGACATGTACTACAAAGCCTATCTTCAACTAATTTAATCTTGCAGAATAAATATCCTTGTGATATTAAGTACTACAAAACCTATCTTTAACAAATTTAATCTTATAGAGTAAATATCCTGTGATATTAAAGTGAATTCCAGTTTTATACAATCAGTGAGACACTATTTTTATAGCTATTATTAAAGCAAAAACATGTTTTGCTATTTTGTTCAGAAGCTACATACCAGCCATTATAAATTCATTTTGTACTTCTTGGTTAAAAATTTCTTTTTGAATCTAAAAGTACCTATTAACAGTTATGAATTAGTGACATTTGAATAAAAAAGACACTTAGAATAAAATAAAAACATTTAGGAGCACACTTAAAGGAAATTTTGTATCTTACCAAAATGATTAAATTGGACATTTTTCTTTTTGGCTTATGAGATTGGTGATGCAGTTTGGAAAATGAGCTTATTAAACATTACTGATCTTCAAATTTTAATTAACATTTATTGAATGTTTGTTACAGTTCTCAGGCAAAGTACTAAACATGCAATTTTAATTCTTTAATCACCCAGGGTTATTTTCTTTTTGAGGGGGGTGGTCCCACACCCCAGATCCCCTGTGAATTATTCTGGAATATAGTCTCAGGAATTAATCTCATTTTTTTAAATTAATTTATTCTTTAACAACACCAGATTTTTTAGAAATATTTGTGTTTTATTTGGAACTGGTAGAAATTAAGCCCAGGACTTTGTGCATATTAGGCAGTCGTTTTACCACTGCACTGGACTCCACCATCTTTTTTTTTTTTTAATCTTCTTTTTTTATTTTTTTATTATTATTTATTCAACTATGCGCATGTGTATGTGCGCGTGCATGTGTGTGTCTGTGTGTGTGTGTGTGTATCTGTGTATGTGTAGAACCACGGACGAACTCGCGAACCACCATGGACGCCTCCACCTCCTTCTGCCCCGGGATTCACAGGCTCCGCCCTACCAGGACCAGAAGCGCAGGTCACCCCCGCTTCCGCCTGGCGTCTATACGTGGAATCTGGGATCCGAACTCAGGACCCTCCACCTGCAAGGCGGAGGCTTAACCCCTGAGCCACCTCTCCAGCCCGACTCCACCATCTTAAGTACTTCATTCTTAACCTTCATTTCATCAGTCTAAAGTCATGTTGATTACATAGACTGCTGGGCCAGGAACAAGAGCAATACTAGTACTGCCTCATACAGGTGTTTTGAAGACTAGGAGTGAATGCTTAAGTGCAACACAGTGTTTTACCTGTAGTGGTCACTAGTTAATATCTGTTATTAATAAGGACCTCTGAAACTTCTTCCTAAGGTAGGCATCGTAGTGCAACTCTTAAGCCCAGCAGCTAAGAGGTTGAGACAGGAGGATCAGGAGATCAAGTCCAACATAGGTTACAGGGTCTATGTATGTAGCCGAGGCTTGCCTCTGAGTACCCTCGAGGATTACAGGTGTGAACTACTCACATGATTTTCAAGCTCCTTTCTTGGCCATATAAAACCTTAACTGATTCCTCTTAACTAGAATCAAAGTGAAGAATCCTGTAGTAACTGAAGAATTCTCTTTTTATCCTTGGATGTGGTCAGTGAAATTGGTTGTCCGTATTAGGATTTGCCAGTTATTTTCACCTGATACTTTGGTAGTGGGGTAAAACAAACGCAGTCTTGGGTCTTGGTACTTGCCCAGCATGCTCAATATGCCCATATACACAGTCTCTAATTATTAATTAATAATTTGTTAATTATAATCAATAGATTATTAATAAATGTGACTGGTAACAATTCATAGTTTCATTGTATCTTCATGTTGACTGATGATGCTCACATTAATTAGGAATTGACTCCCAGATAGATTGACTTGGAAATCCAAGGTGATTCTTCAGAAGTGACAGGTACTCACATTTTTCAAGGTCCCTAGATTTTTACATAAGACTACTTAAGACATTTGGGTTGTGGCAATAGCAATCTACAAAATAACAGCAGAAGAAAATAAGGTAATTATGGACTAGAGAAGCGTATTGCCAACCCAATTCATTCACTCCCAGGGCCACAGTTAGAGGGGCTACTGAACAAGTCCAGAAGATAGCAGATAGCTGGCAGGAGAACGAGGCTTCCATTTCTTTGGGGAGCCATGCTCAGATGGAGGGATAACAGGAAGGTGGAATAATGACAGGAGAGCTGTTCCTAGCTGCCTTTGCACATTACAGAGGCTGCACAGTGTAATAATACAGAGTTCATACTTAGGCCTGTGTGCAAAACCTACTTCTGCAAGTTTCTGGCTAGTGTGATCTAAGGCAAATAAGTCAATCCAATCTTCACTAGAATTGGAGTGAAGAATCCAGCAGTAACTACTCTCTCTTTATCCCTGAATATGCTCAAATCAGAGTTCTCAGAATCTTTTTGCATTGTTTTAAAGTCTAGTTGATATTAGTATCACCAATAGGATTCTTAGAAATTAATGACAGTATTTGAAAATTCACTGTCTAGTAACCCTCAGGTGCTCATTCAGTAAATATATAGCATTAAAAATAACGAATACCTTTCAAACTGAAAGTGAAAAAACTCATTAAATATTACACTGAGATCAATTCTAACTTAGTCTGGGAAAGAAGTGCTGTCTTTGAATGTGTTCAAAACTGAGCAACTGTGTATCAGTATCAAGAGATTTACACATAGTATTGTACCATTTGGTAAGAAGTCACAGGGTAAGTTCCTTTCCTGTGCTAAGATTCTTTGATACTGTAAGGCAAGCCCATATCAAGACTTCTTTTTCTTAATGTGCTTGTGCTCTATCAGTCAGGGTTCTCTAGAGGAACAGAACCGAAAGAATGAATACATATTAAGGGAATTTACTAGATTTTATTAGGCTTATTGGTGAATGAATGAATATGCGGGCAGGGGAAAAGAGGGGCAGTAATAGCAACAGGGTGATGAAATTGCCAGCAAGGTTTACAAACAGTGAAACCAAAAGCTTTTCTCTAGGACCTCCCATTTTCTAAGCTACCTACATTTGGGTGGGTTTTCCCTCTTCAGTTAACATGATCAAGAAAAGCTGTTCAAGGGGCTGGAGAGGTGGCTCAGGGGTTAAGCCTCTGCCTTGCAGATGGAAGGTCCTGAGTTGGGATCCTAGACCCCACGTCTAGACGCCAGGCAGAAGCGGGGGCGGCCTGCGTTTCTGGTCCTGGTAGGGCGGAGCCTGTGAATCCCAGGGCGGAGTAAACAAGGAGCAGGTGGAGGTGGTCCATAGTGGTTCCCAAATTCGTCCACACACACGCATAATTGAATACATAAATTAATTAATTTAAAAAAAAGAAAATCTATTCAAGAAAATCTACTACAGGTGCGTCCAGCAGTTTATCTCTTATTTGATTCCATAACTACCCAATCAACAACAAAATTAGCCATCAGAATAACTAAACCTAAAGAAATTGAGTCTTGAAGTACTTTTGTTTACTATAATTAGATTTCTAGTCTTCTTTAGTTGTACCATAAGAACCACTGAAGAAAATGAGTTAAAGTTGAATGACAGAAGCTCTCGTGTACTGTATTATCTGTATAAAGCAGGTGTTAGATATTAATTAGCATCTTGGGCAAGTTTGGTTAAGTTTTAGGACTACAGTGGAAAAAGTAATATGGGAAAAATGCCTCAGAAACACTATTTAAGTTCTACCTAAAACATTTTGAAATAGTAATATTATTTTGTTTTCTCTATAATGAATATTCTGTCTCCTAGACATTATATGAAACGGTAACTTAGAATATTATAATAGATACATGATTAACTACTGTTGCTCAAACAGAAGTTGTGTAGAGAAAGAATCTTCCTGTGTGGATAGAGTAACATCAGGAAAAAGAAGAATACATTTTTCATGGACAGAGACCTCCCCCTATGTCTGTATGTAGGTACTGGACTGTTTTGTAATCTGGCAATTTATTTAACCTACAAATGTAATCTTGCTTTCTCTTCCTAATGGATATTACAATAGCTAAAAGACTTGGTTTCTGTATGGAAGAACTTTGTTAATTGTACAATATTATCCCACTTTTAATTATTTGTGACATAAATTATTAGAAACAAACAAGAATTTTATATCCTATTTAAGAAGCCAGGTGTGGTGGCTTATACCTGTATTCCTAGCACTTGAGAGATGGATTTAGGAGGTTCAAGAGTTCAAGGCCCCGCTTCAGCCACTTTTAGATCATGACTTAACCAAAGTAGATCATAACCACTGTTAAACAGTAGAGTGGATCTAAATAATGATAATGACCTATACATTTCAAAAAGCTATGATTTTTTTAACGTTTTCACTTCAAAAAATGAATAGATTACTTGACTTTGATTTAAATATTATACAATGCATTACTGCACAATTTATTGAACTATCACATTACTTCATAAATGCATGTAATTTTGTATGATTAAGACATTAATTTAAAGGCTAGGAAAATAAAATGATCATGGGGCTGAGGAGATTGCTTAATCAATAAAGCGTGTGTTGTAAAAGCATAAAGATCTGAGTTCAGGTCCCTAGCACCCGTGTAAAAAACAGAAATGGCAGCCAAGTGTCTAATCCCAGCATTGGGGAGGTGTAGACAAGAGGATCTTGAGGCTTGCTGGGCAGTCTAACTGAATCAATCCAACTCCAAGTTCACAGAGAGACCTTGTCCCAAAAAATAAAGAGGAGAGCAATTAAGGAAAACACCCAACATTAACCTCTAGCTTCCCCACAAATGAACTTACCTACAGGTACACAACCAAATGAAAAAAAATCATGAGCTTACCTAAAAAACAAAGATTGGAAATACAGAAGTGAAAAAATGAGTGACTTTTCCTTTATGGTGTACTGGCTTTTCTTCTAAAGCGATTCCTCCCTTCCTCCCTTTTTTACTCCCTATCTATTGTACTTGACAGGATTCCCATCCCCCATGTTCAGGGCAAAGCTTCTGTTTACTGGCCACTGACCTCAGGCACTTAGAAAGCCCAAGTCTGATACCCACCTCTTGGAGATAGATCACCTCCCTCCTTCTCCCTTCCCAGAGAATTAGCCCTGTAGCCTTCATATAACTAGGTAATCAAAAACCTTTCCCATTTCCTTTCGTTTTAAAACTTAACAGTACTTGGGATCCAACTTAGGACTTTGCACACCCTTAAGCATGTGCTCAAACACTGAGCTGGGCCCTTAACCCTCTTTTCTTTTTTCTTCCTTTGAGACAGTTTCACCATGTAGCCTAGGCTGACTCTAAACCCACAGTTCTGCTTCAGCTTCTTGAGTGCTAGGATTACAAGTGTGCACCACCATGTCTGACTTTACACTTGTATGTGTGATCCTGGATTGTTCTGTCTCCTTATTGCTTTCCTCAGGGGTTTCCCACACTCCACCATCTAGGGCCAGAATTGCAGGCCATCTCCATTTCTTCTGGTCTTTTTACATGGGATCCAAAACTCAGGTCCTTTTGTTTTTGAGGCAGAGGCTTTTAATCTCTGAATTATCTTCCCAACCTTTTATACCTATTTTTAACAATAGGAAAGATACAATGCTCTTGTAGAATTCAGAATATTAAAAGTCTTTTCTGGTGGACCAGGGAGATAGCTGAGTGGGTAAGGTAAGGTGCCTACTAGCAACTTGACAACCTATGTTTGGTCCCAGAAAACTCACAGAGTAGGAGAGAACTGACTTCAAAAGTTGTCCTCTACTCTCTACCCATGCATCATAGCATGCATTATTTTTTCTTTTTTTTTTTTTAAGAGATTGAACCTAGAATCTTTTTTTTTAAATGTGTGTGTGTGTGTGTGTGTGTGTGTGTGTGTGTGTGTGTGTGTGTGTGTGTGTCAGAGGGCACTGTGTATTGCTGTGCAGACCAAAGGTGATTTGGGAATCATCCTGGATTGCTTCTATCTCCTTCTTGCTTAGCTCTGGAATTTCCCAGGCTCTACTCACCAAGGCCAGAAGGCTGCCATTTCCACCAGGGATCCAAACTCAGGACTTTCTATTTGCAAGATAGTCTTAACCACTGAGCCATCTCTCCAACCCCACAATTTATTTTTTTAAGTACCTTGTACTTTTATTTGGGAAAAGAAAAAATTGAACATTTTAGGTGGAACTTGGTTTAGCACTTGAATCTGTCATTCATTGTTTGGCATGTTAATTGATTTAAAAAATTAATACTGCGTAATAGAAAATGTGTCAAATCCAATCATTTAACCAAAGTGACTACAAATGTAAGAGTTATTTCTAATTTTTTGCTTTTTTTTTTCAGGAGATTTTGATGAATTCACTCAAGATAATAATGATATTATGTTGAAAAACATAGCTGATGACCTTCGGGATTGCCTGCCTTTAGAAACAATGCTTTCCTCAGAACATCTGGCCCTGCAAAAAGTAATGCATTAACAAAGTATGAATTTTCTAGTGGTGTCACTCAAGGGGTTTTCTATTAGTCCCCAACTCCACATCCTTTCTAGTCTAATTAGTTCTAAATTCAGCTTTAAGGGATTTTTCTTGTAATGCTTCAGTCAGTACATTCATTTCAGTCTTTAACCTTTGGACCAGTGCTGTTTATTTGACAACTGCTTTTTGAGAGATCAAGGGCCGATCTTGTATATTATTGTCCTCAACTTCTCTTTCCTGCCCTATTTCCCTCTTGTCCAGGATAAAGGTCACCTTTTATTTTCCGTCTGCTGCTGCATTGCATTTTCTTTTCTTACTCTTTTCCTATTTCTACAATTGGTTTGGGTCTTTTTTGCTTATAGTTTGTCAACTTTCCTCTATTCTAAAGTACAAGAGAGATATAGATCAGTATTGTTTTTTAAAATGAAGTTAATAATCTCTTCTTCACTCACTAATCTGCAAGACTTTTACTTTTATTTATTTATTTATTTATTTATTCTGGGGATTGAACCCATGGTTCACACATGCTAGGTAAGTACTTTACCACTGAGATATACTCTGCCCTGTTTACCTAGTAATTTGAAAATAGTCATCCTCCATGTTAAGGGAATTTAAGCCTACATATTCTTTGGGTATGTTTTTGTGCCTTTGGAATTTTTTTTCTCTTTTGGTTGGTTGGTTGCTTGTTTTTTTTTTAGAGACAGGGCCTGGCTCTGTAGTACTGGCTGACCTTAGAATCTTGTTTCAGCCCAAGGGCTGGATTTACAGGTGCTTGTTGCAATACCCAACTTAAATCCTGTATATTCTTAATAGTATTATGCATGTCATGAATAGTTAACAAGACTTAGAAAATACCTAGTTCCTCAGAGTAAATTTTCAAAGGAGGAGCGTAGAAGGTAATATAAAAATTGAGAAATAACTTATGATACAGTTTTGATATTATTAATAATGTCATGTCCTTATCAACAGCTTACAAGCTGCATTATATGAGATATATTCATCACTTATTGATAATAGACCCTGTTATAACAAATTACACTGTTTTTGTATTTTCTGTTTCTTTATGATCATTTTGCATTTCCTTGTTTAATTTCAACATGCTTATATGGTTTTTTGTGAGGGAGAAGGGCACAGATAAAATCTTTGGTACCTATATAGGATTCTTGATTATAAGTAAGGTAGAAAGATTTGGACTTTTTTTTAGCCACTTGCTATTCATTGCCAGGATCAATAAAGCTCTATTAATCATAAACCTGAAGTGTTTTGTTGGTTTTTTGAGATAGGCTATAATCCAAGCAAACACACAATTCACTGTCTAGCTCAGGCTGGCCTCAAACTAGAGGTACTCCTTCTGCCTCAGCCTCCTAAATTGAGATTACAAATTTTTTATATCATTTTAATTACTTGAAAAATTTTGACTTCTGAGCAAAGTTGACTTTCTATGTATTTTGATGGTAAATATTGTACATGAAAGACTCAAAGTTCTGGTATTATTAGTTTTAAGGTTTTTTTTCCCTCTTATTAGTGTAATTTCTATGGTGAAATCTGGACATAAATTTGTTCAAATTTATAGTATTTAGGGTAGGGAAAATAATCTAATATTCCTTTCAGCTAAAATCTTATACATATTTCTCAGCCATATTTTGTATCATTCTAAATTTTATTTCTTGTGTGTGTATGAGTGTGTGTGTATCGGGTATCATCTTGGATTGCTTTTATTTCCTTTTTGCTTCGCTCAGGCATTTCCCAGGCTCCACGTACCAGGATTGGAATGTAGGCTGACATCATTTCCACTTGGTATTTTTATGTGGGACCTGGGATCTGAACTCAGGACCTTCTGTTTGAGAGGAGAGTCATAACCCCTGAGCCATATCTCCAGCCTTTCTATCATTCTAGATAAAACAAAGTTATTAGTGTATCAGTAATAAAATGGCAGAAGAGCAGAATATGCAAAATCATCTTTCTGTGTCATTTTGGGCTCAAAATTTCAGTATGTGAGCCACTGGTGTTTTTGTTCTCCAGATACAGCAGCAGTCAGAACCCACAATTCACGTTGATGCATTCCTTTATGATGAAGATCTTGTTGATACATTATGTGAAGAAGGAAAAATGAGCCGGAACTACTGTACTGTGTGTGGCTCGCGCCAGACAGCACCTTTAGGTAGGTACTTCAGTTTGTAAAATTGATGAGTTTTTTTTGTTAGTTTTGTTTTTAATAATTGTCGAGGTTTTTTGTTTAATTCTTATTTGAGAGAAAGAAAGAAAGGGAGAGGTGCATGCATGCATGGCATGCTGCACAGGTAGAAGTCAGAGAACAACTTAAAGAAGTCAGTTCTCATTAAACCATGTGGGCTTCTGGGAACTGAACTCAAGTGCCAGGGTCATGAGTACTCGCTTTATCTACTGAGCTGTCTGGTGGCCCCAAAGCTGATTTTATATATACTCTTTCTTCCATATCATTCTTGACTATGCAACTTTATAACCAAACTATTGGACAGTTTTTAAAATAAAAGACCAACCTGGGGTCTAAAAGATGACACAGAAGTTAAAGGCTTGTGCCCACCTAAAGTACAGTTAGAGACTATATAGGAATATCGATAAAAGCTAGGCCACTTAATGTTTTATCTAGAATATGCTTTCACATCTAGAAATTGTTTAATCAGGTAGCAGCTCAAGTCCAGAAACTAATGAGAAACAACTGAATACAGTGCAACTGACTCCTTCATATACTGAACTCAGATGGATCTATAAATCATATGTTGGTTTATTGTCAGTGAGAAATGAAACTTCCAAGAGGGCTGAAGTGTTCTCCCTGTTTGACAAGTCAAGCAGTGATAAAATACTATTGGGTAAGCTTCAGCAGAGTCAGATAATCCTGAGGAAAGTTTATTAGTGCCTTGCTTAACTCAGTGAAACATCTCAACCCAAACTGAGCAATTCTAGTGACAATAAGTCTCCTACATCTCTGTCCCTCAGCTGCAGCACCTGTTTCCTAAACACAAAACTAGTGTGTTAACTCTTCTGTTAATATATTCTGTATTCAGAGCTGGGGAGATAGCTTAGTGGTTAAAGCCTTTGTCTAGCAAACGAAAGGACCTGAATTTGGATCCCTGGATCCCACATAAAAATTCTGAGTGTGGCAGCCCACATGTAGCCATGGAAAGCAGAGCTTGGGAATCCCCAGAGCAAGCTATGTAGTTAGATGTCATCCTTGGGTCTCTACAGTATACACACTCACGTGTATCCATGTACAGACCCACTCACCCATCTGCATGCATATACCCTGAGTGAATCTTTAGCAAGTACTTAAGATGATGGGGGTTTGTCTAGCTACAGGACACTAGTGGTAAATGCATCCCCAAGAAGAAACATCAATGTGGCAAGGATATGCCAGTGAAAATCCTAGGTAGATAAGAACTGACGATCAGGGCCCTCCTCTCCAGCAGTTACCTCTGAAACTTAGGTGCACCCTTTGTTCTCTTCCAGGAGATTGGCCTACCTGCTTCTGTTTAGTTGCCGCTTCTGTTATTTCTGACTACGGTTTCCCTGCTTCTCAACCTTCATATTATGTAGGACATAATATTTTGAGTTATAAAAGAAAACCAGACTCAGGCTGTGATAGAACTTGGAATGCTAAGAGGACAGGAGGGTCCCAGTGGGAATTCTTAATCCATTCCACAGTACATGTTTTAAGTTGGTCAAGACTGTCACACACTCCCACAGATGGTCATTTCACTGGTAGTTGCTGTCTATGCAGTAACGTGGTATTTTTAAGATTAGCTCTGAGATAATAGTGAGAAAGTCAGAGAGCATGGAAGAGAGAAAACTGTCCCAAGTAGCAACAGATTACAGGGAGAAGAGGAAGGAGAAACCCAAAACATCCCAAACAATAGCAGGTACACAGGAGATAGGGAAAGTCATCCAAATAGCTAGTCCCTAGAGGCCTTTCAAGTGTCAGACTCAAAATTTGTACTCAGACTGAATAAATACAATTTTTTAAATGCATATGTGCATGACTATGCACATGTGAGCTCACGCAAGTCACATTTTGCATTTGGAGGTCAGAGGACAACTTTGATGAGTCAGTTTTCTTCCACCTTGTTGAAGCACAGGGTCTTTTTGCTACTGTGCCAGCTTGCAGCCAAATGTCCCTTCGCCCTCCCTTTGCATTATAGGAGTAAAGATTTTGCAGACACATCACTGGTTCTATTTTGTTTGTTTGTTTGTTTGTTTGTTTAAACTGGATTCCATAGATTGAACCCCGCTTATCAGGCTTGTGTAGCAAGCACTTTTACCTACCCATGTTCTAAGCCCAGTTGTTTGTTTGTTTTTTTAAATAAACCCTGAATGACTTTCATTGATGAAGAAAAAAAAAATAGGAGAGCTGACAAGCTTGCAAGGCACTAGTATGCAAGCCTAACAACCTGAGTTCAATCCCCAGAATCCATGTAAAGATAAAAAGAACCCGCTCCACAAAGTTGCTCCCTTATCTCCATACATGGACAGTAGTCACATATGGTAAATAAGTGTTTTTTTTAAAATTAAAGATGGAAAAACATGAAATATGCTTTATAGAAAAGAGTTAGAACTAACTGTAATTGTTAGTAATCACAAATTATTTGATGTCCACTCTGTTCTTCTTCTCCAGGATTTATTTCTCATTCCTTCTCCCTCATGGAGTTGAAGTTCATTTATCAACATGTACTCCCTGATCTATCTGGAAAAGTCTTGGTTGATGTCGGCTCCAGACTTGGCACAGTCCTTTATGGGGTAAAGTCAGCTTGTGGACATACTCAGCATTTGGAAAATACTTTCTTCTGCTAGCAACAGCTTTGTCTGCCACCATCCAAGGTGACAGCTTGGCTTCATTTACTAAAGTAGCAGGATAAGATTAAAATGGGATCCATTGACAGATTCCTAAACTCTACTTGGTGGTAATAACTGAGTTTGGAATTTCAAAGACTAGTTCTTTGATTTCTTTTACTGGTTTATCTCCACAACACAAATGTAAAACAGCATCTCCGCCTTGGTTTTGTTGTGATGGTTTTGTTTTGTTTTGTTTTGTTTTTTTGAGACAAGAACTGTGGCCCATTCTGGTCTGAAACTCACTGTGTAGCTGAGAATGACCTTGAATTTATCCTCTGCCTCAGCCTCCAAGTACTGAGGTTACAGACTTGCTACCTTACCTGGCTTCTTTGTACCAATTAAATTAAATATTACACTGAACTTTGATAAGAACTCATAAAATTGACAAATTTGCTTGACCGAAGAAATACCTGTATGGGCGTAACAGGTAAGTTAATGCCTTTGGGTCACTAGTTCTCCATCTGTAAATGAACCCAGTAAGTGATGTCCAAGGATACACTTTGCTTTCAGTTTTCTGTATAAAACTTGAACATACATGTTTGTTTCCAAAATACCAGTTCAATGTGGCTCTTGTTTTAAATTCAAGTCTCCCCCCCTCCTAAATTCAAGTCTTGAGGGCTGGAGAGATGGCTTAGGGTTAAAACTCTGCCTGGCAAGCAGAAGGTTCTGAGTTTGGATTCTAGGTCTCACATAAAAATGTCAGGGGGAAACTGTAGTGGCCTGCACCTCCAGTCCTGGTGGGCAGAGCCTGGAAAATCCCTGAACAAAGTAAAGTCACCCTTATTCCTCCACAAGAACACACAGTGCCCTCGGATACACACACACAATAATAAATAAATAAATAATATTAAGAAATTCAAATCTTGAGAACTTCTAATGCTCTTAAAATGTTTTATCAGAAAGCTCAAATGTGGTTCCTGGTTGTCATTAGACTCATTAAAACGGGGCTAAGAGCAGTGCAGGCTCCTGCCAGAAACAGGTTCTATTACTTCCCCCATATTGTTGCCTATTTGCCTGCAGAAACAATTAACTCTGTAATGCTTGGTTAAGTTTTTGGTGTTTACCTTTATTCTGTAAATAGAAAATGTGCAATTTGGTGACTTTTGATGCTAATTCTTCTTGTTCTTTGGCAGAGGTTGTTATTGTTTGTTTTGGGAGGGTTGATTTTGTTCACCATGGTTTGTCAGTGCTAGTCAATTCTCTGACTTGTTCAAAAAATATAATACTGGGCACAGTAGCATATACCTGTAATTTCAACATGCAAGAGACTGAAACAGAATTCCTAGTATGAGACCATTTGGCCTACCTAGCAGGACCCTATCTCAAAAGAACAAGAAGCATACAAAAATGTAGTGTTAAACAATTATGGATATGGTGTCATTGATAAATTTAAATATTGGCATTAAAAATTAAAATTGGCATTTCTTACCATAGTATACTATGGTCACTGATCAGTCAATACAGAATTTCTGAATAGCTACATGTGTACTTTTAAGTATATTCTAAAAATCTATGACAGAACTACAGATACATTTGTATTTTACGTGTTTACAGGAATTGGACAAGGTGTGCATGCCGGTAATAACAGCACCATTGAGGTACAATCAGGAAGGTCAACCTGGGCTTCATAAGTCTCTCATAAAAGGGAAAGAAATCAACTTCAAATGATAAACAAATACCTGACTACTTGACCTTTCTTTCCACATTATTTTTGTTACTACAAAGCACCACGTTCATGCCGTACATACCTCAGACCACCTTTCTCCAGCGTCAGATCCTGCATGATTTTCTACCGTTATTTCCTACAGGATACCTCCTTATGAGCTTTCCCATACTATGATTTCTCCCAGGAATTGCTAGGGTTGAGTATTCCACTCAACAGAGATTTAATCTTTAATTTTTTTTTTATTTATTCAATTGTGCGTGTGTGCATATGTATGTGTGTGCGCGTGTGTATGTGTGTGTGTGTAGAACCACGGACGAATTCGGGAACCACCATGGACGCCTCCACCTCCTTCTGCCCCGGGATTCACAGGCTCCGCCCTACCAGGACCAGAAGCGCAGGCCGCGCCCCCCCATCCCCCCCCCCCCCCCCCCCCCCCCCCCCCGCCCCCGCTTCTGCCCGGCGTCTATACGTGGGATCTAGGATCCGAACTCAGGACCTTCCGCCTGCAAGGCAGAGGCGTAACCCCTGAGCCACCTCTTCAGCCCAGAAATTAATCTTTAAAATATAGCTGAATAATATAAATTCATAAGCTACAATCAAAGACCTGCTCTAAATGAATGAAATTCTGGGAGTTTTTAAAAAGTTTAAATTTTTTATATATATATTTTTTTTTCTTTATGTTCTTGAGAAAGAAAACACAGGCACTTGTATGCATGACACATGGGCGGAAGTCAGAGGACAGCAAATAGAAGTCACTTCTCTTGTTCCACCATGTGAGCTTCCAGGGATTGAACTCAGATCGTCAGATTTGCAGTCGCCTTACCCACTGAGATTTCTCACTGGCCCTAAAGTTTGACTTTTTAAATTTCAAATAGAACTAAATGTACAGTTAAAAGTTAATTCATTTGCATCATAATATGTCTTCCTATTGTAGGGCTACCTTTACAGTTCAGCAGTGCAACTCTTTGGAGTAGAAGTAAATGGAGATTTTTGCCAGTTGCAAGAAATGGTCATAAAAAAATACCAATTCAATGACAGAATAAAGGTACTTTTAAAAATATATTTATATTTATTACCGTTTATGTATCTTAACTAATCTTTATTGTTTTCTAACCTATTTTTAGTTGCTGGTGTATAGAGAAAGTTTGAGTTGTTAAAAGATTTTCTTTTATTTTCTCTATATCAGATACAGTTTTAGTAATAACAGCATTTGAAGAGGTTGACTATCAGTGTGTTCAATTAAACTTAAAATGTTGAAAATAAAAAGAATTGTAGTGCTGACAGGGACCTATCTTTTTAACAAGCTTTTGGGACATAGTATGATGTCACCAAATATTGGTTCATGGAGAATGATATCTTGGGTTAGGTTAGAGCAGGTTTTCTTTTTTCCTACAAAGAGGAAAGATAACAAAAGGAATGTTTTGAGATAATGCAGTAATCCTTATCATTTCACTATATGCTGAGAACAATCTGAAATTGAAAAGTGTCTCAAGATTAAGGCTCAAGTCTTCTCCTTTTTCATGGAAGGTAATAAATTTATTCCCTCTCCTAACCCTAATCTCCTGATCCTCATCTTAGAAACACAGTGAATTCATCATCCAGTAATAAATTCATAGGTGAAACCCAGTTGTAGAGCACTTGTCCAGTGTGCACATAGCCCCAGGTTCAATCCCCAACATTGCAAGCAAGCAATCAATATGTAGGTTTTATTACTACCCCTTATCCCACATAACAGTAATATTTATTTAATTGAAATTGAACTTTAAATATTAATACCTAAGAATTGTAGTTCATAAATGATCAGTTAAATCATAAATATCAATTTAAAATGATGATTAAAGGTATGTAAAGGTGTTTGTACTTTTGAGGATTTTTTTTAACCACTTTTCAAAAGAAATTACACAGATAAGCACCCACTTACATGCTTTTCCTGGTTATGCCTGCCTGACTACCATTAGCAATTGTAGAGTTTAAAGCTCTTTTTTTTTTTCTTTCCTAGAGCTAGCTATTAAACCCAGAGGCTCATGTATACTAGGCAAGCACTCTTAACATACATATTGCCTGAAAAGTAAATAGACTGTGTTGCAGTTCACCCGCATGGTTGCTGATAAATGACCATCAGATAGCTTAAGGGAACAAGGGGTTTATTTTCTTACTGATAGTCCGGTTTCAGTTTATAGTCCATCTTGACAGGAAAGCATGGACTAACACCATCTCTACATAATGGTCGAGAGAGGAAGGATCCTTACTTGCCAGACCAGCATGTCTGGCTAAGTGTACACAAGGATGCCAATTCTCTCAACCAGCTCTTGGTGATTTATTCCAGGGCTTAATCCCACCCACCATAGGCTGGACTTTCTCCATTAGCTAGACAATCTCCACGTTCGCTCTGGGCTTAACTCAATTACTCAACAAATGTGCCCAGAGCTCAAATCCTCCACTGTCAAGTTGACGCCTATGCCTAACCATGACAGACTGCTTACCCACTGAGCTATCTGGCCAGCCCTAAAAAACTTTTTTTATATCATTTTGTGACTCTTGGAAACTTTACCAGTTTCCTACAGGAAAACATTGGATTGAGGAACTCTAAAAATCAACAAAAACCTTTTCTCCTTAGTTTTAATAGTGCTTACTGAAATCAACTGCCCTCCTCACTCACTCTTTGCTGCTACTTCTTTTTATTTTTTTTTTAATGGAATGCTTCATGAATTTGTGTTATCCTCGTGCAAGTGGGCCTTGCTAATTGTCTCTTTATTGTTCGGATTTTAGTATATGTGCTGCCGAAATGAGCATCCTCTTTGCTTCTTTGTTTTCCATTTTCCTCATCCTTCTTGATTTATATCTTTTTTAAGACCCTACATTGTCAGTAAAGTTCAGTGTCAGTAGTACATGAACATATGACTACGTTTGGTCACCAACTTGACCTGTAAGACCTATTGTCTTGCTGTCTTCCTTTAAACTTCTCTCATTCCTATTCCTGGTCTTGGCTTATTCCTTTGGCACTGCAGATTTTTTTCCATATTACTGTAGTGCAATGTATATAAGTGTATTTGTTGTGTCTCATCCATCGTGATGTATGTCCCTGCAAAGTATCTTGCATATATGTAAAAGGTGCCATTAGGTATTGATTGAGTTGAGTTTGGCGGTCTTATGATTTTGTGCACTGCCAGCAATCCCAAGTTTTTTTAGGGTATTTTCAGGATGTTGAGATCACTTCTTTTGGCTGCCATAATTGATCCAATCTGAATGGTGGAAGACTAAAGGAAGAAAGATGAGCAGGGAAAGGAAGAGTTATGAGAAATCAGTGACTACTATATAAATCTATGTCATATCTAAGCACATGTTTATAATGTTAGAAATTGACTGACTTGCTTCTTTGTGTTGAGAATTTTGCCAATGCTATATTAAGAGGCTTGAGGTCAGCTAAATTTAAAGTATTTTTAAATGTTTATTACTTTAAAAAGAAATAATGTTTTCAAAAATAAATCCTCATAACAGCCTTAATATTACAAAGTAAACTTTTTTTTTCTCTTTTTATAACAAAAGTTAGGGGTTGGAGAGATGGCGCGGGGTTTAAAATCGTTGCCTCAGAAGCGAAAGGACCTGAGTTTAAATCCCCAGATCCAACATAAAATGCCGGACAGAAATGGCATCAGCCTGTACTTGGATGTGTGTGTGTTTTTCCTGTGAGTTGGGGTACAAGAGTATACTTGTGTGTATATCACTTGCGAGTGATATAAAAAATCATCCTGGTTTGTTTTTCTACTTTATTGCTCGCTCTGAGAATTCTAGACTCTGTCTTCCAGAGCTAGAATTACAGACCACTACCATATCCACCTGGCATTTTTTTAATGTGGGATCCAGGAATCCAAACTGAAGTCCTTCTAATTGTGGGACAGTAGCCCCTGAGCCATCTTTCCAGCCCCTTATTTTGCTGTCAAGCAAAGAAACGTTTCCTCTTGTGGTCTGTGGTCTATAAAATACAGTCTGTTTTTTAAGGTATATACTTTTTTAATGAAATCTTTTGCTTACTTTTTGGGATAGTTAATACATTCAAGTGAATTTTAGATTAAATTGAACATAAGTGTATATGACAGTTTGGGGAATCTGTTTGTCTACCTTATATCTATAAATATAGACTTTTTTTGCTGTTCTTTCTGCTGATCTCTAACTACTTCTGGACTAGTCCACTTGAGCTCACTTGATCTTTGAGTTCTTTTTTTAATATCTATTTATTTGAGAGAGAGAGAGAGTGTGTGTGTGTGTGTGTGTGTGTGTGTGTGTGTGTGTGTGTGTGTGTGTGTAATCCATGTACACAGGAGTCCTAAAGGAATGCTTGTTACCTTCCCCCTCATTGTGACTTTTGGACTATCAAAACAGTGAGCCCTGAGAATCTGGAATTTTTCTAGGAATCTCACAGTAGGAAAAGAGAGAGGGAGCTCACAGAGTATTGAAAAATTGTCAGATGTTGTGCCAGCCACAAGAGGAATTTGTCTATCTAAAGAGACTTCCCACAGCTCTGACAACTTGCCAGACCACCTTGCAGAATAGCAAGCAAAATGTGCCTCAAGCAGTACTGCTTGGTTATGTACATCTCTTGCCTTCCACTTAAACTTTACTCTCATGTTTGGATTCCGAAAACAGACTTTGGGTTGACATTCTGTTTCCCAATATGGCCATATTAAGTAAATTTTCTTCCTCTGCTTTTCACTATTCATTTGATTTTTTTTAATTGATTTATTAAGGGTGAGTGATAGAACAGGCACAGGCCATATCATAAGGTTAGTAACAAGACGAGGCATGTGCACGCATGCATAGAGCTAAGAGCATAACTTGCAGAAGTCAATTCTCTCATACCTTGTGAGCCCCAGGAATTGAACTCCTATCACCATGTTTGCGAGCAGGCACTGTACTCAACTTGCCAACTTTACCTATATAATTTCTGTATGGTCCCATTTGACTATGTAAATCAAGACAGCTACTCTACTTTCTTTATGAAAAAGTAACTAACGTAGAGAATAAACGTACTTGATCAACTAACTTAGAGAATAAACATACATGATGTGAACCTAGAGACTACACTTTGAAATCTAGTGATATGGTGGGGAAAGCTGAACAGATAGTTATGAAACTGTAATTGTGTAATTGTGTCCAAAGCAAATAAATCTTTGCATGTTTACAGTTTTCACTAGATACTAAATATCTCTTAGTAGGCCTCACAATATCAGGGATCAAGCAGGTAGTTTATATGTGGTTACTTGATACCACATGCTCATTCTCTTCCATGAACTCCTTCTTCAGGTGCTTCATGCAGACATCTGTACCCAGGGTTCTCTTCTGCAACTTGCTGATGTCATTATAATGAATAATGTCTTCGAATATTTTCTTAATGAGGCAGAGCAGGCCAGGTATGTTATCTACTAAAGCAAAAAATCTTGTTTTTAAAATATTTTCAACAATTTATGAGAAGAGTGAAAAAAATCTTAGCTTTTGTTTGTTTGGTTGGTTAGTTGATTGGTTTGTTTTTTACGTGTGTGTCTGTCTGTGTGTCTGTCTGTGTGTGTGTGTACTAGATGACACTTGAGTGTGTCGCTGGTGGAGGCCCAGGATGACAATGGAAATAATCCCATCCCAGATTGCTCTATCTCCTCATTCCTTTGTTCTGGGTTCCCCAAGCTTCACCTTCCAGGGCCAGAATTGTAGGCCATCAATATTTCTGCCCATCATTTTACTAGGATCTGAGGATACGAACTGAGTTTCTTTTGCTTGTGAGGCAAAGGTTTTAACCCCTCAATCATTTCCCTCATTTTCGTATTTTATTATAGAAATGTGTTAAATGTGGGACAAAAATTAATCAAAAACATTGTCTGATTTTGTAAAGTCAGATACAAAACGATAGCACAGCTCCTGCATTGCTTGGGATGCCATTCAATTGCCATTCCCACTAGTTCTTTACACATATTCTTGCTGCTTCAATTTTCTTTTCCATAAATAATTCATGTCATTATCCCATCATAAAGTAACAGCAATTAGCCAAGGCTTAAAATGAACATAAAGGAAAGTACGAGGATATTAACATGGAAAACAGTGAGTTGTTATTTTGCAGTTTTAGGGATTGAACTCAGGGCCTTGTATATGCTAGCAAATGTTCTACCTCCTAAAGTAATAGAAAGACTAGACAATCTGTATGTGGTCTCTTTTCCGACTTCCTGCCATATTCGATGCTTTGTGGCCCATCATAACCCATGTATCAGGTCCTCTAATTAAAAATCCTTGTAGTCTGACTGGGCAGGCTTGCTGATTCCTTACTTTTCAAAGCAGCACATAAGTACTGTAGATGTACAAGAGTTCCTTACACATGGCCTTAAAACAGAAACTACCAGTCAGTCAGCACGGCTTCACAGTAAGGTTTCCACTATAAGCATGCATCACCTCCATGGCAGCTTTTTGCCTTGCAAACTTAATGACAACTAGCCAAAATACTGTGTAATGATTGGAGAATGAAATAGTATCGGTTTGTGTTTTATAAGTTGAAAGAAAAATACCTTAAACTCTCTGGAGATTAATTTTAGAAAGATTTTGGATGTTGAATGATGACAGCTGTTGGTGAGCTACATAAGTAAGCATTGCATATTTGAGTTGTTCAAAAACTTTCTTGGTACATTCATTCGTAAACTCTACATGATTCACTGAGTAAGTATTGGCTCACGTGCCATAATTTTATCACTTCTACATTAGGCCAATGAAATTCTAAATATGAACCTCTTGTGATTAATTATCTTCTTTGAATATACAGCCACAAGTTTGGAAGGTAAGTAAGCCATTGGTATTAGATCATTTCCCTATAATTCTATTTTGTTACTGCAGAATAGCATAAAAGAGAATAAATGGTTTAGCATATCTCCTCTGAAAACTTGTAATACCAGTCAGAATCTATAGGCAGGTAGGCATTAGCATGAAAAAAAAAATTCAGAAAAGACCGGAACCTCAGAATAAATTAGATTTCATTCTATGGCAAGATCTCAAGAGTAATTTTTATCATAAAAATATATCTCTGAGCTGGTAAGATGGTTCAGCACATGAATACTTGCTACATAAGCTTTACGACCTAAGTCTGATCTCTGAAGCTCAAATAAAAACCTTCATGCAGCAGCCCACGTATGTAATCCCAGCACTCCTACAAGGAGTTGGTAGAAACATGAATCAGCCTGTGGACTTGCCAGACTACAGTACACAGCACAGCAGCAGAAACAGCAAGAGAAACAAGGTATGTAGAGAGAATTCACTCCCAAGATTGTCCTCTGACCTTCATACTGTACATACAAATTTTAAAAAAATTAATCTCTGTTCTTTCTGTAAAAACAGACCTATTAGAGTGATAACTGGGGAGGAAAAAAGACCCTTACAGCCCCAGGATGATGATGCATACCTATAACCTTAGCACTTGGGAGTTGGAGGCAAGATCAAGAGTTCAGGCCAGCTGTATAACTTGCTTTGAGGCAGCCTGAGTTGCATGAGACCTGTCTAAGAAAGAAAAACAGAAAGAGGAGAGAGAGAAGCTCAGTTTCTTTAGTCTTAAGTAGACTCCTAAAAAAATGTATCGTTTTGGGCTGGAGAGGTGGCTCAGGGGTTAAGCCTCTGCCTTGCAGGCGGAAGGTCCTGAGTTCGGATCCTAGACCCCCCACGTATAGATGCCAGGCGGAAGCGGGGGTGGCCTGTGTTTCTGGTCCTGGTAGGGCGGAGCCTGTGAATCCCGGGGCAGAGTAAACAAGGAGGAGGTGGAGGCGTCCATGGTGGTTCCCGAATTCGTCTGTGGTTCTACACACACACACATACATACACACACGCATACATGCACAATTGAATAAATAATAAATAAAAAAATTTTTTAAAAAAATGTATCGTTTTCTGAAATCACAGCAGAACAACAAAATAACTTTAGTCCAAATATAGTGACATTTATTATTGAGATTGAGCACTGTTGAGTATTGTTGGCCTGAGGAAAGGAACATTGTTATTTTGTTAATAAGTTTTGAAACTCACTAAACCTGCAAGTCATTGCTATAACTAAAATGAGTGTAAATGATCCTACGACCCACTTGCCCCATCAGAAGAACATGTCCCTGCATTGCTTCCTCACATTGCCCAGTGGTGTGGTGTCTCGAGATCCTACATAGTATAGAAATCCAGCACATAGCTAGCTAGCCTAAGAGTTAAGCAGAACTGGTCAAATACTGCCCTATGACACACACACGTGCACACAGGATCCCATTGTTCATTAGAACTGGCCATTCTTGCTAAACTCTGGTGCCATGTCACACTGGAAGTCCTTCTAAAATACTAAAATCTAAAATACTATAGATAATCTACATGAAGTGTGATTTCACTCTTTTAAATGGCTATCTCCGTATCACATTCATTGCTAGTCTTGTTTCTGGCCTCTGTGTCCTCTGTTTTCCCAAAACTTTTCAACCCAAAAGCTAGCAGCTCTAGCCCTGTTCCAGGCTATAGGACAGTTTTCATGTGCTTCATAAAGAAATTCTGGATTTTAGCTGCTTTGTTTCTGAAAATGGACAGTATTTTGCAGTAACCTGCATCTCCTGCCTATTAATCTCTGTACTTAACCTCATAATTTTGCTAACGTCCCTTAAGGAGCTGGAAAATTTATCAATTTTTACTGTATTGCTGCAGTTCTGTTTCCTATGGGTAAACATTTCTGCCCTCTAGATTTCTAGATATTGCCTATATTTTCTTTTGTTGTCCTCATTTTGAAGGAAAAAAAAGTAGTGTCTAGTAACATGTCAGTCTTGCTTATCTTAGCTTTGTTTTCCACTTGACTAAAAGAAACATTGATGTGGGCATAATTTGGATTCAGTTTTTCCTTCGTTTGCTTTTTTTTTTTTAATTTTTTATTATTATTTATTCAATTGTGTATGTGTGCGTATGTGCATATGTATGTGCGCGCGCATGTGTATATTTGTGTGTGTAGAACCACGGACGAATCGGGAACCACCATGGACACCTCCACCTCCTTCTGCCCCGGGATTCACAGGCTCCGTCCTACCAGGACCAGAAGCGCAGGCCTCTCCCGCTTCCGCCTGGCGTCTATACGTGGGATCTGGGATCCGAACTCAGGACCTTCCGCCTGCAAGGCGGAGGCTTAACCCCTGAACCACCTCTCCAGTCCTGTCTGCTTTTTTTTTTAAATACCTTTTTAGTATACAATTTTGGGTTCTCAGCAAGTTCACTCTACCCTTGCACATAAGTCTCTACCTTTATCACTCCCACCAGAGTGGTATGCTAAAACTGATGGATATGAGACACACCTCAATCATTACAGATCTATAGTTTCAGTAGTATTCATTACTGATGAAGATTTTTCATATTTGGACAAACGTATAATTACATAGTACATCACTACTAAACATCAAAAATAGTGCCAATGATAAGACCAGTGGTTGTTGCAGTTACTCTACATGTCACTGATACATTCGCGACCAAACAAGGGAGCAAAGGGGGGTTAGTTTTGCTTACAATTCTCCATTAAAGTTCAAAGTCCAGCTTGGCAAGAGACTTCATATCAGCACCAGTAGCTAAAGGAATGTGCCACACCATATCCACAGGAATTGCTTAGAGGGGCAGAACCTCACTTGTCAGTTGGAAAGTCTGGCAGAATATGTTAAAGTAGGCTAAACTACTAAACCAGTCTTTCTTAACTTACCCAGGAAATGGTTCCACTTCAGGCTGACTTAGTCAGGCTTGCCTAAACTAATCAGTTCTTCACAGATGTGCCCAGAATTCAGCCTGTCTTCACCTTATCAAGTTGACACCTATAACTAATACAGTTGTCAACGTGACACCTATATTTAACTATTACAGAGGTAAAGATGCTTAGGCCTGAGTTCCAACACCAGAATCCATGGAAAGGTAGAATGAGAATTGACTCCATAAAGTCCTCTGACCTCCACACATGCTGTGGCAACCTTGTGAACTTTACTTATGTGCACATCATACAAAAGAAGGAAGGGAGAGAAGAATTGAAAAGACTTTGTTAAACATAAACACTTAAATGTATCTTTTTTTTTTCAATTGTGCATGTATGTGTGTGTGCATCTGTGTATGTATGTGTGTAGAACCAGGGACAAACTCGGGAACCACCATGGACCACCTCCACCTCCTTGTTTACTCTGCCCCGGGATTCACAGGCTCCGCCCTACCAGGACCCGGCGTCTATACGTGGGGTCTAGGATCCGAACTCAGGACCTTCCGCCTACAAGGCAGAGGCTTAACCCCTGAGCCACCGCTCCAGCCCTTTTTTTTTTTTTTTTTTTTTTTTTTTTTTTTTTTAAGCATCAAAGATTTTCATTGTCCTCAGACTCCCCTGAACTCCTCACCTGTTCGTCCTCCTCTGGCAACCACTGATCTTTTTACCAGCTCTGTAATTTTCCCTGTCCAGGACAATCCTTAGTCCTTTCAAAAAGGTTCTTTGACTAGAAGTAAGCATTTAAGGTCCTTCCATGTCTCCATGACTTGAGACCTCATTTTTTCATGCTGAACAGTATACAGTTCTGGATATATCATAATTTACCCACTCACCTACCAAAGGATATCCTGGTTATTCCAAGTTTACACAATTATGAGTAAAATTGCAACTTACAGATTTTTTTGTGAAGACATGTTTTCATCTCCTTTGGGTAAACAGCAAGGATCACAAATGCTGGATTGTGCACTTAAGAATATATGTTGTTTGTTTGTTTTTGAGGCAAGGGCTCTTACTCTGTAGTCCAAGCTGGTAGCCTAGAACTCACTATGTAACCCAGGATGACTTCAAACTCCCTCTTTTTTTTTTTTGAGTGTTGGGATTATAGGTATGTCCCACCACTCCTGGCTCAAGATTATATTTAGTTTTATAAGAAATTACCAAACTGGGCTGGAGCTATAGCTCTGAGATAGAGAGCTTGCTTGCCATGCTTAAAGCCCTGGGTTTAATCCCCAGAATGAGAACCATCTATTCTGATAAGTATGAAGTAACATCTGAGTGCTGTTTTAATATATCTGTTTTTAATATGTGCTAGAACCTGGGAGTATATCAGCCATAACATAAGGAAGCAAGGATCTTTATTGGTGACAGTCCCAAGTCTTGAAGATGCTCTCTCAGGTCTCCAGGTATGTAACCACTTCTGTTTTGTATTGTTAGGAGTTTTTTGGTTTTGTTTTTACTCTTGTTCTGGGCATTAAACCTAGGGCTTTGTGCATGCTAGGAAAAGCCAGTACTACTGATTCAAAGCCCGAGTGCTCCATCTCTTTCTTATCAAAACTTGTGCTTTTTTTCTATTAGCAGTTACAATATTCTAGATATGTTCTATCTGAAATAGTGGTGGATAGTAGAAAGAACTTACTGCATAAGTGCTGGTTTCTTGGTCTTTTAAATACTGTAGTGTAATTCCTATCTGCATATAAATTCTCTTGGTTCTGGGCTGGTTCATTTCCCAGTATTGCCAGCAAGAAAATGGAAAAAAAAATATTTTGTGCTGGGGAGATAGATGGCTCATTTAGTAAAGTGCTGATTATGCAGCATGAAGACCAGAGTAGAAGAAAGCTAAAAAGTAGGACTGGTCTGGGCTGAAGGGATGGAGAGCTCAGGGGTTAAGCCCATACCTGTCAAGCAGAAGTTCCTGCTATCAGATCCTGAATCTCACATTTTAAAAAAAAAAAAAAACACCTGCACTTCCGACCTTGGAAGTTGCAGCCTACAAACTCCAGAACAAAGCAAAGAGGTAGAGCAATCCAGGGTGATTCCCAGCATCACTCTTGAGCCTCCACAGGCACACACAGTGCCCTCTGATACAGAAAATCACCCAGGCACATATGCCAAAAAACAAAGAAATAAATAATCCCTTGCTTCTCTTCACAATTTTTGATAGCTGTGGGGTCATAAGTTTAGGTTAATAAACACCAGTAAATGTTGACAATCGTCTTAGAGCACCCGCATCAGAGCTTGAGTAGTAACACACCTGTAGTCCCAGCCACATGGGAGACTGAAACTGGGAAGATCCCTTGGGCCCAGTAGTTGGAAACCAGCCTGGACCACAGATGCCTCGCCCAAAAAATAAAACTAAATTTGCAAATAAATACCCACATCATAACTTCATCCCGTAGAACATAAGAAGCAAAGTTAGCAGACAAGACAATGCGTGCCTGTGGTACCTGACATGCTAGAGCTATTGAGGCAGGAGAATTGAGAATTCCGTGCCAGTCTGGGCTGTGTATGGAGGCCTTGACACACAAAATGCAGGGGCTTTTTTGCAACGGAGAGTTTAAGAATTTCACAATCAAACAAGTAGGACTGTGTTCTCTGTGCAGTTTGATCTTCTAAGTCAGTTGGAAATCTTTTTTTTTTTTTTTTTTTTTAATCTTTATCTGTAGGCTCTCAAGTGCCAGGGTTATAGGTGTGGAGACTTCCACAATCATGTCTTTTTCCCTGGTGTCATGGTTAGGCACAGGTTGACTGTTGAGGGTTTGAGCTCTGGGCACATTTGTAGAGAATTAGTAATTGAGTTAAGCCCAGAGCAAACCTGAAGGAGATTGTCCAGCTGATGGGGTAGGCCCAGCCCATAGTGGACGGGACTAAGCCCTGGAATAAATCACGGAGAGGTGGTTGAGAGAGTCTGCATCCTTTTGTACACTTGACCAGACATGCTGGTCTAGCAAGTAAGGATCGTCCCTCTCTCAGCCATTATGTGGTGATGGTGTGGCCCCTGGTGTTCGTGCATGCTTTCCCGTCAAACTAGATTAAGAACTGTAACCAGTAAACTTAAGAGAAAATAAACCCCTTGTTCCCTTATGCCGTTTGATGTCATTTATCAGCAACTATACAGGCTGACTGCAACACCCAGATTTCCCATACAAAAGAGAGCTGAATTTAATAATAAAAATTCAGCTTATGGTACTGAACCTAAACAGCAAGGTTGACCAGTATTTTTAAAGCTCTTTTAGATTCTCAAGTAAAAGATACTATTTTATTTAACACAAAACAATGTTATCATTTTCTTTTTATGCTGGGGTGGGGTGAAGGCACTTGTGAAGGTCAGAAGACAACTTTGTGGAGTTTTCTCCTTTCACCTTTACTTCCATTTTGGGATTGAACTCAACCTTGGAAGGCGAGCACCTATACCCACTGAACCATCTCTCCAGTTTAGTTTGTCGTTTGCTTTAGTGTAGTTTTTCTTGTAGATAAGCACTACCAACTTTCTTCCTTTAAAAATGATGATTATCAATAATACCTTTTATATTTTAATAACCATTTGAATTATAAAAGTAATTTGAAGAAATCCAGAGATGCATAAGGAAAAATAATAATCTCAATTACCCCCTTCATTTCTTCATTGTTAGAATCATACCCCATGTTGCAGTTCGTCTGCATGGTTGCTGATAAATGACCATCAAATGGCTTAAGGGAACAAGGGGTTTATTTCCTTACAACAGTCCGTTACAGTTCTCATTCTAGCTTGACAGGAGAGCATGCACTAACACCAGGGCCTAGGGAACTGGCCACACCATCTCTACATAATGGCTGAGAGACGGACAATCCTTACTTGCCAGACCAGTATGTCTGGCCAAGTGTACAGAAGGATACCAACTTCCTCAACCAACTCTTATTCATCTGTTCAGGGCCTAGTCCCACCCACCATGGGCTGGACCTTCCCCATCAGCTAGACAATCCCCTGCAGGTTTGCTCTGGGCCTAACTCAACCACCAACTGTCTACAAATGTCCCCAGAGCTCAAACCCCCAACCATCAAGTTGACACCTGTGCCTAACTATAATACCCCATCAGAGGTAGGTTCTACCATGAGTTTACATATTCAAAGAAGTAGACCTTTTGAAACATGTCATTCATTTATATTGTAATTCTCATATATACACTTACATATATAACTTTTTAACTAAAATAACAGCATTTATGTTACACTCCTTAATCTGTCCAAACAACCATTAGCACCTGTATTTCATGCACTCTAGAGCTGGAGGCCGGAGGTTTAGAAACTTAAAACTATCCTGGCCTACATACCAAGACCTTGTCTCATATAAAACAGAACAGGGACCAGACTTCAGTCCCTAAAAACCACACAGTAAAATTCCAGGCATGTTAGTGCACCCATTTGTAATCCCAATGCTGAGGAGGCCAGAGCCACACAAATCCCTGAGGCTTGCAGTGCTGCCCCTGTAGCCTAATAGCCTCCAGGCCAGTGCAAGACCTTGTCTTAGTAGACATGGTGGGTGACTCCAGAAGAATACCTGAGATTGACTTCTGGGTCTATGTGCACATGCACATACACAAATGTTCACACATGTACATGCACAAAAAAATAAATAAAATGATTTAAAATGAATAATAAAAAAGAGCCAGGCGTGGTACCATAGCATAATCCCAGCATTTGGGAGACTGAGACAGGAGAGTTAAGTATCCACTTGAGGTCAGCCTGTTCCAAAAATAAGAAGAAAACTTACACATAAGTTTTTGATGTGTGAGAACTACTCCAGGGCTTTAGAGATGGCTCAGATAAAGACTTTACTAAGTTTGACCTGAGTTTGAATTCCCAGATCCTACATAAAATTGCCAGGTGGATGTGGAGGCAGCCATCTGCAGTTCCAACCCTGGAAGGCAGAGTCTGGGAATCCTCAAAGCAGTAAGGAGATAGAGCAGTCCAGGATGATTCCTGATGTCATCCTTGGGTCTTTACTGGCACATACACTCCAGTACCCTCTTGTACACACACATACACACAAAAAAGAAAACTGTAACAGGTAAGCGCAGTATGGAAGCTCTGATTAGTGATAGGAAGAAAAGAATTTCATAAAGGGAAATCTTACCAGCATTGTGGATATACAAACAAGGTTTCTAGTTTATTGTTTAAGCCTGATAATAATTATACTAGTCACATTAAAATAGTTATTTTGTATTTTATTTATTCCTTCAAGTTCCAAAATCAGAATAAATTAAAGTCAAATTCACAGACCTACCTACCATTTAGTTCAACAAAAAAATCATTTCATATGGCACCATAAAAACTAAGTTCTATTCATTGTAGTAAGTCTGCTGTATAACTTACTTAGATCAATATCATGAAATTCCAAAGAATAGTATCATCCTGCATTTTTCATGTTTGTTCTCTTTTTTTCCATAGACAAATATACAGTTATCCTCTTGGGTTGAAGAGATACCATTGAACTATGATGTATTCCCACAAAAGGACATTGATGGAGAAGCGCTTGAGCAGATCCATTTATATAAGATTCTCTAGCACAAAAGGAATGCTTTCAGTGTAATATTTTACTGAGTACATTTTAAAAAGTGATAAACGTATCAAATGTGGCAGTACATTTTTGTATATTCTCTTTTAAGCTTTATACATGGTTGCATACTTGTAACTATGAATGTATATATCCATTAATTGCAAATGGATATAAATAAACTGTGATAATATAATTAATATTTATCTGAACTGTTTTTGTTTGCTTTTCTTTTATTCTGTTAAAATACAAATTTATCTGGGTTTAGTCGATAAAGCCCATATACCATTTCTAAATATGACCTCCAAGAAATCTAAAAGTAGCTTCTTAGAAGACAGATTAGGTTGTTCTCTTTCCCATTTACTGTGTCCCAGTTCTTTAAGATTCTGGACACAGCATTATCTGAAGAGGCTAGGTAGTAATAATTTTTTTTTTTAAGTTTGTAGGAAACAGTGAAACTAGAGACATTCTTCAAAATGTTCGTAGAGAATAGATCTAAGTAAGGCAATACTTGTAATTCATTTTCTTTGATTATAGTAATTCATTTTCTTTGATTATAGTTTCCTCTGGTGTAGGGGTAGTGGAGGTGGGGAGGCCAGGTAGCCCAGGCTAGCTTCAAATTCCCAAGCCCCCTCCTATGCCATAAAATAATACCTCAACTTTCGAAAGCAACTGAAACAATAGGAAGCATGTGCAGTGTAAGGGCCAGAGGATGGGGAAGAGTGCTGTGAATCACAGCTGTAGCACTTAGACTCACAGCAGCTGCATTATCTGCATACAAAGTCAGTGTTCAGGCTGGCTGGGTTGTTCTTGGTAGTTGGTGGCCCCAGAGGAAGGGACAGTCACTTGTCTTCTGGAGTGTTGCCACTGGTAGGTTGCCAGAGCTCAAGTGAATGTCTGCCTCCCAGCCACAGGCATGCAGGCAGCACTCACCCCAGGAGGACCTGAGGGTGGGAGGGAGATATGTTGAGGGGATAGATATGGTCAAGATTATTGTATACAGGTGTGAAGTTGTCAAAGAATAAATTTAAAAATAGAAAATCGTGGGCTTATTAGGTAAAGGTGATTGCTCTGCAAGCCTGACCTGAGCTTGATCTCCAAAACCCCCAAATCTGCAAAGTTGACCTCTGCCCTCCACATACATGCCGTGGCCCATCATGTGTGCATGCACTCACACAGTAATAATAGAAGAAATGCAGCCAGGCTTTTGACTTACAGGAGGAAGACCATTAATAAGGTGTTGGAAACAATGACTCAGCTTTTGGACTCTGTCTTTGTTTATTTTCCTTGCCAAAGAGAGGTTATTTAGATCAAACAACATGGTGCAGACTTTCTAATTGAATTGAAAGAATCACACACTTTCAGAGCTGAAAGCTACTTTATGTAAGTCACAACTTATTTTGTCACAGAAGAAAACTGTAGCTGAGGCTTCCTTAAAATCTGTCTGCACTCTGCATGAGACAGTGATGGTTCAAAAGGAAACTCAGAACGTTTGCTAATGCTGAGAAACTGGGAGCCTTCCTACATTATTGGTAAAAGTTGAATGCAGATGTTTTGGACAATGATTTAGTCACTTCTCAAAATGCTAAGCAGTTAGTTACCCTACCACCTATCCTTCCATTTCAAGACTGCTCTTTCTCAAAATCTAAGAGCTTTGCTTGGAAATATGAGAGCCACTAAACATAGCTTAACTTTCAATTGACCTGTTGTTACCCTAGTGAAACTATAGATAATATCATTTTGTAGCACAAGTTGCCAAATACCAGAACAGAAGGGAATTCAGAAGAAATGACTTTTAAAGAAAAACTTTCCACCAGCCAGCCAGATAAAAGATCTCAACGCCAAACAAGACAGTCCTACAACCCTGAAAAATTCAGCCAGAATCAGGCCAACCAGAACTCTTCCCATCCTTGGGTTCAGGGAATTTTGTAGACGAGCGGGCAGTAAGATTGTAGGAGTCTAAAGATGGGGAGGCCCACCACTGACCAAGATATTCCGTTCAAAAGAGGGCTGCTGCATCCAGAAACTCACTGCATCAAGACTTTGTCCTCACTAGAACCTGCACTATGACTGACATAACAATACCCCCCCCCCAAAAAAAGAGAGGATCTTAGGAGAAATAATTACAGGCAATGGGAATCTCTGGGGTTAGAGTTAGACAGGTGAAGGAGAGTGCCCCTATCAGTGGGTCTACCCAAGGAAGACCACTTGATCTTCCACAGAGACCTGGGCCCTTACTGGAACAGACAATCCAAAGGGAATCCTGGGGACCACTGAAGAAGTCAAACAGGAGGGTGCTAGGGAGGAGTCAGATGGATTGGTAAAGAGGGCTATGATAGTCCTGGGTGTCAACTTGACACACCTGGCATTAACTAAGATCAACTGAGACCACACTTAGCAAGATCAGCTGAAACCACCTGAAGAAATTATCTGGATAATATAGCAATCAGTACTGATCAACCTGGCTATAATACATAGTGGACCAGGTAAAAGGAGCCTCAGAACAGAGAAGAGACTCCAGGATCTTCCCACTAGCCTTGGATGGGTGTAACACCTGTCTCAAGCTTTGGGCAGCCAGCCATGTTGTTTCCTCCATGAAAGTCTGTTTTCCCCCCTTTGGAACTGTAAGTCGAATAAATAAATCTCCCTTTCTCCCTTAAGTTGCTTGTCTTTGAATGCTCACATCATAACAGCTAAGTGTAACTGTTATAGGGGTATAGGGGTGAAAAGAATGAGGAAACAGAGATGACCATTTATTGTGCTTGAAAAACTAGAAAAAAGCAGAAAAGAAAAACTTTCAAAGTGAAATAAACTATTAAAAAGAAAATTGCATGGCCTCAGATGAGTTATTTCACTTTCCAAGCAGAGAAAACAATCATCTTTGAGCAAACAAAGCATGGAAAGCTTCCAATACATACTTGGAAAGGGGTATGCCGCAGCCACCTCATACTTCCTTCCACACCATCTTGTCAGCACTCTGCCAGGAGAGAGAAGCCTATGTTGCCAAGGAAGACCAGGCAGAGCTGTTACTAAGGTGTCAGTGAATGGGGGGGGGGTGTATCACATCATGAAGGACCAGCTTTTAGGCTCCTTTCTGAGGTTAGGAAAGATGGTTACTAAGCACAGAGGATGTGGTTTCTTAATACAGCATGGTTTTTCCAAAATATTTTTATCCTGTTAAGTTAAAAAAAATACAAAAATCCTTACAAATCAAAATTTATTTGATCTTAAATAGTCTTTACTAGAGAGGTAAAGACTATATTTGTGTGTGTGTGTGTGTGTGTGTGTGTGTGTGTGTGTGTGTGTATATGTGTGTATGGAAGTCAGAGATTGAGATCTGGGTGTCTTCTTCATTCACTCCACAGGTGTTCTTTAATTACTGTTTTCTGCAAACATTCACATACTCCAAGGAAATATCTCTAGTTCCTGTAACTTTGCTTTGTTTTTAGCTTTTGCCTTTTAAGCTAGGATCATATGTGTCCCAGACTGGCCTAGAATTCTCTGTGAATTAAAGATGACCTTGAACTTCCTCCTGCCTCCACCTCCCAAGAGTTGAGATTAAAAGCATTTGTCACCATACCAGCTGTAGCAATTGTAACTTCTCTGTGCTCTTGAAATGGAACCAATAACCTCAAATGCCAGATTTATTTTTATTTCTTTGTAGTAGTAGTAGTAGTAGTAGTAGTAGTAGTAGTAGTAGTAGTTTTCGGCAAACTCTCCCTAGAGATACTGCAATATCAGTGCACGGGGAACAGCAAACTTTATTTCTAGCTCCTTGCTCCAAATACCCATTTAATAGAGTTCCTCAGATAGAGAATGTACCAAGTGTTAAACTGATAAAAATCAAGTATGTACCAGATTCTAGCCAAAGGCTAAGAAACAAACACCATGTGTTTTCTAAACCTCACTCTCAGATTGTGAGTCCACACCTGTTGGTGGCTTCCTGTGCAAACTTGTCAGCTCTTAAGGGGTGTGACTGACTCCAAAGGCTTCTTGACTGAAAAAGCAAGAGTGCTTTTAGGAAATAGTTTTTAAAGATTATTTTTAATTAGTTGTATCCAGGTTGATCTCTATTTACAATAATGCTTGAAATAATTCATTTTTGATGTCTCAGAGAACTCTTGTAGCCCTTTCTTTTTTCCTTTGAAACAGGGTCTCTCTTTGAAATCTGCTATGTGCCTAGACTGGCTCAGCGTGCATTACCATAACTGCCCTTACTTAACAATCACAGCCATGAGTGTATATTCTACCAGCTTCTACTGCCGTTGAGAACATTCCTGCTTCCTAGTTTTTAACCACTCGCTCTACTTGGAAACACGTTTTTTGAATGAACAAAGCTTCAAAAACATTCTCTCTTGGTGCTTCCCAAGATTCACAAAGCAGATGTAATAGCATTTGCCAGTTATATTTCTTAATGTGTGTATTTCCTGTGCTGACTGAATATAAAAACATTTTGTCTTTGGATATTCTTCACATATAAAATCATAGCCACACTTGTTCTCTATCATTTTTATATTAGATGATTTTTGAAGGGAAAAATCCAAATGCATAAAGTAACAGCTACTGTCTTAGTTAATAACACATGTTACTAGGCTGATGAGGCAGCTCAGTGGGTAGGTTTCTACTCACCAACCTGAGTTTGATACCTAGGAAATCCACATGATGAAAGAAGAGAACTGGTATCTTCAGGTTGTCTTCTGACCTCCTCCCATACACTATGGCATGTATGTGCATGCCCTCTCCCTTTCTCTCAACTAAATGAATAAATTAAATATAATGCATGTTACTTCTAATATTGTCATGTAATTACATGCTTGAAATAGCAACTGAAAATAGACTTACCTATTTACAAATTGCCTATTGCGACATTTTCATTTAGATGATGGCTCATAAGTCTTAAAGAGTAATGTGATATTTAAAACATCGGCAGGGGATGGGGACTTGGCTCAGAGGTTAAGCCTCGGCCTTCCAAGCAAAAGGTCCTGAGATCAGATCCCAGATCCCACATAAAACACCAGGTGGAATGGCTGGGGCCTGTACTTCCAGCCCTGGAAGACAGAGCTTGGGAAATTCGAGGGCAAAGCAAAGAGGAGGTAGAGCAATCCCAGGGTGATTCCCAAAGTCACCCTTAGACCTCTACAGGCACACACAGTGTCATCTGATACACACACACACACACACACACACACACACACACACACTAAAACAAAACAAAACAAAAAAAACCTTGGACAGGGCTGGAGAGGTGGCTCAGGGGTTAAACCTCCGCCTTGCAGGCGGAAGGTCCTGAGTTCGGATCCCAGATCCCACGTATAGACGCCAGGCGGAAGCGGGGGAGGCCTGCGCTTCTGGTCCTGGTAGGGCGGAGCCTGTGAATCCCGGGGCAGAAGGAGGTGGAGGCCGCCATGGTGGTTCACGAATTCGTCCGTGGTTCTACACATACACATACACAGACACACACACGCACATACGCACAGTTGAATAAATAATAATAATAATAATAAATTTAAAAAAAAAAAAAAACAAAAAAAAAAACCTTGGACAGTGGTGCTTGAGGAGCAGCTAGCAGTAAAGTGCGTACTTGATACAAGGCCTAGGATCAATCCCCACAGAACAATAAACATACAACTAAGGTAGATTTAGAGCTGCCATCTTGGGATGGTCTCTGAAGGTCTTGGAAGGTCATCCCCCTCCCCTGGGATTACCCTGCTGGAACACCCCTAAAGGTAGGGAGAAAAAGATAAGGTGGGTAATTTCCTCCAACACTTTGCGTATGAAAGGATGTGGAGATTAGTTCTCTTTTACAGAAACAGCCCCACCTCCAGGTGGGCTAGATCGATTGGGTTGGGCCTCAATGTGAGCTAACCGGTGAGGAAAAGCCTCCTCTGCCCTTATCTAAAGGCATAAATATATCTGACCTTGACAACCATCTTTGGTACCTGCCCCTCTTGGCACTCCACAGGAGTCCCTTGAGTTCTTTTCCAGATACCTGCCACTCATGAGTTTTTCAGGGCACTTGCCCCTCGTGCCATTCCACGTCTGAAGTCTGAGTTCCATTCTTTCTCTCCTCTAATAAACTGTATTAATCCTCTACACGAATTCTGGTTTCAGTCTTCCACCCCAAACACAAGAACCCTGCAAAACAACAAAATATTGGTAATTGATGCTACTAAGTTTTTCCAGTATAAAAATCTGACTTAGGGACTAGAAAGATGGCCTCAAAGGCAGAAGGTCCTGAATTCAGCTTCCAGGTCCCATGTAAAAACAGACGGAAATGAAAGCGACCTGCACTTCCAGCCCTGGTGGGCAGAACCTGGGAAATCCCAGAGCAAAGCAAAAAAGAGGTAGAAGCAATTCAGGATGAGTCACTAGGGGCCTCCACAAGGGCACATAGTACCCTCTGATACACACACAAACACACACACACACACACACACACACACACAGAGTTAAAAAAAAAAATCTGGCTTAGGGTCTGGACTGTAACATAGTTGGTAAAGAGTTTGACTAGCATATCTAAACCCTGGCATTAATCCCCAGCACGGCATAAACCAAGCATGGTGGCATGCCTATAATCCCAGCATTCAATAGGTGGAAGCCAGAGGATCAGAAGTTCAAAGTCTCCTCATTTATATGATTAATTCAAAGTCAATCTGGGATACATGAGAACCTGTCCCACAAAACAATCTGTTTTAGAAAAAAATTAATAGCTATACCCTCTTGTACTACAACATGTGATCTGGGGCTAGACAGTTCTGGAAGAGATCATCCATTCTATTTCATGATCTTCAGAAGAGTGGATAGTTCCCAGACTTGAATTGTATCTCTATTTAATTCTACTTACGTATGTTAATTGGTGTGCACTAATTGAAAATATAACTCTACCATCTAGCAATAAACAATGGCAACATTTTGGTCTTTTTTAAATGAAAGTAATATAAGTACACCATTTAAACACACACACATAGCACACGAGGTATATTTTACGGGTTCATAATAAGTACTCAAAACTTTTTTACTAAATGAATGAAGAAATGAATGTACTCACCAGATATTGTTAGGAACTTCTTTTTTTCTGCATTTATAAACAGAGGCACTGACAGATTTTGTTCTGAACATTTGTATAGTGAAGAGCCTTGGAATGCAAAGATAATATTGCTCTCTAAAACATGTATGATAATGTCTTCCCCTAGAGAAAAGATTGAGCTGATTTGTTGTGGCCCAATATAAAATTGTGAGGCTTCCTTTGCTTGGGATCATCACATGATGCAGACCTGTTATACACACAGGATTCAAGAAGGCTTCTATTCCCCCAAGGATGGTGTAATTCTCCCACCCTCCTGTGTCTTCTGTGAGCTCAGGGAATCGGTGGAAGCAATGATCGTAGTTACTCTGACTCTTGTTATAGCTGGAATTATCTCACTGTTGCCAAAGAAAAATAGCCTGTAAGAGTCATCAATGATACTACCTATATTAAACCACTCTCTCAAGACATGAAACAGATGAGAGAGACAGAGAGAAACAGAGAAATCTCATTCTCTTGCAGATCTTTAAGGAAACAAACATTTATTTTCATCTCTTTCATTAGTACTTTTTTTGACACAGGATCTCCCATATATCCCAAATTGACCTGGAACTCATGATCTTTCTGCTTCGGTTTCCAAGGGCTTAGTATTCAGTCTTAAAGGTGATTATTATCACTTTCCCCCAGGTAAGGGATCTTCATGGTATCAGTCTTACTCATAGATTCTGTTTGCTAATTTTAATGCCTTGGCCAGTCACTCCTCTGATTTTGCTTTGTTTTGTTCTCTTTGAGACAAGACCTCACACTGTAGCCCAGCCTAGCCTTGAACTCCTCATTTCCAGCCTCAAACTGCCACATGTGAGAATTACAGGGGTGCCCTGAAGAATTTGTCTTGAATTTGCTTCATTTTTTGACTTCAAAACTTAGATCGGAACAAGAAGAGCTTGACTCTTCTCTCAGTGGTTTCAAGACCTGATACAGACAGTTGAGACTGAATTCTGTGTCTTATACTTCTTTCGTACATAGTAGACACTCAAAAGATTCCTGCTGAATGATTAACATATCCTGTGGTGGGGGAGGGATCTTCTGTTTGGTTTTCTAGCGAGTGCCATGATTACAGCCATGTGTCACCAGGCCCAGCCCGCAATTGTTTTTGAATGATATAAATCACATTACTATTTTGCTGGCTAATGTTTGGCATTTTCTTCACTTAAAAAATTTTTTTGTAGAGTCCAAACTAACCACAAACTAAAATAGTGAACATAAGGTATAAATCACTAAACCACCTTTGTTTTTTGTGGAAAGTATTCATACTTCTTAACTGTCTTTCCATTCCTGACCACAGAGGCATAAGACAATCATTATCAATAACACCATCTCTGCAAACAGAAGATATTCCTTCACGTTAGCAATTTTAGTTTTTAATCTTCTCTCCTTTCTGTGGTTACTGTGGAATGCTGCTTTGAATATGGTTCCCAAGGACCCCATCTGCTGTTTCCACATCTTGCGTAACTTCCTCCCTGATGCATGGGCTCAAACTTGTTTTTAATGTATGAATATGGTAATGAGCTAGAACGTCATCCTTGAAGATGGATGAACAAAATTGTCTGTGGCTCTTGCTTGCTCATGCTGATCAAGTAATTGCTACATGGGAAACTAACTGGATAGGTACATGAGGCCAAACCAGGATCACCTTGCATCATGAACCATGAACACTGGGTATGAAGATGTACACCTATAATCCCAGCACTTGAGGATTAGGAGTTCAAGGCCAGGTTCACCTAATTCAAAGATAACCTGGACTGTATAAAAGACTCTGTCTCATAAAAACAAAAACAGAGATTGTTCAGAGAGTGAAGTGACTTCACACAAAATTTGAGGGCTGGAGAGATGGCTCAGGGGTTAAGACTCTGTCTTGCAAACAGAAGATCCCGAGTTCAGATCCCATGTCCCAAGTAAAAATTCCCACGTAAAAATGCCAGGCGCCAAAATGGCAATGGCCTGCACTTCAGACGCTGGTGGGCGGAGCCTGGGAAATCCCAGAGGGAAGCAAGAAAACGGTATAAGCAATCCTGGGTGATTCCCCAAGTCACCCTTTGTTCTCCACAGGGACACAACAGTGCCTTCTGATACACACACACACACACACACACACACACACACAAAATAAATAAAATATTTTTAAAAAAACTGGTGACTTGAATTCAGGCCTGGAGCCCACATAGTGGAAGGAGAGGAACAACCTCTAAAAGCTATTCTCTGGGGCTGGAGAGGTGGCTCAGGGGTTAAGCCTCCGCCTTGCAGGCAGAAGGTCCTGAGTTCGGATCCCAGATCCCACGTATAGACGCCAGGCGGAAGCGGGGGCGGCCTGCGCTTCTGGTCCTGGTAGGGCGGAGCCTGTGAATCCCGGGGCAGAAGGAGGTGGAGGCGCCCATGGTGGTTCGCGAATTCGTCCGTGGTTCTACACATACACAGACACACACACAAACAGCCGCGCACGCGCACATACATACGCATATGCACACAGTTGAATAGATAATAATAATAATAAAAAAATTTTAAAGCTATTCTCTGACCTCCACACACAGGCATACCGTGCACATGCCTTCTCTCCCCTCTCTGCCTCTCTCTCAACTAACAAAACCATTAAAACAAGGGAAAGAGACTAAATCTTTCCAATATCTAGCACCAATCTACCTGTATTTACTAAATAACAGGTTTTTTCCACCCCCAGAGTTAACCAGTCCTTCATTTTGGGATGAGAAGCCCACACAATGAGCAAAGGGGACTGCTGGGGCTGTTTCCTGATTTTTCTCCCCCTGAGCCCAGGGAATGGTGCCTTTTCTCAACTGTTTGGTCAAACCCCAAGAACTCACTTTGATTTTGGCACCACAGAACCCCTCTGCCTTAATTACTCATCTCTGAGCTCTTCAATTACTATTATTATCTAATTACAGTGAGCTAGTAATATAGCTATCACTTTAATTTAAACCTCTGTGGGCAAATCTGGTTTGTTTAAGAATGGGATGACTTCTAGAACTTTTGTTTCATATAAACTGAGTACTTTTTCAAACCTCTTGAAGTTTTCTCCCTGATTTTTTTTTTCTTTGTATGCTGCTGCCACTTCTGCTTGGCATTTTTACATGGGACCTGGGATCCAAACTCAGGACCTTCTGCTTGCAAGGCACGAGCCATCTCACCAGCCCTCCTCCCTGTTTTTAATATTTACATACTTTTTCCTTTTAGTATTTGTGGGGAGCTGATCGGTACAGGAAAGCAAAGAGGAACAAAGCAGGCACACCAAGCTCTGAGTCTATAATAATAATAATAATAATAATAATAATAACAACAATAATAATAAACAATAAGGGCCAGGCAGACTCCTAGTAGTTAGGAAGCGTACATGCCACTGGGCAGAAGAGTGGGGATGGAAAATCTAGGCAAGTATGTAAGCTAAGTAAGTTGCCAACTGTAATTTCATTTAGCATATTTTCCAGCAATACACGACCTGTTATCAAGGGATGACTCTGTAACGATATCTTCTGGTATAGGTTTATAAGAAACTGTCAATATAGTACTCACTTTCCCCTTGTCTAAGCATCTATTAACAATTAAGCCACACAACTGTGATACTCATATGCTATATAATTAAAATCTTAAGCAATAGCTTTTTCTCAATGACAGATTACACTTCCCTAAAAATATACACTTAGTAATGTATGATTAAAAGAGAAAAAGATTAATTCATTATACATATACTGTTTTCCTTTGTGGTACAAGAAACTAAACACAGGATCTCACACATCTTAGATAAGTTAGCTCTCTGCCATTGAGTTAGATGCCAATCCTTGGTTTCCTTTTTTCTTTCTTTCTATCTTTTTAGATAATTTTAGTTTACAATTAAATGCAAAAGATGAAGTTTTTAAAAGCCTGATCTTTTAGTGAATACTTCATGGAAATTGATGAAATCACCTTTCACTTTTGGAGATACGTTCACTTCCTACAAGAAAGGCAGTTAGCAAAACCTCATGGGAGATGAAGGAACTGCCCACAGCTCTTCTCATTGGTCTACACATTTTCATGTGACAAGAGTGACCCAACCTCACACAAAGCTGCCCTTCCTCACTCAAACATCAAAGAGGGTACAGAGCCAACCGGATCATCATGTCTCCTTCCTTGTGTGAATTAGTTACATAACTTTAATCTTCAAAACAAAGCAAGTCTTTAAATTAGAGGTTTTGTCATCCCTAGAAAAGAACCAATCAGAAAAGAGCTTCTCAAGAGAGGGAGGATGGCACAGATTTATAGCATATACTTGGGAGGTGGAAGCAGGAAGATCAGGAATTAAAGGACCATTCTTGGCTATATAGTGAGTTTGAGACCAGCCTGGGACTACAAGAGACCTCCTATCTAAACAAAGAAATAAAAGACAATAACTTAAGAAAATAATCTGACACTTGGGAAAGTATCTGACAGTTCACTACAGAATTGTTTTTAAGGATTAAAAAGGTGAACCCACCTCCATCAGAGACTAACAATGGCCAATGCTGGATGGAGGCTCCTGGGCAGGGGAGGGAACTGCTTGCCCCAATAATATGCCCACTGGTATATAGTTGTTATTCCAGCAAGTGCCCAGGCATATATCATTAACAGTAACCTAGGCAGGTCTGAGTGGGCCACATGCACAGGACATGGGAAGCTGGAGGAAGAGTGGTGGGGAAAAGTAGGTTTGTAGTGGGAGAAAGCAGGGGACTGGAATTGGGTAATGTGACAGTTAATCCTGGGTGTCGACTTGACACACCTGGTATTAAGTAAGATCAGCTGAAACCACACCTCAAAAATCAACTGAGACCACCTGAAGGGATTATACCCACCCTAGATCCCATGGGCACCTCTATAGATCTCATAGGAACCTCTCAGTAATGGACCCTATAAAAGGGACTACAGAATATAGGAGAGGGAGATGTTTCAGGAATGCTCCAGCCATGTGGAAATCTGCTGTGACTTAGCCTGCCAGCTTCAGCCAACCATGCCGCTGTCAGTCACTTTGAAAGATTGTATCTCTTTCCCCTCTGGAACTGTAAGTTGAGTAAATCTTCATTTCTCCCTTAAATTGTTTTCAACGTTGGGTGCTCTCTCATAGCAATAGTAAAGGGTAACTATTACAGGTAATAAGGGGTGGAAATGCCACAAAATTCATTGTTTTCAAGTATAAATCACTAAAAGAATACAGATACTTTTTTAAAAAAAAACAAGGGGATGGAGGAGAAGCAGGGATGACTATTCAATATGTTTGTAAAAGTAGAAGAATAATTGAAAAAAGGAACAAAAAAATGTGAACCAACTAAATGTTCAATAACTGGAATCTGTAATTGACAACCAGGAATAGAAGAATCTTTGAGAATGTGAAAAACTATGGATAATATTTTGTTAGAGTGAAGATGATACAACTGGGGATAGTGATACATGCCTGTAATCTCAGCACTACAAGTTGGAGGTAGGAGATCTCTAGTTCAAAACCACCCTGGTCTTCAAAGGAGGACTGTCTCAGGGGCAGGTGAGAAGGCTCAGCAAGTAGGGTGACTGATAGATCTATCAGACAAACACATGTGATAAAAGGAGAGAACTGGGGCTGGAGAGGTGGCTCAGGGGTTAAGCCTCCGCCTTGCAGGCGGAAGGTCCTGAGTTCGGATCCCAGATCCCACGTATAGACGCCAGGCGGAAGCGGGGGCGGCCTGCGCTTCTGGTCCTGGTAGGGCGGAGCCTGTGAATCCCGGGGCAGAAGGAGGTGGAGGCGCCCATGGTGGTTCGCGAATTCGTCCGTGGTTCTACACATACACAGACACACACACACAGACATGTGTGCACGCACATACACACACATATGCACACAGTTGAATAAATAATAATAATAAAAAATTTAAAAAAAAAAAGGAGAGAACTTACTTTCAAAACTTGTATTCTAGGCGGATCCCAGGTCCCACGTTAAAAAAAAAAAATTAAAAAAAAAAAAAAAAAACAAACTTGTATTCTAGGGCCGGAGAGATGGCTCAGGGATTGAGCCTCTGCCTCACAGGAAGAAAGACCTGAGTTTGGATCCTTGAATGCCAGGAAGTAATGAAATGGCACATTCTGCATTTCTGGCACTGGAAGGTAGAGCTTGGGAATCTCCAGGATGAGTCCCCAAGTCAACCTTGGGCCTCCACAGGCACACACAGTGCCCTCTGATGCATGCGTGCATGCACACGTGCGCGCACGCGCGCACACACACACACACACAGAAAATAAAATAAAAAATTTTTAAAGATTTCTAATAAAAAAGCTGAACTCTGACCACCATTGCATGCACGTACTGTCTCTCTCTCTCTCTCTCTCAACCTGACTTAATTTATATACTAACAGTCCAATAGCCTCATCTAGAAAATAACACCAACACTAGACAGGCATACCCAATGCCAAAGGAAACACTAGCAATAACTGCTCAAGTATAGAAATACTGTCTAATTCAGTTCAGCCAAAAGCACACAAAAACAAAAAGAACATAAGAGATAAAACAAAAATGCCCAGGTCACAGTGCAAATCCATGAGAAACAAATCTCCTACAAAAAGAATCAACCTCATAATGATGGAATCCAACCAGAACAAACTCACAGAAAATAGCCAAGAAATCCATACCCAAGATAATGATTTTCAAGGCCTGATCTTAGCTATGATAAAAGCAATGAAAGAGGAAATCCAGGAGGAGTTAAATAACCACATCAACCACTTTGAACAGGAACACAACAGGCACTTGGAGGAGATGAGAAAAGCAGTTGAAGGAACAAAAATAGGTATCTCAAGCACAGTTTAAACTCGAACTAAAAGACAAGCTATCTTCAACCTAGAACTCAATAGACAGTCTTAGCAGCAGAACTAATGAAGCAGAAAATAGAATATCAGATCTTGAAGACAAAGTGTAAGAACTAACCAGTTTCATGGAAGAAGTTGTTAAAGCCAAAAAGATACTTGAGAGGAATATTCAAGAGTTATGGGAAACCTTGAAGAAGTCTAATATGTACATTCATGGAATATCAGAACAAGAATCCCAAAATACCACACCTAAGGAAAAATTTCAAATTATCATGAAGGAAACATTTCCACATCTAAAAAAAGAAGGTCCATCCAAATACAAGAGGCATTCCACACCCCAAACAGATATCACCTGAAATAGAAACTCAACTCTCCGGGGCAAATATTAGTCAAAAAACTATACATAAAAGACAAAGAGAATGTGCTGAGACCTTCAAGAGAAAAAAGTCACTTTTAAAGGTAAATCTACTAAAATAACAAGTGATTTTTCAATGGAAACAGTAAAAGCTAGAAGATCTTGGAGACACATATTTCAAGTATAAGCATAAATGAATAAATGAATAAGCATAAATGTCAACCCAGGCTGATATATCCAGCAAATCTATCAGTCATGTGACAGTGAGAGTGAAAAAAAAAATTTTCCACCATAAGACAAGTCAAAGGTTTACATGACCACTAAACCAGGCCAAAAAATGCTAGAAAAGATACTTAAGCTTGAAGAAAAGACCAAGCATCTAGGAGGACAGAAGAGAAGTATATTACCACCACAACCTACAACTTAAATAATATACTTATGAAAGCCACTAAACACAAAAAAAGGTCAGGAATTAAAAGTAATTTCTCCACTATAACACTAAATGTTAATGGAATTAACTCACCAATCTAAAGACACAGGTTAAAAACATGGACTAGAAATCAAAATCCATCCATCTGCTGCCTTCAGGAAACACATCTCACAACAAAAGATAGGCACATTCTAAAAGTAAAAGGCTGGTCAAATATCTTCAAGCTAATGGAACCAGGAAACAAGCAGGGGTAGCAATTATGTTATCTGACAAAGTGGACTTAAAGCCAAAGAAAATCCTAACAGATATAGAAGGATACTATGTTTAGTCATAGGTACAATTCACCAGGACGACTTCACAATATTGAACATATATGCACCTAATATAGGCTCCTCCACATTCATTAAGCAAATTCTACAACGTCTAAAATAAGAGATCAATCCCAAAATGATAATACTTGGGGATTTCAATATTGCACTTTCAACTTGGGATAGATCAACAGGCCAAAAACGTAACAGAGACACAATGGAACTAAATCAAACCCTTACTGAAATGAACCTGACAGATCTCTATTGAACCTTCCATCCATGCACCAAAGAATACGCATTTTCCTGAGCAGCCCACAGAACTTTCTTCAAAACAGACCACATATGGGGCCACAAAACGAATCTCCACATATACAAGAAAATTGAAATTATAGCCTGTACCCTGTCAGACCACCATGGTCTAAAGGCTGAAATCCACAACACAACAAACAGCAGAAAATACAGTAATTCTTAGAAACTGAACATTATGATGCCGAATGAGGAATGGGTTCAGAAAGAAATCAAAGAGGAAATTCAAGATTTCCTAGAAGTGAATGATAATGAAAATACAACATATTGAAATCTTTGGGACACAATGAAAGCTGTCCTAAGAGGTAAGTTTATAGCTCTTAATGCCTATATCAAAAAAAAAAAAAGGAACCATCACAAGTAAATAACCTAACAATACAGCATAGAGTTTTAGAGACACAACAGCAATGCAATCCCAGAAGCAGTAGAAGAGAGGAGATTATCAAAGTCAGGGGAAAAATATCTGAAATTGAGATAAGTAAAAAAGATGCAAAGAATCAACCAGTAAAACAGCTGGTTCTTTGAAAAAAAAAAAAAAAAAAAAAAAAGATCGATACACCTCTAGCTAAATTAACCAAAATCAAGAGAGAGAAAACCCAAATTAACAAAATTAGAAATGAAAATGGAGTTATCACAATTGATACTCAAGAAATTCAGAGAATTATAAGGTCATATTTCAAAAACTTATGCTCAATGAAATTTGATAACACAAAAGAAATGGATGAATTCCTAAGTAAGCACAACTTACCTAAATTGAATCAGAAAGTTTTGAATTATTTAAATAGTCCTATAACAAATGAGGAAATTGATGAAGTAATCTCAAATCTTCCCATCGAAAAATGTCTTGGACCAGATGGATTCAGCACAGACTTCTACCAGACATTTAAAGAACAACTAACACCAATACTCTTCAAACAGTTCCATAAAATAGTAAAGGAAGGAACACTTCCAATTTCTTTCTACAAAGCTAATATACTAATCCCAAAACCTAATAAAGATACACTTAAAAAAGAAAACTATAAGTCAGTCTCTTTGATGAACATAGATGCAAAGATTCTCAACAAAATATTAGCAAATCAGATTCAAAAACATAAAAAGATCATTCACTGTGATCAAATAGGTTTTATCCCAGGCACACAAGGTTGGTTCAACATACACAAATCAATAAATGTAATCCATCATATAAACCAATTCAAAGTTCAAGACCATGTGATACTCTCAATAGATGCAGAAAAAGGTTTTGACAAGATCCAACAGCCTTTTATGATCAAAACCTTAGAGACAGTTGGAATGGAAGGAATTTTATCACCATAACAAAAGCTGTATAAAACAAGCCAACAGCAAGGATTATACTCAATGGGGAAAATCGTGAAGCATTCCCGCTTCGATCAGGAACTAGACGAGGCTGTCCACTCTCACCACTTCTATTCAATATTGTACTTGAAGTCTTAGCTAGAGCCATAAGACAAGAGAGGCAGATAAAAGGGATTCAAACTGGAAAAGAAGAAGTCTAGATATCTCTATTTGTAGATGATATGATTGTACACCTGAGTAATCCTAAAAAATCCACCAGGAAATTACTGGAACTAATACAGAATTTCAGCAGAGTGGCAGATTATAAAATAAATATGCAAAAATCAGTCACCTTCCTACATACCAAGGATGAAAAAAGTGAAAAAGTCCTAAGAGAAACAATCCCATTTATTATAGTTCCTAAAAAATGAAATACCTTGGAATAAATCTAACCAAAGAAGTGAGAGACCTTTATAATGAAAACTTTAAAACCCTAAAGAAAAAAATTACAGAAGACACCAGAAAGTGGAAAGACCTCCCAGGTCCCTGGATTGGCAGAATCGATATCATAAAAATGACCATCCTACCAAAGGCAATATGCAGATTCAATGCTATACCAATTAAAATCCCAAAGCAATTCTTTAAAAAAATGAACCAAACAATCTCCAAGTTCATATGGAAGCACAAAAGGCTCAGGATAACAAAAACAAATCCTGAGTAACAAAAACACTGCTGGAGGTATCACCATTCCAAACCTTAGTCTATACTACAAATCCATAGTAATAAAAATAGCCTACTACTGGCTCCAAAATAGACATGTACATCAATGGATAAGGGTTGAAGACCCAAATATAAGTCCACACTATTACAGCCGTTTGATCTTTGACAAAGGGGCCCAAAAAGTCCAACAGAAAAAGAACAGCATCTTCAATAAATGGTGCTGGCAAAACTGGATGTCCACATGCAGAAGATTAAAACTGGACCCATACTTGTCACCATGCACAAAAAATAATTCCAAATGATAAAGGACCTTAATATTAGGCCAGAGACTATAAAAACCATAATTATTAGTTAGATTTTCTGAAGACACAGAATCTATAGAATGCTATATATATATGTGTGTGTGTGTGTGTGTGTGTGTACGTGTGTGTGTGTATGTGTATTAAAATAATTCACAATAAAAAATAATGTCCTTCAAAGTAGCCACCTTCAGCTGCCTCACTGTTGACCGGAATATTCCACAAGGCCAAAAGATCCCAAGAAGATCTCAAGTCCTTGCTTCTCTACAGGATCAAAGACACTGGATTCCTATAGTGAAGAACAGTTGGGCTCCGATGTCAGCGATGAATAGCGAACACCATCAAGGCCTAGAAGCCAGGCTCCAAAGGCAGCGGGAACAGCAAAAATGTGGTGGAAAAGACAAAGCTCTGAGTCATCCAAAGACGGAAGTAGCAGCAGCAGCAGCAGCAAGAAAAAAGGCCATGACGGAAGCTCTAAAAGTGAACAACCAATTGTGGACAGCAAGTCGACACAAGATAAGGCAAGAGCAAGTCCTTCCTCTGTGCACCTCCTATTGTCTCCACTACTAGAAAGTACCACCCACTATGGGCTGGGTTTTCCACAGCAATCAATCAAGTACCTGCAGACTTGTCGAGGGGCCATTCCAAACATTAACCTACAGACTGCGCCCCAAACAGCCTGTAACTGTCAAGTTGACACCAAAATGCAACCATAACATCCTAGTTGAAAGGATAGTGAACTCCTTCCAGCAACTGGGCTAGGCCAACAGTTCCTAAACAGAAGTCTAATAGCACAGTCACTAGAACCAACACTCAACAAATGTGATCTTATGAAATTAAAGAGCTTCTGTTCAGATTAAGATCTTGTAAACCGAGCAAAAAGGCAACGCACAGAATGGGAGAAAATCTTCACTAATCACATATCTGATAGGGCTCTGTTATCCAGAGTGCACAAAGAATTAAAAAAAAAAAAAGAAACACCATGGAGATAAATGGCCCAGTTAAAAAATGGGCCTCAGAACTCAAAAGAAACTTTTCCAGTGACAAAATTGAAATGTCTAACAAATATCTTTTAAAAATGCTTCACATCCTTAGCCATCCGGGAAATGTAAATCGAAATTACCCTGGGATACCATCTCACCCCAGTCAGGATGGCAAAAATCCACATACAAATAATGCCAAATGCTAGAGAGACTGTAGTGAGAAGGAAGGGAACTCTCCTACATTGCTGGTGGGAATGCAGGCTTATACAACCACTCTGGTGATCAATATGGTGATTTCTAAAAAAAGTTAAAGATTGAAATGCCATATGACCCTGCTAAACCACAGAATAATCCCCCATAATGCAGAAATTCACCACAATGACACGAGTACAACCATGTTCATTGCAGCACTATTTACAATAGCAAAGGCATGGAATCAACCCAAATCCCCAAGAGTTGACGAGTGGATAATGAAAATGTGGTACATTTGTACAATGGAGTACTACTCAGCCATCAAAAAAAGATGAATTAATAAAATTTGCTGGGAAATGAATGGAATTAGAAAAAATTATATTGAGTGAAGTATCCCAGACACAGAAAATTAAGCACTGTATGTACTCCCTAATAGGTGGATCCTAGTTCCAAACCCACTTAATGACATATTCAAAGGTATATCTCTGTAATACCTACTATAATCACAAATATTATAAACAGGGGAGAAGGAGAAGGAGGGCGCCCCTAAAAAAAAGAGATAGGGCTTCAGTAGAGAAAATAGGTCATCATCAAGTATTGCATGTAAGTAGCGAGACATATAGTATAGCTCACTCTCACTTCCCTTCCTGGTCACTTGCAACTGAACAGGTTTGATCTCCCCAATCAGGGAGGGTATAGGGACTGGCAGATAAAGGGTAACTATCCCACAAATGGGACACTGCCCCCCTCCCCCAGTGGTATGTCCTACTCTATTCTTCTGTCTATCTTTGAGTCTCCTCTTATATTAAGATCTTCATTTAAACAGTCTTTTATTTTTGGTTAAGCGTTGGCTTTCGATACCAATCAGGATAGAGCTAAGGGCGGTGCAGGAAAAGTGAAACTGAAAACAACAATGAATCATAATTCAGAACACCAAAGACCCTACATTATCCACCTGGAACCAGACCAGCCAAATCTCTCCCCATCCTAAAGCTCAGAGAATCTTGTGGAAGAGGGGGCAGCAAAATTGTAAGAGTCTAAAGATGGGGAGGACCAACGATATGCAAGATACTTCATATAAGTTAGGGCTGCGGCAGCCAGAATTGGACCTTGCCTAAATGGCTGACATGTCAGCAACTTCCCAAAGTCTAGCATGGGTCACAGGGGAGAAGACTCTAGGCAGTAGGGACCCTTAGAAGCAAGGGATTAACAGTCATTATAGAGTTCTCATACTAATGGGAAGCCCAAGAAGGGGCTCTGGGCTATGCCACTGAATCCTTACCTCTCACTAGGGCGAAGGACTCAGAGGTAGGTTTGGCATTCACACAAAAGGATGCTCCAAGGGATGGGAAGGAGGAAGGGGGAGGCACTGGGAGAGAGGGAGGGAGGGGGTGAAAGGAAGGGGGAAAAGGGAAGAGTGCAAGGGGGGTTGACTAGGAAGGGAAGGAAAGAGGGAGAGAAGGATGGGGGGGTACCTATTGGGCTTTTATGATTAGGAAAAAAAAAAGTGGGAAAAAAGACTGTCTCAAAACACACAAAAACAGTGATGTTACAAAGGGTACATAGCCTAAGGTCTCAATTATATACACTGCATGTATAGGCAGAATATAATGCAAATTTTAAAAAGCACTGAACATGCGCCAGAATGTTATGCAGTGATTGTCTCAGAATGGGTGATGGGTTTTTTCCCCTTTCTGATTGTCTAGTTTTCAAAGTCTCCTCCCATCCCCTGTTATGTTGTGTATATTCTGAGTGCAGGTAAGCACAGCTGTGCCCTTGCAGAAGCAGGGGGTTGGGGGGGGGCATCAGGGATCCCCTTGCGTCATAGTAAGGCACTTGACAGTTGAGGTTTTGAGCTCTGGGCACATTTGTAGAGAATTAGTGGTTGAGTTATGCCCATAGTAAACCCGCAGAAAATTGTCTAGCTGATGGGGAAGGCCCAGCCTGTGGTGGGTGGGACTTGGCCCTGGAATAAAATACAGAGAGCTAGTTGAGAGAGTGGCATCCTTGTGTACACTTGGCCAGACATGATGGTCTGTATGGATTGTCATTCTCTCAGCCGCTATATAGAGATGGTGTGACCAGTTCCCTTGGCCCTGGTGTTGGTGTGTGCTCTCCTGTCAAGCTGGATTGAGAACTGTCTATGACAGAAAAATCATAAAAGAAAATAAACCCTCGTTCCCTTAAGCCATTTGATGGTGACTTATCAGCAACCACTAACTGCTATACCCTGTATCACTCTCTGCCTTATTCCTTTGAGCAGAGTCTCTCCCTGAAGGTGGTGCTCTTGGGGAGGTGGAGATTCCCAGCTAGTCTGGAAGCCAGAACGTCCCAAAGATCTTCTTGTCTCTTCCACTCTTGGACTGGGGTACAGGTGTGGATGGGACCACATGCTCAATACATGGACACTGGGATTTGAACCCTAGTCCTCATGTTTATGCAACAATCCCTCTTAATTTCTGAGTCATCTGTCCAGCCCCTGTCCAACTTTAAAGAAAAAACAAAGTTGGAACTGGAGATGTCGCTCTGGTATGGTGCTTGTCTAGTATGGTGAAGGCCTGGGTTTGAATCCAACACTTAGGAAGGTTGGGATTATCCTCAGCAATATATAAAGTTCAAAGCTAATCTGGAGGGCAAGAAACCCTGTCAAAAAATGGTTAATCTTCTTGTCATCAAACACAGGACATTGTCCATACTAGGCAAGAGTTCTAACACCAAGCTATAATTTTAAAAAATACTCTGAAACAAGGAGGGAAAAGAAAGATAATAAATAAATAAATAATACTCTAAACCAGGTGTGGAGGCACATGCTTGAAATTCCAGCCCTTGGGAGCAGAGAATCAAGAGCCCAAGGCCATTCTGGGATCCACAGCAAGGTTGAGGCCAGTCCAGGCTACAGAAGACTCAGTCTCCAGTAACTGAATATTAAATAAAACTCTAGTTTGTTACCATTCCGTCATTATTTGGAGTTACTTGTTATGCTCACTGATTTTCTGGGTGACTATTGCTCTCTGTACCTCTGCTAGGTCCATGTTCATCACAGTTTCCCAGCTAGAGGATTATGAATTTCCAGCTAATCTCAGCGTTACCGTATCCTGTACAGTATGCCTGCACAAGTCTCTGATGAATCAAATTGAATGTGTTTGTCCTTCTGTTAGCCTCTGCAACCAAATTGTAAGGTGAAGCTGTAAGTAATGGGGACTTAGGGATAAACTACTAATATTATGCCAAATATTGACATTGATGCTACAGGCATGATACATTTCTTTACAAACCAGTATTATGGAGATACAGGCCAGGAGAACAGAAAACATTCCAGAAAGGAGCAAGGACACAAGGTGTGTTGTATGCAAACTCTGAAGAACATACTTAAAACGAGGGTCAAAGAAGCCTGTTGCAGTTCACCTGCATGGCTGCTGATAAATGACCATAAAATGGCTTAAGGGAACAAGGGTTTATATTCTCTTACGATTCCTGGTTACAGTTAGCTCAGTCCAGCTTGACGGGAGAGCACGCACCAACACCAGGGCCGAGGGAACTGGCCACACCATCACCACATAACAGCTGAGAGAAGGACAATCCTTACTCGCCAGACCAGCATGTCTGGCCAAATGTACAGAAGGATGCCGACTCTCACCCAGCTCTCTGTGATTTATTCCAGGGCCTAGTCCCACCCACCATGGGCTGGACCTTCCCCATCAGCTAGACAATCTCTTGCAGATTTGTTCTGGGCTTAACTCAACCATCAACTCTCTACAAATGTGCCCAGAGCTCAAACCCTCAACAGTCAAGCTGACACCTGTGCCTAACTATGACAAAGCCCTTCCTGCCCTATTTAGTAAATCAATTTTTAAAAACCTTAAGGATTTGAGATATCTTTATCATTTTTCCATTATTTAATATTTTAATTCATTAAAGAGCGAAGAGAGAGAGACAGCAGTTTTTGGAAATCAGTTCTCTTCTTCCACCATGTGGGCTTCCAGGGATTGAACTCACGTCTCCAGATTTACAAGCAGGCACTCTATGTACTGAGCTACCTCACTGACCCAGACCAAGATAATTTTGACTCTGGATCTGTCACATTCTAACTCTTTGTCCCCTCCCTTTCTTTTCATTTCTTGCTTACTTGTCTATCCTTCTTCTTTTTTTTTATATTTCCTCTTTTAATTAAAAATTTGTGTGCATCCATGTGGGTATGCATGTATACCATGGTGCTCATGTGGAGATGAGAGGATAGCTTTCTGGAGTGGGTTCTCTCCTTCCACATTTGGGCTTTGAGAATTGAATACAAGTCCTCAGTTATGGGTAGCAAGTGCTTTTACCCACTGAGTCACTTGTCAGCAGGAATCAATCTTTCTTCCTTCTTTCCTTTCTTCCCTTCTTCCTTTCTTCCTTCCTTTTCTTTCTATTTCTCTTTCTTTCTTTCTCTTTTTTGACAGGGTTTCATGTAGCCCAGGATGGTCTTGACCTCACCACATAGCTAAAGACTAGCTCCAATCCAGTTGGCTACGGCTATAGTTCAGCTCATATCTGGCATCAGTGAGATCCTAGGTACAATATCTGATGCTGAAAAAGCAAATTTAGCCAGTTACAACTGAATGATAACTGTAGTTTCAGCTAATTAGGAGACTTAGATGAGCAGATGAAAAGTTCAAGTCTATCTAAGCTACATAATGAGTTCAAAGCCAGCCTGTTCAGCTCAGCAAGACCTGCTTCAAAATGGAATAAAAAAGGGTTGAGGCTATAGCTTCATAGTAGAGTGTTCACCTAGCACGAGCAAGCAAAGGGTTCAATGTCCAGTTGTTATGTGACATTTTTCTCTGGGCACAGCTTGATGCCATCTTAGACTTTGCCCCACTCTAAGCTAAGAAGGATGTTGTTTAACAAATTGAAGCATCCATTCTAGAGGAAGTCTTATCAAGTAAACAGATAGCTGTTAGGCCCAGGAGGTTCCTGAAACTAACAGGCTTGGGAAGAGTCTCTCCCCATGACTTAGAAAAAGAGCAAACACCACCTAAAGGAGGAGATTCTCCCCTGCCAAACAGGAAAAAGAGACTGTTGAGCCCACCCCTTGAGAAGTTGGGGACACTGTACCAATGATTTCAGAAAAACTCTTCCTTTGCTGGTCAGACAGCTTCACCCTTAATCTGTTTGGGGATCTTTTCTCTCCCTCTCTTTAGGATAGCTATCACTGATTATACCTAAGATGGAATTTTGAGCTAATTATCTATCTTTGGACCTAAGGAAAGGCTTTACAATAAAAACTTAATTCTTTCTAGAAAAAAAAAAAGTTAGGGAGACATCCCAGAGGAGTAAGGAAGTGGAAGACTCCTGAGCAGCCAAAAAAATCTGGAAGAGGCCACTAAGCAATCCAGCATTCTGAAGAAACATTCCCACCCCCACACTCACCCCCAAACCAGTCAAGCAGTATGAAGAAGACTTTAAAGCAGTCAGGTCTGGAAGAGACTGCTGAACCGGCCAGCCAAGGAGTCAGAGAACAAGAGAGAGCGCCTGAGGCGGCCAAGAAGATAGAGAGAGACCCTGGAGTAGCCAGTCAGACTGAAATAGGCCATAGAACAGCCCAGCAGCTGGAAAGAGACACTGAGCAATACGGAAGCCTGAAGGAGACTCTCCTGGCAAGTCATACAGCCTAGAGCTCCGGGGGTGCAGCTTCTGCAAGTCTCACCCATGCTGGGGGAAGGCTTTCTGGCATTGTAACTGGCTTTGAGTCATCCCTGTTCCTGTCAGTTACCTTCCCCCCTATTCCAGCAAGTAATTCCAATAAACTCACTGGTTCGTCACTTTGGATGTTTCTTTGGTCTGTCCTCAAATTCCTATCTGGGATAGATAGACGGTTGTGTAATGTCTCCCCAGGGGAAGTATTCACACAACAGTAAACAACCCAACAACACCAAAGCCACCCAAAATATAAATTAATAAGTCAATGTTTGGAAGATTAAGGCAGAAGGATCACCATGAGTCCAAGACCAGTCTGGGCTACCCAGGGTCAGAGTTAAGATGGACTAAACAAAGAGACCTTATCTCAATAAAACATGCAAACAAAAAAGTCTAGTTGGGCCCAGTGACACACGCCTGTTATCCCAGTACCCAGGAGGGAGAAGCAGAAGGCGTCTGAATTTAAGGACAGCCTGGGAAATATAGTGAGTTTAATGATGGAAGACCCATTAAAAAAAAAAAAAGCTGCCTACCTATACAAGACCATATTATCTATAACTGCTGAAAACAAATGGGAAATCTAGACATGAAAATGAAAACAAAATTAACATGAACACACATATACACCAGAACTGAATCAAATTTTTGGATGAGATATAAATTCCTAACTATAAATAAAATAATAATGCTTTTAAGTTTGTAGATGAAGGACTATTTGCTTTATCATTTTTTTCCCCAGCCCCCCAACCCCCAGCCCCCCGCTTTATCATTTTTTTAACCTATTTAGTATGTGTATTTCTTTATGTAGGTGTATGTGAGTATATGTACACAAGTACACTTGAGTGTGTGTGCCTGTTGAAGCCTAAGGGTTATATTGAAGAATCATCTTTCATCGCTCTTCCAACTTACCATTGTGTGTCTGGGTCTCTAAACCCAGAGCATGACATTAGGGCTGGTCTGGTCAGCCAAATTGCTCTGGGATTCCCAGTCTTTACCTTCTAGGGCTAGAATTACAGGCAGGCCACCACACCTGCCCAGTAATTTTATGTGGAATTCTCCTTTTGCTTGGGAGGCAAAGGCTATAGCCATTGAAGCACCTCGCCAGCCCACTTCAATTTTTCTTAAATGTGCACACTGTGTTTGTAGCTTCAGCAATACAATATTCAGTCCTCCACATCCATTCATTTATTCACATGTGCTCTATGTTTCTTAGTAACCTCTGTAAGATCACTTGGCTCCCCGTGTAGAGCAAGTCAAGCAAGAAGTAGAGTTTACATCCTGGCTCCCCTACATTTCATTGCTTAGATAGGAAGAACTGGCACTTAGCTTCGGACTACTTGTAGTCTTAGTTAAAAAGGAGACTCCTGTGTGCTGCAAATGCCAAAGGCGTTTACATTTTTCTTTTGTAAAGCTGAAAAAAACACATTTAAAAACCCCAACTAAGCACAGAAGCAGTTAGACCCTCCTATCATTCAATGACTGAATGAGTATTTTTTTCTCTTTTCATAATTAGGTGATTATTTAAAATATTTATTGTGGGTTAGAGAGATGGCTCAGGGGTTAAGTTATTGTTTCAAAATTAAAGTGACTTGAGTTCAAATCCAAGGAAAAAATGCCAGGGTACTTCCAACCCAAGAAGACAGAACCTGGGATACCTCAGAGCAAAGTAATAAGAAGGTAGAGCAATCCAAAATGATTCCAAGAGCCATCCTTGGGCCAATACAGGCATATACAGCACCCTCTTCTACATACACACAGACATACACACACATATATACCTATTTCCAAACACATGTACACACCAACATCTACATATACACACACAAAACATCCATTGTATGTCACTGTAGTGTCTTCCCTTATAGATATAATGATACCCACAGAATTAGTCATGTTAGATACTTGGCTAATATGGAAACATTTAAATTAGGTCAAAAATTTGGAAGGTGCTACAATCATTGTCCAACAAGATTTCATTGCTGGTTCTCTGTCCCTGCCTGTTCTACAGATAGCCATATCTTTTGTGCTGTGCCAGCTGCGTCCTTGAGACACCATGATGAAGGTCAGAGTGAACAGATTTGGCAGTATTGGACGCCTGGTCACAAGGGCTGCCTTCACCTTCAGCAAAGTGGACATTGTTCATTAACCTCATCTACATGGTCTGCATGTTCTAGTATGATTCACCTATGGCAAGTTCAACTATATAAACAAAGCTGAGAACTAGAAGTTGTCTTTAGTAGGACTCCATCTTCAAGAGCAAGATCCTGGCAACATCAAATGCAGAGTATGTTGTGGAGTCTACTGGTGTCTTCACTACCATGGTAAAGGTCAGGGCCCCCTCGCAGGGTGGAACCAAAAGGGTCATCTCCATCCTGACTGCTAATAACCCAATGTTCATGAGGAATGATACATGAGAAGTCTGACAACTCACCCAAGATCATCAGCAACACATTTTGCACCACCAACTGCTTAGCTCCCTGGCCAAGATTATCCATTTTGGCATCGTGATGGGCTCATGACTACAGTCCACACCATCACCACCACCACCCAGAAGATAGTAGGTGGCATGGCCCCTTTGGGAAACTGTGGCAGGACCACCATGGGGCTTCCCAGAAAATTACCCCTGTATCCACTGGTACTGCAAAGACTGTAGGCAAGGTCAGTCCAGAGCTGATTGGGAAGCTCACCTGCGAGGCCTTCAGCATTCCTACCTATCATGGATCTGTTATGAATCTGACTCGCCACCTGGAGAAAGCTGCCAAATATGATGACATCAGGAAAATGGTGGAAGGCTGGAGAGATGGCTCAGGGGTTAAGTCTCTACCTTGCAAGCAGAAGGTCCTGAGTTTAGATCCCAAGTCCTACATAAAAATGCCAGATGAAAACACAGTGGCCTGTACTTCCAGCTCTGGTAGGCAGAGCCTGGGAAATCCCAGAGTGAAGCAAGAAGGAGTTAGGAGCCATCCAGGATGATTCTAGAAGTTGCCTTTGGTCCTTCATAGGGACACACAGTATCCTTTCTGTCTCTATTTCTCTCTCTATTTCTCTCTCTCTTTCTCTCTTTCTCTTTCTCTTTCTCTCTCTCTCTCTCTCTTTCTCTCTGTCTCTGTCTCTGTCTCCGTCTCTCTCACATGCACAGTAAATAAATAATTTTTTTTTTTAAAAAGAAAAGAAAGTGGTGGGGCAAGCATTGGAGGGCCTCCTGAAGGGCGTTTTGGGTTGTACAGAGGACCAGGTTGTCTCCTGTGACTTTAACAGCAGCACTCACTCTTCCACCTTTAATGCTGGGGCTGGCATTGCCCTCAATGGCCAGTTTGTCAAACTCATTTCCTGGTATGACAATGAATTTGGTTATAACAATAGGGTGGTGAACCTTGTGGTCCATGTGGCCTCCAAATAGAAGAAGACCTGGACCACCTGTCCCCCAACCCCAGCAAGAACACAAGAGAGGAAGACAGAGGTCCTTATCTGCTGGGGAGTCCCCGCCCCAACTTAGCCCCCAACACACTAAGTATCTCCCCCCCCCTCCGCCTCAGTTTCCATCCCAGGCCTCAGAACAGGAGGGGCTTAGGAAAGCTTATTCTCTCTCTTATCATCAATAAAGTTCACTACACTTCCCCCTAAAAAAGATCTCAGTCATTTCTATGTGGTGGAAACCAAGTTTATAAATGTATAACCTTCCTGAAGTTTGAGAGTGCCTGTGTAAAAAATAAGTGGGAGGTATGGAGAGATGGTTCAGGGTTTAAGCCTTTGCCTCCCAAACAAAAGGATCTGAGTTGGGATCCCAGATCCCATGTAAAAATGTCAGGTGGAAATGGCAGCAGCCTACACTTCTGGTTCTGGGGCAGAGATTGGGAAAACCCAGAGTAAAGCAAGGAGGAGGTAGAAGCAATCTAGGATGACTCCCCTTGGGCCCCACAGGCACACATAGTGCCCTTTTACACACACACACACACACACACCCCATATGTGGGACTCTAATGGGGACTGCTACAGCAAACATCATTCATTTGTTATGAAGTTTCATCAAGGTCATAGGTTTTGAATATGTCTAAAGATTTGGTTTCTTAATTAATGGCACAAATAGAACAATTAACATAAAATGAGACTTTTAAAACTATTAAAGTAACAGGGGCTGGAGACATGGCTAGGGGGTTAAGACTATGCCTCACAAGCAGAAGGTCCAGAGTTAGGATCCCATAGCCCACATAAAAACAGCCAGGCAGAAATGGCAACGGCCTACACTTCTGGTCCTGGTGAGCAGAGCCTGGGAAATCCCAGAACAAAGCAAGAAAGAGGTAGAAGCAATCCAGGATGATTCCCAAAGTCACTCTTGGTTCTCCACAGGGACACATGTGCTCTCTGATATACACACTGACATACTCATGCACTAAATGAATGAATAAATAAAATTTAAAAACTATTAAAGTGACAAATGAGAAAAAAAATTCAATGTTGACTGTGTTCATGGTTCATGGTAGATATTGTTGTTTCTTACCAAAACTCACTTTGTCAAAAATCTCCTTCTATAGTCCAATTTCATTCATCTTCCAACTTCTGGCTACACGGCTTAAGCTACAAATTTGAAAACTGAAATTTATTTTGGATTCACCTGTTGGTGACTGCTAAGCTTTTGCACATGTGCTGTCCTGTGGCTCTCACAGGCCGAGCCTGCCATGTATGTTCCTAGAGACAACTCCCTCTCCATTTGTCTCCAAGGGCTTGAACCTGACTCAGTCAAAACAAAAAAGAATTTCCAGATGAGGTGATCTCCCCCTGTATGTGATCATAGTGATTCATACTTTGAAGAGTCATAAGAAGACAAGAGTCAAATGAATGTAAAGCAGAACCAAATGATTCCTTAACAAGTGGAGAAAGATATATTCTGCACACTTAACATTAGTGCCAGGAACGAGTCTAGATGGATTTCCATGGGTCATTTCAGAATACTTAGAAGATCTGATCACTTGGAGCCAGACTTTAGTTTTCTGAAAATGAGTTAAACCATACTGTGTTTATTTCTTTTTTTTTTAGGTAAGATTGGTAAATTGATTGTCAAGAGCATAGCTGTGATTCAAGGGGGCCAGTCTTGGCAAAGTCGTCCACATGGTTCTGGTTTTAGAGGCATCAGTGATGCAAGAGGGAGGAGATCACGGAGTCCTCCTCCAAGATTTCAAAAATTGGCAGAATCCAGGCATCCTGAGGCAAGAAGCCTGCAGTTTAGAGGCCCAAGAAAGGCAGTTTGTGCTGTGGAATTAAAGCCTGGTTTGCCATTGAGAAGTAAAGATGTTAGAGATTCCAGACACAATGTGGGACACCTGCCAAGGAGAGCTATATACCCTGGGAGGAATCAGCTCAAGAGACCAACGTATTCTATGGGCAGCTGCATTGGAGTGGTGGAACCAAAGCCCTTTGGAACTGAGATGATTTCAACAAGAGGCTCACCTGTTGGACTTGGAGCTACAAGATTTGGAGTTTGTCCTGCTGGTTTTTGGTCTTGTTATGGACCAATCTTTCCTGGATATGCCCCCATTCCTTCCTTTTGGAATGGGAATGTTTATTCTGTGCCATTGTATATTAGAAGTATGTAACTTGTATTTTGATTTTACAGGAGGCTTTGGACTTTGGACTTTTGGACTGTTGGGACTACCATTGTAGTTTATGAAGACTTTTAAAGTTGGACTGAGTATGGTTTGCATAATGAGATGGCAATGAGCCTGTGGGGTCCAGGGGTGGAATGTCATGGTTTGAAATGTGTCCCCCACAGTCTCATGTGTTTGGCAAGGTCATGGCACCTTGAGAGGTGGAGCCTCGCTAGAGGAAGGCAGTCACAAGGGGTGGGCCTTGTGGATTAGTCCCACCCTACCTCTAGGAGAAGTCAGCCTTTGCTGCAAGCAGTCTGCAGCTCTCAGCTTCCAAGATGTCTGCGGTGACTTAGCCTCCTCCAGCTTTGGCCAGCCAGCCATGCTGCCTCTGCTTCGAGAGACTGTACCTTCCCTCTGGAACCGTAAGCTGAATAAACCTCCCTTTCTCCATTAAAAAAAAAAAAAAAAAAAAAAAAAAAAAAAAAAAAAAGCATGCTATGTCAAGAGTGTTAAACAGGATTGGGTAATGTGCTTTCCAAGCCTGCATGAGGCTTTGGATTCAACCCCCAGGACTGGAAAGAATATGCAAAGAGTGAACACTGGGTAGACAATATAAAGCTGCAAACCAGAACAAGGCAGCTAGAAGTTACTAGAATGCCCACAACCCACGAAAATAGATGAAAGTTCCCTAGGACCAAAACCTATGCTGTACTTCAAGGTTCAATCTGGGGAGTGTGGTACACCCTTGAACTCATAGCAACTGTGGAAACCAAGGTGGGAGGAGTGTTTGAGCCCAGGAGTTCAAGACCAGCCTGGGTAAATAGGGCAACTTCATCTAAAAAAAAAGTCTGATGACAAAAGTTACAAGTACCTTTGTATAGGAAACTATAGTAAAGGAAAACTACTCCCAAAAGGGTAAAGTTAAAGATTTTTTCCCTTAAGTTATACTTTGAGATTTTCCTAATTGTTTTCTTCAGAAGAAAAATGAGAATAACTAAACTAAACTATGGATATGATATACATGTGTCCAATCATCCCTTTCATGACTAGACTGAGGGCTGGTGAGGTGGTTCAGTGGGTAAAGTGCTTGCCACACATGCCTGATGACCTTAGTTCAATCCCAGGAAGTTACACAAAGGTAAAAGAAGAAAAACAACCCCACAGTTTCTTCTGACCTCAATATGCATGCTATGGCACATGCACCTTACCCACACACCATGCTCCCTCCCGCAATAATAATAATTTTAATTTAAGAAAAAATAAAACAGACAAAAAAGACTAGGCTGAGGTTAGCAAAACGATAAATGATGAGCATGAATAAAAATTACAGAGATTCATGTGCCGCAGCATGCAGAGTCCAGACTTTGAAGTGAGGCAGCCTGGACTGGAACCACAGCTCCGAGATTTGTTGCATGAGTAATGCTGAATGAGTTGGCTGGCCTCCACTGTCTCAGATACACAGATGACCCACTTGGCAGGGCCATTAAGAAATAATACAGGTAAAATGCTTAGAATGGTAGTGACATACAACTAGTACTTAGTAATAGTATTTAAAAACTAAAACACAATGAAGAGTATAGAGAAGTCCTGACCATTAATCCCAATGGGCACTTCAGATTCTAGGTAGCATTTGTTTGTATACAAAAGGTAACCTCAGGATACAATGGCTTTTACCCATGGCAGGCAGCCTGTGTAGTCCTCAGTTCCTGATCTGATAAGACATCTTTTTTGGTCTCTTAATTCCTTGCTCATTTTGGTCCTGACTCAATGTCAACATTCTCCCTGACTAGTAGTGACTAGTGTGTCCGCACTTTCCTCGGCTTCTTACCCTAGGTCATGATTTGAAATGTGTCCCCCACAGTCTCAAGTGTTGAGAGGTGGAGCTTTGCGAGAGGAAGGTGGTCACAGGGGGTGGGCCCTTGAGGTGGATTAGTCCCACCCTACCTTGTGGAAAAGTCTGCTTTTGCAGCAGACAGTTTTGCGGCTCTCAGCCTCCAAGATGTTTGCAGTGACTTAGCCTGTCTCCAGCTTCTGCCAGCCTGACATGCCTTTTCTAACATGAAGAGACTGTTTTTCCCCTCCGGAATGGTAAACTGAATAAATTTCCCTTTCTTCCTTAAGTTGCTTGATTTTGGGTGTTCTCTCACAGCAACAGAAAAGAGTAACTAGTACACCCTACTACTCAGCCTTTCTTACCCTACTACCCTACCTTTCTGCTCAGCGACTCGCTCAACCCACCTGTTCTTCAAGGTTAGGGAATGCACACTCCAGAACTCTCTGGGGGTTTCACCTTTTACTCTTTCTAATAGGCACAGTGCTGATTAGAAAGATACAAAGAGACACAAATAGTTAAAGTAATATGTGACCATAGCATGTGTGACCTTTAATGCAAGTTGTATACAAAACTTAAATTTGTTGCAAAGTATGCAAAATACTTTCCATACATTTTGTATTAGCATATTTAAAAACATGCCTGCAAGAGGGCTAGGTGGGTAAAGATGCTTGCCACCAAACCTGACAACCTGGGCTCCATTTTCAAACACCACATGGTAGGAGAGAACTGACCCCATAAAGTAGTCCTCTGAATTCCTTACAATATAAGTAAATAAATGCTTGGAATGGTGACCCTTCCCTCAAGATAAATAAGTAAATGCAAAAAAAAAAAAAAAGTTAAAAAGGCCAAATCATGACTTGTTCTGATCCAAGCCCGGACTACTTCTGCTGTCCTGAGTCCTCACTGCTACATGACCCACGATAGAGTCTGTGGAAGAGCTTATCCTGACCGGCATGCAGGATTCCGGTTCTTACAAATTATCAATAAGAGCATACATCTGATGCCATTTTAATTAGTCTAAAAGAAGACTAATAGCCTTTGGAGGTTGCTCTCTGCTTTTTAACTCACCATGAGTTACTTCTCTGTCAAATTTAAGACAGGATTTCCCTAGCCATCTGCCATGCGGGCCCAAGTGGCTATAGCACATGCCTTGAAATGTCCTGATCAGATGTCAACATTGCATAAATGAAGGGTAGGTGACTGTCTCATTAGATCATAACCCTGCCACCAGCGCGAGTCACAGCTTCAGAGGCGGGACCTGTAAACATTTCCTGGTCCTTCCTGTTTCCCCAGCTCAGCCTGGGTTTGGTTCCTCTGCGAGGACCAGGATAGCGTCCTCTGCCCCAGCCCACTCTGCTGGGTTCTACTGGGATTCTGTCTTGACCAATGAGTTGTATTGTGCTGGCAAAAACCAGTCAGAATGTTTTCTCCAGCACCTGCAACATGATGTGATGAGATCTGAGGTCCTGGAGTTCACAGTCAGCCTCCAGGGCAGAAGCCTGAGAGACCTGCTGGCTGGGGGCAGCTGTCTCTGGGCCTGCAGGGCAGAGTGCTGGAGCCAAGTCGCACTCAGAGCAGGGGAACACCTGCAGGAACCGAGTCCTGGGGCGCATCAGGGCCACGCAGGAGGGCGAGGAGGATTACACTCAGCCAGCAGCTCGTGGAGAAAGGAGTATTGCAGCCAGGGATGCAGGATGCAAGGCGGGGCCTGCAGGGCAGGCGCGCAGCCTGCCTTAAACGTGGTCAAGCCAGGAGGTAATTTGGAGCAGAAAATGAAAAGGATCTGCAGTACGCTATCAAGAAATCATCCATTATTCCACAAGAGCGTCAGAGTGCATTTTTAGATCCAGGTTACATTTATAAAATCCTTGATGGCATAAGCAGGAAAAGGTCTCGACATCAGTCGCTCCAAATCCCAATACTGAGCCACAACGCTTATCTCTAGAGTTCCCTGCCTTCCCTTAATGACCTGTCGCTTCTAATTATATTATTATTTTTATTGTTATTATTATTATTCTGTGCACAGCACAGGTGTGGAGGCCAGAGGAAGGAAGTCATAGTACTGTGTTACTCTTGGCCTTATTCGTTTGAGACAAGTTTTCTCATTGAACCTAAAACTGCCCACTTTTGATGAGGATGTCTCAACAGTGACATCAAAAACACAGACAATAAAAGAAAAAAAAATAGAATGAGATTTTGTTGACATAAAACCTTAGGGCCAAGAGTGTAGGTCAGTACATTTGCATAGCTTGTGTAAGGTCATGGCATTGTGCAAACACTATACAATTAAGCTAGGTAGGCTGGAAGGCAGGTAGGTAGGTAGATAGATAAAAACCTTTTGTACACAAAGTTATACTACAGATAGAGTGATAACTGCCACAGATGGAGGGAAGTGTTTGCAAATCATATACTTGGGAAGGGATTAATATCCAGAATATACAAAGAATACTACAGCTCACTAACAAACTCGCTCAAACAACCACATTTCAAAATGAGAAGAGATCTTGAGTAGACACTTTTCCTAAAGAAGATATACATGGTTAAAAAGCACATGAAAAACCGTATAAAATCTCTAGTCATTGGTCATTAGGGAAATACAAACCAAAATGCAAGTTGAAATGAGCATCTTTCCTCATTTTGAAATTTTGCTGTCTGGGGGAGGGTTTGTTAGTGAACTATAGGAGTCTTTGTATATTTTGAACATTAATCCCTTCTTAATCCTTCTGGCCAATTTGCCAGAAGCATCAGATCTTTTTGTTTCCTTTCTTCAATATATTGTGTCTTGGCGGAGGTAGGAAAGGACTCAGCACTCTTGCTTTAAAGTTTCCTTCACCTTTTATATTTGTGTGTGTGCATGTGTGACATGTACACACCATTGTGTGCATACAGAGGTCAGAGAACAACTTCAGGAGTCAGTTCTCTCCTTCTACCATGTGATTACTGGAGATCAAACTCGGGTTTGGTAGCAAGAGCCTTTACCTGCTGAGCCATCTCCCTCATCCCTTTCTTCACTTTTTAATGTGAAAGTGGATTAATGAAAGAAAAGTAGGGACTGACAGAATTCCCACTTTTCATTCCTCTCATCCCATGTCCACTGAGCCACTTAAGTCTTTCCCAGACTCAGAAGTAATCCAGTGTCAGATTGTGTGTGGACCCTTTAACTGCCTTAGCACACTTTGTGATCTGTAGTTTCACTGTTCTAAGCATTAGTACCTGGGATTATTCATTCCTGTTGAATATTGATATACACTACAACTTTTGTAGATATACACTATAACTTTTATAGATATTGATATTGAATAGTAATCCTTTTTTTAGATTTATGGTCTTACTGCGTTCTCAAAGTTAACTCCAATTTAACTCACTATGTACCCAAGATTGGTCTCCAACTTATCATCTGCCTCACTCAGCCTCCCAAGTACTGTGATTGTAAGTGTACCAAAAATGTAATCTCCTCCACTCTGATAGTGGCCCATTTCTAAGAGATTTAAGGACCCAAATCAGTCGTCAAGTTAAATTATATTAGGTTCCAAATTGAAAGGGCCAAGTCATCTCAACACCAAATTATGTGTACTATTTGTGTCTTATACCTTAATTTATTGTTAGTTTAATTTAGTTTAGTTTAATCTACTTTGAGAGGACAGGATCTAATTCTATAACCCAGGCTAATCGGGAAATCACTAAGTAGCCCAGGCGAGTCTAGAATTCTCAATGATTCTTCTGCCTCAGCCTTCCCACTGTTGGGATATAAATAAGCACATAGGGCTGGCTCAGGGGTTAAGGCACCTGCCATGTAAGAATCAGAGAGAATCAGAGTTTGGATCCTTAGAGCCCATGTTAAGTGCCAGGTAGATATGGTGGTCAGCCTGTATTCCATCTTCAGTTGGTAAAGATTGGGGATTTCCAGAGCAAGTTGGCCAGCAAGACTAGCCCTTTTGGCAAGCTAGTCTCAAATAAGGTGGAAGAACTGTGAAAGATGATTCCTGATATCAACTTTGGCCTCCACATGCACATGCATGACTACACACACAAGCACGCATACACATCCAGCCACACTCTCTACACATACATATGAAAAAGAAGACAAGGGAACGCAGCATCACATCCAGCTGTAGAAAAATTAATCTTACATTAAACTGTCCTCACAGTTGGATGTGGTAGCGTATTCCTGTGATCCCAGAATTCAGAAAGTGAACACAAGAGCATCAACAGTGCAAGGTCATGGTTGGCTATATAGCAAGTAGGGGCAGCTTTGAGCTCATAGAAACCTGCCTCAAAAAAGGGGGGGGCAGCAAAATGAACATCATCCTTAGTAAAATAAATTGCTTTAATAAGTACCAACTACACATGTAAAGTTAAATTAAAACTGATGTCCCTGTATACAGATCTTTTATATTTCTGTCTTTGTATGTTATAAGATAGATATAAGATACTCTGGGTTGGAGAGATGGCTCAGGAGTTAAGACTTTGCCTCACAAGCAGAAAATCCTGAGTTCAGATCCCAGGTCCCACATAAAAACACCAGGCAGAAATGCAGTGGCCTGCACTTCTAGCCCTGGTGGGTGGAACCTAGGAAATCCCAGAGCAAAGCAAAAAGGAGGTAGAAGCAATCCAGGATGATTCTCAGTCACCTTTGTTCCTCCACAGGGACAACACAGTGCTCTCTGACACACACACACATAAATAAACAAATAAATTTAAAACAAGAAAAGAAAAAAAGATACTCTGTAATGTTACATTGTCATTTATAGTTTAGGAATAGTATATAATATAGTAATAGTATATCTTTATTTCCTACCAATTTTTTTTGTAAAGTGTCCTCCTATTTTAAATCTTTTGAAACAATAAACCTTCGAAAAATTAAAAAAAAATAGTGTCCCTTCAGAGATTAAAGTATATCATTATGACTGTTTTAAAAAATTAAAATATGATTTATACATTATGGGCATTTTCATGAGTTTGTGTATATGTGTATGCATCATGTGTATGTGAGCTCATAATACTATACCACGCTTGTGCCATAGGATGTATGTGCAGGTTAGAGGACAACTTTTTGGAGTTGGTTCTCTTCTTACAACTTTACTTCTTAGTCAACACACTAGCCCAGGAAACTTATTTTAAAAATCAGGTTATTGGATCTGTAAGATAGTTAGGTAGGCACCTGTTCATAAGTCTGGCAGTAGTAGTTTGAATCCCATAAGCCCACATGGTACAGGGTGAGAGCTGACTTGCAAAGATGTCCTTTGACCTACCTACACCTATGTGCAATGGGATGCGTTGCATGTGCCTTCTCTCTCCTTTCCCTTCCCCTCAAATAAATGTAATATTTTTAAAAGGTTTACTGAGGGTGCCTGTCCCTCATAGCATTCCACATGTGGAGTCCGTGAGTTCGTTTCTAGCTCCATGCCTCTCATGGATTCCATGCCTGGAGTCTATGAGTTCTCTGAGGGGTGTCCTGGCCCCTCATGACACTCCACATCTGGAGTCTGTGAGTTCCATTTTTTCTCTCCTTTAAGAAACTTTACCTTAATCCTCTAAAAAGAGGTTTACTGAAATCCTTGTTCTAGTAAACAGCATAAAAACACCTTTAGAGGTTGAAAATATAATCTAGGCATACAGTAAGTACTTAGAATACATGAGGACAAAAAATAAGTACAGAATTGTTTTGCTACACATTGTCTACATCCTCACTATGCTTATAATGAATTGTAGGTAGATTCAAAGCACATCTGAGATCTAAACACTACTCACCTACCAACAAATTACATGCTCTTGAGTAAGTTACTAATCATTGTTTTACTATTTTTCTTTACTTACAACCTGGGATAATAGCACATCTCAAACCTTGCTGAGATAGAAGATTATGTATAATAAATAATGGAGTAGCACTTTGAAAAGTAGCATGGTAAACTTTTAATTATTACTTTTTAAAAATTATTGTTATAAAGATAGTTTAAAACAAAACAATGGTAGAAAACATAAGAAAGACATAGTGATACATATGGATAAAAATATACACATATATGCCTAACATAGTGAGATATATTTATAGCAATACATGTATATATGCCCTGTACAAATATTGTTATAACAACAATAACATATGCATAAGCCAAACATAAGATGGAAACAACACAATCAAGGAATTTTAATTATAGTATTTCAAAGAATATCTTCTGTGGTTTCATCTGACCGAGGCTTTAGTGAACAACTGACATTTTACAGTTCTTTTTTTGTTTAGTGGCTGAAGAGTGCTTTGCAAAGATGTTTGTCTTTTTTTAATGTTTAAAAACATTTATTTTGCTGCTTATGATGTATGTGTGCAAGTATGTGTATGCATGTGTGTGCATGTGCATGTGCACATGCATGTGTGTGGTGTGTGCATGAACAAGCACCATTAGGACAGAGGACATGACACTTTAGTTCAACCCAGTTTCATTAAACTAATGAGAAACTTCTCAGTCCATCTTCCAAGTTCTAGATTGTTCCAGAGCTGCTCCAGAGTGGCATTTGGATAGACCTGAGGACCCCAACTCATGGAAGTGGGAGCAGGATTCCGTTTGATGGAAAGGGCAGAGCTATTACAGGCTCTCCTGGGTCCTGATGATGACAGAAACTTCAGAGCACTGAGTAAGTGTAGGAATGAGATGTAGCAGTCTGTCCAGGGATTTCCCGGAATGTGAGGACAGTCCCACTGACACTTTAGAGTGGTAAATACCTGAATAGATGCCTTAAACTCCCACATCACCAGGGACTAGAGGATGAGATACTGAGTCAACACTATAAATTTAGGGTTTTATATTAAGATTGCTGCTACTAAGATTTGATTGAAAAGTGAACTGTTTCCTTTTCTAAGGTTTTATCTATGAGAGAGAGAGAGAGAGAGAGAGAGAGAGAGAGAGAGAGAGAGAGAAAGAAGGCATGCAGGCATGCCATACTGCATAGATGGATATCAGAGGACAATTTTCAGAAGTCCTTCCGCCCACCATGTGGGCTCTCAGGGATCAAACTCACGTCTCTATGTTTGTATGCAGGTGCCTTATCTGCTGAGCTATCTCCAAAGCCCCCAAAATGAATTCTCACTCTACTTTATACTTATTTACTGATAAACATATACATTTGAGAAGACAAAGACTCAGATAAATAACTCATACAAAGCTACATAGACCTGGGATAGGATTTGAGCTCAGGAAGTGAGGCCCCAGTGTTCATACACTTAATTATAACAACATGCTGCTCATACTATGAGTATTTTGTCAACTATGAGTTTTCCAATAAATCTGTAGGGCCTGAATACCACAAGGAAATTATGTGCTCTTTCTACCTATCAAGCCCTTCATGCATGTACATCCACATATAAACTATCAGTTGACAAATAATTTGGTGTGCTTTTAGGACTCAATATATAAAACAACTCTACCTGCCAAGGTATTGCAGATTTTTATTTTTATCAATCTCCAAAAGAAATACAAGAGTAAAAATGTGTGGCTTAGACAGACTGGAAGATAGAATACAAAGACATGGTGGTCATCTCAATGAAGGTGTGCTTTCATGCAGAAGCATAGGAGATGACTCATTGTTGACTCTTCATCCCTTGAGAGCTCATCCTTAAGGAAGGTTAAGCTATTCTAATCTGTAACATGGCCTCCTACCTTCTCATCTGCCTCAGGGAAGCAAGTGTGTGAGGAAGAGGAGGAAATGAAAAATTTACCATTCCTTATCTTTAGCTAGCACGTCTTTCTTAAGTGTTAGTTTCTTTTCTTCCTCCATAACCACAGCCAGTCTTTTCAGAACATCCATAACTCTTTGGCCATAATGTTCTCCCTCTTGCTTATCTAGGAAAGGTTCATTGCTAGCTTAGTCCATCTACTTCTCTCTCTGACTCTGCAGAGCATTGCTGGAGACAATACTACCAGGCTGTGGGAATTTATTCCGCTCACCAGTCTTCTGGGGTGGGGCCCTTGGGGCCGCCCTCCACGCTCCCATCTCGCTGTTTTTCCTGGCTTCCAGTCACTCACACTTTCACAGTGGCCACATCACGTATTTTACGCTTCATTTCCTCAAATCCGACTACTTCCACATACAGATGGGCAGAGACTTAGGTTGGTTCAACTTGAGGTTTTTCTTGTGTTGAGGTGTAGACACAATAGGTATTCAGCAGAAACCGTACTTTAAGTGTGACTTCTGATCTTTTGGGGTTCAGCCATATGCAGTGCGATTCTCCCTTGGGATGCTTGACAGTTGTCGCAGCTCCCCATCAAATGTGAGATCACAGGGAAAAACAACAAGTTCTGTTGCTGGAGGTATCCCACATATTATCATAAAATAGGCTCTGCATTAGATGATTTTGCCTAACTGTACATGAACATTAATATTCTGGATATGCTCAAGGCAAAACTGAGTGATGACATCCAGTAGACTAGATTTATTAGATGTGTTTTGACAAAAAAACATGGAGGAACATCTCTACATGATTCCAAGTCCTTAGTGGGAGTCTTTCCTTTCATCTATGGTCATCTATACTCCACATCCTGCCTATACCCCTCTTGGCTCTTTGAATTCGTCTACCATCTTCTTTCCAATAATACATTTAGTTAAGGCTTCCCAAAGGGATCTTCCCATTAACATATTAATCTCTTCAAAGTTCTCCTATCATAAAAAATCAAAACAAAATGAAAATACACACACATATCCAAAAAAAATTCATAAATTTTGTGTGAACGTATTTTTTAGTGATGTATGAAGTATCTGGATTAATTATATCTTTTGAAACTTAGGAGATGCTGAACAGCTTTCCAAAAAAGTACACCACTAATTTTGAATATTAATGCATGAGAATTTCAATTTCATTAAGCTTATTATCTGTAATTTTTAAATTTAGTCATCCCAGGGGCATGAGGTACTATCTCATGATGGGTTTAATTTGCATTTTCTTTTTTTTATTATTATTATTATTTATTCAACTGTGCGCATGTGCATGTGTATATGCGCGCCTGTGTGCGTGTATCTGTGTGTCTGTGTGTCTGTGTGTTTGTGTATGTGTAGAACCACGGACGAATTCGCGAACCACCATGGATGCCTTCACCTCCTTCTGCCCTGGGATTCACAGGCTCCGCCCTACCAGGACCAGAAGCGCAGGCCGCCCCCGCTTCTGCTGGCATCTATACGTGGGATCTGGGATCCGAACTCAGGACCTTCCGCCTGCAAGGTGGAGGCTTAACCCCTGAGCCACCTCTTCAGCCCTGCATTTTCTTATAATGATAGTAGTCATCTTTTTATCTCCTTTTTTTTAAAAGCAGCAAATTCAGTTTACGTTTATGTCTGCATCTTTGAAAAATGTAAAATTTGGGAGCTGCAAGCAGTAAGATTGGAGTTCGAGGCCACCCGGGTCTAAATAGCGAGTTTGAGGCCAGCTTCAGCAACATGAAACCCAGACTCAAGAGGGTGGGGAAATATCCTTTACACATGTAGTGTAAATGTACATTTAAAATTTTTAAATTAATTTTGTTTTTGTTTTTAGTCTTTTACAATGTCATACGTGTAGACAATGAATTTTGATCATAGCTACCCCTTTGTCCTACCTGCTTCCCCTGGACATTTCCCTAGCATGTCCACCTCCTGCCTTTACATCCTAAATTTTTAAATGTGACAATATAAAATAATATGTAAGTAGTAAAAGAAAATACATTAAGGATGTAGATAGCTACAAATGAACTCCAAGTTCCACATGGTTAAGAATACATGATAAAATTAAAGAATAGCAACTTTGACTATCTTCTGTGAGACTAAGTTCATGGTGTAAGCACACAGAGCCCCAGCCCACAGGAGACCATTCCAACTTGTGAGCACACAGGAGGCTGTCCACATTATGTGCACATGGAGCCCACCCCATGAGAGGCCTTCATGTTGTGACTACGCAGATATGGAATCCAGGGTTTTGGCAGACAGTGTGGTATGTCAGACTATTAATCATTCAACTGTCCACAGTTAAAACAGTGAATGTAGAAATAGTCTCATCTCTCTGCCACCATCTGATGCACATGAGACACATCAGCCACATGTGCAGTGCCTCTAGGGGCAGGTTTACTTGCTTAGTTGTTTTTTATGTATCTAGGTGAAATGTCTATTCGATTTAAATTGGGTTACTTTTTAAATATTGAGTTATAAGAGCTCTTTACACAGGTATTTTGGATATTAGACCTTTACCAGATACACAAAATTTACAAGAAATTTCTCTCATTTTGTGGATTTTTTTTTTCATTTCCTTGATAGTATCTTTTGGGGCATGAAAGCTTCTAATTTTTCATAAAGTCAAATTTGTTGCTTCCATTTTGCTTACATCTTAGGTATAAGATCTTGGAAGCCATTGTTTAATTCAATGTTGTAAAGGTTGATTCCCATATTTTTAATTCTAAACATTTGCAGTTTGGCTCTTATAATTAGTTATTTGAGCCATTCCTAAGCTGTTCAGCATCTCCTAAGTTTAAAAGATATAATTAATCCAGATACTTCATACATCACTAAAAATATGTTCACACAAAATTTATGAATTTTTTTGGATATGTGTGTGTATTTTCATTTTGTTTTGACTTTTATGATAGGAGAACTTTGAAGAGATTAATGGCACAAGATAGGGGTCTAAATTCACTATTTTACATGTGGACATCTAGTTGTCCCACCACACTATGACAAAGACTATGAGTTATCTTGGCAGTCTGGTGGAAGATCAATTGGACCTACATGGACGGGTGCAATGGACACTTTTTGGATCTGCTTCATCTGACTTCCTGTCATTCCTGCATGTGACAATTAGTCAACTGCCTTTGACACACTCTCTCTGTGACTCTGTTCAATTACTTGGCATCATAAGAATGCTCTTGCTTGAGAGATGATGCAAAGCACATTAATGCACAAGTAGTTCAGTACGTAAGATTTTATCTGTCTTTTGCATGTGGATAAGGGTATGTATGTATGGGTGTGTGTACAAGAAGGGGGAGAGAGCGAGACAGAGAGAGAGAGAGAGAGAGAGAGAGAGACAGAGACAGAGACAGAGACAGAGACAGAGAGAGAGAATGAGAATGAATGCCTGTGGAGGCCCAAGGGTGACATTGGGAGTTATCCTGGATTGTTTTACCTCTTTATTGCTTTACTTTGGGGTTGCCCAGGCTCTGCCTTCCAGGGTTGGAATTGCAGGCCACCACCGTATCCACTGGGCATTTTTATGTGGTATCTGGGAATCTGGGGATATGAACTCAGGTCCTTCTGCTTGCCAGGCAAAGGTTTTTTTTTTTTTTTTTTTTTGAAAGTTTTAATTTTTTTATTTATTCAATTGTGCATGTGTGTGTGTGTGTGTGTGTGTGTGTGTGTGTGTAGAACCATGGGCAAGTTCGGGAACCACCATGGATTGCCTCCACCTCCTCCTTGTTTACTCTGCCCGGGGATTCACAGGCTCCGCCCTTCCAGGACCAGAAACGCTGGCCGCCCCTGCTTCTGTCTATACGTGGGGTCTAGGATCCGAACTCAGGACCCTCCGCCTGCAAGGCAGAGGCTTAACCCCTGAGTCACCTCTCTAGCCCCCAGGCAAAGGTTTTTAACTACCAAGCTTCCCCCCTAACCCCCAGAAGGATGTTTGCATGTCATTCTTAATTTTTACTTTTGGTAATAGAATGTCATATATCCCAGGTTAACTGAAATTCACAGCAGCTGAGAATGTCCTCGAGGTTTTGATCCTGCTTCTCCTTCCAAATGCTTGAATTACAGGAATGTACCACCATATCTGGTTTTATGTGGTGCTGGGGATCAAACCCAGGGCTTATACATGCTAGGCAAGAATTCTATCAACTAATCCATGGCCCTAGCCTCTGTATGTCATTTCTGTGGACAGTTGATACATACTTTGTCCATCTTTCAGGGGAAGGAACTGCAGGTCTTTCTAAAATTACTTCTACAAAAATTGTCCAATATTAGAAAAATCAATTCATTGCCTATGTATGAGCCATGTTTTCCCTTCAACATTTGATTTTCCATGTGAAGAGTTTTGTCAAGCACTTTTTTCCCTGCTTTCCAGTCTTACATGACGTTGTGGCTTTGTCTTATGTTTAGAAAGGGTTTCTTTACTTATTTTGTATAAAACATTTACTATTTTTGTGTGTGTATATACACACATATATGAAGCTCAAAGAACAACTTTGTGGAGTTAGTTCTCTTCTTCCACCTTTACCTGGGCTCTGGAGACCAAACTCAGGTCATCAAATTTGCAATAAGCACCGATACCCACTGAATCATCTCAAAAGCTCCCCCTTTTAAATCTTGATCAAGTTGCAATTTATCCTAAAAGTGTAAAAATATGGATGTCACTTTTTTGTAGATGAATATTTTTAGCTTTTGTTTAGATTCAATTAATTAATAATTCCCCTCCATTTAAATATTCACTTTCCCATGGCAGATAGGGTGAGGAAGGGAATAATTGGGAAAAATACCTGGGGGGGGGGATGAGGGGATGGGATATAGGAGGGACAGAGATACTTATAGAAAAACCTTAAGAGTGTGGAAGGTAACCCCATAGGAACCTCATATGCTAATAATATGTCCAAAAATAACTGTGTCTTTTAAAGAAAGGAACAAAAATTGGCAGCCCCTATGCAGAGGAGCACAGAGTAAGGAAAACAGGACAAAACAAATAAAAAGCCCAGAGCTGATCCACTTAGTACCCAGTAACAATATATTAGATTAAAATTAAAAATATATTAGAAGTAACAGGACTGTGGCACTTTCTGAGAAAATGTTCAGAGAGATCTCAAAGGCCCGCACACATTATAGACTTTTGTCATTGCTCTTGTTTGCTCTCCAAAAAACTGTCAGTAAGATCTTATTACTGAAGATGTAACACATATGAACAATACACAGAACATAGGCAAAATTCATCAATTGTAATTGATGAGAACTTTCTTCTTGCTATAGCTTATACAGTTTGCTTACATGGTTCCAAGGAACACTGTAGAAGCTACTGGGAGAGAGAAATAATCACAAGTCTCATCAACTCATGAGATCTGCAAGTTGCAATAAAAATCACTATGGCAACAGGTGACCACCAGTGTAATAGTGGCATGAGTAGCAAGGAGACAACCAACAGCTTTCTGATTGAACTCAACACCTTCTTGTCAGAATAGAACACATTCCTGTTACTGTTAACCAGAACAAGAACCTAAAAAAGGGAAGGAAATAGATAAACAGGGAAATACAGCCTATGAACCTATAGATAGGAAAACAGTACAGCAAACTTCTCTGTAAATAGCTCCCCTTATATTCATAGATTTGTAGAACACTTTGCACTCAGCCTAGAAGTCTTCTTTTACAACAGAAGTAGAAGATCTCAAAACCCTGACAGCCTGGGCCAGTAGAAGAAGTGGACAATGCCCAGCCATAATGCAGTGTACCAGTGACCCTGAAATGCTCACCCAGAATCAGGCCAACCTAATCTCTTCCCATCCTGAGGCTTAGAGAACCTCGAGGAAGAGAGAGCAGTGAGATTGTAAAAGCCTAAAGATGGGACGATCCACCACTGGACAAGACATTCCATTCAAGGCGGGACTATTACATCCAGAATCTCACTACAGTGAGACTTGTCCTTATCATACCTATATAATGACTGACACACTAACATGCCCCCATAGACTATTTGAGGAACTCAGGAAAGATAAAAATATACAATGGAAACCTTAGGGACTAGAGCTAGATGAGTAAAGAGAAATGCCCCTATCAGTGGGATGGCCCAAGGAAGAGCCACTTGGTATGCCACAGAAGCCTGAATCCCCATAAGTGCAGACAAGCCAGAGGGAACTCTGGAGTCCATAGAAGTGGTTAGGCAGGAGGGTGGGAAGGAATGGAATGGTTTAATAAAGAGAAGGGAAGGGAAGAGAAAGAAGGATGGGGATGGAGGGAAGCAGGGATAAGTACTAAATATGCTTGTAGAACTAAAGTAAAATAACATAAATTAATTTAAAAATTTTTACTTTTATATTATTTCATATTCATTTGCTCTAAAGAGCATTCTTCTACTTACTATTCAACTTAACCTATTAGTTAGCCTTGACTACACTTTGAGGCAGGGTCTTACTCTGTAGCCAGGTTGGCCTGGATTTTACTGCATGGCCCAAGCTGGCCTAGAACTAATTATGAAGCCCAAACTGCCCTACATTTGACCACATGGCCTAGGCTGATCTGAAAATTACATCACTCCTCCTGCCTCCATTTCTCAAGTGCTGGGATTACCAAGCATGAGCCATTGCTCCTGGTTCATACCTTAAAATTATTGTTGCTTTATAATGTACTTTAGTATCTCTTTTTCAGAATTAGCTTATACAGTAGAGTTTAAACTGTCCCTTCTAAGGAATAAATTTTATTTTTCTTATTTCAGACTGTGGAAATTTTTTTGGATCTTGACTCTTAAGACAGAACTGCTTTACTTTCTTCTTTGTACAATCATAAGGTAAATCCCTATGTGCAGATCTTGATCTGCTATTAAATTTTTAATAGACAGGCAAAAAGCATTCTCCCTACAGCCTCTGACTCTAACGTGCTTGGTGGACCAACACCACTAATATTACTTGAGAGTTTATCAAGATTGTTAATCTTAGATCCCATCCTAGACTCCCTTAGTCTGGGATGCATTTTAACACCGCCACAAGTGATTGCATCCATGTACAAGTCTGAGACCAGTGTGGAATAGACCCTCTCTTCTAGGGTAGCAATTCCCGCTTATCGCTGCACACTATACTCACCTGAGGGACCTTTTAAAAACTACTGAGGATTGGATGACAGCCCCAGAGGCTGATTAAATGAGCTTTGGGTTGGAACCTCTGGCACTGGTATTTTACACCTCCTAATTACAGCTGGGGTTGAGAAAATAGTGCTCTAGAATTACAGCTTGCTGTTGTTAGGATTCTAACCATTAAACTTAGGAAGGATACCTTTGTCTTTTGTGGGTATCATTAGGGGACAGCGTTGACCTGCGTGCCTTGCGTATGACACACACTGACATATGCGTCCTCAGAATTCAAAGTAGTTGGCCCTGACAGTGCGACTCTTGGTTTCCTTGATAAACTTGCTCTTATCTTCTCTGACATCCAAAAAGAGTTGGTGCCGCTGACTCTAAGGAGTCACAGCTCTGCTCCCATCTGGCAGGGGTTGGAGGTGGGTGGGGAGGGGCGGCTGTCTTTCTGTTTTAAATATTCTTGCCATCCATCTATTCTACTTTGATGCCTACTAGTTCCAGCTTCAGTGTGAGAGATTCTTATTTCCTTGGTACAGTTAAAGTCTCGCAGTCATAAATAGTTCCTGCCTTGACTGTCCGCTCACCCATTATTCAATCATGGTGCTCTAACCAAAGAATATAGAACTCCCTTGATAATGCGGAATAACCTTAGCGGTGGGATAGGGATGTAGCTTAGTGCCTAGCATTCTCAAGGCCCTGAGTCTGAGCCCCAGGACTGAATAAATAAGGAAATCATCTTAAATGGCATTCCAAGAACACACGTTGCTTTCTAATGATTGACATGTGCTTCCCATAAATGTCACAAACCAATGTTTAAAAAAATCACAGGTTGGAGAGATGGCTCATCAGTTAAAGTACTTACTGCGAAAGCAAAGGGCCTAGATCCCACATAAAATGCTAGCAGTTATGGTGGCCTGCCTGGGATTCCAGTCCCCAGAGGGCAGTCAGCAAGATGACTAGACAAACTAATCCTTTGTGTGAGCTCTGGGTTTAGAGATCAGCTTCAAAACTGTAAGGTGGAAGAACTGTTGAGGGTGATTCCCATGTCACCCTTAGGCCTCCACACACGTGCATTCACGTTCATGGGCAACTCCACCAACACACCATATACACAGGATAATGAGGGAAAAATTATTATAGAATAGAACAGGCTGCCAGAATTAAGATTTCTACCACTCAAACTTAGAAAAGATATTATTAGTTCACACCTTTTTTCTCATCCTATCTCTACATGATTTCTCAGCAATTACTAACAATAGCTCTGAAATGGACAAATTCTAGCTGTGATTCTTTGGAGTCCTGACATTTTGAACTAATTTATTGAGATCGCCTTTCTTATTTCTTCACATATTTTGGGCTTCCAATTTACCATTAGTTGTTCATTTAACACATGTGAATGAGGCTCTATGATGTGCTAAACTTTGATGAATTCAAGTAACCAAAGAGTTAGTTCCCTGGTCACAGCTAGAAATGCTTCCCTACCGTGTGTGTGTGTGTGTGTGTGTGTGTGTGTGTGTGTGTGTGTGAACTAGATGATGATGGACAGCTGAAGTTCTGTGTGTGAAAGCAGCTGGTTTTACAGTAACTTTATTACTTCAAAGAAAAACTTAAAATAGGGATAGACTTCGGTACTAAATTTCTAATCCAGGCATTCAAAGATGTTCAAATTTTAACAACAGTCCCCAGCGCTGGGGCTAATGTTAAAAAGTTTATCTGGAAGAACCCAGAAAGCCATTTCCAAGTAGTATTTTGATTTTTCTTCTAGATCGATTTCCTAGATCAAAATAGATATTTTAAACTTTGAGATATTAGGTGAATTTCAGTTTGGGGCATACAAAGTGTCTGAAGCAGGCTTGACTTAATTATTGACCTAGTAAGTCACTACTAATGCATTTTATGGACCAACTTAAAATCATAGCCGCAATGGAGGAGAATTTATCATGAGTATTGAGGCTAAAATGACTCCATGCCAGGTGAGATGCTAACTCCATCTTCAGATTAGGCAATAGGCGGAGTTAGCTAATGTAAATTATCTACACATTGTGACTTGTGCTCCCAAGTGCCAGAGGTGGGATTCGGATCCGGCCTCCTGCAGACTGCTCCAGTTGCTGTGGTAACAAACGAAGAACCTTCTTACTTTTAAATTGTTAGACTACTGAAGAGTCAGACTTGAAATGATGTTTAGAAACCCCTAACGAGGCAATTTTTATTGTACATGTGTGGTAGTGGTTTTCTAAAACCCACCACTTAGCCAGGGTGTGGTGGTTCACATCTATAATCCTAACACCAGAAAAGCTGAAGCAGGAGGATTGCCATGAGTCTAAGGCCAGTCTGGGCTATAGTGTGAGACACTGTCTCAAAAAAAAAAAAAAAAAAAAAAAAAAAAAAGAATCCTCAAAAATAAAAATTATAGCAAATGAATGAACAGCTAGATGAATAAAACCTGCCTCTTTCAGTGATATATGAATGCAAAAATAACAATAAAATTCCTACTCTGGGCAAACAAAACTCTTGATACTTTTTCAGCCCCTCTGCTCTGATTTCGGAGATGCTTGTGGATCTAAAACCTTTTGCCCCTTTCTTTTCTACTCTTGCCCATCACTGTTTCAGTTATGAAACAAACTGTTACCAAAGGATCACTTTGGTATCACTTTGTATCACTATAAATGAAAGCAAATAGCCTTAGCACATGATTTGGCCAGAGTACCAACAGCCTTCATACAATATTGACTCACTATTCTCCTGTAGGTTACTAGTTTTTAACTGCTGGAAAGAAAAAACAAACAAACAAACAAAATAGTAAACAGCACATTCACAACTCAAGATTTACCTGTAACTTTCCCTGTGACTTCTCAGAGAAGGTAATGACTTAAGTGTGTCTGAGTTGCTTAGAGCTTTTATTCTCTGTAGCTGCACTTAGCATTTAATATCATTCACATGCGAGTTATTACTGTACAAAAGGCTTATGCTGGTCTTCTCCCTAGGAAGACTAGAGAAGTTAGGTAGTAGGGGACAAGACAGGCAGTAGAGAAAGAACTAGATTTCAACAGATAAGAATGCAGCCAGGATTCTCTGCCTGAAGAGTCATCTAGCTAGGGAACTGTTTTAGGATGTTTAGACATTACAGATGGGGAAGGTGGTACCTTCTCACAGGTAGACCAAACATCTGATTCTCATCACTTAGTCATTGAAACTCACAAGGTGCTCTTCAGTTTCACACATCTCAATGTCAAAGTCACTGTTTCCCTCAGGCTTTTTTTTTTTTAAGAGTTTCATATATTCTAGGCTAACCTCAGACTTGCTGTGCAACCTAGGATAACCTTAACTTCTGATCCTCCTGCCCCCGATTCTGAGTGCTGAGATCATTAGCATGGGCCACTATACCTGTTTATTCCAGGCTGGGGAATCAAACCCATGACTTTACCATGCTGGGCAAGCACTCTAAGGACAGTGCTACAGTCCCAGCCCTCGGGCTATTCTTGTCACTGGATTGGTTCATCCTCAGTGGGCAGGCTGGTTGAGAGTAGCTAGGGTAGATGACGGAAGGCTCTCTTGCTGATAACCAAACTCAAGATTACAGGAACCAAACTTGGCTTGACAACCATGAAGACCTTGGAAGGCAAGATTACCACAAAGGTCACCAGATCTAGTCTCTGCACCCAGTTTCCTTGCTGCTTGGGATCAGCTCCATGATGAAATACTCCAGATTAATTGAAATGTCATGAAATAGATGAAAATTTTCTCCATGAGTCCTTTCTTTCTTTTCCTGAGGTTATCTTTCCACATTCTCAATTTCTGGAACCCCTTCATACCTTCTTTTTCTATCCCACAAACTTCCTATTGCTGTCTACTGAGAACTCATTAGTCTGGCAATTGCCCCTTCTTTCCCTCTCCCAATTGAGTTCCAATGTCATATTTCTTATGAGACTTACACAAACTGGTAACTGATAAACTAATTTAAACTAACATATTAGTGACTGACAGCCACCTAGGGAATTAGTGGAAGAGATTTGGCAATGATCCTTCCCTGTGGCTTTTCAATTCCACCTGAGCAACATCTTAATTAATGTATATCCAAGAGTGTTCCTGATCAAATTAATTGACAAGCACAACACATTGGGAAATGTATTGTTTAAATATGAAATAGTTATTTGTTAAGTAATTCTTTTTAATATTTTGTTTATTTCTTAGAGAGAGAGGGAGGGAGGGAAAGAGACAGAGACAGAGAGACAGAGACAGAGAAGAGAGCACATGGTGCACAGATAGAAGTCAGAGGACAACTTTTGGAAGTTAGTTCTCTCCTTCTGCCATGTGGGCTTCTGGGGATTTGAACTTCTAGTTGTCAGGTTTGCAAGTAGATGTCCTACCCATTGAGCTATCCTTACAGCCCTGTTAAGTCGTTCTTTAGATTTAACTGTGTCTGTCTTGTAAAAAAAAACAAAACAAACAAACAAACAAACAAAAAAACTGTCTTGTAAAAAAAAAAACAAAAAAAACCTGTGTTTGTCTATTAAAAAAAAAAAAAAAAGAAAGAAAACTTCAGAGTTCCTGAGGTCTAGAGTTGTAAATATTAGGAGACAAAAGCCAAATTGTGTATCAAAAACGCATCTTTTCTCTTGGCCTTGTTACTGCTGGGCAGCTCAAATACATTGTTTGCTTTTGTGTTTTGAGACAAGGTCTTATTGTAGCTGAGACTAGCCTTGAGTTCTCTATGTGGCCAAGGTTAACCTTGAACTCCTCGCCTCTTTAGTTCTGGGATTACAGGTGTGCACCATCATGCCTGGCTACATGTTGGCATTATTAGTAACACAGAAATAAAACGTGGTCATATATCTTTGGAGTGCCATGAAATTAATAACTATTTATTACATTAAAATATAGAATAAGAAAACGATGACGTGGACTTCCAGGGATCATGCTCTGGTTGCCAAATTTGTGAAGCACTTTATTGGCTCAGCTGTCTCACCAGCCCCTCTGAGACTTTTTCTTAGTTAGCAATCATAATAAAGATATATAATAAAGTTTTAAGAAACTATTGGCATCTTTATACTACAGTAGTTATAGACTCTTGATCAATGTAGCTGATAGAAACTGAATATAATTTTAGTTGCTGTATGTTGAGTACTGTTTCAGTTGCAGACCTCATGGTTTAGCTGAGTTTTTTGTTTGCTTGTTTGTTTGTTTGTTTTTTAAATCCTATGCTTCAGCCCTCACAAATACTTGGCAAACAATCTACCATGTCCCTAGCCCTGGCAGATTCTCTGTTTTTAAAATAAAGTGACTACTTTGAAAATTTTAGGATTTGTATAAAACCTGGGCATAGATAGACTACAAGAATTCTTTTCAGTAGTTATATTGAAACGAACTAGTATCTGTTTACTATCATTTCAAGAATTTATCAATGCAATTTGAATCACGTGTGTATGTCATACGTGTGTGTGTATGTGCTCATGTGTGCAGGTACATGTGCATGCATGTGCATTTGGAGGTGCCTTCCTCTATGTTCTCTACTTATTTGTTGAGACAGGGTTTTTCATGGACCCTGGAACTCACAGATTAGCTAGATTGGCTGGCCAGTGATCCTCAGGATTCTCCTGTCTCTGTCTCCAGGGCTGGGATTATAGACATCCCCTGGCTTTTTACATGAATTCTGGCAATAAAAAGTCAGGTCCTCCCGCTTTCACAACAAGACCTTTCCCACTGAGCCATCTCCCCAGACTGCAGTTACATAAACACTTTAGAACATTTTCACATGAATACAAATACACACTGTGCATCATTTGGTAGTGTTATTTTTCATCTTTTTAGTTAAGTTGTTGGTAGGAGAAAAACAAAATTGCTGTTGAACACTTTGATCTTCTGAGTCATCTGAACCACAGGCCTGCTTATTCTTTGTAATTATCTTAAAATAGATTTCCCTGCTTACCTGGGAATTCTTCGCACATTCGTTTATTCTGTTTTACAATGGTTCATTTATTTCACATGAATTCATTATGTATGTTTAATCAGCTCAGCACTTGGCTAAGTGGTATTCGGGTATAATAACCTTATTTCCTGAATCAGAAAAAAAGGGCCCACTCTCTTACAAATATATTTCTGGAGCAGTAGTTCTGAATACTGCTCTGATTGGAATCAAGACTATAGTAGAAAATCTAAAAAAAAAAAAAAAAAGTTTGCCCAATGGCTGAATTACTTGAACTCGAATGTATGAAGGCATCATATAAATGAATAGAGTCATTGAATATCTACTATCTGTCAGATGATTTGCAGATATCATATATTTTTAAAGAAAATCCTGTGGTAAGTGCTGTTATTTTCACTATATAGATACAAAGCCTGAAGAGGAGTGGGATGGTTTTAGAAATTTCTCAAAGATCGACCAATTGGTCAGGTGCCAGAGCTGGTCCAGTGCCAAAGCATGTGACAGCACGTTATCTCCAATAACGTATAATCATCTAGTGTCTTGCAGCGTGCAGATATTTGTGGTTAAGACAGTTGAGGAGGTTGGGGAGATGGCTTAGTTGGTAAAATGTTTGTTGCACAAACATGGGCACCTGAGTTCAAATCACCAGCACCCCAATATGACAGCGCATATGTAATTTCACTGCAGGGGAGGTACAGACAGGTGGATCCAGGGAGATCGATCAGCTGAAACAGTGAGGTCTGGGCTCAGTGATAGATCCTGTCTCAAAAAATAAGGTGGAGAGTGACTAATGAAGACACCCAATGTCAATCTCTAGCCTTTACATGCATGCACATGCATGCACACTCACATACACACACACACACACACACACACACACACACACAAGGGGGAGAGAGAAAGAAAGAGAAAGAGAGAGAGAGAATTGGGGATTCAGGAGCTAGACAGACCAGAATTGACTATTGGCTACAAAGTCTCTATCATACAGGGTCATATGACATAAAGCTAGTTAATTTAAACTTTTTTTTTTTCATATGTAGGTGCGTGTATGTACTTGTGGGTGTGGGTGTGTATCAGAGGGCACTGTGTGTTCCTGTGGAGGCCCAAGAATGACTTCAGGAATCATCCTGGCTTGCTCTACCTCCTTATTGCTTTGTTCTAGAGTTTTCCAGCCTCTACCTTCCAGGGCTGGGTTTTTGCCTGGAAATCCAAAGTCAGTTCCTTTTGCTTGTGAGGCAAAGGCTTAACCCCTGAGTCATCTCTCCAGCCCCCAATTTAACTTTTTAAAGTTTCATTTTCTCACAAGTGAGATAAGCTTCATAAAACCTACCTCAAAGAGAACTGAAAAGACTAAGTGAGCTACTAAATGGTAGCTCTGAACCCAGCACTTGGCATGTAATAAGCAGTCAGTAAATGCCACCTGCTATTTTTGTTATTATAGTTCAAAGGAGAAAGGACATTGATCTCATTTTGTTATTATCAGGCTTAATTTAACTAATATAATTATTTTACAATAGTCACTTTGTATATGTGTGCTATACACATGTGTATGTGTGCACATTTGTGTAAGGTAAGAATGAATGCAAGTATAGAGGCCAAAAGTCAATGTTCATGTCTTTTCTGTTTTCTATCTTTTATTTATTTATTTATTTATTTTTTATTTATTAGTTATAGGGTGGGAGCACACATGCCATAGTGCACATGTGGAAGTCAGAAGACAACTTTGTGGGATCTGTTCTCTCCCTCTACATCTTTTAATTTTTATGATTGTATGTGTGTATGATGCGTGAGTATGGGTATTCATGTACCACAGAACACATATGAAGGTCAGAGGACAACTCTATGGAAGCCATTCTTTTCTTCCACCTCTCTGTGGGTTCTAGTGATCAAACGCAGATCATCAGACGTGCTTGGTAAGGGCTTTTACCCACTGAGCCACCTTGCCGGCCCCGATTCTGCATCTTAATTCCCTGTTTTGCATCTTTTTACTTTAGTGTCTGTGGTCACTATGGCTGAAAACTCATGCATAGAATTCACAAGTATTTTTGTGTCTAGAGTTTACTGAGCGTGCATCATATTCTGTGCGTTCTAGGAGCTGAGGCCATAACAGTGGGGAAACAGTCCTCACGGAGGGTATGGCCTACTGCAGATGATGTAATCAAATCATTATGCAAATAAATGCAAAGCTGAGCGCTGTGAAAGAGATGTGCCTCGTGTAACAAAAGAACAGGGCAATCAGAGGTTTAAATTAGTCACAGAAACCTGCCTAGGCTCCCACGAGGCAGAGACAGATGAGATGGGAGAGTCACCAGAGATGGCGGAAGAAAATTCCCTGATGAGAGGTCCAGGCAGAGCCCTAGTTGCTCCCTGGCCCACTGCTCCCTTGCAGTGAACTCAGCAAACTATTCCAAAAAACAAACAAAAGAAATTTCTAGATGAGAAAGCTGCAGTAGCAAAGATCAGGGAGACGAGTTAGTACTGAAACAAAGTGAGTGTGGCTGGCAGGGAAGGGAGGGCAGACAAGGAGGAGGGAGCGATGTAGCACAGCCGCTGTGCGCTTGCCCTGGGACCATTCCCCGGACCACAAGGAAGAAAAGAATTAGATGAGGGAGCAAATGGACCAGGCTGGCCTGAAGCTCCACTGCGTAGCCAAAAGTGATCTTGACTTCATGTATATGTATTTTTTTAGATTGTGTGCGTGTGCGTGTGCGTGTGCGTGTGTGTGTGTGTGTGTGTGTGTTAGAGGTCACTGTGTGCCTGTGGAGGTCCAGGAATCACCCTGGATTGTTCTACCTCCTTTTTGCTTTGCTGTAGTTTCCCAGTCTTGGCCATTCAGGATCAGAAGTGCAGGTGACCACCACTTCATTCCGGCATTTTTACACAGGATCTGGGATCCAAACTCAGGACCTTCTGCTTTCGAGGCAGAGACTTAACCCCTGAGCCATCTCTCTGGCCCCTGTATATGTTTCTTTTTTTTAATTTGAGAGAGAGAGAGAGAGAGAGAGAGAGAGAGAGAAGGAGAGGGAGGGATAGAGAGAGAGAGAGAGTGCAAGGCACGGTCGGAGGACAAGTTCTGCAAGTCATTTCTCTCTCCTACCAAGTGTGTGTCTGGGAATTGAACTCAAGTCACCAGGTGCCTTCACCTATTGAGCGATCTTGTTGGTCCTGACCTTGAATTTTAAGCCAGATCAGTCAAGTTCAGGGTGGCATGACCGACCTTTAATTAATTTCTAATTCTTCTGTTTCTACTTGTTGACTTACAGATGTGTTATACCACACCTGGGTTTATGCATGTTGGGGATCAAATCTAGGACTTCATGCATGTTAGAAAGCACTTGATCAACTGAGTTACAACTCCACCATTTCCCTCCCTCCCTTCCTTCCTTCCTTCCTTCCTTCCTTCCTTCCTTCCTTCCTTCCTTCCTTCCTTCCTTCCTTCCTTCCTTCCTTCCTTCTTTCTTCCTTCCCTCCTTCCTTCCTTCCCTCCTTCCTTTATTTCTACTGTCTTTGTTTCTTTCCTTCCTTCTCTCTTCCTTGTTTTTGAGACAGGGTCACAAGTGGCCTAATTCAACCTCAAACTCCTATATACCAAGGATGATTTTGATCTCTTAATGCTCCTGCCTCTACCATTCAAATGTTGGGATCATAAATAAGAGCCATCATGCCTGGCCGGAAAAAAAATGTAGTTTTTACTTTGTTGCTGTTTTATTTCATTTCTATACACTGCCCAAACTGGCCTGCAATTGGTGATCCTTCTGTTTCAGCCTCCTGAGTACTGAGATGCCAGAATGGTACCATTACACCTCTGGAAGCTAATTAATAACCATACTACCAAAACAAAAGTCCTAAATGTGGTTGAAGATTATGTTCTATTAACAAACATGGTGTATTTTAGCCAGAAATAATTGACTGTAAGACACACTGATACAAATCTACATGATTTTTAATTTTGCTATTAGCTAAGAAAGAGCACGTTATATAGCCTTCAAAATGGCATTTTCGTATGTTTTGAAATTTGTGCATGCAGATCGAGGCTATGCTATAGAGAATGACTCAATATTTCTCAGTGTCTTTCCTTGAAAGCCTTTACAGGTATTAAAGTTCATAACGCCTCTGAGAAACAGTTCATAGGGAATTAAATTCTATGATCTACTCACTTGACAGGTGAATCACTTCCTGTGTTAACATGCTCTCTTACATATTCAAACGAAAGAAGAAAATCTGAATAATAATGACTCAAGCTACAGAGCAAGACAAAAGAGCTGAAAATAACATGAAGACTTCTAAATTTGAAAATAGAATTTCTTTAGAAATATGTACAGCTTTCCATGTGAACGGGTTCAAAGCGGACCTAGGATTAAGAATTCATTCTTCAAAGAGTAATTTTGGAGGCTGCATCACATATTGTGCTGGAGATAGCCAGGCAGTGACGTCTAAGCCCAGCAGCACCAGTAGCTTCCTCGAGGATCCAACTGTCTCATGAGAGAAAACATGCAGGAAACAATAACAAGGCACAAGCTGCTCATGAAGCTATTCTGTGCAATGGTGTGTAAAAAGGCAAAGAGTTACTAAAAGTAATTATAGAGTGTGCCAATACCAATATTTCCAAAGACGGCTTCATGCTATGAAACAAAGAGGAACCCCACAAGACCTCTGAAAAGAGTTGGTTTTTCAGCAGGCATCAATATAAACTTATTATACAGATATGTTAACCCAGGTTACCACTGAGAATTCTCATACAGTTAGCAGTAGACTAAACCTCCTGACTTCTATTAGTGCTCTGTCCATTCCAGGGAACATGTACTTCTTTCACTGAGTCAAAAAATGGAGTGGGGGGCTGGGATTGGGGAAGATGGTATGAAAAATCCAACAAACTATATTCATGTATGAAATTCTCGTGTGTGTAGGTGCTAGTGTGTGTGTGTGTGTGTGTGTGTGTGTGAATGTGTGTGTGTATGTCAAGGACACTGTGCGTGCCTGTGGATGTCCAAAAGTGACTTTAGCATTCGCCCAGGATTGCTGTACCTCCTTATTGCTTTGCTCTGTGTCTTGTTTTCCAGGGTCAGAAGTTCAGGCTGCTGATATTTCCACATCATTTTTATGGGGGACCTAGGATTCAAACTCAAGTTCTTCTGCTTGAGAGGCAAAGGTTTAACCCCTGACTCATCTCTCCAAACCCATGTGCAAAATTCTAAAAGAGGAAAAGAGAATGAAGGAAGAAAGTAAGGGAGGGAAGAAGGGAAGAAAGGGGGAAGAAGAAAGGAAGAGGAGAAAGGAGGCAGGGAGAGAGGGAGACTTGATGAGATGGCTCAACAGGTATAAAGGCGCCTGAGCCTGAACCCAATGATCCGGTGAATCCCTGGAATGCACATGGTGGAAGGAGGGGACCAAGTTCCAAAAATTTCCCTCTGACTGTCATAGGCACAGGTGTCAATTTGACGGTTAAGGGTTTGAGCTCTGGGCATATTTGTAGAGAATTAGCAACCCTATAGGAGATGGTCTAGCTGATGGGGAAGACCCAGCCCATGGTAGGTGGGACTAGGCCCTGGAATAAAATAGAGAGAGCTGGCTGAGAAAGTTGGCATCCTTGTGTACATATGGCCAGACATGCTGGTCTGACAGATAAGGATCGTCCCTCTGTCAGCCATTATGTAGAGAAAATAAACCCCTTATTTTCTTAAGCTGTTTGATCGTGATTTATCAGCAACCATGCAGGCAAACTGCAACAGACCTCCATATGTGTACCTGCTTTTTCTCTGACTCTCTTTCTCTCTCTGACTCTTTCTGCCTCTCTCTGCCTCCCTTCTTCCCTTTCTCATAGATAAAAAAATTTTTAAAATTGGAGAATGCAATAAATTCTACAGTGACAAATGCAGAAATCTATCCTCCTAAGCAACTATTTGTGCAGGGTACAGGCACACACCTGCTGTTTCAGCAACTAAGAGGCAAAAATAGAAGGAGCCATGCCAGCTCAAAGCAGGGCTACATACAGAGAGAGACCCCGTCTCAAACAAATAAGCAATAACAAGAAGAGCACCTATTCACTCACACTGTATGAATATGCTAAACAAGGAACAGCAGTGTGTCCAGTACTGTTTTAGAGGAAGAAGACATTGTCACTGCCCACCTCTGATCTCAAGATTTTTGATATACAAGTAAATCAGTACCGTGTGCTATGATTAAGGACATAAGGCACCAAAACAAAAATATTCGGTGCTATGAATATTTGGACATGAGAGTTACAGGAGGTACTTCTCGTAGATGATGACTGTTTGGTCTAGCATATATTCTTTTGTTTTTCTTTTTCTTCATGTGTGTACAGGTGCATGTGGGCAGAGAAAACAGCACTGTGTGTCCCTGTGGAGAACCAAGGGTGACTTCAGGAATCATCCTGGATCACTTATACCTCCTCCTTCTTGCTTCACTCTGGAATTTCTCAGGCTCTGCCCACTAGAGCCTGAAGTGCAGGCCCCTGCCATTTCTTCCTGGATTTTTTTTTTTTTTTTTTTTTTGGTTTTGTTTTTTACCTGAGACCCAAACTCAGGACCCTCTGCTTGCAAAGCAGAGTCTTAACCCCTGAGCCATCTCTCCAGCCCTTGTATATATTCTTAATCTAGCAAAAGATTAATCCTTTCTCTTGCAAAGTAACAACTTTGCTCATAAAATTATTTTTTATTTTTTATTTTTTTTTTCCGGTGCTGGGGACCGAACCCAGGGCCTCGCGCTTGCTAGGCAAGCGCTCTACCACTGAGCTAAATCCCCAACCCCTGCTCATAAAATTATATCTGGTTTACACAAGGTAGAATTTTGGGATAACAGTAGCTTTCATTCTGGCCAAAATTAAGTAAGGACTTTGGGATAATGCAAGTTTTTCCTGAGCTATTTATTTTGGAAAATTTACCCCTACTCATTACAGTTCATGTTTTCTCTGACAGCTGAACCACATTAATGGACTTTTGTTCTTGTATATACTGATTGCAGCAATTTTAGAAATGCATTTGTAGAATTAAAAGACAAAAACTTATCAAAGGCTACAATGAAAACTGGTTATTAGATTTTAGCTTTAAACTCTATGCACAGGTAGTAGAAGAAACAGATAGGGACATGGTGGCTGCACAGAATTTAGGATGCTAACTCTTGGATTTTTTTAATATTCGAGTATGCCTCCCTATCTTAGTCTCTTTTCTTGTTACTGTGATAAAATACCCGGACAAAAGCAATTTAAAGGAGAAAAGGTGTTTTTTGGCTCATAATTGAGGGAACGGTGTATCACTGCAGGGAAGTCAAGGTGGTAGGAGCTGAAGCACCTGGTCATATCACCTCCAAAGTCAGGAAATGGAGAGATGCATGGGAGAGCTCAATTTTTCATTCTTGGTCTTATTTGGTCCATGGATCCCACCACACACACACAAATAAGTGGATCTTCCCACATTAATTAAAGTAATCAATATAAACCTTCACAGATAATTTGAGATGTTAACCATCCTCTAGAAAATTCCTTTCAGGCTGCCCTAAGGCCTGCCCAGAGGTCAAATCGACAATTAATACTATCATACTCTGCATGGAGATAGACTCCCAAAGATGCAGGGACCTACCTAGCTGTGGCTCCAGAAGCATGAGGAGCAGAATTAAGACATAGACAGAAAGTAGATGTCAATTATTAGACTATTTGTAATCCATTCGAAAGCCAAAGAAACAAATTTACAATAAGCCAGGTACATGTCTCTAATCCTACTACTCCAGAGGCAGAGGCAGGAGAATTGCCACAAGTTTGAGGCCAACCTAGTGCACATAGTAAGCTCCTGGCTACCCTGGGTTATTTATTGAGACCTCCTCTCAAAACGAAACACCTAAAAAAGGATAAAGTTTGGTTTTGAATTCAAGCTAAACAAAACTTGCTACTTTGTTGAACAGAGAGAATATATGCCATAAATAAGGAACTTGGAGACTTACTTTCCAAACCTTGGAAAGAGAAGCCAATAAGCCTTCTATTTGTCTGTGGCATCAGAGTGGGCTTTTATTATTATTTTTTTTTGTGGTACTGGGGAGTAAATCTAACAAGTGCTCTGCCGCTTACATCCCCAGCCCCCCAGTGGTGATTTTTACTGAGTTAGGTGGAGATTGTGTGTGATCCATGATGGCTCTGGGAAGGAAGGGACACTCTGAAGAAATGAAGCTGGCGAGGGTAGGTGGAGCTGTGTTTTACAGCGACTGAATCCGGGACAGGTGATAGATCTGGGCTGAGTTGGTAAGTGCTTGCTTCGCAGGCAAAAGGACCTGAGCTTGATCCTCAGGGAGTAAAAAAAAGCCACATATGGGGTACATATTTGTAATCTCAATGATAGGAAGACAGAGACAGGAGGATCACAGAGACTCGTTGACCTGTCAACCGGGACTACTTGGGGAGTTCCTGGTCAAAAAGACCTTATCTCACTGTCATAGTTAGGCACAGGTGTCAACTTGATTGTTGAGGGTTTGAGTTCTGGGCACATTTGTAGAGAGTTGATGGTTGAGTTAAACCCAGAGCAAACCTGAATGAGATTGTCTAGCTGATGGGGAAGACCCAGCCCATGGTGGGTGGGATTAGGCACTGGATAAATCACAGAGAGCTGGTTGAGAGAGTGGGCATCCTTTGGTTCAGTTGGCCAGACATGCTTGTCTGGCAAGTAAGGATTGTCCATCTCTCAGCCATTATGTGGTGATGGTGTGGCCAGTTCCCTTGGCCCTGGTATTGATGCATGCTCTCCCGTCAAGTTGGACTGAGAACTGTAACCAGACTGTCGTAAGGAAATAAACCCCTTGTTCCCTTAAGCTGTTTGATAATCATTTATCAGCAACCATGCATGTGAACTGCAATACTCACAAACAACTTTTAGTTTTTATCTAGTCAAATATATCGATCTACTGCATTTTATTTCCACCTATTATATCATGTTCAGGCATTATCAACCAAGGTTATATAACACACTTTTTTTCTCTTAATAAGCTTATTTTTTTTTTTTGTCCTTTTTGGGCTTCTTGTTCTCCCCATCCTCTAGGGTTTTAGAGTCTTTCTATTTATTTAGTGAGAAAAGTAGAGGGAAGCTGAATATACTTGGTTTCTCTGTTCTTGAAATGATGCTTCTCTTCACAATACATGGGTCAGAATTTACTCAGAAAGAGGTTTGTCTGGAAAACCTACTGTGGGTTTCAACAAAACATAGCTGTGAGATGCCTTCCAAAAAGTTTAGGGATTCAATGGAGACCCCTGGTCAGACAGTACTTTTTAGGTACTAAAATATCAAACTGACTACAAAAGAAGCTAGGAAATGTAGTTTTTGTGCTCAACAGGAAAAGTAGGAAGAAGCAGGAAGACCACTACAAGATCAGAGACAGCTTAATCTATCTAGTGAGTTCTAAGTCCTATCAGGGCTATATTGTAAGATGCTGTCTCAAAAACCTAAAGAGAACAAATTATGAATGTGATATGAAATCTGTCTCCACGTAAACTTTAGTTTCCCAAGTCTTACGTGTCAAGTAGAAAGTCAAACCCAATCTTCCTAGCTGAGACCACTCACTTTCTGCAGCAGCCTGTCATTTCTCGTGATTAATCATCCTCAACCACTGTGGAGCTGTCTGGCAAGTAAGGGATACTTCTCTTATTTGACAGAACAGAACTTACACAAAGCTTCAATAGCCTGGCATGGAGGGGAAATGAAACTCTATTTTTGAGTTTCCCAGATATGATCATACAATGGTGAGCGGTCCCTCCCCTTCCAGCTCGTTGTTTTTTTTCTCCAGTGCTACGGAGTGAACCCAGAGCCTGGCCCATCCTACGCAAACGTTGCCCTGTGGAGGTACACCTCAGTTTCTCAACCCTCACTTTCAAGGGATGGAGGAGAACACATCAGCTCAACCATTTCTCTACAAAAACATTCTTCCTGCTCCTAAACAAACAAACAAAAAACAAAACAAAACTTCAAAAGCCCATTGCTCAGGGTCACTGTCCTTCTCTTAAGAGTCGAGGAAGATGGAAGTCAGCAGGTTCTTTCAGATGTAGCTTCCTGAGAAAAACAAGCATCTAAAGACCAGGATCTTCTATTTTCTCATGGGGATTTAGGGGAACAAAAGACTTATTCCGGCTTATGATTACAGGTCCATTATGGCAGAAGAGTTACCAGCAGGGGCTGAGAAAACTGGCCACACTATAGCCAGGAGCATATTTTCTATCTTGCCAGTCTGCCAAAGTCAACCAATTTTCTCTCCATTTTATCAACCTGCCAGGGAAATGATACTTCTTACTATGGAATGGGTCTTCCCACATCAATCAGATGATCTCCTACAGGCTTTTACAGAAGTCTGCCTTAACTAAATAACTTTTCATAGGTGTACTTAAGAGCTCACTTCTCAATTGTCAAGTTGATACCTACAACTAGCTGCCACAGACCCCAAGGTTCTATAATGGTGTGTGGTACTCAGAAGCATTCAGAAAAAGTTGTTGAATGAATAGATTTTGATATGTCATCAATCTAACTTAGAATTGAATTTTTTTTCCCTCTTGTGTGCTGTGGAGCCTTGGACACCTCCTTTACCTCACACTCTTCTTATAAAATGAGAATAATAATGCAGCACCTAGGAATACCTTTCATCTGAGCCATTTATTATGATCTAACTCAGTAACAGAGCACCTGCCTAGTATTTGTAAGGCCTTGCTTCAATTTCTAGTACACAATCAACTTGAAAATTAAGAACCCACTACCACTCTATGTAGATATATATAGACACATAGACATATAGCTGTAAATAACATATGAACACAAATGTAACAAGAATTCAAACCAAGACTACATAAAGTTGTAAAATTAAGATGACATAGTAACAAAAAGGAAATGAGATGACATCTCCAAGGGAAATCAAAGTGAGGTGCAGAAAAGTTTCTGAGAAGAAGGGATGCTTGTACATGCTGGCAGGCCCAAGGGAAACAAAAGGAAGGGGAGAGAGTTAGAGAACAAGACGTGAAGGGATAAAGTCCTAGAGGAAGGGAAAACAGAAAGGGACAGATGAAGGGAAGGAGAAAAAATGGGGCATTTTGATAGGAAACAGAAGGTGTACTGTATGGCAGAGATTCTATAAATAAATTAGGAGGCAAGTGATTGGGAGAGTGAAGAAAGATCAGAAAGAGGTTTGTCTGGAAAATCTGCTGTGGGTTTCAACAAAACATAGCTGTGAGATGCCTTCCAAAAAGTTTAGGGATTCAATGGAGATCCCTGGTCAGACAGTACTTTTTAGGTACTAAAATATCTAGCAATGATCAGAAGAGAAAAAGCAAATGCTGAGGTCATATCTGGGGACAGTGAGGTGTCCTAGAGTTCTAGTGAATGTCATGAGCCTCCTGGCCCTTGGGCTGGGTACTTGAACGAAAGGAAAAGACTGACTTACTTGACTATCCACTTCAGTTATTGCATTCTCCCATTTCTGCAACAATAATCTGATCCATAGCTTGGGTCTGAATGTCTCATTTGTCTTCGGAGCCCAGTTCGCTAGCTGCAGCTTTGCTTTAGTATTTCATATCTTTATTCACTTTTCTTTGATACAAAGTGTCCTCTGCAGGTTAAGCCAGCCTTGAACTCTGGCACTGTCCCTGCCTCAGTCTCCCATGTGCTAGGATTACAGATGTGAGCAACTCTGCCTGATCGCCATGTTCCCTGTCAACATGGGGCATTTCATTTTCCTCCTGAGCCTGTTTCTGTGCCTCATCACCCAGCTTTTGCTCATGCTCTTACCATGGCGAGCTCCCAGGCTCGAAGCCTTGGCATCATCTCTGATTTTCCTTCCTCCTGCCTGTGCCATCACTGTTACAAACAAGACCCAGGGACAGATAAATAACAATAATACTAACATACCACAATAAATGCAAATTCAGTCTTTCTCCATAGAAAGACTCAAAGTAAATGTTAATACTTTCATAACACGGATGACAGAAGGGAACAGCAATACTTAGGGAATGAGACTGCAGATAAGAAAAGATTGCTCACCGGCCATTTTGTGCTTCTATTTCTGTCTCTTCTCTATCAGTTTCCATGCCTATAGGCTCTGTCCAATTCAGTCACTCTTACATCGTACTCCCAGGTTCATCCTGACAAAACGTCAGTTTTGACAACCATATATCATCTCACAGGTGTTCAGGGAGCTGAGACAAGGTTCTCAAAGATACAAGAAGACCTTGGAGCTCAAGTTCCAGCCAGAAGGCGGCTGCTGCTGTTCTCAGGAGAGGATGACTTAGGGAAGGCTTCCCTTTAGTAGCTGCAAGAGGAGAGCTGACCAGAAGCTAGGAAATGCCAGGCTGAGGGGATGGGCTGAGGGAGAAAAGGTGAAAATACTAAGTGGACTGAGTATCTCTGCAGGGAGTGTGGGAAGAGAACCAAAGTGAAGTAGGTCACATAGATCAAGGGCAGGAGCATTCGAAGGAGCAGAGTAAGTGAACGCTTCCCTGATCTGAGGACGTGGAATCTGTCGGTGAGAAGCAAGGATAATTAGTTTCAGGAGCAGGTAAGGAGTATGGAGGATACAAAAGGCTAAAAATAAAGTCAAGGAGCACAGATTTCCTTTGGAAGATGTTGGCTGAGAAGGGAAGCAAAATCCTGTGGAGAATGAAAAGCAATTTACTTCTTCCTTTGTACTTCTTCCTTCCCCCTCTCCACGAAACAGACCACAGCTAGTTTTGCGCCTCAGGGCAGTGAAACTAGGGATGGAGAAATTGCTATTAGGGGAAAGATGATTGATGGAGTGAGATCCCCAAGGAGGCCCGAGGAGATGGAATCTGAGCAGGAAAAACTGTCTTTGTCCATTTACAATGATCCTCTTACTATACGTATGTTACCCATATGAATGTTCATGTGGGCTAGCCTAATCTGGAAAGCTTCAAAGGTAAAGCTGGAGCTACAGGTGTGGCCACACAAGTGAAAAAATTTCACACTGGACCTCATTAGTCAGCCACAAGCAAGTCAAAGGTGCAAAAAGATTGAATAAGAGGTACTTTTGAGTGCTTGCCCTGGCAGCACATATACTAAAATTGGAACAAGACAGAGATTAGCATTGCCTCTGTGCAAGGATGACACACAAATTCGTGAAGCATTCCATATTAAATAAGAGCTCTTTTGAGGTATGTACACAATGTATATATGAAACATAAATTGCAAAGACAATCAGCTGAATGTTAAGAACATTTTCAGATTGGAAATGGGGTATATTAAATTTGGATTGCTGTTGTAGCAAATTACCACAATGTTGCTGGAATTCAGGAGTCTAACAAGTCTCAACAGGTTAGAAAAAAGGTGCGTTCCTTTGGGAGGCACCTGGGAGAGATCTGTTCCCTTGTCTCTTCTGTCTTCTAGAGACAACAGAGTCTGGAGATGTAATGTAGCCCATTTGTAGAGAATGTGCCCAGAGATGGCCACATTCCTTGACCTGTAACTGAGTTTCTTCATCTCAAACCAGAAATGCCCACATCTCTCTGACTTCAATCACAATGTGATGTAGCAAATATGCATGCATGTACCTTCTCTCATTGTCTCTCTCTCAAATACATATTTAAATAATACATAATATTAAAAAAGAGATATATATCTTTTTTTAGGGATTAAGGTAGAGTTTATTAGAGAAGAGAAAGGTTTGATCTCATGGACTTCAGACATGGAGTGCTATGAGGGTCTAGGGCGCCTCCATGAGAAGCAGAAATAAAACAGAGCTCATGGCACTGGAGTGCCACGAGGGGCTAGGGAGCCCATGAGAACTCACAGTGCCTAGGCATGGAATTCATGAGGAGCAAGGAACAAGAAACAGACTCATGGCACTAGAGGGCCATGAGGGGCTAGATCGCCCGAGATGTATATCTTGAACCAAACATTTGATCTATATGATGAAGTGGTACAGGATTACCATGTTCTAGATAGGTTGATGGAAACTAAGATAAAAGATAAAAAACTAAGTATTGTAATTTCATAGGAACTTGTAGCATTAACATGCTTCATCAGGAACTCTAGGGTAGAATTTACAAACCGAGTTCTGAATTTTAACTCTCTTACTCCTGTCTCTCCTTCAATAACTGCCAAGTAGTCAGGGGTCATGCATGAAACATGGGTGCATGTTTTAAAGAACAGTGGCAAGTTACTATTGTCAATAGGATGTACTGGATAATTTCAAGGATGTGAGTTAATTGATAAGAATATGGTTTGAGTTACAAATACTTTCAGAAACATAATCAAACATAATACTCTTGTATAATGGATGGTGAGTGCTTGTTGTATTCCAGGTATTGTGCTAAACATAAAAAACCCTTTTGTAATTGAATAATAGTCATTTAAAAGATACCTATAAGTAGGCTATAGCTTAAACACAAAAAAGAAAGTAAAAAAGGGAACAAATACATTTTACTATTTTGTGTTCCAGTAATAAATTAGTCAGCAAACAAAATGTCAAATATTAGTGGAACTTTGACAATTATTTTACAGTGAATGAAACTTTAAAATTGGTAAGGATTTTTAAAAAATTTTTTTGAAAAAGAGAGCAAAGAAGAGTGAGCAGAGGCATATGTGCTGTAGGGGAGGGCATGTGACGGTCAGAGAACAAGTTTTAGATGTTGGTTTTCTCTTTCAATTATGTAGGCTTTAGTGATGGAGCTTAAGGTGTGTGTGCAGGTACATTTGCCCACTAAGTCATATCTCCAGTTTGTAATTCACATTTGGAAACCACTGATTTATTCTTTATAATGCCTTATCAAAAAAAAAAACCCCAGCAATTATGGAGATTGCTCAGTAGTAAGTAAGTAGTAAAGTGCCTGTTCACAAACCTGGAGACCTGACTTTGATCCCCAGAAGCCCACATGGTGGAGGGAGAGAAGTATCCTGTGATCTCCACACATACCATCATACACGTGCTCACTTTTCACTTTCTCTCTCACTAATAATTTTTTTGTCTCTGTATGTGTGTGTGCGCGCATGCACGCGCATGCCTGTATAACAGAGGGCACTGTGTGTGCCTGTGGAAGCCCAAGGGTGACTACGGAAATCACCCTGGATTGCTCTACATCTTTTTGGCTTTGCTCTGGGGCTTCCCAGACTCCATCCCCAGGGCTAGAAGTGCAAGTTGTTGCTATTTCCGCCTGGCGTTTTTACATGGGATCTGGATCTCAACTCAGATCCTTCTGCTTTTGAGGCACAGGCTTAACTCCTGAGTCATCTCTCTAATACTCAAATAAATATTCTAAAAAGTAACAAATATACTTGACTGAAGAAAGTGATGATTTTTTTTTCTGCCATCTTGTGATTAGCACGGGTAATGTTAGGTTTGGAAATGTATGATCTAAAGACTGTTTCCACACTAACACAATAGCCATTTATCTGACTATTCGTATCACTATAATAAGATTAAATATGCTTTATATATCCTTCTAATTCAACTCTTGTCATGACAGATACTATGCAAAGCTTATAGTTTTTAACTCAGAATGTTTTACTCTTATTTACAGTTCTACTTTCTATATAGAGTGAAAGACTACTACATCTGTTCTCTCTGTTTGCACTTTACCTTCCAATGGGTGCATCTTTAAAGTGCACATGTCTTTCTATAGCAATATCTCCCTTTCAAACCTCTCCAATAAGCCACACTTCCTAGATATTACCAGTGTGCCCTTTTCCTGTATAAACTTCTAAATAATTTAATTTTTGTGTGTGTGCGTGTGCATGTGTGTGTGTATCAGCCCACAAGGGTTGGAAATGCAGGCCCGCTATTTCTGCCTGGTGTTCTTATGTGGGACCTGGGATCTGAACTCAGGACCTTCTGCTTGGGGGGCAGAGTCTTAAATCCTGAGTCATCTCTTTAGCCCCCAAATGTATTTTATATATCAAGTAAATATGTAATATGTAAGCCTTTTAAGTCATGCCAGGAAAACATTTCTTTTGTTCTTTTACTTCATTATTTCTAATGTGTAAATACTAGTCCATTATATAGATTCAGCATAATTTACGCAATTATGGGCATTTCCATTGGTTTCAATATTCCTATATGAAAAAGTTAAACTACAGTGACTAATAATTGAGAGGAACAAGATGGTGAAAAGGGTTTACTTATCTTTGAAATGTGAAAATTCTCTCTCATGTGATGGGATGATTTTAGAGGACTTCAGATGTATGGTGTTTGTCCCCTAAAGCTTTGTTTGGGTTTTCTCTAGACTCTGTTGAATTCTGAGGAGCAGGGATTCTGCCCTGATCTGGTCCCGGACAGGAGGAGAGGGTGTTAGTGTGGTGTGCAGATCACCTGGGACCTGGAGCGTGGCCTAGGGGGCCTTCCTCAGTGCCAGAGAAAACTGTTTGCTGCTCCGGCTGCTGGTGGGACCGGCAGGTGACCTAAGGCCTGGAGCATGGTCTAGGGATCTTACCTGTGGAGCAGGGAGTTTGCCCTGGTCCGGGTCTGGGACAGGAGGTGGTTTCAATATTCATAACATGTCAAAGAAAATATTCAGACTGAAAAGTATTTGTGAAATATTTTCTTATGCATGGAATTTTAGCACATTTGTAATCTTGGGTGGATTTTATGTCAATTTTCCCTGTATAGAGACCAACATAAAATGGTGAGCTTTGCTAATATAAATGATGAATCATTATCTTGATGTAGTATTAATCTGTGTCTCTTTTAGAATTGAAGTTGATGATCTTTTTTTGCTTTAAAATCCAATAAAATTTCTGAGGCTACTATGATTATAAGACTTCTTCATATGTTAGAGAAGGTAGCTCCTTGTCAATGGACTATAAATATTTTCTCCAATTTGGTACTTGTCTTTCAATTCTGTGGTAGCTTTGGTCATGCAGAACTTTAAAAATTTTGTCCCATTGAATCATACTTTATAAATTCTGTGCTATGTATTATACTTGGGTTTTCCCATTTGGAGATAATATTTTTAAAACTTCTATGGCTTCCTCCAACACTTTCAAGATTAGTAAATAGTCTTAGTCATTACAAGTTCTAAGCTGTTTTGCACATGAATCAAGTTCCCTGTTTCAATTTTTACCTGGGTTTGAACAGCAAATTAGTCTTGAGTACAGAACAGGAGTCAAAAGCTTTCATCGAGGCTTTCTTGCTTCCATACTGGTAGACACTCTGTCTTAACACCTCTCTGAGCCTTGGTGGCCTCATCTGTAAGATGGAGAAAACAAACAATATTTAATTTCAGATGAAAGTCGCTTAATTCATTTAAGGCCCAAAGCATAGTTAAATGTAAATTATTTTGTGATAATGCTGAGCACAGATGCTTAACTTTTACTGCTATCCCACAATTCATAATTCTAACTAATAGGTATAAGTAAAGACATGTATGTGAATTTGCCAGCACTGCTGCTTTATTATGAACAAGGTAATCTCCTCCAAGCACAGCTCAACCTCAGAGGTACATAGGGATCACCTGAATAAATATGGGGTGGAAGAGTTAAGATATGTCAGCTATAGAAGAAAGAGTTGAAAAGTACAAGATGTTCCTTTTATAGGCTTATAAACATTTTCAGAAAGACTTACAGCCAGTATACTGTATCAAGTTGTCAAGCGATATGTATCAGAGAGCACTATGTGTGTCAGTAGAGGCCCAAGGGTGATTTCAGTATTATCCTGGATTGCTCTACCTCCTCTTGGCTTTTGCTCTGGAGTTCCCCAGGCTCCGCCATCCAAGGTTCGAAGTGCAGGCCACTACCATTTCTACCTTGTTTTTTGACATGGGATCTGGGACCTAAACTCAGGTCCCTCAGCTTTTGAGGGAGAGACTTAATCCCTCAGCCATCTCTGAAGCCCTGTGAATAGATCTTGATACTTGAGGTCCTAACCCAGAAAGCTGGACAGGCTCAAGTTATCAAGATGACTCAAGACCCCCCCTCAGATGATTCTGATGAGCAGCTGAGGTTCAGAAACACTGTTCTAATACTAGGTCAATATTTCAGATATGAGGAAAAAGAATCATTGCTTTTAAAGAACCAGATGGACTATAAAAATTTTTTAGATATAGTACTCTGAGACTGTTAGAAAGACATTTAAAGAAGTATGGAAGAGTTAAGATATGTCAGCTATAAAGAGGAGTTAAAAAGTGTTAAGATGCTCTTTTTATATGTTTATAAACATCATTTTCAGAAAAACAGCAGTATACTGTATCAACACCTTGTAATATTGTCAAGGGGTAAAGGACACAATGTACTTACATTTATTGCCTATGTTAATGAAAATTTGTCTAATGAGGCAAATTTAAGATTATTACCCTGTACCCTTTGATATAACCCTCTCATTCTGATCTAGGGATTGAAATCCTAATTCTCAAGAATAAATTATACTTTCTGATAAGCAGTATATCTCTTAAGATACTAGCTTAAGAAGAAGTTATAATGATATTTTAAAAACATATTTATAGGTGGAGAATTTATATAAGAAAACTAGATATTATAAAACCCAACTTAAAAACAGCATGGTCTAGGGGCCAGAAAAATGACTCAGGGATTAAAACTCTGCTTTGCAAGTAGAAGGTCCTGAGTTTGGATCTCAGATTCCACATAAAAACACCAGGTGGAAATGGTAGTGGCCAATACATCTGGTCCTGGAAGGTAGAGCTTGGGAAACTCCAGAGCAAAGCAAAAAGGAGGTAGTGCAATCTAGGGTGATTCATGAAGTCATCCTTGGGCCTCCATAAGCACACAAAGTGCCTTCTGATACATAGACACACACATGCAAAAACAAACAAACAAAAAAGATAGTATTAGGTCGAGGCTTAGATTTCAGTACTTAATCTTTGGTTTCCCTTGGTGCAAAATGAAAGAAATTAGTATTTCCCAATAGTTTCTTTCAGATCTAAGTGATTAATTTCTCACCACCTCTTTTATGTCAATATAGACAGGAAAATGACTCTAGGTCAAATTTTTAAAACTCGTATCATCTAATCTTATTTTGTCTTAACCTAGCAATGTAGTTTCTTAAAATTAATTTTTTAAATCAAACCACATTTTGACTATATTAGAGTAAAATATCCCCTGTGTGACTACATATTTGCACCTTGCAGTGCTGTCTTCACTGAGGTGGATGTGCTGGAGTGGACAGTGTTCTGTTGCCTTTCCATTCTTGCCCAGTGGATAACTTCACACATATGTACACAGAAACAGATCCATCCTGGCTCTTCCTTCATTTTCTTCTCTTTTTTTTTCCTGTTCCTGTTCTTGCCTTATATCACTTATGATTATTATGACTCACATAATTCTTGTATTGGTTAGGTTTTCATCCTTTCTCCATGGGATTGTACTTTTTTTGAAGCCAGGATACACACATTGGGTCTTATCTTACATGTGTTGGTACACAGAGGAGCTTGACAAATGTTTAATTGCATTAATTATGTTTAAATAATTTTGATTTCATTGCATAATTTTTTCTGTGCTAGTTTAACTTCTGTGACTTCTTTTGCAACCTTTCTTCTTTCTATATTATGTTTGAGAGAGAGAAATAGAGAGAGAGAAGGAGAGAGAATGTGTGTGCACACAGGTCAGAGAACTTTTGAAAGTTGGTTCTTTCCTTCTGCCATGTGGGCTCTGAGGACCTCAGCTTTGCATGCAGGAGCCTTGGCCCATGGAGCCATCTCAGCTCTCTCCCCTTTTAAAAGCAATCCCATTTTATGGCAGTATCTTTTACTTACTGGAGGCAGCAATGACTTCTAACTGTTGAAAGACAAGAAGTAGTAATTTAAAAAGCAAGGAAGTAATCATCGTACCAAAATACACAAATAAATAGTATTAGGTAAGTTTTTAGTATTAAATGGATATACTAAGATTGAACGAAATGTTGAGCTAGGCAAGGTGAGATGTTGTGTGATAAGGCATTTTAGTATGTCATCAACTAATCATAAACATGTAAAAGGATGAAAACTCTTGCCTAGGCCTATGTGTAGTTCTAGGTTCAATAAATGTTTAATTGCACCAAAAAAGTTCACCAAAAAAATCCACCCCACATTAAAACCGAACTTTTGGACATGCTAATTTTCCAAATTTACATTTTTCTGAAATAATAAATAATATTTAAAATATTAACTATCACAATCACTCAAATAAACCTGTACATGTAACGCAAAGAATCGAATTACGATTCAAGTTTAAGTATGCCTGCTAGTGATAAAGTTGAACAGGATAATATTTTGGTGAAAGTGAATAAAATTTCAATTGTGTTAGCATAATGAAACAATCTAAGCATTTCACATTTGTACTTACCATAAAAACAAACATTATTGCTTTAAGTCACATATTTGACAATTTTTAAAACAGTAAATAGGTTTAAAGCTTGAATATTCAAAGGATTTGATCTTTATCTGGCTTAACTGTTAAGTTTGAATTTTCAGTTGTGAAGGGAAGGGGCTTAGCTTGGGGCCCTGTATTCAACTACCATGTGTTACAGCTAGCCACCATGACTGATGATTAAATCATGACAAAACAGCTTAAGGGAACAAGGGGTTTATTTTGTTTGAGGATTCCTGGTTACAGTTGCTTGTAGAGCTTAGCAGGAGAGCTCATACCAACAACAGAGGCCAAGGGAACTGAACACACCATCTCCACATAATGGCTGGGAAAGGGATGATCCTTACTTGCCAGACCAGCTTGTCAGGCCAAGTATACAGAAGGGATGGATGCCCACTTTTTCAAAGAGCTCCCTCCATTTGATTCACCTGCCCCATGATTAGTCCCACCCACCATGGGCTGGGCCTTCCCTATGAATTAGACAATCCGCAGGTTTACTCTTAACTACTAATTCTCTATGAATGTGTCCAGAGCTCAAACCCTCAGCCGTCTAATTGATACCTGTATCTAACCATGACATTGTATATGTGTATGTGTTTGTGTGTGTTGCAAGTTACCATCTCACCTTGCTCCTCTGTTTAGGCTCTAACTTTTTTAAGCTTTAAATTTAAAATTATTTCCTAGATAGAGAATTTCAAATTATCATTCTGTTTACTTGTTGGAAATCAGCTGAACACACCGGATCTTTTAAGTATGAAAATTTTTGAAAAGTATACAGACTAAAGCATACACTTGCCAGTGGATGCACACCCAAGCTGTGACTTCCTATATTTATGTAGGAAGGTATAGTAATATATATTAATGATTTTTAAGAACCCAAAAAATGGTGTTATCTTTCACTTTTTTTTCCCCTAGCTGTATGAGCAGCTAAAAGCAGTCTGGTAATTACATTTTCTTTCTCAAAGTACAGATGTACTTAAAGTTATTGAGGCAATACACTGGTTAATAATTATCACTTCACAGTATTAGTAATTAGAAAAAGTAACATGTTTTTCTGAATGACCATTCTTTAAGGCCACTTTTACACTCAATCTTATGTGTTAATTTGAACATAAGCAAATATTAGAGCGATAGCAGAAAGTATTTAAAAGAAAGCTAGTGAAAATTCTTTTTAATTCCAAAGTCATATATCCTATGAACACGAAAATTGGTTTCATAAATGAAAATTACTGTTATGAGAAAGACGTTTTGGGGAAAATTTTCACTACTACAGTCAACATCGTTAAAAATTCTGAATTGAATGTCGATCTTTGTAGAGGAAAATATATTACTTTCTAAAGCGTTCGATTAGTTTCAAAAATGTGGGAATCCTCTAAGCACGGTCTTTTCCAATTTTGTTTGTCTTTTCCCCAGGTATGTAAGTCTTTAAAATGTGTTTTGGTTGTATAGAGGGCCGAGGTCAAGAAAAATATTTTCTTCAAGATGGATGTTTACGCATGCAAAATGCTTCCAGCGTTTTAGAGATTTCATTTCTTATTATTCTATTCCCATCTTGGAAATGCAACTTTAAGTCGGAACTGGAGTCCTTGTCCCCATCGCGTCCTTGCCAACACGCAGAAAAAGATGCGAGGTCCACTTGTCAGCCGCGTGTGGACGAACGCCCGGCGCTCTCCCGAGATCTCCGGCTGATAATCTCAAACATGGAGGATGCTGCCGATTCTTCACGAGGGGTTGCTCCATTAATTAATAAGTGTGGCTCTCCCGGCTCTCCGCGGTCTGCTTCCTGTATCAGTGACAGGCTGTAAAAGTCATCGAGTAGCCAATAAAAAGGTAGAAGCGAGAAGTGCAAAGCTCCTCCCAGCAGCTCTTCCTCCTTCGGGGCCGAAAGTAGATCAGAAACTTCCCAGGAGCGCGGAGAGGCGGGGAGGCGGCGGCGGCGGCGGGACGCGATCCCCCCGCGCGGAGCTGGGCAGTGACGACGGGCGCAGCGGCGCGGCCGGGCGGTCGGAAGCGATCCCCGGGGGCTGGACGGACCCTCGCCGCCCTTGCAGCCGAGCCGGCGGAGCGGCCGCCCCGAGGGCGCTCTCAGGTGAGGGGCTCGCGGGGGGCCGGCCGGCGGCGGCGGCGGGTGCGGGGAACAAAGCGGAGCGGCGGCGGCGGCGGCGGGGTCCGCGGGGCGCCGAGCCCCCGGGGGTTGCGCGCCGAGCACGTTGTGAACCCCGCGGCGGCGGCGGCGGCGGCGGGCGGGGAGCCGCGCTGGGGGAGGGGGCCGCCGCTCCCGCAGCGCCCGCCGCGCAGCCCGTCGGTCCCCATTGTGAGCCGGCCGCCGGGCGAGCGGAGGTGGGGCGCGCCGGGGAGCCGCGGCGTCGGCGCTGCTCAGCCTCCCCGGGCGGCGGCGGCGGCGGGGGACGCGGGCTCCCGGAGCGGCTTCGGCGCGTCAGTCACACAAAAGGCGGCCGCGCTGTTCCCGGCGCGCGCGGAGCGGCCCCGCCGCGCCCGGCGCTCGCCCAGCCTTACCGGCTCCCCTTTCCCTCCAACTTGATAGGGAAGCGGCATCGACGCGCGCGCGCGAGGGTCCGGGCCAGCACGCCCGCGGGCGGACGGGAGATGCCGCTGCTCCACCGAAAGCCGTTTGAGAGGCAGAAGCCGCCGGCGGACCTGCGGCCGGACGAGGAAGTTTTCTACTGTAAAGTCACCAACGAGATCTTCCGCCACTACGAGTAAGAGCCGGCGCGGCGGGGCGCGGCGCGGTGGGGAGGGGGCCGGCCGCCCCCGCGCCCTTTTGTCTCGGCTCCTTTCCCTCGCCCCGGGCTCCCCGCGGGGCGGACTCGAAAGTGACGGGTGGCGGCGGCGGGGCTCCCCTCCCCCGCCCGTCCCCCCTCCCGGCCCGCGGCGCGCCCCGGGGAACCGCCGGCCCGGGGCCGAGGACGCGGGCGGCCGGCGGGGAGCCGCTGCGCCGCCGGGGCCGGCGGAAACTCCCCGCCTCGCCCCTCCCCGCCCGGGCGACACGCGCACGCCGCGGCCAGTTCCGGGATCCCCGCCCGGAGGAGCCGGGGACGGGATCCCCGCTCGGGTCAGCTGCGCGGGGCCGCGGTTCCCCCCGCCCGGGGACTCGGGGATCCTGGACCCCGGGTTGTGGGCGGGCGGGGGGGGGCGGCAGGAAACGGCCGGGCGGGGACCGGGCTTCCGCGGTCGCGAGTGGGTTCTGACGTTGGGGCAGCCGGGGGAGGAAGAGGGACGCGCGGTGGGCTGGTGGTGGGCAGCGGCTGCTCCGCGGGCCGGGGGCGTCGGGCTCCCGCCGCCTCCGCCCGCGGCCCGCGCCTAGGCCTCGGAGTGTGCGACACGAGTCGCACTCTGCTCTGTCACCGCCTCTTCTGGGTGACTAAGTCCCGTCCCCGAGGACCTCGGCGTCTCCGCCCCCGGGAGACCGGCGAGGAAGCGGTGGGTGCCGAGCGAGGGGAAGAGGAGGTGCGGGGGGTGGGAGGGAGACGTCCTGGCCCCCGAGAGCCCATCGCTTCCACTTTGGGGTGTCCCGGGCGCGTGGCGGCGGAGTTGGGAAGGGGCTGAAGACAAGTTCAACTCCGGCGCTCCGTCTGTCGCCTCTTTATCCGCGGGCGCATGTGGGCCGCCTGACATGTGCCGCCGCTATTGTTTTGATAAGCGCCCCGAGCTGCAGCTGACGGGGCTCCCACTCCTCCGTCTCCACTCAGTTGCTTGGTTGTTTACAAGAGATCCCCTTGTCTTGTGACACGAAGCCCCGGGGTGTGTTTCCGCGATCCACGCTTGAACCAAATCTTCCGAGTGAGAACCCGGAGTGATCAGATCCTCAGCCCCCCTTTTCTACTACTTTATTCTTTATAATCAGAATCCCTTTGTGGCTTAGAAACCGTGCATCACGGCCACCAAGCATCTTGCCGAGTTTCTGAGTTAGGGACTTGTTCTAGGGAGGGCTTTAAACAAACTGCACCTGCCTGAAAAAACAGTGAAGCTAGAAAAGGCGGTTATTTGAGGGTTTTAGTGAGGCTTCCCCCAACCCCCTTCAGCTCCATAGAAAGGGTTACTTATGAACATGTATCTGGCGAAGTAGATAGTACTTTTCATCAAACAGTACTTTTAAGTGGGAGTGCACGGCTCACTGGGCTCCTGTACAGACTTGTTTTGTTACTCGAGGAGAGTTCACTCTTGTAACCACTTACTTAAGTGGATTTGAGTTAGGTAACTAACTGTACAAAGATGAGATCTTGGCCTCTTTTTCTTTCCTTTTTTTTTTTTTTTAAGTTTAAGCTAAAAATCCTTAGGAATAATTTTGACTTAAAAGTCATTTCTCTCCTTCCACCATGTTCTGAGTTTGAACCATATCCCCAGGTTTGCACAGAAGCATTTTACCACGGAGTGATCCAGAGGGATCCTGAAATCTTAATCTTTTTAAAGAGGTTCTCTCCTCCTAGCAGGAAGGAAGGCTAGTCCAGGCTACCGAATGAGTTCAGGGCAATCTTGAGTTACTAAATAAGACCCTGCCTCAACCCCACCCTCCTCCTCCACTACGCTCCAAACGATAAAGGTTAAAGGGAATACTACTTTTATCTCCTGTCAGTTAAACACTTTTCATGTACTCTGTGTTTTCACTTATTTTAGCTATGGAAAAATCTGAAATGCCGAAGACATTTTTTGGCATTCTAAACCCATCTTCCATGAACATTAAAGAATTTTAATCTCTTAGGACAAAGATTTTTTTAAATAGCTAGTTTGTTTTTTTTTTTTAACCTTTTTTCTCCTATCTTGAAGTGTTTTGAGTTTTTGGACGTTGAAGCAATTTAGGAAAGATGATTTTTCACGTTATGATTTATCATTTACCTTTTTAGTTTGGTATTATTTCATATGATTTCGAATTTGCAAAATGGAAGACTCACTTATTAAATTCTGAATTGTCTTTTTTCTTTATATAATAAAATTCTAACAAATGCATTCAGGGTGGTCTGTAGAAACAGAAGGAAACCAGGTTTTACTTCTAAATACCGATTGGTGTGTGTAAGTTTTTTTAAAGATTATTTTTAAAGTGTGTTTTGAAAAAGCAGTTCTGTTTGTCTGAATAATGCAATACTCACCTAAATTAGTTTTTAAAAATTTTCTTGAATGTAAATTTCTCAGCCTTAATTAGTCTCAAAGAGATTTCTTAGAACTACCTACTTCACTCACTTCCCAATCCAATGCACAATAACTCTTGCCTCCCACTTACACGTCTAACTTGCTAGTTAGTCCTTGGTAGAGACCTCTGACTGACTAGTTTTCTGTATCTACTTGTTGCCAAAGTTCTGTCCTCTTTGTCTTCCTGAGTATAAGTGATTTCCCACTCTCTCCTTTTACATAGTGTGAATGATTCCTGTTACTGCTCTGGAAAGCAATGACATTATTTCACTTTTTCTTTATCTAAACCCCAAGTTCTATAAGATAGGGACTGTGAACATGATCCTTAGCAGTTTATACAGTATTAACTTCTGTGTTTGGTTTGTTTAAACTACATGTTCTTTAACTAATTGCTGTTACTTTACCTTGCTTTCAGAAGCAAAAAAAACAAAACAAAAACAAAACTCATTAAAAATAAAATGGCACACTATCTATAGGCAAATATATAAGCTAAAGTGCATAAATTTGATGTCTTAAGTCGAGGATTTGTGCTGTAGTTTTGATTGATTCCCACCCTTTTTTTGGCTATGGGTTGTTCAAAACTAGGAAAGTCAGGTTTGAATACTAGAAATTGAAGATTTGGGGATAAGAAAATGATTTGCTATATTTTCTAGTGATACAGTCTCTTAAACACATTTGGAATTGGAATGTGCTTACCATCTTTGACTCCATGGAAAATTTAAGAATCTCTTCCACATCAGCTAATAGTTAGCTTGTGTTTCAACCTGGCTTTCCAGTGAAAAAGATGTGACTAACTTATAATACATTCTGTTTTTTATTGTTCACCGGCTCTTACTTGTTAATTTAGTCTTTACGTGAATGAGGAAAGGGGTTGGTGTGTAGATTAAATCCAAAATTGTGGTTAGAAGTCAGTTTAGCAATTGACAAGTTTAGAATTTTAGTTCACATTGCCTCGGTGCTAGAGCTGATTACTATGTGTTGATATGAGGACTTTTTGGTGTTGTAAAGGTTGCACAAGTGTGCACAAAGAAACTGGGAGAATTACATGGTTTTTAAGTTGGCTACCTTGGTCTTAGGTATAGGGTTCCACTCTCTACTGTCAGCTCAGACATTTACCTTCTTTACCACACCACTTGGTGATTAGTTCTAGATGTTAAGTGGACAAACCCGAATGCTCTTTTATTCATTTATGAGAAAGTCTCGCTTGAAGCCCAAGCTGGCCTGGAACTTGAGCTCCTCCTGCTTCCTGAGTTCTGAGATACACACATGTGTCTCATACCTGGTGCTATCAATTTATAGTGGGAGAAAATACTTTCACACTGGCCAGCTCCCACACTGATACTAGGATATGTGAAAACTAGCTAGAATTCAGATTTTCTGGTAAACACCCCTTTTTAAGGGAAATCAGATAATCTTCCCAAGCTAGAGCCTTCAAATAGGTGTTTAGCTTCTTTTCACAGTCCCTTTTTCCTGTTAAATAGTAGATGGGAGATTCTTAAATGATCTTTTCTCTCGATGGGAGATTCTTAAATGATCTTTCATCTGTTTAGCAGACTTCCATATAGATATTAACATGTAAACTTTCTTCAGGCAGACTGTATATCAGTAGTTACAGTGTAACAAGCTATTGGAAAAACCTAGTGGCTCCAAATAATTCATTTTATTTGTTCATTACCATTGGATTGTCAGTTTGCTTTTCTGCTGGTCTTACTTAACTGTGTTCAGCTGGAGGCAAAGCTGAGGTTGACTAGAATGAGAGCTAACCTCACCACATGCATGGGAACTCAGTTGGGGGTGGCTTTCTTATCGTAGGAGGGAAACCTGTGCTGCTTCAGGAGCAGAGAGCTTTGAAGTCCCAATGTCATCTCTTCCCTGGTGCCAAAAAGAAATCACAAGGCCAGCTATATTCAAGGGATGGTAAAGTGAGACTGTGCCCTTGTCACAATTTCTCCTGTTTCTAGAACTTTTGTTCTGTGCTTGCCCTCAGGGACTTGCCAATAAGTTCTTCAGATACTTAGAATGGTTAGAACTGCTGCTTCCTCCTCCTCCACTCTTCAAAATACTGACTTTCTCTATCTGCAGCATCCTAATAGTCCCTTTGTTTCTCTGATAATGTTTCTCCTCTGTACTGGTTGTTATCTAAGGTTGCTGTGTACATACCATCCTCGAACAGTAAGAATGGATCTTGTTGAGTGCACATCTTCTACAGGGCATTGCTTAAAATTACCTCATTTAATTTAAAATTTTATCCTACATGAATGTGTGTGTGTATGTGAGTGCATGCGTCATATAATGCATGTGGAGGTCAGATGACAACTTTTAGGAGTCAGTTCCTTTCTGCCTTGTGCCTTCCAAAAATGAAAGTCAGAACACCAGGTTTGCATAGCAGGTGCCTTTATCTGCTGAGCCATTTTCCATACCTTCATTTTGTTTTTCCATAGACATATCCCTATTTTCCAGAGGAGGTCATGTAACTTACCCCAAGGAAAGTGATGTAACTAACATTCAGAAAGGTCCTCCTTTCATTCATGCATACGCTTTCTCCATCTAAATACACACAACTAAAGTGCACACTATCGTGTGAGATTACATTCCTCTGTGCTTGACATAATAGTATAAGTCACATGTCCTGTAAATCTAGTATAATGGAAACACAGAAAAGAAGGCTAACAACTGTTTGCTGGGATGTTGGGGAAGCCTTCAAATAGCACCTAAAACTCACATTTGGGTCCTGAGGGGTGACCTCACAGGACATTAGAATGGAGCAGAAAGATAAATTTAAAGATGTTGTAAACAATCCTTTTTTTTTTTTTTTTTCCTTTGGGTAGGGAGAGGCTGGAGAGATGGTCAGGGGTTAAGCCTCTGTCTGGTGAGCACAAGGACCTGAGTTTGGATCTCAGATCACATGTGAAAACCGCCTGGTGGAAATGGCAGCAGCTGTACTTCCAGCCCTAGAAGGTGGAGCCTGGGAAACCTTAGAGCAGTGTCCAAATCAGAGGTAGACATCCAGGATGACTCCCAAAGTTACAAAGCACACACAGTACCCGGCTCACATATACACACACATATGCACACACTAAAATAAAAACAATTTTTTTTTAGTAATGTTTGAAATGATACAAAAGGATCAGTGTATGAATTTGTATTTTATTAAGTATGACTTTTTCATGTATTATTGTTACACTAGTACTTTTGCGTATTTTTACTTTTGTTGATTTCCCTTTAAGCTTTTTAATTTAATTAATTTTTAAAATTTAAAACATTATTGCTATTTCTCAGTTTTGTTTCATATACAGATATCAGGAACCAGCCCTGTATGTCATCTCAGTCAAAATCAACACTGAGCAACCTGCAAAATACTTCACTAGACTGTTTTCTAAAAATTAGATCTTTTGGATTGATGAGATGACTTAGTGGGTAGAGGTGCTCACTGGCTTACTGATGACCTAAGTTCAATCCTTGGAACCAGATACAGTTAAAGTAGAGAACCAACCCCACAAAGTTGTCCTCTGACCTCCTGGCCTTCCTGGTCATACCCATATATACACATATAATAATAATAAGTAAGTTAGACTTATTTTTAGTAGTTAAGAAAAATTCCTGGCTATCTATAAATACAAAAGTGTAATTTTCATCCTTCCGTTATTTTATAATATAAAACATGTTAATTCTGTCATGCTCATGATCATATAACCCTATCAAGGAAGAAAAGAATTAGAAAGTTCTTAATAGAAATTCTTCCAGTAACAACTACCTTTTAAAAATTTATGAGCCACACCTTTCATATTTTTTTACAAATTAACAAGTCAAATTCTATTGATTTTTGACCTGTGGCTTCATTTCTCAGTTATCGTAATTATTTTTTGTGGACAGAGGAATCTACCTTATACTTGAGATCCCTTCCCCTTAAGCGTGCTGGGTGTTGCTACATTTTGCATCTAGCTAACTTTGCATTTATCTGAATTGTTTCTGGTAACATTTAATTTTTACACCTCCTACTAGGCTTTTAGTTTTCCTAATCCCCAGCAGATGAACCTTGTGTTTTACTGTGTTGTGTCTACAGTCAGTGGAATGCAGATCCATATAGAAAAGTAGTCTACCTTATAACTCATATTTCCTTAGGAGACAGCATAAACAAGAAAAGCCATCACATTTACTTCTGCGAAGTTCTAGATAATTAGTGTTTTAGGCTTTACTGGTCATAGTGTTTCAGATACTATATGAAGATGTGGTGAGAAAGCAGATAATACCTAGAAGCCCGAGCAGTCGTTTCAGTAAAAATTAAACAGAAGACGAGGCTGCACTCTGGGTCAGTGATGTGTGCCCCCATCCTGCTAAAGTGCATTGTCGAAGGAATGCAGCCATGTGTTAGATATCATTTATGTTAGTTTAAAAGTTCCTCATTGGAATAGACACGACAGCCCTGTAGTTAAAAGCGCCGGCTTTGAAGGAAAGTCTGCAGTTCGGTCCCTAGATCTGTGGGTGGGCTCTGGCTTTGATTAGAGAACTTGTCTCATGACTAAGGTTAAAGATGATCTCCGTTACCTACCTCCTTTACACAAACCCTCACATGTGCCCCACACACATGCCAACATATATAATGCACATGCCCCCAAATACATGAAAATAGAAAAAGGCATTCATGTAAAATACTTCCTATTTTACAGATTTTTTTGTTCATAATAGTAAAATGTACTTCTCATACAGTAGATATCAGATACTGAAGGGACACTGTAACCTACCCCCTTGAATTCAGTAGTAACAGACTTGATATTTAAATGTGTGTAATGAATCAGAAGAGTTTGAGCAAAACAACAAGTGGGGATGCAAAGATACATGTGAGGGATGACTCTACTATTAGGATGAGTAGGGGAGAACCGACTGTACTTTCCCCTGTGATAACATGGCCTCCGTGCTAGAGGGCACCCTACCTCCACCTCCTTAGGATAGATTTCTGCATAGCAAGGCTGTGATATAGCAATAACTGTCTAGAGACGCAAAGGAAACAAACAGCACAAAAGGTTTTGCAGATAGTGGAAACCTTGTGGGAGCAGCAGGGCAGCTGAAGGCAACTCGTCACTGTCCTGTGTGGTAGCATGCTTAAAGACTGTGGTACTTGTACCATGGCTCATTCTTCATGCTTAACTATCCTCTCTCTTGGCACCCAGCTGATGTGACTAGAGCTGGGGTATCTGATACAGAAGCTACTACTTGGACCGTTAAACACTTGACATTTAACTATTCTGGGTTAGGATGGGTAATAAGTATAAAATATACACTGAATTTCAGATTTAATAAAAATGTACATATTTTTATGTTGATTATATTCATTTTATTATGTGCTCTTAAAGTCCACCTATTTGGTATATCTGTTACATATCTTTTAGTAAAATTGTTTTATTCTGATATAGACTCTTGCCTAAAAGAAATAGATTGTTTTCCCTTCTGTCATTCTTTCCTCCAGTACCACCTTAAAACCTTATCATTAATGTAGCTTTCTCAGATAACACATTCTAATATATCCTGATCCTTATTTTTGGCTTCCTCTCCACTTTCCTTTCCTTTGGATTCTCTTAAGATATTTGTTTCTTAAAAAGGTAATTTCTGTATTTTTTGGAGATGTAGAGTCTCATCTCTTTCTCTGTAGCCTTAACTGAACCAGGGTTCACTGTGTAGCCCAGGTTGTCTTTGAACTTGTATGATTCTCTTGCCTGTTGAGTGTTAAGATTATATGAGTGAGCTACTGTGTCCAGTTCATTACACTGATTTTTTTTTAAACAACACTCCAAAATCTTTTACTTTTACAATTACTTATCCCATACTCCCTTTCTCCTACATTGTTGCTTCTTTCCATTTCTCTCTTTGTGTTTGTACAAGTGAAGTCATTGTATTCTTAAAAAAATAAATAAATAAAGGAAGGCTCAAACTTGAAATAGGGTTGATTTCTGCCCAGTCAGGTTATTTAAAAACTCTTACACTTTTTTTTCTCTTATACTTTTTAATGTCTGATTTTTTTTTTCCATTACACAAAATACTATAACTAACTTAGACTTTCTCTTGTTAGGCATTTAAATTTCTTAGTTTTTCAGAAACAATTGATACCTTTTAAAAATTAATTAAATGCTTGAATTAACTAGTGTTGTGACTGCTTTTCAATATAAAAACTTAAAAATTAAAAGGAAAAGGGTTGAATTTATTTTCAGTTTGATTTCAACTTTCAAAACTGATAGAACTTGAAATTCAACTTTGATAAGCCTTACATTGCAGAATGTAAATGTCTACTTCATACTTTTTCTTAATTTTGTATTAATACATAAGTTCATGAGCTACTAAATCATTGTTTAGGTTCTAAGATTGATTCTCTGTGCAATTTTGCCTTAAAGGCACAGAGAAAAAAGCTGACAAACTTTAATGTGAAGTTTATGAAATGATAGGTAACGGGCTTTTGTTTTTGTTTCTCAATTAGTGACTTTTTTGAACGAACCATTCTGTGCAACAGTCTTGTGTGGAGTTGTGCCGTGACTGGTAGACCTGGACTGACATATCAGGAAGCACTTGAGTCAGAAAAAAAAGCAAGACAGAATCTTCAGAGCTTTCCAGAACCACTAATTATTCCAGTTTTATACTTGACCAACCTTACTCATCGTTCTCGCTTACACGAAATTTGTGATGATATTTTTGCATATGTCAAGGATCGATATTTTGTTGAAGAAACTGTGGAAGTCATTAGGAACAATGGTACAAGGTAAAGTACTTTTAATTTTTTTATATTGATAAGAATGTTGCTGAAAGTCAAAATTTAGTCAGATGTGGTGCAGCATAGGGAAACTAAGCAGGAGCTTCAGGTGAGCGCCAGGTCAGCCTGGGCCATGGCAGACCCTGCTTGAAAATACTCAAAACAAAACAAGTTCAAGAATATAAAAAGCTGGCAGAGTGAAATTTTTCCTTCTCTTGTCCTCTACCTACCCTTTAGCCCATAGAGTCTCCATGTTAGCTACTTCCTGTGTGCCTTCTCAAAGCTAATTTATGATGTGCTACCAGAAGTATACACATACCTGTGTTTCTGTACAAATGTAAAGTGTTAGTTCTCTTTTCCTGGGTTTTCAAGACTAGAGCCTGTTCCTAATCCTTGAGAGGTTTAAGACAAGATTTTGAGTTTAAGGCCAGACTTGGCAGATTTCTGTTCAAAAAAATAAAAAAAGAATATACTTTTTATAAATGGAATTTGAAATGACAATTTACATCATATCATTAAATTGAAAATTATAAGTAAAGTAGCAGAAACTGTTCTTCAACTGGGCATGGTTGTACATGGCCCATAATCGCAGCATCCAGGAGATGGAGACAGGAGGATCATCTTTGGCTACATGAAGAGTTTAAGCTCATCCTGGGCTATATGGCATGCTGCATCAAAACCCTGAAAAACAAATAAAACAAAATCATCATCGTTGGTCTGGGGTATAGCTCAGTGGCAGAGGACTTGCTTAATACATGCATCCTTAGATTGTTTTTCTAAAACCACATATACATACCAAAATAAATAAAATGAAGAAAAGGAGAAATATTTGTGGTTTCTTGCAGTCATGAGCACTTGTATTAGCTAGTCACTGACATTATAGTAAACATTATGCTTATTTTTTTAATAGTCTCTTGATTTTTTTTAATGGCTGTTTTCTGAATGTTGTTACCACTTGTTATTGAAGTTAATACATTTTTCCCTTAATTTAAAACTTGAACAGTCAGAAGTTACTTGTTTTAATTGTCTTAAATTGGAGAATCTGTACATTTATATGTAATTTTAATAATGTCTTAAAGTAAGAGAATACACTTTAGGGACTTGGCAGTTAGCTCAGAGATAAAGCCTTTGTCTTACAAGCAAAAGGACCTGAGTTCAGATACCTAGATCTCACATAAAAATGCCAGGCAGAAATGGCGAGGGCCTGTAATTCTATGGCTCTGGAAAGTGCATCCTGGGAAACCTCAGAGCAAAGCAATAAGGAAATACAGCAGTCGAGGATAATTCCTGAAGTTACCTTTGTGCCTCCAAGGATACACACAATACCCTCTGATACACACACATACATACACAAACACATGCACACACAAATAAACAAAATATAAAATAGCTAGACATAGTGGCATGAATTTTGTAATATCTGCACTAGGAAGGTAGAAACAGTCTGGGTCTGTATGGCACTTAGTGAATATTAGGCTAATGAGAGACTGTCTCAAAAACATAAGGTGAAAGCAACTGGGAAATGACAGGTGAACTTACCCTCTGGCCTCCACATGTGCACGCACATACATATATGCACATATACATACAAGAAGCCAGGCTGGTGGCGCATACCTGCAAGGTCACCATTTGTGAGGCTGAGGTGAGGATACACCATGTGTTCTGGGTCAGCCTTGGCTACACCGTGATTTCCAAGCCAGCCTGAGTTACAGGTGAGCTCCAGGTCAGTGTGAGTTTTAGAGTGAGTCCCTGCTCCAAAAGAGCAAACAAAAAGGTTTTTTAATTGTAAAATATAAGAATTTACTTTTCTGAAAAATATGAAAGCCTAATTTCCTTATATATTGCCTTTTTTCTTCTTTAGCCAGGGTCTTCGTGGACCCATTTGGCCATCTTGCTGCTTCAGTCTCCCACATTGCATTGGCCTTTAAAAGAAAAGAAACGTGTTTTATTTATCATTTGGGGTGGAGGAACAGGCAATAGGTAAATACGTAGACATGAGTTCTCTCTCACCACGTAGGGCTCAAACTCAGGGTCCGGGTTGTGTCAGGTACCTTTATTCACTGAGCCACTTTGCCAGTCCCAGTGTTTTCTTTTCTTTTCGGTTGCCTTTGTGTCACAGAGGGTCTCCCATAACCCAGACTGTCCTTGGACTCTGTGTAACCGAAGCTGGCCTGAACTCCTGAATTTCTCACCTCTATTTCCCAGGCTTACACAGCCATGCCTGAGTTTAACCATTTGTAATTTCAGGTTATACCTAAAGTTTTTCTTTCCTTAGACTCTTGAGATAATGTATTGGTGGCACAGGCCTGTATTCTTAGATACTCAAGAGGAGGCTGAGGTTGCATGATCATGAGTTTGAGGCTATTCTAGTGACAGAATGAGACCCTGTATCAAATAAATAATTTATAAAACTGTATGTAATATAGTTAAGCATACATCTGGGTTAACAAAAGAACATGAATTCAGTCCTTGACTACTTGGATTTTATTTTAACAACTAAGGATTGGAACTAATAGATTCCCTTCTTCCTGTGCTTCCAAAATCACCGAGATTATAGGTTATACAAGGTTTGGGTGTTTTGGGAAGGTGTTGGTTGTGGTATTAGGTAGAGTTCATTGTCAGCTTGACTGCATTTAGAATTCTTAGGAGTTAAGTTCTAGAGGGTGATTGAGAGCATTTCTACAGAGGAGTGACTGAGGAGAGAAAACCCAGGATCAGGACTGGGGTCCCTGGCTGAATAGGAGGGGAAAAAGGAGAAGCCATCTGAGTGTGCACTGACGCCTTGTTTGCTTTGTCCACTGGGAGCCAGCTGCTGCTGCACACCTAGCCTCCACCGAGCTATCCCCCAACGTGCTTTTTCTGCATATCACCGTGATCCAAAATAGACCCTTGCCACTTCGTGCAGAGCACAGCCATAAGAAAAGTAACTAATCACTCTCTCCCTCTCTCTCTCTCTTTGTCTCCTTTCTCAAGGTAAAGTTTAAAATTTAAAATATGTTGTTTGTTTTAGACAGGGTCTCACCGTATCTCAGGCTGACCTCAAACTAACAGCCTACACTGTTGGCAATTCAAGAGTTTTGTGTGAGCTACCATGTTTGTCATCAGTGAAAAGTTTTTAAACTAAGCAATTAAGGCTTTTCAGTGGAGAGCTGAAGAGATGGCTCAGGGATTAAGATTCACCTCATAAGTAGAAGGTCCTGAGTTCAGATCCCAGGTCCCATGTGCTAAAACAATGGCAATCAACGGCAATTTGCACTTTTAGCTCTAGTGGGTGGAGCCTGGGAAATCCCAGAGTGAAGCAAGAAGGAGGTAGAAGCAATCCAGGATGATTCCTGAAGTCACCCTTGGTCCTCCACAGAGACATACAGTGTCCTCTGATACACACACACGCACACATGCACACAAAAATAAAGTTTTTAAAAAAACAAACTTTTCTACAGAAATCAGAAAGTCACCAGGAAATAATTGAAAATTCTTTCCTTAGGAATAAATAATACTGTTGTTTTTCTACAAATTGTAATGCCTTCTGAAGTGTGAAATAACATACTCTATGTGTATTTTGCACTTCTATATAATTGCAGATTCTGATTTAGGTGTTATTGCATAATTCTTTCATTCAAGAGTGCCAGACGTGATCCTTGCTCAGGGCCTTTGTGCTCTTCTTTTTATCTGGACTTCATTTATTCACATTATCAAAAGGTGAACTTCTCTTACCTTTTCTGTTTTCCTCTTTGTGTCTCTCTTTCCTGAAATTCACCTTTTTTTAGTCCAACAGTTAAAAAAAATCTTATCTTTGAGACAGGATCTCATCCTAACTGGCCTTGAACTTGCTATGTAGCCAACAATGCCTCTACTTCCTGAGTGCTAGGATCAGTGTTGATCATCATTTGCAGTTTATGCAGTTTTGGAGATGAACCCAGGACTTGGTCTGTGCTAGGCAATCAACTCATCCCCAGCCCTTAAAAGTTTTAATTATGATAAAAATATACTTTATACAAAACTATGTTAACTCATTTTTGAGAAAACAGTGTAAGCCAGATATGGTGTCACATGACTATAATATAATACTTAAGAGCTAGGGCAGAAGGATTGTGAATTCAAGGCAGGCATGAGCAATGTAACAAAACTTTTTTTAAGCTAGAAACAGACTACAATTCTGTCTTGTCTCCAGTATTGCATATTTTCCTTCCATGTTTTGTTTTCTCCAGAACACTAACAATTTATTTTTCATATCGATTTTGTTTATCATTTGTCTCTATCTTGAATGCTGAAATTTTTGCTGACCTATGTAGTTCTGGAACTTAAATGGCACATGGTAAGTGAACATATAAACAATTTGGTGAATGTCATCTGTAATATTGGGGAGGGAAACACACAAATAACAGACAAAAAACAAATTTCAAACAGAAGTACTTTGAAGACAATCAGGTATCTTAGAAAGTGTTGGAAGAAGTGGTCCACACTTAATCTGGGTGGTTAAAGAACATTACTTTTGAGAATGTAATGTATGCCCTGAAACCAGACTGAAAAACAAAAAAAAGCAGTCATGCCAAGAAGCCTGTAGACGTAGCAAAAGACCCTGACGTGGAAAGAATTTACAATTCTTTTCTGGTTGCTATATTGTGAAATGACTGAAGATTGTCAAGCATGGGAAATAAGAGCCAGTTTGGAGGCTATTGCACCAGGTCTTCCTCGGGTAGGTAAGACCTTTGACTCAAGTGGCAGGGGTGCAGGTAGAATGGATGGATCTAAGGGAGGGGACCGGTGTACCTGTTAAGTTTGTATGAGTAGAAATGAAAAAAAAAAAAGAATGGATGGATCTAGAATATTTTGAAAGAACTAGTTGGCAAATTAGGTGTCAGATTGGATCAAGAGTGTTTATGAGAAAAGAGAATCTCCAACTCAACTTTCTACCTTTAGTAGTAAATGAATCCCAGTCATCTCGCCTCTAGGGCCCAGCGATTTCTCCCTGATTTCATTACATGGACACCTTGCTATGTTATTTGAGACTCTTCAGCCTAGATCTTGGGCTGGTCATCGCAGACATGAAAGGATTAAGATTATCTTAAACAGTTCAGTTAAGAGAGATAAAATACGTTAATTTGTCAAATATTGTAATAATTTTATGAATGAAGTATTGAGGAGCATTTGGGTTCTTTGGAATTTGAGACCAAGCTTGAATTCACCACACTCAAGCTAATACTGAATATTTTTATCTTTTAACATTTGCCAAGTATTTAGCTCACTGTTTAGATCCTTTGCTCTTTCCTTTTTCCTTTTGGATTGTTTGTTTTTAATATGTTTGGAAGAGATATGTATTAAATACTAACACTTTGGGTTGTTTATTAAACTGCCTCACAGTTGTTAAGTTTTTTTATTCTTTCTTCAATTAACTTTTTAAATAACTTGAAAAATAGTGACATAATTTTGCACCTCTGATAGAGGATTTAGTCTTCGCCTAGCCTGCATAAACCCGTGTTTATTCCTCAGCACTGTAAAAAACTGATAGAGAATGAAGATTCTTGTTTTTTTAAAATTTTTTTTATTTAATCAATTGTGTGTGTGTCTTTGCGCGCGCGCGTGCACGTGCGTAAAACCATAGGCGAATTCGGGAACCACGGTGGACCGGCTCAACCTCCTTGTTTTACTCTGCCCGGGGTTCACAGGCTCCGCCCTACCAGGACCAGAAACGCAGGCCGCCCCCGCTTCTGCCTGGCGTCTATACGTGGGGTCTAGAATCCAAACTCAGGACCTTCTGCCTGCAAGGCAGAGGCTTAACCCCTGAGCCACCTCTCCAGCCCCGAAGATTCTTGGTTTTAGTAGAATATTTTATCTTTGTTTTTTGTTTATAGTTTGAGAAATTCTAAGTTTCTAGTTTCATTAGGAGACAGATACTGATAGTAAAGATCTGGGCTTTGGAATTACACAGACTGATGTGGAAGTCATTTTGATATTAAAACGAGAGCGTATACATATGTATTTATATGTTGTACACATGTTGAATGTTTGTGTAAGTAGATTACTGGTGAAACTGTTGCTGTGACTCAGGTGATTTAAATGATTGTTAATGTTTTCTTCTGTTATTATTGGGTTTCTCTATTAAAAACTGTATTTTCAGGCTAGGGTTATACCTTAATTAGCAGAATTCTTGCCTGGCATTCTTAGCCCTGAGTTTGATCCTTAGCTCTACAAAAATTTGGTGTGCTGAAACACATCTGTGATCTCGGCACTCAGGAATACCAGAAGCTTAAGGTCATTCTTGGCTATATAACAAGTTCAAGGCCTTCCTGGGCTACATGAAATGCTGTCTCTCTCAAAATTATATTTTCTTTTATAATTGAACTTAAGAGATGACGGGGCTGGAGAGGTGGCTTAGGGGTTAAGCCTCTGCCTTGCAGGCAGAAGGTCCTGAGTTCGGATCCTAGACCCCACATATAGATGCCGGGTGGAAGCGGGAGCGGCCTGCGTTTCTGGTCCTGGTAGGGCGGAGCCTGTGAATCTGGGGCAGAGTAAACAAAGAGGAGGTGGAGGGTCCTTGGTGGTTCCCGAATTTGTCCGTGGTTCTACACACACACATTCACACCCATACACACACGCGCACACACTCACACATGCATAATTGAATAAATAATAAAAAAAGAAAAATTAAAAAAAAAGAGATGTCTTGAGACTTCTTTATCCTTAGATCCTAAGTTCCTGTGTATACATCCTTGTTCCTTACTCTTTTCACTTGAATTTTGGTTAACTTTATAATAGGAATTTGCTCACCTGGCTAGGTTGGAATTCATCTCTACCACTACATAGCTTCCAACTACCTGTATATACTTTGACAAGTTTTTTTTTAATCCTTTGTCTTTCTCAGATTTCCAGAAAGAGTATTCAGAGATATGAGATGACCATTCTTGTGTTGGATTAGTTAGCTCTCCTCAGTATTCGTTTTTATTTTGCACTTGTGCATGTGTGTGTGTTTGTGTGTGTATCAGAGGGCACTGTGTGTATCTGTGACTTCAGGAATCATCCTGGATTGCTTCTACCTCAAATTCAATATTCTTATTGCTTTAAATTATACTCTATATGCATCTCACAAGCACAGATAAAGTAGGTGGTGCTGCTTCTCAGCTAAGCCTTTTTATTTTGAAATTGAAATCAGCTAATAGGTTCTTCCAAAAGGACTTTTTAATTGCTATGGCATAACAGAAAGAACAGCTGACCACTTGGCTAAGGTAGAAGAACAAAAGCTTTAGAACAATTTGATTCTTTCCCTTCACTGTCCTGATACTACCTGGCTTGCCTGCCAAATGCTGTGGCATTTCCCTTCTGCTACTTCTTCAGAGCCTTTAGAAGTAAAAGTAGTCTTATGAAAAGAATGTTAAATTGAGAGTTGGGTCTATTGATTCTTAAATATCTGCTAGTGCTTTGTGTGTGTTTGTATGCATTATATCAGTAGGAGTGAGGGAAATTTACTGTCTTCATTTACAGATGAGGACACAGATTAAAAGGAGTTGAGTGGTTTTGGGGGGCTTTTGCAGGTACTTTTCTTTTTGCTGCGACACTGTACTCAGATTCAAGCAGCTTACTAAAGGGAGAAACCGGTGTTTGTTTGGCTTATGGTTTCAGATGGTATATAATCCATTTATGGCAGGAATCACATAGTAGAAGGCTTGACTGGAAGCAGAAGCAGGAGGCTGTTCAAGTCACTGCATCCATCGTGGAGATAGAGAGAGCAGCTGATGGAGAAAATGTGGCTGGGCTACTAAATCTCAAGAGAACTCCCTTGTGATGTGCAAGGTTCTGCTTCTTAAAGTGCCACAACCTTCCCAAACATTGACACCAGGTAAAGATTCTAACACAAGAGCACTATAAGGTGTGTGGGGTTGGGGGAGGCAGCTCACATTCAAATCATGATTCTACCTGCCTCTTTTTCCCCATAGGCTCTTGACCATTTAATGATGCAAACCACATACAAAGTTGGGTTGTATGTATCCAACCAACTTTGAAAAGTCTCCATAAACTACAGCAATCCCAACAGTTTAAAATTTCAAAGTCCAAATCCTTGAGACTCAAGGCAGTCTCCTGTGACCTTCCATAAGATCAAAAAACAAGTTAGAGTTGTCCAGCACATAAACACTACTATTCCAAAAGGGAAGAAAGTGGATATAGCTAGGAAACATCAGGCCATAACAAGACTGAAAACCAACAGGGTATCTGTAGTCTAGTATATGAACCTCTTTTTGAAATGATCTTAGTTTAAAGAACTTCATTTCAGCCCTTACAGTACAACTTCGGGCTGCACACATCACTCTGTTTCACTGGCTCCCTGTGGTATAAAACCCTCCTTGGCAGATATCCACAGTAGCTCTGCATCTCTAACATCCTTATGTCTCAATAGCAATATAGGCTTTCACTCCATGGCACACAATAACTGTACTTCTTGGTTCCAGATTCTGTCAACTTCACAACACATTCCATTTTTGTAGTATCAAATTTGTCTCATGTCACAGCACACCCTTATCTCAATACCAATTTCTGTTGCAGTCATTGTTTTTTTTGGGGGGGGGGTGGAGACTTAAGAAAGAAGACTAGGAGGCTGATGACTAATGCAGTTATAGTTTAGCCTTAAGCTGGGAAAGCATTAGAACAGAAGAGATAGCTTAAAAGGAGAGCCGCCGTGACAGCATGGCAGAAGGAAAGACCTCAGAGTTTAGAGCATGAGCAGAAGAAGATCAGAGGGAACAAAGAAGATGGGTTGATCTACAATCTTTTATAGTCTTGGCCGTGGCTAAAGAGCAGTCCAAGAATTACTAGGAAATGAGGTAGAAAGACTGGAGGGATGGTCTTTACAAATGATCTTTGAGGCTTTACAAAGTGGTATGTATGGCCAACTTTCCTGATTCTTGTTCATATTAGCTTTGTTGCAATCGGTTTCTTTTTTCCTACTGTGAAATAATGCTCATACAATGTAAGGGAGAAAAATGATTTTGGAGTCTACAATTCCAAAGGGGATATGGTCCCTTAATAGCAGAAGGCATTGACAAGAGCCCAGTTTTACCATCCAGAGGCAAAGAGAGCAATGGTGAGAGAAAACAGGGCCATAGCCTCCTTAACTGAGTGCTTGCTGTGCAGGTGTGGGGATCAGAATTCAGATCCCCAGAACTCATGTAAAAACCAGGCAAATGTTGTGGCAGTCTGTAATCCCAGCATTCAGGAGGCAGATGGGATCCCTGGGCAAGCTGGCTAAGCTAGCCAGGAATGGTGAAGTCGAGACCTTGCCTTAATAAATAAAGTGGAGGAGAGCTAGCAATGAAGACACTTGGTGTCAACCTCATGCCTCTATGCATGCTCACATGCACATGCACATGCTCTGATGGTTGGTCTTAATTGTCAGTGCCTCACAATCTAAAACACCTTGAAGAGAGACCCTTAGGCACATCTGTAGAAAATTCTTTATTGCTTTAACTGAGGGGAAAGACTTCCTTAGGTGGTGTGATAACTATATAGCCTGACTATATATTGAGCTTGTGCTATACACTGAATTCCAAGCCATCCCTAACTATGTAGTGAGACACTATTTCAGATGAGCAAAAAGACAGAAAAAGCAAACCTCTTTTCTCACATTTTTTTTTACATATAAAATCCAGTTTTTGAATCGAAACATTAAAAATGTATCTCATTTTAGCTTGAAGGCCTTATAACAAGGGGACATAGTATGTTGATTCCTGGTACAGAGAGAAGGATTGAATAAGAGTTATAGGGGTGTCTTTTGGGTTGCTATGTGCCCAGGTTCTTATGTTGGGGAGTCGAAGATTGAAACCAGAACATGCACATAGGATTAAGGCAGAGTTATTAGAGGAAAGAAAGAAAGGAATTCACAGATGTGAATCTGTGAGGGATAAGGAGCTCAGAACTCACGGACTAGTCCCATGAGGGGCAAGGGAGCCAAAGATGGCTGCCAGGTCAGGATTATGTATGGGCCTATGTAGACCCAGAGAAAGGTGGCCTTTCCCCATTAGTTAGCTCCAGTTTCTGCAAACCTGATTGGAGCTTTTGGTCCTCTACATCTCTATTGGGGCCCAACCCAATTGCTCTTGCGCCTGACTTCCTGGGAGGGCTTGTCTACCAGTCAAGACATAATCTCCATATTCTTTCTTGAATTGAGGGTTGGGACCAGGTGGCTCTTTATCTCTGTGAAGGATTAGAGTCAGTTCCTCTAGATCAATAGGGTGTGTTTCTTCCTTGTAATCCCAGCCTTGAGGATGACCTTCGAAGACCTTCAGAACCATCCCAGCATGGCTGCTTTTTAAAACTGCCTAAAAACCACAAGAGATTTTCTTTCACATAGAATCTGAGTGTGGATATACAAGTGACTTGACATGGTTGAAAGGCTGTTTGAGTCAACTGACTTAGAAATTTTGAAATCTTAGAAATCTTCTTTCACAGTCTTTCAAATTGATAGTCGTACATATTTAGCTTTTTCTGCATATTAAATCAGTAATTTTTTTTCTCACAATCCTGTGTTTGTTGCAGGGTTTCATGCTCTATGATGACCTGGTTTGAATGAGATTTGTTGGGGTCCTAGAGTGTGTATAAGGTAAAGTTGGGATTCAGCATGGCTGGAACCTACTTCCATATGACATTGCATTCTTTTTTTTTGAACTTTTTTTTTTTTATTCGTGTGTGTGTGTGTGTGTGTGTGTGTGTGTGTGTGTGTGTGTGTGTAGAACCACTGACGAATTCCGGAACCACCATGGACCGCCTCCACCTCCTTGTTTACTCTGCCCTGGGATTCACAGGCTCCGCCCTACTAGGACTGGAACGCAGGCGCCCCCGCCCCCGGCTGCCCCCCCCCTTCCACCTGGCGTCTATACGTGGGGTCTAGGATCCGAACTCAGGACCTTCCACCTGCAAGGCAGAGGCTTAACCCCTGAGCCACCTCTCCAGCCCCAACATTGCATTCTTTACGATAACCCAAACCTGTTTCTAGATGATAGAAAGGTTCCCAGTGTGTAAATGCACCAAAAATTCAGCATGTTCCATGTTATTAATGACTCTTCTGTTAAAGAAGTCACACGAGCAATCAGGAGTTAGCTTCCATGGGAAGAATCAGGGAGATGTGATTCAGTGCAGTTTTAAGTGACCATAGTGATTAATACTTGTCAGCACAGTTTAGCATTCAGTAAATACCAGATCCCTTCTGTACTCGCCCAAGACAAGTAAAAATGACAACTGTGGTAACTCATCTTCATTTTTTCCAAACCAGCCTAATTTTCTTACGTGTAAGTCACCGTTAAAGAGTTTATGTGGCATTTTGGGGGCCAATAATAAAAAATACCAGTAAACCTTTGGTTTATTTGTTTTGTTGTGCTGAGGATTGAACACAGGGACGTGCATTGCAGTCCTACTAGCATTGAGTCGCATCATAGCCCTTGCTTGTTTTGAGATACAACCTCACTGTGTATGTAGCTCTGGGTACTCAACTTCCTCCAGCCTTAGCGCATCGACTACAAGGCAGTGTTCTAAGCTTTATACCATTTTACTTAACAAAATAGCCGGTAGCCATAAGGAGATTTATACTTGGCTTCTTTTATAGTTAAGGAGCTCCTGTACAAAGGTTCATTGCTTAAAACTTGTCCACGATTACAAGTTGTTGAGAAATTTTCAAGCACAGGCAGTGATTATAAGAACTATTGTTTCTGTTTGGGAAGAAAAAATGAATGTGTAAATACCTGTAATGATGGCAGTTAATCGGGATTAGGGTTGATAGTCCAATGCATTTATCAGTTATTACTTTATGTGGGCATTTTGTCATTTCCAAGACTTGAGCACTTTGTAAATTTCACCCTGGTTGAATCAAGCTGTTTTTTTAAAGTCAAGTTGGCCTTGAATTAAAAAATCTTGCCTCAGTCAGCCACATTTTACAGAATTCATTCAATAATTATTGTGTGCAGTGGACTGTTGTAATAGGTATTAGGATGTGAAGCTTACATTCTAGTGCAAAGAAGAAAAACACATAGATCCAAGTGGTGATTGTAGTATATTTGTCAGATAATCTGCTACAAAGAAATTAAAATTTTATGGAAAAGAGTCTTGCATTGTTTTTCTTTCAGCCCATTAAATTGAATTCCTCCCAAAAATCACTGTGATAGATGCAACAGGATAACCAGAGGTGAATAAATAATTGTACTAGCTCTCAAACATTTTGTTGGTATATATTTTTAGTGATTACATAAATGCAGGATAAAAAAATCAGTGACATAGATGTGAAAGTGATTGATGTGAGACAGAATAAGTGATTGAAACAATAGTATGTCTTATATGAGTAATGATTATATCACTAACACTCAAATAGAGAGGATAATGGGTTCCATGATACAAAATAATTTAGTCTGCATTAATAATTTGCTATGATTGGCCATTAGGTAGGCCACCTGATGTTTAAACTTAAGTATTTGTAGCTTTCCTCACCTTCAGGTCAGTGGTTCAGTCAGCATACTGATTTTGTTATAGTCCTAAGCATACTTTAAAAATTCAGGGTTTTTTATTGTTTTGTTTTGTTTTTGTGATTCTCCAAGTAGGTCTTTTAGTTGACAGAATTCAAGAAGGGAGTAATAAAATACTTTGTTACTTTAATTCGTTGTATAGTAACTTAATTATAAATTCTTTCAGTTATTTTTTCTGAACTTTATCTTGTGCAGAAATTACCTGGCTTTATTTGATTGACTAACTTAAAGTTGTGAGAGAGAACACTAATATTTTGGGATTTTAAGATTGATTTTTTTTGTTTATAGTTGAAATGAAAACAAATTATACAATAGGGATTTTTGGCACATTTTTGCAAGCACATAATTTGACTCTTTTTAAATTTTTTTTTTTTTTTTAACGTGGGACCTGGGATCCGAACTCAGAACCTTCTGCTTGTGAGACAGAGTCACAACCCCTGAGCCATCTCTCCAGCCCCATAATTTGACTCTTATTCTGATAAGCAGTCTACAGTTCTCTGAGACCTAACAAGTAGACTTATTTCAGTTAGCCATTCTTAAGTGTATCTATTTTTAGAAAATTCATACCTGTTTTAAGTTAAAGAATAATTTAGATAATAATTGCTATCCAGACAAGCCTTTAGACTTTTCTTCCTTTGGTCCGTATGGCAATCCATTTCACCAATATTACAGTGTCATCATCTTTCTAGTTTTTTTTTGTTTATTTTTGAGATAGGATTTTACAATATATGAGACAGTATGACCTCATCGTAAGAAAACACAAAATTAAAAAAGAACAGCAGTCAGTGTTTAGTAAAAATACTTAGCACATCCAATACAGATTGCTCTTCTTTATTGTCTGGAATTGACAATTGTCTGTCCTTATTGTCTGTTAGTACCTGTAACAGAAAGTTTTAATGGGGTCAGGAAGTTGTCTCTGCAAAGGGTGCTTGCTGTACATGCCTTAGTTCATTCCCTAGAAGGTGGAAGATCTGACCCCTTGAAGTTGTCCTTTTACTTCCACATGTTGTGGTATATGCCCCCACACAGACTCAGAGCCAAACCTAATGAAAATTTAAGTTAAAAAGACTTAATAAAAACAAAACATGAATTTCTCTTTAAAGCAAATCTAGAACTATGTAGTGTAGGACTGCTTTAAAAGTCCACAACATATATAAGAAGTTTTTTTGTTTGTTGGTTGGTTGGTTTGTTTTTGTGGCCATCCCAATTCTATTGGCAATGACCATGTCCATTCTTCGAGATGGCAAGAAGAGGACACTGAGACATTTCCTTACTGAAAAATACTGTTAATAGTCAAACAACGGCTCACTTGCTACCAAAAAGATGACACTTTTCATAGTTGATGTTTTGTCACCTCTAATCTTCACACAAGGGATCTTGTCCCACAAGGGATCTTGTCCTATGATAGCATCTTACAAATCAGCATGTTAGGCCAACATGAAGTCAAACCCACAAACACTTTTGGTGAAGTCTTAATTTGGTCAATAGTTCATCTATACAATAAAGCTTTAATGTGATCATTTTAAATACTAAGAAGATCAGATTGCATACTAATAATACACAGCAAATATGAAGTTTCATCCATATCTTATATTTAGGATTTTCTTCCTGAATATATTAAAGGCACTTAACCATTTATCTTCCTTCCTCAGCTTCCCAGTACTGGAATTATAGGCAGGGTTTTAGATTTAAACTGAATTTCATATAATCAGATTTACTCTGTTAATTGTCTGTATATAATCAGATTTACTCTGTTAATTGTAATGTTGAAGTAGTTATCCCCATACAGCTTTTTTTTTTTTGGTACATGTTCCTGTACCTGTTAACTAGTTGTGTTAGTACATCTTCATGTTGAATGAATACAGGAATTCAACAATTTAGGGAAATGAGGGATTTTTATTGTTTGTTTATTTGTGTGTGTATATGTGTCTGTCTGTATAGGAAAGCACCATGTGTGCTTATGGAGGCCCAAGGGTAATTTCAGGAATGACCCTGGATTGCTCTACCTCCTCTTTGCTTTGCTGTCTAGTTTCCCAAGCGCTGCCTTCCTGGGGCTGGAAGTACAGGTGAATGCCATTTTATGCCTAGTGGTTTTTACGTGGTATCCAGGATCCAGATTCAGACCTTCCACTTTTTAGGCAGAGGCTTAAATCCAGAGCCATCTCTGCAGTGCCAGGGATTTATTCTTGATTGACAGTTTCTGGATAGAATTCATCAGCATGGCAGGAGTTCTCCTACCAATATCAGCAGCTGAGAGGGCCCATACCATAGGCATAGGAAGAACTAAGAGGAGCATATTTTACTTGTTAGTCTGCCACATTCTAAGCCAATTCTATCTACCTTTCAAGGGAGTGGTCCCATCCACAATGGGCTGAATCTTCCCACATCTATCAGATGGTCGCATGTGTGCCTAAAGGATCAATTCTTAGTTGTCCACTTACACATATATATATAACTGGTACAAGAAGGTAGCAAAGTAGAACAGACTTTATGGCATAGGTAGTAAAATAAAATAGAATTTATAACATAAGTTCAACATATTCAATTTAAGACACTGAAATATTTTCTGAGTCTTCTTGCTTCTTTCTCTTGGCTATTGTTTACTTTCTATCCCAAGTACCTCATATATTTCTCTGTGTATCTCAGTTCTAGAATATATTTTTGTCTTTGTATATTAGTACTTTTTATTGGAAATACAAATTAAATAGTGACTGTTAAATAACTTTTGTGGGCTAGAGGTATATACCATTCTGGAAGATATTTCTGAGTGGTTATTTCCATGTCTCACTTGTTGTGGTTCCAGGTTCATGGCTCAGTACTGCTATGTTCCTATTTCTGTGCTTTTGCAGTCTTGCTTCCTTCTGAAGTGTATTCAGGTTGCTAGCACTTTAAGGAACCTCTTATTGCCTGGGCTTACACTATGAAACACACTTGAGTCAGTATAATGCTTTTGTTTCCCTTAGTAATGGAAAGTTAAAAAGTCTAGTGGGTTTCAGGATCAGATAGTTGAAGTTTGGGCTCTACTATAACTAGTTGTATGGTCAGGAGCAAATGATGTAAATCTGATCTCAATTCAACCTTTGAAAGTTATGTAATTTTGATTGATACGAGAAGAGAAATATGTGTAAGTTGTATCTTTATTTGGTATGCATAAACCTCAGTAGTAAGGAATATGTTTCCAGCATAACTCCATTATGTCCTCAAATAATAGAATGTAACTTTCATGAGTCTCAAATTTTTTTGTTCCTCAATAATTTTTGGAGTCTCTAGAATCAAGAAATAGTATTAGCAAGAGGGTTTGAAAGGCAAGCTGAGTTTCTTTGGAAACCTATTAGAAGATGTTGACATGGCATCTTGAGTAACAAGCTTAGCCAAGTCTCAGGAAGACTTGGCCATGATTAGCCTGGCAGGGGATGCTACCTGTGGCTTGGGTGTGGTTCAAAGTTAATAATAGTGCTGGTAATCGCTACTGTAATTAATCTATTAACTATGTACTACATTCTAGGCAGTGCTGCACTGGTTGTCTTCTACCTACTGATAAAGGTTTACCTGCAGATTTTTAGATGCCGTTTCCATTTGCTAAAAATATAGGCATGTTCATTGAGCTTTTTACCTCAAACTTCAGTGTTAATTGCAGCAGCAAAACATTTCTTATTTTTTCATTGTGATGAAAAAAAAAAGCCAAGCTATTGGGCTGGTGATGTGGTTCAGTGGGTAAAGGTACTTGTCACATGAACTTGACAAACTTAATTTGATTCTGGAACCCATGTAAAAGGTGGGAGAATTGTTTTCACCAAGTTGTCCTCTGACCTCCATACATATACCATGGCACAAGTAGTGTACCTGTTTCTCTCTCTAACACGCACACCACCAATAAATATTTTTTTTTACTATTTTAATAATTTTTAAGTGTGAAATTCAGTAGCATTCATAGTGTTGTGTAACCACTATTTCCAGACTATTTTCATCACTCCAAACAGAAACTCTGAACCTATTAGGCAATAACTTCCCATTTTACCCTTCCTCGGCCTCTCGTAACTTTTGTTCTATTTTTGTCCTTACCAGTTTGCTTATTCTGAATACTTCTTATGAGCAAAATAAAATTGTAGTCCTTTTGTAGTTTATTATACTGAACTTGTTTTCATTGTCCATTCACATCAAAACCTTAGTTAGAATCCTATTCTTCAATTTCTTCCTTGTATTTACAAAACCACATTTTGTTTATGCATTTGTCAGTGACTTGGCTGAATGCACATTTTGGCTATTGGGAATGTTTGTGTACAAGTATCTGCTTAAGTTCTTTGGTGTATATACTAGATGGGTCATTGAGTTATGTGATGATTCTGTATTTGACTTCCTCAGGAATTCACAGCAACTGCACCATTTTGCATTCCATCACAATGTACTCAGATTCTTACACCGTACAACCCTACAAATATTTTTTGCATTTCTTTTTTTAAATCTTATTTTTTAAGATATATGTCATCCTAATAAATGTGGAATGTTATCTCCTTGTGGTTTCTATTTTTCATTTTACTTATGACTGTTGAGCTTCACGTCTTATTATAAGCTAGTTTTTTACATACATTATTTTTCAATTGTAAGAATTCTCTATGTATTTATTACTTTTTCTCTTGCATTTTATGGAATGAGTTAGGAAATATTCTCTTCAGTTTTTATTGAGAAAATCTGAATTTATTAATTCTTGAGTTATTTTAGGTGGTATGGATGTTTTAACTACTTGATCTTATAATCCTTTTTATTTCTGTGAAGGTAGCAGTAATACCCTAGTTTTCACACAGCCCTCCATTCAGGGTTTCACTGTGTAGGTGAGGCATGGCCTCAAACTTGCTATGTGGCTCATGCCAGCCTCAAAGTCAGTCATCATCCTGCCTGTGTTTGCTGTGGGCTAGGTGACAGTGTACTTATCATGTCCTCTCTGTTACTTCTGACTTTAGTAAATTTAGTAAAAATTTGAGTCTTCTCTCTCCCCCTTTTTAAAGGTTATTAATTTACGCTTTATGTTTTCTGAAAACCGGGTCTTACATTGTAGCACTGACTGGCCTGGAACTTGCTATGTTGTAGCATTGTAGAATCAATTGGTTTTTCCTTTACTCAGGTGTCCGTAGGGGGAAATCTATTGTTTTCTGTATACTTAATAGCAATGTTAGATGTTTTAGGTGTCCTGGGAATACTACTAAGAACATTTTAGAGGAAAAGAGAACACGTTGTCTCCCTTCTGCAAGCCCAGCACTAGGAGTGCTGAAGCAGGATTGCTTCAAGTTTAGCCTGGGTTACAGAAGGACTGAAAGGGCCAGTTTGAGTCTACATAGTATGAGACCCTTTCTCAAAACTCTGACAAGCCAACTCTAGGTGCTCAACACCTGTAATCCCAGCACTGGGGACATTGAGGCAGTAAGACTAAGTGAGTTCTAGGTCGGTCTGGACTATAGAATGAGGCCTTTCTTAGATTTCCCCCCCAAAAAATGTTTTTAAAAAAATATTCTAGAATAAAATATAAACATATGCTAAAATAAGCACTAATGAAAATACTCAATATTTTAAGACATGCTTACCTTCTCCAGGCTAGGGAGATAGCCTAGGGGTTAAAGCTTTTCAATCAAAAAGACCTAAGTTCAAATCCCTGTAACCCACACAAAAATGTGAGGTGGAAATGGCAGTGGCATCCTGTACTTCTGGTTTTGAAAGGCAAAGCCTAGGAAACTTCAGAGCAAAAGCAATAAGGATGTAGAACAATCAGGATGATTACCCATGAACCCTCTGGTATACACACAAAGACACACATACCAACAATGATACTAACTTTCTTAAAATAATTAGCTCCAAATATTGCTTGTGGTTTTATTTGCTTATTTTTTTATTTATTCATTTATTTAGTGAGGCAGACTTTAAAAAAACATTTCTTCCCCACCTACACATATCTTGCCCACCTACTCATCTATTTATCTTGAGTTGGGTTGTGAACATGGGCATTCATGGAGGTCAGAGGATAACTTCAGGGAGCTGGTTGTTTCCTTTTACTCTTGTTACATGTTCATTCAGAAAATAAGCATTAAGCACATATATCTTGTGTCAAGTACCCTGCTTGTCTCAACATCCAACAGTGAGAAAGCAAGCACAACCCTTGTCTTTTAAGGGGCTTTACATTTAAGGAGGCAATAAAGTCTTGGTTGAGCATTGCAGACTCTTCATGGAGGAACAGCAATGCTGATTTGCCCTGGTCATCACAGTAAGGCAGGGGGACCTGTGTCCTGGAGGGTGGGTAGCAGTAGACAGACAGGAAGCAGCACAGGCCAGCAGCCTGACAACCCAGTTACAGCTGTTCTCACTGTTTTCCCTCCCACTAATTTTCCTTTCATGGTCCTCCTTTGAGGTAGTTGCTGTGGTGACTCCTACCTATTAGATGAAGGAATAGCTCAGTTTGGGCTGTGGTATTTCATTCATGTCCTCAGATTTGGATGGTTCAGTTCACAGTTACTTGGCCTTGTGTACTTGTGTACTTCCTGATGATGGCAGGAATGTGTGGAGCAGCCAGTTTTTACTTCTTAGAAGACAGGAAGCAGAGAAAGACTAAATATAACATTCTCTCAAACACTTAGTGGGAAATTAGAAAACGAAAACAACATATCAAAATGGAGTTACAGTAAAAGTAGGGCTAGTGGGCAAAGTTATGACTATAAAAGAGATGCTAGCACTGTGACACTTGCTTGTAATTCCAGCATTCAGGGGGGTACAGTTAGAATTAGTCCAGCTTAACATGTGTAATAGGTTCTAGGCCATCAAGTGCTACATAGCAAGACTGGCCCAAAGACAACACAACAAATAGCTAATCAAACATGCTGTGGTTTATGCCTGTGATCTTAGCAACTCAGTGGATTAAAACAGAGGATTGTGAAGCAGGGGTATAGAGGACGTAGAGGGCAGGTGTAAGGGATGGGGGGGTATCTCTAACAATTTAACAATTTAAAAAAGTAGAAAAGGAACTAAGTAAGAAACTTAATCTAGCATATGTTTTCACAGTAGTCCAGCTTGGTTTTGAATTTCCGACCTTTCTGCCTCTCCTTCCCAACTTCTAGAATTATAGGCATGCACCACCAGTCATGGCTCAAATTTATTTTTTTTTATATTTGAAATGCTCACTATTGAACCAGAAGTTTATGTGTGCTGGCATGCCATCTACCTGTTGAACTATGTCCCCAGCCCAAGAATCTTGACCAATTAAACTTTATAACATTTTAATATTTTATGTTGTTTTAAATTGTATCTAATCTTTGGTTAAATTAAGTGGTTCAGATTTTCTTCCTGATTAAAATGTTTGTTCAATTAACTATAATCTTGTAAAAAAAAAAGATCCTTTTCAATTCATGAACATGTTTTGGGTTCTCATGCCATTGTAAATATGCCTCTCAAACCTTGATTTACGTATCTGAAATTAAAAATAAAATACATGCTTAGTTCAAAATGGTAGATCATTCTAAAATGTCAAATCATAAAATATCAAATGATTATCATTTTAAATTTTTAATTTTTTTCAGGTTGCAGTGTAGGATTTTGGAAGTCCTCCCTCCACTGCATCAAAATGGTTTCGCTAATGGACATGTTGGCAGTGTGGATGGAGAAACTATTATCATCAGTGATAGTGATGATTCAGAAGCACAAGGCAGTTCTTTTCAACATGGGTACGTGATTTGTAATTTGTTACTTATCAAATTGATAATATCTCTATTGAACTAATTTTTTCCTTTATCCCTCTATTCTTCCCTTCTAGTGCAATACTGTGGTATTGCTTATTACCTATCTAAGTAATTGGGTTCACCATGCAAAAGCTGTGCAGGTGTGGTACCTGGCTAGTTAAACTAGCCAGAACTAGTGAACTCCAAGTTCAGCCAAAGATCCTGCCTTAATAAACAAAATGGAAAATAAAAAAGTCACCAGGCATCAACTTCTGGCCTCCACCCTTCATGCATATGCACATGTGAGCATGCATGTGTTAATAAATAATCTGGTTCAACAACAGATACTCTAATCTTCAAAATGGAACCTCACCTAGAAAACTAAGTCTATATAAGAGCTCCTCCAATCCCGTCTTTGTTTGATCTTTGTAGTGCTCAGGGTTGAACCTAGAGCTTTACACATGGCAAGCAAACACTCCACCACTGAGCTCTGTCCTAGTCTGGGATCATTCACATATTATCTAGTCTACATTTTTTTAAAACCCTTATGTACTTTTTCACTATATGTTACACATCCTAGAAAAACTAGGAAACCACTGAAAATTCAATGATTGGCTTGTGTCAGCTGAGTGCTATTGGAGAAAATCACACAAACATAATGTTAAAAGTGTTATAACTTAAAAATTTCTGATCTGCAGCTGATTAAAACTCCTATTTCATTTAAAGTTTCCAAAGCAGCTACTCTGGATCTTTTTCTATTGCAAGTCTTTTTTTAGGCAGCTCAACTCTTTTTTTTAAATTTTGAAACAAGGTCTTGCTACATTGTGCCACCATTTCAGTTCTGGCATTGCATGCATGTGCCACGACACTCAACGTTCATCATCTCAAACTTTAGATGCTTTTTCAAACCCATCTTTCTTCTTTATTTTCAATAAATAGTACTGTTTTATTCAAATGAAAAACATGAAACTGCTCTTAGCTGTTTCTTTTAATTAACTTGCTCCTGAAAATCCATTATCTGTCAGATTTTCTCAGAACTTTGCATAGTCAGCTTTAACTAACATTTCAGAATTGGCCATTACTAGGCAGTGTGCTGAGCACTTTGTATGCATTTTTTTCCAGTGTTGGTAAAATACTGTTATGTAACAAAATCAAACATATCAGAACCCAAAAATGTAAGTCTTAGGAAGGCTAATCGAGTTATTGATAAAAGAATAGACAAATAGATCAATGAAAACTTTTATTTTTTCAACAAATGACAAAGAAGGGGGTAATCTTTTCAATAAATGGTGCTCAGAGATCCACTTATAAGAAATAAATCTAGGGCTGAGGCTAAGCTCAGTTATAGAGCACTTGCCTAACATACATGAGGCTTTAATTGTTCAGTCTTCTCAGTATTGCGAAATAACTAAATAGAGAAATAGCTCAGTTGGTTAAGTAGTTGCTGCGTGAGAATGTGAACTTGAGTTCAATCCCCAGCACCTACATAAAGGCTGGGTGCAATAATGTGCATCTGTATTCCTGGCACTGGGGAGGCAGAGATAGAAGAATCTTTAGTGCTTGATGGTCAGTTAGTCTAGCAGAATCAGAAGCTCCAGGTTAAGTAGAGGCCCTCTCTCAAAAAACAGAGTGAAATGCAATTAAAGAACACACTCTGTGATGACCTATGGCCTCCAGATGCACATAAAACATGCACACACATTTAATAATTAATAATAATTTATTAATGATTAGTAATATCTATTTGAGTCAATTTTGTGAAAGTGTGTGGATTCAGTGTCTAGAGTGTATGTGTGATGTTTATGTGTGAGTGCAGGCATACATATGCCATATTGTATATGTGGAAACTAGAAGAAAACATTTAAGAGCCAGTTCTCTCCTTCCATCATGGGCTCTAAGGATCATAAGACATCTAGCCTGCCCAGAGTAGGTCATTTTAAAGTTTTAAGTTTATTTAAATGTAGAATCCTAAATTTATAAAACCCTTAGAAGAAACAAGGAATAAAATCTAGAAAACCTTAGATATGGCCATAAGTTTAGATGCAACACAAAAGGTACAATATATGAAAGAAGTAATTGATTACTACACTTCATTGAAATTAAATGCTCCTGGGGCTGAAGAGATGGCTCTAGAAGTTAATACTGTCTCACAAGCAAGTCCTGAGTTCAGCAGTGGCCTACATTTCCAGCTCTGGTAGGTCGAGCCTGGGAAATCCCAGAGCAAAGCAAGAAGGAGGTAGAAACAATCTAGGATGATTCCCAAACTCATCCTTAGGCCTCCACAGTGACACACAGAGTCCTCTGATGTGTGTGCATGCACACACACACACACACACACATACACACAATAAATTTTTTAAAAATTAAAAAAATTAAATGCTCTTAAATCTATACATAGTGCCTTCTGATACACACACACACACACACACACACACACACACACACACACTAAATACACATTATCAAATGTTGTTTGTACATAATGCACAAATTATCTGTGTATTAGATAATACAATGAATAATTAGAACCTTTTTTATTCTTGGCTCTTAGAGACAGGGTCTTGCTATGTAACCCTGGCCTTAGAACTAAGTGTGTACCCAGGTTGACTTCAAACTTGTGGCCCTTCTCTTTCCTTTTTTCTCAAGTTCTGCAATTACAAGCTTGTACCACCATGCCTGGCTAAATAATTATAACGTTAAAATGTATAATTATAGATTGCTACTTGATAATGGTCTTTTCACATGCAATATATATTTGATCTTTTCCTTTCATGTATAAGATGGTGATGCCTACTCAAAGTACAGCAAGATGAAAATCCTGTTTAGTGTCTTGTTCTTGAACTGTTGTTCATTTATTAAAACCCATTTTCTTGCCCTTTAGTTCAAAAAAATTTTTTCCCTTCTACAGCACATGTACTAAAATTGGAACAATACAGAGAAGATTAGCATGGCCCCTGAGCAAGGATGACATGCAAATTTGTGAAGTGTTTCATATTAAAGAAAAAAAAACCCTTATCAATGCTTTTCTGAACATTTTGAGTGTATTCTTTGGTCTGTTCTCTTGCAACAGTGCTTTTTCATACTGTGGATTACAGTCCTGTGTAGGAAGAGAAATTAAAATGAAAGCTTTCATAGACTAAAAATGTTAGCTTTATCTATTCAGGGTAAGTGGACAAACACAGCATACACATTAGGAGGAGGATTCAACAGAAATTATACGTATTACACTTGTACAAATAAAATTTGAGAATTGAGGTTCAGCTAATGGCTCAGATGGGTCAAGATGCCTGCTCACAAACCTAATGATCTGAGTTTGCTACTCAACATGAGAGTAATGAGAACCAAATTCCAAAAGTTGTCTAAAAAAAGAAAGGTGAAAATTGGTAAAGGCAGATACAAATATATATATATATATATAATATATTATATTTATATATTTTTATTTTCCAGTTTGCGAGTGTGTGCATGTTGTGTGTGTGTGTGTGTGTGTGTGTGTATAATAGGATTCAACCTAGCACACACTAGGCAAGTGTTGTACTACTGAGTTTTATCTCCATCACTTTTTTTACTTTTTGAGACAGAGCCTTCCAATGTTACTTATCCAATATAGCCTTGAACTCACTTTGTAGCCCAAACAGGCTTTGAATATGTAATTCATCTGCTTCAGATTCCTACATACCTTGGATTAGAGGCTTGTACCACCAGGTTCAACTTGCCACTATGATGAAAAAAGTTTAAAAGCAGTAGGTCACACATGCAGGTGGAAGCGGGAGAGAAATTGGCTGGAAAAGTGAATGAGTAGGGTGGGATGGGAGGGTGTGGGATAGATAATAGGGGATGAAAACATAAATCCATTGCATTTGCATGTGAAAGCTTCAAACATTATTAAAAATATTTAAATAGAAAATAAAGTAAAATAGGAAAAGCAAGTCCAAGAATTTTTTTCGAGATATGGTCTCATGGAGCCCAGGCTGATCTAGAACTCAATATGTAACTGAAGTTGACATTGCACGTGTATACCTTATACCTGCACCTCCCAAGTGCTGGGATTACAGGCACCAGGCTGCCATGTCCTTAACTGCATAGTTAGTTCATGACCAGTCTGAAATATATGAGAACTTAGGCTCTAAAAAGAAAAATACCTAATCTCAATAGTACTAAGTGCTTATTCATTACTAGTTTTTTTATTTGCCCAAGGAAAATATATTGAATTAATAATTAACATATCTACCTAAAATTCAATTGTTCTTTGTACTGTTTTGACTAATAAAATAGGTGGGAAACTATCTAACTTAAAAAATCCTAGTTTCAAGATCCTTGGAGGCAAGGGATTGACAGCCACAGTAGTGTTCCTGTGCTTAAGGGGAACACAGGAAAGGGTTCTGGGAAATGCCACTGGGTCCTTGCACCTCATCGGAGAGGAGGACCCAGAGGAGAGTCTGGCATGCACATTAAAGGATGCTCCGGGAATGGGAGAGGGAGGCACTGGGGGATGGGGAGGGGAGGGGGGCATAGGTGGTGGGAGGTTGGAGGGAGGGAGGGGACCGGTGTACCTGTTAGGTTTGTATGAGTGGAAATAAAAAAAAAAAACTAGTTTCTGTTCTATTACAATATATTTCAAAGAAAAAGCTTTCCAAAATTATCAGGTAATTTGGGTCTTTTTTTCTCTTCTTTTTAGGAAGAAAAAAGATGCAATTGATCCCTTATTATTCAAGTACAAGGTACAACCCACTAAAAAGGAAATTTATGAGTCTGCTATTGTTAAGGCAACACAAATCAGGTAAAACTCAGTATCTTCTCTATGGAAGTCTCAACAAAAATACTCTGTTAGATTAAGAAATGTTTATTTAGAGGCCAGGGAGATGGTGGCTGGTAAAGATACTTGCTGCTAAACCTGACAAACCTGAGTTTGATCCCTGAAATCCACGTGGTTGAAGGAAAGAACCGACTCCTGCAAATTGTTTTCTGACCTCTGCTATTGCACACATGGTGCTAGACACACACACAAAATAAATAAAAATTATGAAAGTGTTGTTTTAGAACAAACGGTTTTATTGCAAATGATTGCTTACATTTTTAGGATGAGTGTATGTTTGTGCTCATAGGCATAAGTTGAATCTAAACTTTTTGTTTCAATTAATAACTCCCATTAGTCTTGAATCTAAAATATGAAAGATTCCAGATATGAACTTGAATGGCAAATACACAAAATAGTGAATTTCTTTATGACATTTTCATATGCATATTGTGTACTTTGATTATATTCATTCTTCATTATCCTCTCTTGCCCTATCACTGGTCCTTTCTTCTCAAATAGTTCCATATGAGAAGGTGATGATTTGTTTTTCTGAGTCTGGCCTATTAACATGAAAATCTCTAATTCTGTCCAGTTTTCTGTAAATATTTCATTTTATTTTATAGCTGAATAAAACGCTGTTGTGCATACATAACACATTTTCTTTAGCTACTTGTTGGTAGATGTCTAGGCCGGTTCCATAACTTGACTATTGTGAGTAGTACCACAATAAAAACAAGTGTATGGATATAGTTGGGTACTGTGGTCTATTTTCAGCTTTTTGAGGAATGTCCATACTGATTTTTCTAGTGGCTGTACTAATTTCCATTCCTACAACTAGTGTATTGCCACTCCCACCATGCTTGCCAGCATTTGTTGTCATTTGTATATTTTGATTGACTAAGGTGACATAGAATTTCAGTGTTTTAATTTGCGTCCATCTCCCTGAAGACCAGGAATGGCAAGCTTTTTTCATATGTTTAGGGGCCATTTGTATGTTTTTGCACATGTGTATGATATATTTGTGTCTGTAATATGTATGATATATATGTGTCTGCACATGCATGTTTATGGGTATGTTATGTGCATGTGGAGGCCAGAGGTTGATGTCAGGTGTCTTCCTCAGTTGTTCTCCAACTTACATATGAGGTGGGGTAAACCCCAGAGATTACTCATTCAGCTAGTCTAGATAGTTAACTTGTTTTGGAGATGCCCTGTCTCTGCCTCTCGAGTACTGAATTATAAGTTGGACTACCATTGTGTCAGTTGTCTCTTCAGTTTGCTGATGGTTTCCTTTACTATGTAAATTTTTTTATTTTTAATTTCATGCAATTCCATTAATCAATTCTTGTCATTATTTCCTGGGTAAAATAGTCATAGTTTGTCACCTGTGTGGTTAGACTTTTCGTTATCTACAAGTAAGGTGATATTATCAGTGAGCTGTCACCTTGTCACCTGAAAGTTGGTTTTACATACCATTTGATGTAAAATAATTTTTACTTTGTTCTCTTATCCTGTGTGTCCCATACTTTCCCAGGTAACCTAAGGAAAGAGATGTATTAAGTAAGTCCTGAGTCAGACATATCACATTCCATAGCTATAGTGAGGTGTGTGGTTGGTTGACGGGTTTTGGAAGCCCCATCAAGCTTGTGGACCTCATGGACCCCAGGATAGCTGTGAATGTGGTCCAACACAAAAATCATGAGCTTGCTTAAAACATTAGATATTTTTACCAGTTTCTTTTTTTGTAATTCTATCATGTAGTTCCCAAATACAAACTTTGTATGTATGTGACAACATATAGGGTCAAAATGTTGGGTACCCCTGCTAGAGTATTCTAGGAATATTCGTTTTACTATTTATTAAAAAATACCATTTCTGAGCTGGAGAAATAGCTCAGGGGTTAAGACTCTGCTTTGCTAACAGAAGGTCCTGAGTTTGGATTCCAGATCCAATGTAAAAACACCAGGCCGAAAGGGCAGAGGCCTGCACTTCTGGCTCTGGAAGGTGGAGCCTTGGAAACTCCTGAGCACAGTAAAGAGGAAGTAAAACAATCCAAGGTGATTCCCAAAGATCACCCTTGGGTCTCCACAGGAACACACACACACGTACACACATACATACACACAAAGCATTCCAGACTTATTATTCATCATTTATCAAAGTCTTTAATTTGATGTATGACTTCATGAAACAATAGTTGAAAGTTTAGATATTTTCTTTACTTCCTTGAGTTCTGTCTTTTTTTTTCTTCTTAACTCAAGATATATTATTTATGTAGTTTCATTTCCTATTTAATATTTTTTATTTTTCTGTGTACTTTTTTTGGCTTACAGCTTAGAATTCTGCTAGACTTCAGGGTTTCATTCTTTTTGACCCTTTTTCTGGTTGCTAAGCTAGAGAATTGTAAAGCAAGAAAAAAGTTATGCTTGACTATAGAAAACTTATATAAGTTGTAGAATAGTCACTATTTTAAGGAAACATTATTCTTATAATAAAGAAGACTTGATATACTGAGGTTAAGTAGTAACAAATAGAATCTTATGTGTTAATGACAGTGTCATATATGTACTACCCAGTACCAGTCATCAGCCATTGTGGCTCTTGAACACTTGAAAGTTAGTAAAAATGAGGAACCAACTTTTTAATTTCTTTTTATAAAAAGTGGCTAGTAGTTATCAGATGATGTAGATCTCAATAATTAGTTATTTGTTCATTCGTCAACAAGTAATTTGTCAACTTGCTCTTTCCCAGCTGCTATGCTGTCCTGGGATATAGCATTAAGCCTTTAAAATCCGGAAACAGAATATAGATTACAAGGAAGGATACTGCTCTAAATCTGGTTTATTCGCTTATAGAAGCTTTCAACTTAATTTTTTTTAAAGAAATACATTGAAGTTAGTTAAAGTATTTGTTTTGATGTCCGCTTCTGCTGCTAGAAATCAAAAGGAAATAGAAAATAATGTGTTTCAGAAAGCATAGTTTTAATTTTGCTTTCATTTTGAACTTCAGATTTGTTGGTTACCATATGGTATTTAAAAAGAAAAAGTTTTAAAATTTAATAGGATCTATATTGCTTTTGCTTGCAATAGCCATTTGAATGTTTGCTTACTTAAAGCTATGTAATCTATACGTCTAATCATTTCAGTGGTGATACTTTTAGAGTTAGGGATCTAATTTTGTAAAATTTGGTTTATTGTCTATATTATATTCTCCTTGGTTTTTACTTGATTTCTTAGTGATTTTAAGCAACAAATACATATTCTGTTTAGAATTTCTAATACAGTCTACTGAAGTTGGTCTAAGTTCTAGCTTAATACTTGTATAGAATTCCTAACAGCTTCTTCATAAATGCTATAAGAGGATAAAATATCCTACAATTTGTAAATCCTCTCCTAGGTTTGAAATTCAGGTTTTGAATTTATAGAGCTTATGGAGTTTGGGTTAAATTCTCAGCTACTAATACTACTGTATTTTTCCTTAACCTCAACAGAAGAAAACACCTGTTTTCTCGTGATAAACTAAAGCTTTTTCTGAAGCAACACTGTGAACCACAAGATGGAGTTATTAAAATCAAGGTAAGAGTAGTGAAGTTATTTATTGGAGGGAATAAAAATACAGAATTGTTCTCTTTCGTTTTATCTGAGGAGCCAACTTTATACATTTTAAAAGCATTATAAGCTAAGCCGAAATGGCAGCAACCTCCACTTCTGGCCCTGGAAGGCAGAGCCTGAGACAGAGAAAAGTAATAAGGAGGCAGAGTAATTCAGGATTCCCAGAGTCACCCTTTGGCCTCCGCATGTACACACAGTGCCCTCATCTGCCCCATACATGTACACACCCACACCACACCCACACCCACACACTCATACTTACACTCAGAAAAAATAAAATGAGTCATGATGTGTCTCAGTTACTACCACTTTTTATCTTAATGTAGAAGATAGCCAAGACAAATAACAAGTAGGAAGTTTGTAGAAAAGGAAAGTCATGTGGTAACTGTAAGCTCTCCAGTGTGAGAGTCTGGCTTTCAAGAGACAGACAGACAGACAGACAGACAGACAGACACCAGTATTAAACAGCTGCATTTTACTATCCTCGGTTAAAGGAAAAATTACGTTTTTAGAGACCTTCTAATGGTACGTTAAGTAAAAAGATAATGGTGAAATTAGCGAACTATATACCTCACTTTAAGATAAAGAAACATGAAAACAAATTATAAACATGGTCAGTAAATCCACAGTCGGAGAAGGAAGATCGTGATTTTAAGATCAGCTTGGGACACATAGCAAAACCCTATATTAAAGAGCAACAGCTAAAAGAGGGGTTAGGAGGTGATTCAATAGGTAAAGTTGTTGCTTTGCAAGCATAAGAACCTGAATTTGGATCTGTAGAACTCACATAAAAACCATGCATGTGTCTATAGACCCCAGCACAGAGGAAGGGGAAACAGGCGGATCTAGGAGCTCACTGGCCAACCAGTCTAGCCAAAATGATAGGTTCTAGGTTCAGTGATAGATGCTGCCTCAAAAAATAAGATAGAGAGCCATAGAGGATAAAACTCAGTATTGACCTCTGATCTCTTCACACACGTGCATGGGTGAGTGCACTATGAGTGCCCATACTTACACACAAGTAGATAGTTTAAAATATTTGTCTCAAATCAGGTATTGGTGCTAAATATTTGCATTTCATTGTTTGTAAGTAAATGTAAATCTTAAGAAAAGATTAAAAAAACGTTAAAAAATGACAGGCATTAGTGTCAGTGGCCTGTACTTTCAGGCCTGGAAAGCAGAGCAGTGGGAAATCCTAAATTGAAGCAAAAAAAGGAAGTAAGAGCAATCCAAAATGATGACAGTCTAATGTTTTTAACATAGTAGTGTCCTGTGACATTTGAATTATCTGTATAAGGTCTGCTAATATATCCTTGTTTTTACCCTATTTTATTTATTAAGGCATCATCTCTTTCAATGTACAACATAACAGAGCGAGATTTTTCTTATTTCTTCCCTGATGATCCACCTACATTTGTCTTAAGTCCTGCTAACAGACGAAGAGGAAGACCTCCCAAACGAGTATCTCTTAGTCTGGTAGGTAAAGAAAAGGTTAAAACTGTTAATGAAACAGTATTCATAATTAGGACAGTGTTCACACAAAATGCATGAGTTTTGCTGAAATCCTCTAAGCATTAAGGTTGATTGAAGTTTCAGGTGTGAATGAAGCATGACTGCCATGGTAAAGCTTTTGTATCAAGTGTGCCAAGGAAACAAGCATACAAGCAGTTACTGAAGTTAAATAAGGGTAGGGGGCACTAAAATTTGGGGACTGAACTATGATATCGAAAATCAATTTTGACTGGGAGAAATGATAAGAGTTTTAAGAAACACTAGACTAAACATCAGATTTCTGATGTCAAGACAAAAAGGCAGGAAAGGTATTGAGGCATAAACAGGGCTATGACAGACTCAGGGGACTTGTTTATGTGGTCTTAATGAGTAGTGCATGTGGCTTGGCTGATCTGTCAATGTGCACAAGATGTAATGGGAAATGAGGCAGAAAATCTGTCGTTCTTGAGGTTTCACTTTCCCTCTTTTTTCCGTAATGTCCAGTTTGCTTGCATGTTATTTTTATGAGATATTATTGAAAATGACTTTAACCAAAAAGTTTTAACCTAAATTCAAGCACATAGCCATGTGTACTGATTGAGTATATGTAATGTAGTGAGACGGAAAGGGAAGGACAGTGTTAAACAACATGTTTAATTATGCTCATTTTCCAGTGTATCTTTCTTACTTTGGCAGTAAACAATTTTACTTCATCAGATCATTGCCATTTCCCAAAAGGGAGCACAGACACTGTAGAACTTCCTCGAATTTTGCAGACTCAACCTGCTATAGTTGTCAGAGCGGTTGGGCACTCACTTGGGCTGTTGTGATGTTTTGATTCCCCGTCCTTCTGTATGTTCATTTTTCTCCTACCTAATTCTGCTGACTAGGGTGCTGATGGCTACAATGCTTACCAACAGGCTTCCCCCAATTCTGACCCATCACAGCGTATTCAGCATAATTTATATTTTGTTGACAAATCTTAAAAATCATTTCCTGGTTAATAAGAGTTGTTTTGTAAAAGGGGTAGGTAGAACATAATTATTCTTTTTTGAAGGAGTGTAACCTGTTCTTCTTTTCCCATGCCTTCATCACTGTACTCCTAGTGCTTCTGTCCTCGTTGATGATGGTTCTTTGTTTTTCCAAATAATTTTCAACTAAAAAAAAACTCTTGTAATTTTTTCCTAGTGAATACTAAACACTTTATTATGTATACTGACTTCTTTAAGCCTTAAGCCTCAGGATTGTACTTCACAATAAGTAGGATCCCATTTTACAGATGAAAAGATAGGTACAGAGAATTAATTTTCTTTCTCAGAGTAATAACAGGGTAGACTATGAAGCTGAACTTAAGGTTGCCCCTTGTCCTTCCTGTTTTGCATTGCTGGCGTGACATGATATTATTTATTGAGACACCAAAAATTACAGTGAAAATTAACTTTTTTCTTTCCTATTTCAACTCAATTGTAATTATCTATTTTGACTATCACATTTCAGAATTTAAACAAATTCTGAGCTTGTAAGAAGGCTCATAGAAGGCTCATAGGTAAAGGCATTTGCCAACAACCCCGATGACCTGAGTCCAATCCCCAGAATCCACGTGAAATAACAGGAGAGAACTGACTCCACAAAGTTGTCAACTGACTCCACATGCACTCCATGGCATTGGCCCTCCTTAACAATTCAGCCAAATTCTGAGATTTAGGTGTTCACCCACAGATTGCGAAGAACGAACCCATGTTGGGTCTGATTGACCATCAGTGGATTGCAGTGTGGTGTATCTAAAGGGTATTGAATGCAACTTACAGTGTTTAATAAAATTCCTTATTCTCTCTGTCCATCTATAAAACAGGAAGAGTGCAGCAATGGCTCAGTGGTTAAAACTGTCTCAAAAGCAGAAGGATCTGAATTTGGATCCTAGATCCCATATAAAACCACCAGACAGAAATAGCAGTAGCCTGCACTTCCAACTCTGGAAGGCAGAGCCTGGAAAATACCAGAGTGAAGCAAAAAGGAGGTAGCACAATCCAGGATTATTCCTGAAGTTACCCTTGAACCTCCATAGGCACACAGTGATTTCTAACACGCACACGCATACACGGTGGCACGTGCCGGTGCGTGAGCAAAAAGAAAAAGCAAATAGAAGATGTTCACCTAGAATGTTGAATGTTCACTATAGTAAACCTCTCATTTTGCTAAGGTCTGACTTTCTTGATAAACTGTAGGGGAAGGCACTGAGTTTGTCAAGGTAGCTAACATGCCTAACACATGCCTAGTACTCAAATATTCCAATGATTGATACATGTTTTGATACATTTGTGGCATATCACAGGCATAAAAGCACCAGGTAAGCTGTAAGCCTAGTGCACGAGCAGGACTAGGATCACAGAAGTTCAAGGCCAGTCTGAGCTACATAGAGATTTCTAGGCCAGCCAAAAGTTGAATGGCAGGACCTTTATCTCAAAACAAAATTCAAGCAGAAATGAAGAAAAATATATGCATATTAAGAATATCAAAGACTTTTTTACAGAAATGAAGTAAAGATAGAATTTTGACATTGTTTAATATTGTCCACAAAAATCTAACATATCCTTTTCCTGTCCTCTTCCATATTTGATGTTAGGTTATTTCATCTATTAAGTAGTCCTAAATGTTTTTTTTTTTAAACTCTAGTGCAAAATTTTGTAAGTTTTTCATGTATTGCCAGCTTTTTAAGGTAATGGTCTAACTATAGGATTAACTCATGTTCCACATGAGCTGTTAAATGTCCATTTGGGGCTGGAGAGATGGCTCAGGGCTTAAGATTCTGCCTCAGCAGAAGGTCCTGAGTTTGCATCCCAGGTCCCAGGTAAAAAATGCAGAGAAAAAGGCAGCCTGCACTTCTGGCCCTGGTGGGTAGAGCCTGAAAAATCCCAGAGGAAAGCAATGAAGAGGTAGAAACAATCCAGGATAATTCCTGATGTCACCCTTGGTCCTTCATGGGGACACACAGTGCCCTCTGACAACACACACACACACACACACACACACACACACACACACACACACACACACAGAATGAATGAATGAATGAATGAATGGATGAATGATTGAATAAAGTAGATATGTATTTGTACTTTAGAATTAAAATTCATTTTAATGCAAAGGGGCAGTTGACACTTTGTTACTTTTAGTGCTAAGGATGAAATTCCAGGGCTTTCCCTGTGCTTAGTAGGTACTCTACCATGAGCAGTAAGCAGTCCCTGGCCTGGTGTAAGCTTTTCATTTTTCTCTCAGTTCTTACTTTAAAAAAAAAGTAGATTATCAGTTTGCATACTTTTACTACTTTAGTTTCTTTGTTTACTTTTTTAGGAAGACAACATTGCTAATAAGCAGACCATTGCAGGATTTAGGAATACAGCTACTAAAGAAAGAGAAAAGCTTTTGAAGCAAGAAGAAATGAAGGCACTAGGTGAGTTTTAAAATTGTTTTCAAGCACTGTTTCAAGACAAGAAAAAATAATACTTCATGAGGCTTGAATAAGGCATGTTTCTAAAATGATATAAATGTGTTCTCTTTTTTAAAAAAATATTTTTTCTTCTAAATAACTGCCAATTTTTTAAAAAAAAAGTTACAGTGTATCCCCTATTAAATTGCTTAATGCTGGAAGATTAGGCAGAAGTAGAGGTTTCCAGGATTCAAAAACTTTGATGCCTCTGAAATGTTACTTCCCGATCTTGAACATCCCTATGAATCTTTTTGAATAAGGATTCTACAGTAATAGGTTAGAATGGGGAGTTAAATTCTGTATTTTTAAGGAGGATTACCTTACTACTTTTCTTCATGTCTTGGTTTTCAAAGATAGGATATGCTCATTCTTGTTTGTATTATACCTTACGTTTGACTGATGGTCTGCTGGCTTTCTTCACTCTTCACTCATCTCATTCCCTCTTATTTTAGAGTTACAATAAAAAAAAGTCAATGTTGGTTTTTGTTTTTTTTTTCTGTGTATAACTTTAAATTTGATCTTCTGCACAGCTTTTCAAAAAGCTAAACTAAAAAGAGAAAAAGCAGATGCCCTGGAAGCAAAGAAAAAAGAAAAAGAAGATAAAGAAAAAAAGAGGGAAGAACTGAAGAAAATTGTGGAAGAGGAGAGACTAAAGAAAAAAGAAGAAAAAGAAAGACTTAAAATAGAAAGAGAAAAGGTATTCAGTTAAAGATATATTGATAGAGTTCCTATTTATAGTAACATTAATTTACATATTTAAATGTATGCTTATTTTAATGAAATTCATTTACCATTTTCATAGAACACCACTAAACACTAATGGTTTATCTCTCTTTTGCTTCAGAAAGTTTAATGATTAGTTTAAGGTTCAATAACTGTGTGTGTTGCCAACGTCATTTAAAACTTAAAAGTGCAAGTCTGATTTTTTTTTTAATTACTCTGAATTCTAACTTCAGGTTAAATGATAAACATTAAACTTTGGGGGGGTTCATGTCTATAGTCTCAGCAAATAAACCATTCTTTTTTGTCCTTAATGTTTGGAGGGAATGTTAAAACCGACGTAATGCTTTCATTTCTTCTTGTTCAAAAGTTTTCCTCTTTCTTTAGTAGCTTTATTCCTAAATCCTGCAAGGGTCTGTTTATTAGCAATGCTTCCCTCATGAAAAACAAGCCATGACACTGGATGGCAAATCACAGACGTGCAGAGAATGAAGGACCATGAGTTGCAGGCAGTCTTAGGCTCCACATAGAAAGGGAGGGCAGCAAGCAAGAACCTCCAAATGGTGAAGTGCATAGTTAGAATCTTAGGAAAAAGAAGAATTTATGATAGAGTTGTCTTAACCTTCTTGAAAAATAAACCAAAACATTGTGTAAGCATTTAGCTCTAGTCTTTGTTAGCACATGTTCAAATCTTGGAGGCTTCTGTAAGTGTTTCCTTTCAGGTGAGTCATTTTCATAGTTTTTCTGAGAGTCCTCACAGTTAGCTTTAGAGGATCAGCTTATGTGATCCTTTAAATTGCCTATGTTTTCCTGAATTATTTAAAATAGGTCATTGGAGTGGTCTTGGGGTCTACTACAAATTCACTATGAAAACTAAAGTGAGGGGCCTGTGAAGTAGTTCAGTGGGTAAGGCACCTGCCTGCAAACCTGGTGATCTGAGTTTGATTCTAGAAGCTCACATGATGACAGGGGAAAATTGACTTCTGAAAGTTGTCCTCTGACTTGTGCTCATGTAACATGGCACCTTCTTTTCCTTATCTCCCTCCCTCTCAAATAAATAAATAAAAATTTTAAAAAGAATATAAAAGTGAATAACTGTAAAAATCTCTTGCAGTCTAATGATAACATTTAGCAATAGAATTAACATGCTTTACAAGGTATAGCACTGCACACCTGGGGAATCCCAGCATGGGGTAGGCAGAGGCAGGAGGACCACCTGCAAGTTCAAAGTCAAGCCTGGTGTGTAGGATGCATTCCAGGCCAGACAGGTAGGTGTACACAGTGAGATCTTACCTCAAAACATCCCAGCCGAAGAATTTGTACCATTCATTCATTATTTCATGGTCTTGTGTAGCCCAGTTGGCCTTGAACTAAATATGTAGCCATAGTCTTGATTACAGGATTGTGTGTTACCATGCCCAGCACCAGTTAACACGATGGGTGAGACCTGTCATTCCAGCACTTGGAAGGCTGAAGCAAGAACATTACCATGAATTAAGGCCAGTTTGAGCTAGTAGTGAGTTCCAGGGTAGCTTAGGCTATGGACTGGGACCATGGGGGGGGGAAGCAATTACTTATTGTTTCCTCTGCATTACTCTAGGTTGTTTTAAAATTTAAATGAATCTTCAGAGTAACAGATTGCAAATATAAAAGAAGGTTTATGTTAAATACTCTATTTATTTATTTATTTATTTATTTATTTATTTTCTGTGTTGGGGACCGAACCCAGGGCCTCACACTTGCTAGGCAAGTGCTCTACCACTGAGCTAAATCCCTATCCCCTAAATACCCTATTTAATAATATACTTCGTCAATATCTTGTGACTTGAAATAAGGGGTGGAGGTGTTACAATCAAGTCCAATTAAGTCAATTTAGAAACTACTATGTTTTAGGCACTTTCAGTCTTTGTTACATTATTTTGAGAGTCGTTTTTCTTTTCAGTGTTGTAAAAATTCATATACATTAAAATCGCCAGAAAGTTTAGTAAAATACCAATTTCTGGTGTCAACACCTGGGTTTCTAGATCAGTAAATCTGGAGAAGGTCCTAAGTATTTGCAGTTCTTTTTAGTCAAAGGCCTAGGCTAGTCTTGAATTTGCTCTCTACCCAAGAATTTGCTCTGTACCTTGACTCTTGATCCTTGTGTTTCTATCTCCCAAGTGCTGGCATTACAGGCATATACTACCACACCTTGTTTAATGTAGTGCTGGAAATGGAACCCAGAGCTTTGTGAATATCAGCAAAGCACTATGCTTGCTGAACTAGATTACATCCCTAGCCTAAAGATTTGCATTTTCAACAATTTCTTAGGTGACATTGATAATGCCTAATAAATTTCTACTAAAATTTTTCATTAACCTTTCTTGTTAGGAAAGAGAGAAATTACGTGAAGAAAAGCGAAAATATCTGGAATACCTAAAGCAGTGGAGTAAACCCCGAGAAGATATGGAGTGTGATGACCTTAAGGTAATGGCAATACTGTAAGGTTGACAGTGTTTACTGTGAGGCCTTGCTGGATTTGTTTTCTTTCTGTCAGAGGACAGGACAATGAGACCAGAATCTCCCACCCTCCTTCCTCATTCTTCTCAGCGTGGAAACTGTAGGATGCACTGAACTGAAATGTTTCTTTTATTTCACAGAAGCTTCTTTTCCTTATGTTATTAGTTAACTAAGAGGAAATAGGTGATTGTGCAAAAGTTCATGCTTACAATTTCAAGGTAGAATTGTTAGTGTTTTGTAACAGAATTTCACAGTGATGGCTATTGATCAGTCTTTTTGATTCCTGAGAGTCCAGTAACTGCAGTAATTAGGCATGCATTTAGCGTTACTTAGGATAAGAATTTTGTCTTATTTCCAGAAATAACCAAAAGTAGCTAAGTCAAGGCTGGAGAGACGGCTCAGGGGTTAAGATTCTGCCACAACAAGCTGAAAGTTCTGGGATCCCAGGACCCACGTAGAAATGGCAGACAGAAATGGCGGTGGCTTGCACTTCCAGCCCTGGTAGGCAGAGCCTGGGAAATCCCAGAGCAAAAAGAAGGTAGTTGCAATCCAGGATGATGCTCTCTCTCTCTCTCTCTCTCTCTCTCTCTCTCGCTCTCTTTCTCTCTCTCATACACACACACACACACACAAATGAATAAATAATCTTTTTTTTTTTAAGTCAGACAAATTCACCTTAATATTTAGAGAACCATTTCTAAGTCAGTAGATGGTGGTCTACTGTTCCATGCAGACATTTGAGTTAAGCTGGAATGATGGCGCTAGCATATAATCCCAACACTCAGCAGGAGGATCACCAGCTGGTCTGGGCTACAGGATGAAACTCAGTCTCAAGCAAAAACCCTTTGAGGCTGGCAAAATAGCTCAGTGGGCTCCTGTCAGCAAACCTGGTGGGTGACCTGAGTTTGATCCTCAGAAGCCCACTAAGGAATCAACTTTTTAAAATTGTCCTCTGACCTCTTTCTTTTCTATTCTGTCTCTCTTTTTCTGATTAAAAAGAGATACTTTTAACCGAGAAATTTAGTCAGAAATACACCTCAGCCTAAAATTTAGGGAGGAAAATGGCTCTTCCCAACAGTTTTTTCCTGGGAATGTACTTTAGTAAAAGAATTAAGTTTCAGAGGTGAGTGCAGTGAACATCCAGGGTTAAAACCCACCATGCATATGTAGTAATTCTTACTAGGTAAAGAATGTTTTGTGTCTACCTTTTTAATTTTCCTGTACTTGGCTCAGATATTATGTGGACTATTTAACCTTGCAGGATCTTCCAGAACCAACTCCAGTGAAAACTAGACTACCTCCTGAAATTTTTGGTGATGCTCTGATGGTTTTGGAGTTCCTTAATGCATTTGGGGAACTTTTTGATCTTCAAGATGAATTTCCTGAGGGAGTAACTCTAGGTAAGAACTCAGATTATCTGTTTCTTTGTTGTTAGTGGCCTGTAAAGATATGAGACCTCTCAAAGTTCTGTAGGGTCATTGAACTTTTTGTTCTCTTGGAGTGCCCCTTTATGTTTACAGTCATAGAGGGGCTAGAACGGGTGTCATATGAAGGCTTAATTGGCTGGATGCTCACATGACTTCTTCACACACACATGTCCGATACCTTAGTCTTCTTGTGGCCTCTTACTTAGTTGGCAGATGAGACTCCGAAGAGTCAGATATGTAGACTTCTAACTCTCTGAAAGGCTGGTCTTGGAACTGAAACAGGCTTTGCTCTGTCACATTGCACTGTGAGAACTCCTAGAAATCAGCAGGATGGAGAAATAGACCCACTTTTTGAGTAGAGAATTGGCATGTGTGTGTTTAGAAAAAATAATGCCTGCTTTTAATTTGTAACTCTAATTTCCTTGTGTAACTTTGCATAAACATTTTGATAGAATCTAATGAGGAGGGATTTGAACCAAATTATGAGTTTTTAGTCAGATAAATACCTTCAAATCCATGTTGAGAGTGGTCAAGACAGTTACATTGCTTTTCTCATTTTATTAAGAATGTTTCCTGTACAAAAAGTCTTTTTTTAAATATAATGGATACAAACATCACCTGTTTCTATAAGAAGTATTAAAGATAGCTCATGAATTTGTCAGACTTATGAGGGCTTTTGTTTTGTTTTGTTCTGGTTTTTGCTTTATATAAAATGACCACAAGCTTAAGAATACATTTTCTGGGGGGCTGAAGAGGTTGCTCAGTGGTGAAGCCTCTGCCTTGCAGGCAGAAGGTCCTGAGTTTGGATCCTAGACCCCACGTATAGACGCCAGGGCGGAAGCAGGGGCGGCCTGCGTTTCTGGTCCTGGTAGGGCAGAGCCTGTGAATCCCGGGGCAGAGTAAACAAGGAGAGGTGGAGGCGTCCACGGTGGTTCCCGAATTCGTCCGTGGTTCTACACACACACACACACACACGCGTGCACAATTGAATAAATAATAAATAAAAAAAAAATTTTAAAAATACATTTTCTGGGCTAGAAAGATGGCTCAGGGGTTAAGACTGCCTCACAAGCAGAAGTTCCTGAGTTTAGATCCCAGGTCCCATGTAAAAAACACCAGGCGGAAATGGTGGCCTACACTTCTGGCCTTGGTGACTGGAGCCTGGGAAATCCCAGAGCCAAGCAAAAAAGAGGTAGAAGCAATGCAGGATGATTCCTGAAGTCACCCTTGGTCCTCCACAGGGCCACACATGTGCCCTCTGATACACACACACACACACACACACACACACACACACAAAGAAAATGAAGAAATAAAAAAAAAAACTTTGTTTTCTAACCAAGACTTTCAAATTATTCAGTTCCTCGTTAATGAGCTAAAGGTAAGGCTTGAAACCATTATGCCTTACAAATCTAAACATATAAATAACACTGGTTTAGATAAGATAAACTAGAAAAGAAGCATTTAACACTTCCATGTGGTAAGTTTGATAAGTACTTCTCAACATGACTTGGCAGACATTGTACCACATGGCTCTCCAGAAGAGTGAGATGATAATAGCTAGTTTTTACTTGACTATTAGGATTAAATAATATGTTGTTGCTGTTGTTGTTGTGATTATTGAGACAGAATATGGCAAGACCTCTTGTAGTCTTCCTGCCTCTGCCTCCCAAGTGCTGGAATTATATGCACAACTCACCATGCCACCAAAAGTTACATGTTTCTGAGTAGACAAGAAGGTTTAGTGGATAAAAAGGTATCTGTATGCAAACCTGGTGGTGACCTGAGTTAAATCCCTGGAGCCTACTTGGTGAAAGGAGAGACCTGCCTTCTAGAAGTTGTTCTATAGCACTCCCACATGCCATCCTTGAAATAAATAAAATTATTTTCAATTATATATTTTAATGTAGCTAAATTGATGACTCAAATTTAAATTTAGGCAAATTACTACCGTGGTCCGAGGCTGTTTTGGTTTTCTTGAATGGGTGTTCTTGTTTGGTAACAATTTTTCTATTTTGACTGGCTTTACTTTCATAGATGGGTACTTAATAGTTGTACAGACTATTGTTTATGAAATGTTTATTGTTTTCCGGAGTTTTTTCAGTCATGACAGAACTTTAAATTCATTTTAAACATTTTATTCACAGAAGTATTAGAGGAAGCTCTTGTAGGAAATGACAGTGAAGGCCCACTATGTGAATTGCTTTTTTTCTTCCTGACTGCAATCTTCCAGGCGATAGCTGAAGAAGAAGAGGAAGTAGCCAAAGAGCAAATAACCGATGCTGACACCAAAGGTCAGAGTTCAACATTATTGCTGTTTGAACCATAGAAACTTTGTAGTAAAACTGTTTTAATTTCAGAATTACTTGGGCTTTTGCAGTTAGAAGAAAAATATTTATTCATTCTACCTGATGTTGTCATATTATATTTGCAACATAAAACCAGTTGTTTTATAAAACAATGTTAGTGCAATCTATTTCTGACAATCTTTGAGACATTTTCCCTAAGTGATTTTTATTTTCTTGGATTTTCTCCTTTGGTTTTGAAGCATCTGAGATACTACAAGATTCTGCTAAGTACCTTTTTATTTGTCCCATAGAGGGAAAGACTTGCATTGTTAATACTTCAATTGAAAATACTATTGCTGACTTCATTTCAGATCCGATAGTTTTAGACCAACATTAGCAATTTTTTACTAGTTGGAATTGAAATTTTCAAATTCTAATTTAATTTTTTAATTTCTGTGCCCTAAATAAAAAGTCAGTATGTTGTATATTAACAGAAATAGTTTCTTGGAGAAAACACTTTGAAAACTATTTTCAAAATTGTGCTCACAGGTCAAGGCTGCTGCTCAGTTGTTAAGAGTGTTTGCCTAGCATTCAAGGGACCCTGGGATCAATCCAAAGCAGTGCATAAAATTGGGCACTTTAATCTCAGCACTTGGTGGGTAGAGATAGGATCAGAAGCTTGTCATTCTCAGCTACATACTGAATTCCAAGTCCAGCCAGGGATTTGTAAAACCTTGTCTGCAAAGAAAGAAAAAAGGGGGAAAGGCCTACTGCTTTGTTTAGGATGTGCCTCAGTCAGGGAAAGGGTCAGTCATTTCTTACAGGAAATTGATTAGTCTCCTGTGAACTTTACAATTATGAGATTTAGAATTAGAAGTTTATCTACCATACTTAATGTATATTGCATATAAATACATAGGAAGAATCCCTGCTGCGAGATGTTTTCATAGCAGAACACTGGTAAACAAACACGGGGCATTCTTCCATTCAGAGTGTATGCTAACCAAGACAGCTTGATCCTGTGCCTGATCCCTGGAACCAGAGATACTGAGTATGCATTTGGTGTTGGCTTACTTTCAGTTTTATTATCTGAGTTGAAGCAAAGTATATTCTCCAACTTAAGTGCTAATCACCAAACACTACTCATCAAGACCATTTTAGCAATATTGACAACCCCTCATTTGTATCTCAGGTAATAAGTCAGTGAAATGAAATACTCATTCATGTAGCCTTTAGGCTGTACTGATAACCAATAACATTGTAGAGTTATTAGTTAAGTTCTCACCTACATACAAGTCATAAAGTCATGTTTAACTCAGCATTTAAAACAGACTAGTTTGGCCAGCAGCATGGCTCAGCATGATAACTTGAGTACAAACCTCAGAACCCAGGTATAAAAAGAACCAGTTCTACAAAATTGTCCTTTGATTTCCACATACATGCATTACATAAAACATGAGTTTTATGGTTTTAGAAGTCCTAATGGAAAAGGCAAAGTGGAATGGGAAAGAAATTCTATGGGACAATCTGTTTGTGCAAAGAAAAAGCATATAGATAATGTATTATATTACCATTTTCTGTTAAGATTTGCTTGATCTATAATTATAGCTCTTTCCTCTTCAGGACTAACTAGAAATACAAATAAAAGGTCATTTTCTGAATAATTATTGGTTATTAAATAAAGGTTTTAATGTTCCATTGAAAATATTTATTTAAATGTTGGGAACCCAAAGGCATTTTCCACTCATCTTTCCCTTTGCCACTATTACTAGTCACATTGTACATGGTGAGTTATGTTCATTAAGTTCCTAGTCTGTTAACCCGCTTTATTTTTCCTCAAATCCGTCTCCCATTTCAATAACAGAAAAAATTTCCACAGTCTTCCTGACAGCAATTAGATAAGTTCAAATTTCTGTTTTTATTTTGCTTTTTAACTTTCTCCTTAAATGGTTTTATCAATAAGGTATTTCCTGCATTTTATAGTGAATAAGAAATTGTACAGAAGAACAAAATGAATGAACTTTAAATTCATGGTGAAAAACCTCAGGTTTGTGAGGTTGTTATTTACTGACAATCACAGCTAGTTTGTGGTGTGTAAAATGCTACATATTTCATGTAGTACTCATACCATATGTCAGGAAGGTAATTTTTCATTTTACATGTAAAAAATTAAAAAATAGCTGAAGAACTTGACTAATAAGATGATAGGATTCAAACTCAACCTGTAGTTGCCGTATTATATTGCCTCAAAGTATGGCAACAAAGTTGAAATTTTATATATTCGCTTAGCGTTACCTATAAAATTATCTGTTTTAAAAAAGACAACTTCTTTGGCCTTTGGTTTTCCTGTTTTTAATACCAAATCTTAGAAAATTTGATGGCAGTATTCTTTCCCATCTTTAGTTTTTGCTGAATTTGTCGTGAGACAGTATTACATAGACCAGATTGGCCTCAAGTCCCGTGTATAGTTGAGGCTGGCCTTGAACTTGTGGTCTGCCTGTCCCTTTCCCAAGTGACAGGATTACGCCTATGCCACACTATACCAGCTCCCTGTTTTTAGTTTTGTACCATGAACCTAGGACCCTTTGAAGTATGGAGCTGAGAGCATCCTTTTCTATAGAATAACGTAGTTTTACTGGGATATGGCTATCTCTCAGTAAGTCATCCCTAGGTGGTTGAGTTAAAGAATTCATGTTTGAGAAGTTCAGGGCAGCAGGTAAAAAAAAGGCACCTATATATAAGAATACATATTTTGCCAGTTATAAGTGCACACTGGTAGTATATGTTGGAGTAGAGGCGGAGGATCAAGAATACATACATCAGTGTGTTACTTTATTTAATACAGTAAAAATAAATTGGTTTTGATGGTAGTTCATTTCATAAGGTCTTTATAGCCTTTGTCTTGGGAAATTATAGCCATCTATAGATGATATAGGTGGAACTTGGTGATTTCTAATAAGGAAAGAGGCAGCCCACTTTTATAGCTGTGTCTGTAGAACTGTTGTTATTTTATAATTTGTTGTAGCTGTATATATAAAATGAAAAATGAGAAGTTTTAGGTCTAGTATCTCCTTGGTAAGGAAGAATATATTATCATTTGAGCTAGATTATTAAGCTTGGTTGGGATGACTTCAGCATTTGCGTTCAGTTTAATTGGATAATTTCTGCTTGATCAATGATTGTAATTTGATTTGATTCCAGAGCTGCCTTTTCCTTGGTAAAAGACAGTAGTTCTATTCTCTAAGGTTAGTTTTGTCAACTTACAAACTGTGTTAAGGGAAGCATATAAGAAAGCACATAACTAAATTAGCTCTAATGATTTTCAGACCAATCCAAAGTTCCATATAGGTTGTTCAGAGATTTACTGGTGCCACTGTGGAAATTCTCATCATCCCTTCCCCCATTTTAACAAAGGCATCATTTATCTCTTTTCTGTTGGACTTTTAAGAAATACTCCATTTGAAGATTATGCAAATTGCTGATCTAGACACACTTTAAAAAAATGAAGACCAAATTAAGTGATTGTCATGTGGGATATATATTAGGCACTGCTGGCACAGCTAAAACAGAACACAACATTGTCTGATGTTTGGTGTGATCCTGTGAACACTATAAGAAAGATTTCTTTTGGTGGGAGAGAATGAAATTTTTAATAGTTGATATTATACATAAACACATACAAATGTATATGTGTGTTAGAGGATAATGGTTTATATTGATGCTTTACAAATATTCATACTAGTAGAGTTGCTGTTTAGTTCTGTTTGTAAGTGAAATACTTTCCAAAGCTGAAAAAAAATACATTTAGAAAATACAGAGAAATCTTGTTTCTTGGATTGGAAATTTTTCAAAATAAGGAAATTTTAATGAAAAAGATTAGTCAATAGTTGATAACAGTGCTGGCTCTAAAAGTTCTATTTAGCTATTTGGGGGGATTGATTTTGTGACCATTACAACTTATATTTTGTTATGATTACAACTTAAAGTTTAATGATTGGGTATCTTTACTCAACTTTCAAAGTAGACTTTTTCTAACGTTACATTGAATGAGGGATTTGTTTTTAATTTAATTTTTCTTTGAATGTGTAAGTGCATGTTGTTGGTAATTTGGAAATTTCCGTATGCTAAATAAGGAAAAACATTAGTTTAGAGTTTTATTGTAGGACTTAACATAGTTGTAGGTTGAGACTAAGCAGAATGTACTTAGTGTCACATGTACTTAGTTTTGGTTGTTTTGTGGGTCCTGAATGTTAAGTTGTTTGCTGTTTCATTCGTCATTATAAAAGGACGTTCTTCCCAAATCTTCAAGCCCTGACTTGCACTAGAATAAAGTATCTATCTCCTTAAAGATCTAACAGAGGCTTTGGATGAAGATGCAGACCCCACAAAATCTGCACTGTCTGCAGTTGCATCTTTGGCAGCTGCATGGCCACAGTTACACCAGGGTATGTGTGGCTTTTATTTTTTGCTTGGCTTTTTATTTTTAATTTATAAAGGTACATTTACATGCTGATTATTTGCTGTTAATTTTCTAAATGACGGTTTCATTTCTAACGTCTCTAGGCTGCAGTTTGAAAAGCTTGGATCTTGATAGCTGCACTCTTTCTGAAATCCTCAGACTGCACATCTTAGCTTCTGGTGCCGATGTAACGTCAGCAAATGCAAAGTACCGGTATCAGAAACGAGGAGGCTTTGATGCCACAGATGATGCCTGCATGGAGCTTCGCTTAAGCAACCCCAGCTTGGTGAAGAAACTATCCAGCACTTCTGTGTATGATTTGACACCAGGTTAGCTTGCCAATTGAACAATTTTTTAAATATTCTATTATTGTGTGTGTGTGTGCATCAGAGGGCACTATGTGCCCCTGTGGAGTACCATGGGTGACTTAAGCAATCATCCTGGATTGCTTCTACCTTCTCCTTGCTTCGCTCTGGGATTTCCCAGGTTCCAACCCTGCACAGGCCGTTTCTGCCTGGCATTTTTACATGGGACCTAGGATCCGAACTCAGAAGTTGAAATTTTTGTAACCTGCTTACTTCTTATGCCTCTCTCTTTTTAAGAATTTATTAGAGAAAGAGAGATAGGGTGAACACATGTCACAGTGCAAATGTGGAGATCTGATGACTTTTGAAAGTCACTTCTCCTTCCATCTTGTGAGTTCTGGAGAGGAGTCAAACTCAGGTCACCAGGTTTTTATCCATAGATACCTTTACCCACTAAGCCATGCAGAAGTTTCCAAATTACCAACGACATGCACTTACACATTCAAAAGTTGGCAAAATATACAAATCCCTCACTCAGTGTAATTTTAGAAAAAGTCTACTTTGAAAGTTAAGTAAAGATACCCAACCATACAAGCTTTTAAGTTGTAATCATATAAGTTGTAATGATCACAAAAATCAATCCCCCCCAAAATATTTAAAGTGAACTTTTAGAGTCTCGACTCACTGAATCCATGATTCTGGGTTTAAGAGACCCTACTTCAATAAATAAATTGAGAGCAATTGAGGAAGATACCAATCTTCAATTTGACCTTCACAGACACATACATGTACACCCACACGTGCATGCATACATGCCCAGTCACAGAAACATGAAAAAGTATATGTATATTAATTAAATTTTTAATTAAAACAAAACCTCTATTACTTTTAAATGATAGACTTGTTATATTTAACCGTGAAACTTTTTCATATTGATCCACAAATTATCAAACATAGTTTCTTTTTCTCCTCATTGATAACACAGAAGTTATTTACCTATTTTTGACAGGAGAAAAGATGAAGATACTTCATGCTCTCTGTGGGAAGCTATTGACCCTAGTTTCTACTAGGGATTTCATTGAAGATTATGTTGATATATTACGCCAGGCCAAACAAGAGTTCCGAGAGCTAAAAGCAGAACAGCATAGAAAAGAGAGAGAAGAAGCAGCTGCTAGGTAAGAGATAACACTAATGTTTAAATCTAGTTATTTCTTTGAACTTGTAACATTTCTCGTGTCTTTACAGAGAAGAATTTAGTTAAAGGTAAGATGCTAAATGAAAAATTGTCTTCATTAGATAGATTATATTTTTTATTTTGACTTTCAGAATTCGTAGAAGGAAGGAAGAAAAACTTAAAGAGCAAGAACAAAAAATGAAAGAGAAACAAGAAAAATTGAAGGAAGATGAGCAAAGAAATTCAGCTGTAGATATTGGGTATGATTGGATTATACTCCTCATTTGGTGTTAATTTAGCCTAATGTTCTTAAAGGAAAAAAGTCATATAACTTAAATTCTAAAATGCTTCCAAAATTTTAGAAAAACCATTTTCTATAGTTATAAAGTAACTGTATTTGCAAGCCTATGACATATGTGGACATCAGGTTAAATTTATAGCCTCCCCTCATATGTTTGTGTCAGAGTGCACTGTGTGTGCCTGTGGAGGTCCAAGGGTATCTCTGGGAATCATCTTGGATTGCTGTCCTTCTTTTGGCTTTGCTCTGGGCTTTGCCAGGTTCCACTTTCCAAGACCAGAAGTACAGGCTGCTGCCATTTCCACTCGGTGTGTTTTCATGAGATCCTGAATCTGAACTCAGGTCCTTCTGCTGTGAGGCAGCTCCTGAGCCATTGCTTCAGCCTTCTAGCCTAATTTTAAGAAACCTTAGAACTCATTTTCTCATAGAATGAGTGTTATTAAAAAAAAAAAAACAGTGGGACTTTCCCAGAAAATTTTCAGTGAATTTTTAGCCCATGACATGTCTTCCAGCAGCAACATAGGGTCCCTGATTTGTGGAGTTCCTCTGATGCTTGTACAGAAAGAGCTTGGATGGGAGGTTGAGTTCTGCCCTTCATCCTCTTGTCTCTGTTTCCCAAGCATCAGGATTATAAGCATGTACTGCTACACCTGGCAAGACCTTCTCAAGCAAACAACAAGTTCTTTCGTGTGTTTCTATATCCAAAGTGCACTTTTACAGGTCACACATATTCACTGAGGAAGCAGCGATAAGATATATACAGGAAGCTAGGCGGACATGAGATATATGAAGAAGCCAAGAGTATTTACATGCCTGTAATCTCTACACTGGAAAGTTGAGGCAAAAAAGGTCAGGAGATCAGGCCAGGCAGGGCTTCACAATTCTCTGTCTCAAATAGGGCCTGCAAGCTGACCCAGCAGGTAAAGGCATTTGGTGTGCAAAGGACCTGAGTTCAATTTCACATAAAGGTAAATAAAGAGAACTGATTCCAGAGTTATCCTCTGACTTCTACATTTGTGCTCATGTATACATACACGTTAATAAATAAATCGATTAAAATAAAATACACCAAGCAACCAACAAACAAAAGCCACAGAAAGTATAAAGAGGTGAACTAGCTATGCTTTATTTATTTATTGTTTCTTTTGGCAGCTCTGCAGATTGAACTCAGGGCATTTGTATACTGAGCTAGAGTCACGACCCCTTATTTATTTATTTACTTTTATTATTTTTTTAAGACATTCTCCCCTGTCGCTGAGTATGCAACTGACCTCCAACATGGAGCACTCCTCCTTCCTCAGCTTCCTGCTATTGTACCTCTGAGCCACCATGCTTTTAATTTTTTTTTTTTTTTTCAGAATGAGACTCCAGGCAGTTCTTGTTACTGTCCTCTTTGGTACCATACCACTTACAATGTACTAAATAAACTTTTTCTCTTTCAAAGAAAATCATCGAGGATTGGAGAGATGGTTCAGGGGTTAAAACTCTGCCTCAAAAGCAGAAGGTCCCGAGTTTGGATCCCAGATCCCATGTAAAAATGCCAGGCAGAAATGCAGCAGCCTGTACTTTTGACCCTGGAAGCCAGAGGAGGTACAAGCAATCAGGGATGATTCCCAAAGTCACCCTTGGGTCTCCACAAGCACATATTGTGCCCTCTGATGTATACAGTCACACACACACACACACACACACACAGGTTCAGAAAAAAATTGAGGAAGGGCCTGGGATATAATTCAGTGAAGGAACACATTCTTAATATGTGCCAGACCCTGGGTTCAATCCTAGCACAAAAGATAAAACACACACACACACACACAAATTTAAAATGAAAAGAAAATTAGAAAACAATCATTTCAAAATGTACAAAAGAAAAGCTTTCTGACACCTCAAGTTTTGGTTTTATTACTTATCATGAGTTTTAATTTTACAGTGTTTACATATTCTTATCTGACCATTAACCTCCTATGACATAGTGTTCACTACTTCCAAGCATGATGCCTGTTACTTTTTAAATAGGCAATGACATCTCATGAGTTTAATTATATGTTACTAATAATTACTTTTTTTTTTACCTTTAAGGGAGGAAGAAAGGGAAGATTTTGATACTAGTACTGAGAGCAAAGAAATAGAGCAAAAGGAAGTGGATCACGATGTGGTCACTGAAGATGAAGATGACCTGGGGTCACATAAAAGAAGCACAAGAGGTACTGGTCAAATGATTGAAGAGCATAGTTGATTTATTTTTTAATTTTAAATTTTTAATTAAAATTTAATTTAAAAATAATTTTTTAAATAATTTAATTTAGACTTATTCTGAAATGTATAGTAAATTACATTGTGATTCCAGGGTTGTGTGTGTTTTCTTTTTCTATTTGTTTTTTTTTTTTTAATTTTTTATTATTTATTCAATTGTGCGTGTGTGTGTGTGTGCATGTATGTGTGTATGTACAACCACGAACGAATTCGGGAACCACCATGGACCGCCTCCTCCTTGTTTACTCTGCCCTGGGATTCACAGGCTCCACCCTACCAGGACCGGAAACACAGGCCGCTCCCACTTCACCGGGCATCTATATGTGGGGTCTAGGATCTGAACTCAGGACCTTCCACCTGCAAGGCAGAGGCTTAACCCCTGAGCCACCTCTCCAGCCCCTCTATTTGTTTTTGTGTTTTTTAAAATTTTGTGCATTTGTGTATGGCTGCAGGTGTGCATGTGGAGGTAAAAAAACAGCTTTCAGGAGTTATTTCTTTCATTGTGGGTCCCGGGAATCAAACTTATGTTATCAGGATTGTGTGGCATTTTGCTGGCCTTCCATTTGTTTTGTAGCCTAGGCTGACCTCAAATTCATTATGTTGAACCCCTGATCCCTCAGCCTCCCTCTCCTACAACTGGGATTGCAAGCATGAACCACCGTATGTCTATTATTAACTTCCAGTTTTAGTTAGCTTAATTTTTTTTTAGCACAGTGAACACAGCTAGAATAAAGAAAAGAAAGAACTGCTGAGGGTGAGAGGGACAAGTTAGTCCCTTGTACTTACTGCTTTTCACTAAGGTCCTGGGTCAGCATGCATGATTCCTAGAGATCTGAGCATCAATAATACTGTGTCTTCAACATCCTTCTCTCTGCTTTCCAGACAGCGAGAGACATGTTGTGTCCTCCTGTTCCTAGGTATCCCATTTCTCTTGGACTAAGGATAATCATCCTTACAACTTCATTTAACCTTAATTATCTCCTCAAAGGCACTAACTCCAGATACAATCACTGTGGCCAGGAGGGCATCAGGATATGAATCCCCAAATCTCATTTTTTCTAGTGAAAAAAATTGATAATGATCTGTTTTATTTCAATATAGGGAAAGGGGAACAAAATGGAATTAAAGAATCTGCAAGGCAGGAAGAGATCAATTGTGTAATACAGGAGCCTCTTACTGCTTCTGAGGAGGAGGCCTTAAAGCAAGAACACCAGCGAAAAGAAAAAGAGCTCTTGGAAAAAATCCAAAGTGCCATCGCTTGTACCAACATCTTTCCTTTGGGGCGTGACCGCATGTATAGGCGATACTGGATTTTTCCTTCCATTCCTGGTTTGTTTATTGAAGAGGATTATTCAGGTCTCACTGAAGACATGCTGTTGCCTAGACCTTCGTCATTTCATAGTAATGCACAGTCTCACGATCCTCAGGTTTCTGGTAAAACTGGAGAGTCTTTGATGTCTGAATCTACCTCCGACCTTAACCAAGGTCCATGTGATATTTCAATGCAGCTGCCAAAGCCAGTGCATAAGCCAAATCGGTGGTGCTTTTACAGTTCTTGTGAACAGCTGGACCAGCTTATTGGAGCTCTTAATTCTAGAGGACATAGAGAAAGTGCCTTAAAAGAAACCTTGCTGCAAGAGAAAAACAGAATATGTGCACAGCTAGCTCAGTTTTCTGAAGAGAAATTTCATTTTTCAGGTAAATTCAGTGAAAACTACTTTATTCTTTCTCATATTTAAATCATCTTTGCTTTCTATTTGACCATTCTCTCAGCATATTTCTCTTGATAAGCAAGGTGCTCACAGTTCCACTGTGTGCTGTTTGGATCACAAGGAACCATCTGCCATGTGAGGTGTGTCACAGTTAACCTGCATTGCTGATAATTTCACAACCAAGCAGCTTATAGGGGAACAAGAGGTTTTATTTTCTCTTACTATAGTCCAGTTGCTTGTTTGTCCAGTGTGGGAGGAGAGCCTACACCAACACCAAGGGCTGAGGGAATTGGCCACACCATGTCCACATAATGTGTGAGAGATGATCCTTACTTGCTAGACCAGCATGTCTGGCCACATAACAGAAGGATGTCAATTTTCTCAATGCTCCATCTTTTTCACCTGCCCAGGGAGTAGTCCTGCCCACCATGGGTTGGGCCTTCCCCATCAACTAGACAATCTCCTGCAGGTTTGCTCTGGGCTTAACTCAGCTACTAAATCTCTATGAATGTTCCCAGAGCTCAAACCCTCAACTGTCAAGAAACAGGGTGTTTTTCCTGATCTTTGATCAATAAACTGACTACTTGTATTTACTCATTTGGTTACTGTTGTGACAATACCCAAGCCAAACAGCTTCTGACTCGTAGCAATTGGGACTGTAGAGACAGGCCATACTGAGCAGTGCAGTTCATGTCCTGGTGGCCAGGAAACATTGCACTAGCTGGCTTCCTTCTTTCCTTTTTCTGGACCTCCAACTTATTAGGATGGTATCACCCACATTCAGGCAGGGTCTTTCCTGCCCAGTTATTGTCCAGCATGTCAATTTACTCTGGAAGCTTCTTAGTCTTCTAGGCATTTCTCAATCAAGATTAACCATCTCAGAAGTTAGAGAGCCAGCACAGTGGATAAAGCACATAAGTGTTTGCCCTGTAAACATGAGGACCAAAGTTCAGATCTTCAGAACCCATGCAAAAACCAGATAGGCATGGTAATACACCTGGGAGACAAAGACAGGAAACCACCAGAGCAAACATGGCTAGTCAGCCAATTTAAAGTATATAATTCAGGCCTGAGAAATGGCTCAGGGGTTAAGCCTCTACCTTGCACAAAGAGAAGGTCCTGAGTGTGGATCCCAGATCCCACGTTAAAAATATCAGGTGGAATGGCAACGGCCTATACTTCCAACCTTGGAAGGCGGAGCATGGGAAACTCCAAAGCAAAGCAAAGAAGGTAGGACAATCCAGGATGACTCCCAGAGATACTGTTGGGCCTCCACACACACATAGATACACATGCAAAAATAAAGTATACAATTCAGTAGTTTTTACTTTATTCACTTATGTGACATCATCACCACAGTCAATTTCAGAACATTTTTATCACCTCAGAGAAGGATATTTGTGGACCGGTGACACTTGGCACTAAGCTTGATGAACTGTGTTCAATCTCCGAAACCCATGTAAAAGAAGAAAATCAGCTCCACAAAGTTATCCTGTGACCTCCCCATATCATGTACTTTTCATCATCAACTTTAAAAAAACAAAAATTCTCTGTACTTTGTAGCAAGCACTCTACATTTCTACCTTGCTTCTGCCACTTTTTCCCTGGCTCTGGCAAGCACAGCTCTTTATGTCTCTGTAAAATTTGTTCTGGGCATTTCTTATGAATGAAACCATATATCATCTTTTATGGTTTACATCTTAGCATAATGACATGTTTCTTACATTCATCTAGGGAATAGGATATCTCAAAACTTGTGTGCCTGTGCTACATTTTTGTTTACTCCCTGTTTAACTGACATGTTTGGTTGGTTTCCACTTTTTGAATATTATGGAAATTATTGCTTGAAATACTGTGCTGCCATGGATTTCATTTGTCTTGAGTATATACTTGGAGTGAAATCACTTGCCATATGATTAACTGTTTAGTCCTCTGAAAACTGCTACATTGTTTTCTAATGTAGCTATGTTTTTATTTTTCTACGTACAGTATATGAGGATATCAGTTTCTCTACTTCTTTGTCTGCATATACAATCATCTGACTTTATTACAGCCATCCTAAGAAATGTAAAGCAATATTTCACTATAGGATTTTATTGTTTATTTAATAATTTTTCTTAATTTTCAATTCTTTTGCTATGTATATACATCTATATTGAACTTTGATCATATCCTCCATTGTCCTCTCTCACTCCATTTTATTTTGTTTTTTCTTCAGTAATTATGATGTGAGCATTTTTTCACACACATCTAATTTTCTCTTCTTTGTTTTTTTTTTTGTTTTGTGAAATTTTAAGAGTTCTTGATATATTCTAAATACAAAGCTTTTATCAGATACATGTCTTACAACTATTTACGTTACTTGTGGATTTATAGCATCTTTATATCCATTATCTCAAAATCATATCACATAAAATATATGAGAAAATCATAATGAAGATAATTTGATTGTTTCAGAAAAGCCTCAAACAGATAGCAAACCTACATACACTCGGGGAAGATCTAGTGCATTCGATGCATCTCAGATGTCTGCAGAAAGGCAGCTTGAGCTGAGACTGAGAGATTTTCTTTTGGATATTGAAGACAGAATCTACCAAGGAACATTAGGAGCAGTCAAGGTTTGTACCTGTTTACATTTTCAGTTTAGCTGATTTTCTTGGCCCAGAATTTTGGTGATATTTGTTAAATACTTAATATATAAAAGACATGTGTTTTAAATATTAGGTAACTTTGTAGGAAAATGAAGTTTATTCTCATATCAAAATGTTTACATATGGATGGACTGGCAAGATGGTTCAGTGGGTAAGGGTATTTACACACAAACTTGGTAACTAGGTCCTAAGCCCATATGGTAAAAGAAAATAATCAACTTCCAAAAGTTGTCCTTTGCTCTCTCTTTCTCAAGTAAATGGTAAAAATTTTTAAGATTTGTATGTAGATCTAAATCGTAAATATACTATTACTACTCTTTTAATTACTGCACATGGCACTGCTACAAAAACTTCTTATTTGGCTTATATCATGGAGGGGAAGACATTGCAGGAGCCAGAAGTGGGGCTGGACTGCAAAGCCAGGGATGTGCTTTTCTAGCAAGGTTTGCTCTCCTAAAGGTTCTGCAACCTCAAACAGCACCACCAGTGTGGGACCAAGTGTTCTAACACAAAACAAAATTTTAAAAATGTTTTAAATTAATTAATTAATTAACTTTGAGGATTAAGATAGAGTTTATTAGAAGAGAGAAAGAGTGGAATTCACGGACTCCAGGGTGGAGAACTCCAGGCATGGAATCCATGAGAAGAGCTAGAAAGGAACATGTGTTTTATGTTTTTATCAGATGTTGAAATATATATGGATATTTTCTTCTTCCTTATAGATTCTTGCTGTTTTATCATTGTTGTTTAGTACTTGGTGTTGAACCCAAAGTCTCATACATAGTAAGCAAGAACTCTACCACTAAGTTACATTTCTAGCTGTTATTTTCTGTATTATCTTCAATTTTTTAAAAAACACTTTATTTGAAAGAGAGAATGCAGACTGGAGTATAAGAAAACAGGTGTAGCAGTCAGAGAATAGCTTTTGGCAGTTTGTTGACCCTTCCACCATGTTGGGTTTAAGGATTGAACTCAGGTCACCAGGCACCTTTATCCACTGAGCTATGTGGCCATCCCATATTGATTACTATTTGAGACAGGTACTTTGTGACTACTTATGACTGTCCTTCAACTGGAGATCCTTCTGCCTCAGCCTTCAGAATGCTGAGATTATCAGCTTATGTCACCACATCTGGCTTTACATGTACTCTGTTCATGTCTTTGCCAATGTTTGTCTCTTTCTTATCACTAAGAGGTGGCCAAACTTACTGTTACTTGCAAAGTCTGACATCATAAGCCAAGCACTTTGGAGGCTGAGGCAGAAAGGTTGTTATGAGTTCCGAGGCCAACTTGACCTACAAAATAAGACCCTGTCTCAAAAAAAAAAAAACAAAAAAACTTTATGATTTTTATCATTTTTCCAAAAATTTATAATTTTTTGATGTGTATTGGTATGAATGTATGTGGGTGCAGAAGCATATGCAAAGTCCCTAAGAGGACATCAGATCTCTCAAGCTGGAGAGATATCATGTTTTGGAATCTGAACTCTGGTCTTTCTTTGGTCTTGCTGTGGATGTGATTGCCTGGTTGCTTCAAACTGCTGCCTCTGTAACTTCCCTGTGGTGATATACTTGAACCTGGAATTGTGAGCCAATGATCTACTTACTTTTCATTAAATCACAGCATCAGAAAGAGAAACTAGTACATTAACTTCATTTTGATTTATTTTAATTCTTGTTTATTTTTTGTTTTGATACAATGACTTGTTATGTATCCCTGAGTGGCAAGTCCTCCTGCCTCAGCCTCCCTGAATACATTGACTGTGTTTTTAGGTATCTCTTTGTTCCATGTACCCACAAATTTTATATATACATACTTTTTCAAGTAACATTCCCATTTTTCAAGGTTAGTAAATTTGAATTTCATTTTAGGTTACAGATCGACAGATTTGGAGATCAGCCTTGGAAAGTGGACGGTATGAACTACTAAGTGATGAAAACAAAGAAAATGGAATAGTTAAAACTGTGAATGAAGATGTAGAAGAGATGGAACTTGATGAACAAACAAGGGTCATAGTAAAAGACAGGTACTAAAAAGATTCTCTAAAGTAGTAGCTTGCCATTTTAGTTTTAAGATTTTTTTTTCTTTTCTTTTTTTAAAAAGTTTTATTGGGCTGAAGAGATGGATCAGGGTTTAAGCTTCTACCTTGAAAGCAGAAGGTCCTGAGTTCAGATCCCAGATCCCACGTAAAAACACCAGGTGGAAATGGTGGCAGCTTGCACTTCTGGCCCTAGAAGGCAGAGCCTTGGAAACTCCAAAGGAAAGAAAAGAGGAGGTAGATCAATCCAGAGCAATTCCTGAAGTCATCCTTGGGTCTCCATAGGTACACACAGGCCCTTTGCTACCCACAGAAACATACACACAGAGATACACTCCCACACACGAATTGAAAAAAATAGCTTTATTATTTATTTGAGAAAGAGAAGGCATGCACATGCACGCCGTGGTACTTGGGTGCAGGTCAGAGAACTACTTTCGGAAGTTAGTTCTTTCCTATGTGACCTTCCAGGATCAAAAATTCAGGTGCTTTGCCCACTAAGCTATCTCAGCAATCCCTTCTTTTCCTTTGTGTGTGTGTGTGTGTGTGTATGTGTGCGTGCGCGCATGCGCGCTCTTGCACACAAGTATGTGGTTTGTTACATGTACATATTTGCATGCACGTATATGCACATGTGGTGTGGGAAACAGGTCAGTGTTATTCCTTGATCACTCTTTGTTTTTTGAGGCTGTGTCTCTCACTGAAGCTGGAGCTCAGCCATTCTGCAAGTTGGCTGGCAGATGAACCCTTGTCTCACCTCCCAAGCTTTGGGGTTACAGGTACAAATCCCTCCACTTTTCACCATGAGCCGTCTCTGTAGCCCTTTCAAGGTGGACTGGGGTGTAACTCAGTTGTAGAGCACACTCTATTATGCCTTAGAACTTGATTCCCAACACTGTAAGGGAGGAAGGATGCAGAAGCTTGTTGAGGAATTTAGTAAGTCTTAACCATTACTTCACTTTGTACTTCAGACAACCAAAGACAGTTCATTAGAATACACAGTTTTACTCTAAGTTACTTTGTCCAATACATACTTATAAGCAATTTAGCACCTAGAAGAAAACAATTACTATATAGGAAATTAGCAATTATAGAGCAAGATAAGGCATCTATTAGAATGCAAATTTCCATTGCTGATGTAATATATATAAGATCTCTTTGTTTTGGTGGAACATGGGAGACAACAAAAGAAGTGCCAGAGGATCCAAGCATGGTAGTACACACCTGTAGTTTCAAGACTGGAGAGACAGGGGCAGGAGGATTGAGTTCAAAAAACAAGCTCTGGCTATATGATGGACTCCAGGACAACCTAGGCTACATAATAAGACTGTTTGAAAACAAAGCAAAAAAGTACTAGGGGAAGTTTCCTGACTGTCCACCTAAGTCTTGAAGGTGGGGAAGACATTCATCCACTTTGGATGAATGGTTTTGAGTTTAAGTTTGCACTTGTTAGTGAGCATTTCAGCTACATTGTAGAAATTCTTGCAAGACTGAAGGCTGATAAACTAGTAAGGAGTTAATTAGAAGTTTCTGTCCCAGGAGAAATATGATGAAGAGTGAGCTTTGAGCTGTGGCCTTCCTTCTCTGACATCTCTCAAAGGCCTTTCCTCTTGGAATAACTGCCCTTCTGGCCTCCTAAATGAACCACCACTCCCCACTGTGAGATAAAGGAAACTATTCCTTACACAGGTGTAAATAGACTTTTTAAAACTTTATTATTTGTTTGTTTTGTGTGTGTGTGTGCGTGAGTGTGTGTGAGAAAGGGCACTGTATATCCCTGTGGAGGACCAAAGCTGACTTTGGGAAGCATCCTGGATTGCTTCTGCCTTCTTTTTGCTCCACTCTGGGATTTCCCAGGCTCTGTCTACTAGGGCTGAAAGTTCAGGCCACCATCACTACCATTTCCTCCTGGTGTTTTTGTTTTTGTTTTTTACATGGGACTTTGGTATCCAAACTCAGGACCTTCATCTTGAGAGGCAGAGTCTTAACCCCTAAACCATCTCTCCAGCCCTTAAATGAACTTTTGAATAAGTTAGCCCATGTGGCACCTGACAGAGTCTTTCAGTAGCAGCAACAGTTTTTGTTTTCATTATAGACTTTTGGGAATTAAAGCAGAAACTCCAAGCACTGCATCAACTAATACAAGTACACCACAGTCAGTGAGCAATGTGGTTCATTATCTGGCAACCGCCCTCTTTCAGATAGAACAAGGCATCGAGCGGCGTTTCCTCAAAGCTCCACTTGGTGAGTGTCCGTTTTTCTTTCAAAATAATAATTCTGCTTTAAGTAATTTTGAAATTGTTCCTTAATGGAACTTTATTAGTTGATATAATGACATTGATAGACTATTTGGAAAAACGTGAAATTGTTTTCACTTAAAATGATGAGCTTTTTCAGGTAAGATTTTTTTTATAAATAATGAGTAAATACCATTTTTCATTCTAGCTATTAATTTCACTTGACGATTTAAATATACAGATCACTCCAAATATTGTATAAGAAGTTTTAAAACTGGTCAGTAAAACAATTCAGTGGGTAATGGCACCTGCTGAGCAAGTTTGACAAGCTGAGTTCAATCCCCTGAGCTAACAGAAGTTGGAAGGAGAGAGCTAACTCTACAAATTGTTGTCCTCTGACCTCCATGTGCATGTCATGACACACGTGCATTGTACAAAAGGATAATCTAAAGTGAAGTATTAAATCAGAAATACAAAGTGTTAGGACTACAGATGCTTTTATCTGGTGTGTGCATTGGCCATATGTAACTAGGGATTGAACCCAGGGCCTCATGCATATTCTAAGCAAGTACTTTTTCTATCACTGTTATAATTTATAGAGGAATGATAGAAATAATACTATTTACCATTTTTGGCAATTTGTGAAATTAATAAGCTTTTCAGGACCAATCTAAAAACCTAATCATCCTTATGTCTTTGGAAAATATGAATTTGAGAATCCAAATAATTACATCATAAATTCCTCTATTTCCATGCCCTTTTAAGTTAATAATTCATCATGTTAAGATAGTTGTATTACAGTAGAGTTATAGAACCAAAAGAAATAATTTTTTTAAGCCATGCCTTTCTGGTTTAATTGAAAGAATAACTTGAGTAAACTAAAATTCTTAAGTAATTATTTGATATTTGTGGAGTAATAAAAGCAAAGATTCTATAAATATACAATACTTTTAGACCAACTTTAAAATGCAAATATATTCTGTAAGCATCTTTTTTATATGGAAGAGTTTGAAAGAAAAAAATGGAATAGTTTATGGCCAGTATCATTTTTTAAACCAATTCATATTTTATAAATTGATAATTCTGCCATAACTAAAATGACTCACAAAACATTAAAATGAGCAGTTGTAACAGATAAATATACATGATATAACAGCTCAGCTTTTAAAGTTTATTTGTGCTCTTTCGCTTTTTTTCTCAGTTTTAATATTTAGTATTTTCCTGGTGTAAATGCAACAATACATTGGAGATTTCTCCAGCTACGTGTGATTATGCAACTGGTAAATAAGATAGCTCTATGAGTGTAAGATATTACTATCATTGAATGAATAGCATTCTGATTCTAAATGAGTAAAGGAGAAAGTCCATTGGTGATTTTTCTACTTTTGAAATTGTTTATAATTGTTTATAAGTTCAAAAATGAAATGAAGGCTTCATGGTAGGAAGTAAACAGTAAAAAAAAAACTAATGCAGACAGAAACTGTACTTATACTGAAATTATGAAATTGACAGAATTAGGATGTAAGTTAATCTGATTTTTTGGTGGTAGGGGCACCCTCTTGATCTTCCTCCTAATCCTCTCGTGCCTCCTCTTCTAGGCCTTTTAACATTGGTCTTTTCCTGTGACAGTCTCTGCAGTGAGTTCTCCACTTCTCATGGCCTGTTCCATTCTGTCTTGTCTTTTAGTGCCAGGGTTGAATCCAGACCCTAACACATATCAGACAACCATTCTACTATTAAGTTATGGCCCCAGCCTTCTTTTTACTGTTACTTTAAGACAGGAGCTCAGTAAATTGCTTGGGCTGACCTTGAAAACATTATGTAGCCAAGACAGGCCCTGAACTTGGGATTTTTCTACCGAAATCCTCCATACTCCCAGCTGGGTTGTAGGCCTGTGCCACTCGACTCTGTTTCTAAGTATTTTTATGAATTCATTTATTAACAAAAAGAAAATATAAGAAGTTACCTCAGCAGATCCAGGTCCAGATTACTTTCTAGAGAAGGAGATGGTAAAGAAAAGGATGAGGAGGAAGAGGAGAGGGGGGCTGAGACTTACTTCAGTGGTGTAGAGCACTTGCTCCAGGCTAGCCTTCCACCAAAACATTGTTTATAAATTCAAAGAAAAAAATCAGATTCAGTTATTTACATGATTGTCTTTTTTTATCTGTATATCTTAATATATCTAAATATTTGAACAAAGGAAAGGGTTAATAATGGGAGTTGCTACAAACTTGTATTAAGTAGTTAAAGGAACACAGTGTTTCTTATTCTGGTTTATTTATCATAGCTTTAGAACATTTAGAAGCCAAGCTCTGAGGATGTAACTATGTTAAGAGCACTTTCCTGGTCTATGCAAGACCCTGGATTCAGCCCATGGAAGAAAAAAGAAATAAATGAAGCCAATGTGGTAGCACATGACTATGTGCATAATCCCAGCACTTGGGAGATGGAATCAAGAGGATTTGAGTTTAGTGCCAACCTGAGTAAAAATGGGACAGAGGGAATTTAGAAAGGAAGAGGAGGTTCTGCTTCATGACCTTTTGAGATAAAATACATATTGAAGTTGTTGACATATTTCAGCATAGCCATAGTAGGAATTTTCACAGTTTAATTTCAGAGGTTTATTTTGGCTTCTTAAGGAAGCAAGTTAGAAGCCAAAAGTTCCCAGGATGATGGTGCAGCTGTGAGATGTGGTTATTGTGAAGACTGAGTCTGGAACAGTACATTGAAGGGTACTGTAGGCTTTCAGGTAGTTTCTTAGGTAGGATTTCTTGAAATCAGATCTCGCTGTGTGACCTGGACTGGTGTTGAACTCACAGTTCTCGGCTCTCAGCCTCTGCTTCAGCACTGCCGTGCCTGGCATCAAAGGAAAATTCAAAGGGGTTAGGAGTGTGGCTCAAGGTAGAGTGTTTCCGTAGCCCTTCTGGGCTGGATCCCTAGTTCCTACTATTCTCTTCCATTCTACCATCCCTGGTGTATCTCTTTTTGTAGTGATTAATTGCACTGATAAAAATAGACTCCTTTTAATTTAGGGAAGAAGATCGTTTCAGTTAATTGTTTTAGGTAAGATAATTTAAGAATTGTTTAGGTTGATAATGTCATTTGTAAAGTCATGCTTACGGTTAAAACCTTAAGCTATAAAAGAAATCCTCAACTAACTTTATCAATTTGAAATTAGGTAACACAGAAATTAATAAAGATCAAAAGGGAGATAGAAAAAAAAAGAACAAGAAAAAGAGAGAGGACGATCAATCTAGTGTGAGAGATGGTAAATTTTTAATTTTTTAAAGAAATATATGCTTTATTGTTTAAGAATTTTTACTCTATTGCTGAATACTAATATACATATTTAACTTTGAAGGGAAATCTCAAATTTTATGTTTGGAAGAAAATGGGCTTGGAACAAGCTTCCAAAACATCTTCCTGATATTTTCTTTCTTTCCTACATTTCATTCCTTATTTAACCAAAACTTTAAATTGACATATACAAAGTAAATCTTAGTTCAAAGGAAATTGTTTAGTATGACTGTCTATGAGTCAAGGAATTAATAGCTGCAGGGCTGGTGGGATGGCTAAGTGGGTAAAGTCACATGTCGAGCAAAACTGCTCTCAGTTCAATCCCTTGAAGCCATTAAAGGTTCTATAATCTCCACTTGCATGCATGGGTACACACACACTGATAATAAAATTTAAAAGAAATAAGTGGAATTTATGTTTCACATAAAATATTTATTCATAGCATGTTTTTATTTTACTACACAAAGTTCAGATTTGTATTTTTACCCAGGAGAAGCCTGTATGACATGATTATATGATTACTGTACAGCAGTTGTTGTATAGTATGAAGTTTCCAAGTGTAATAATTTGATTCTGTAACATTATTTTATATCAAAATCATTATTATTAACTTTTTGAGGAGTTTGTCTGGACTTAGCATAATTGGAAGAAAAAAAAGAAGAAAGAATCTTCTGCCTTTGACAGTCTTGTAACTTAGAGGATAAGCAATCTTAAGTCGAGGAAACAAATTCAGGAGTGGTGGCCCACCTCTGTCACCCCACACTTAGGAGTAAGAGACTTAGGAGAATCAGAAGTTTATGGTCATCTTGACTATATAGCAAATTAGATGTCAGCCTGGGCTACAGAAGAGTAGTATTGGGAAAATGATTCCATTGATTGATCATGGCGATCTGAATTTGGATCCCCAACACTTACATAAAAAGCCAAGCCTGCAGTTCACACCTCTAATTCTAGTGCTGGGGATGTAAAGACAAGTAGGTCCCTGGGAGTTGGTGGACATCTACTCCAACCAATTAGTGAGCTGGTTCAGTCATCTCCAAAAAGTGAGAATGGCCCCTCTATAACAAGTTAACCATTCTGCAGCTTTATCATTACCAATAAGGATTGATAACCAGTTTATCGAGAAATATTTCCTTATTAACTAGCAATTCTTGCTACTCTTTGGTGATCCTTTTTATGCCAGAACTTTTCATGAAAATTTGTACCAAAAAAAGAAAACACAAAACAAGAGGGAAAAGGGAAAGCTAAGTATTTAAGTAGATTCCCCTCTCCAGAGGTAGAGGCAAAATGGAATATAAATTGAAAATCCTGCTCTCTTACCTACTATCTATAAATGGTATACCTAGAGTCGGGGTCCACTTCAGTGTAAAGCATGCATGAGGTCCATAGTTCAATCACTAGCATCACCAAACAAAAAGACATGGACAGGTGAAGATGGGACTATCTGGGTTATATTCTGTGTCAGTTTCATTTCCATTGCAGAATGAATATAGGACCCAAACAACTTAAGAGTCTCCGTTATATTCATCAGCATGGCAGAAAAGTTCATACCAGCATCAGGAGCCAAGGAAACTGACCATACCCACAGAAAGAGCCAAGAGAGAGCATTCTTTCTTACTTGCCAATCTGCCAAATTACTGAACTAGCTCTCTCCATCTTATGCAACTGTCTAAGGAGTGATCTTACCCACCAGTTAGATAACCTCCCACGGGCTTGTTCAGATATTACCCTAACTACTCAAAGGCTCAGCCATACATTCTAAATATCTTTGCACTTAATCTCTACATCATCTTCTCTTGAACTTTGAAGAGTCATTAGGAGTCATTTGATGAACCATTGCATTTTCTTCTCTCCCATTGAGTTATTAATTTCAATTACATCAGAAGTTTTTTTTAATTGTGATGAAAATCAAGGCCAAGACTTGGTACATGCTAGACAAATGCTCTACCACTAAGCTGTCCATATCCAGCTTCATGTAAGCTTCCTGTGACTTCCTCACGTTTTTAGACTTTTACTTAAAGCATAGTAAACATAGTTTTTCTCTAGTTTTTTACTCTAGTATTTAAAGTCTTTATGAATCAGATTCTACTAATAATACTTCACCTCCCTTGTTAAACTCCCTCCTATTTTCAAGTCTTTTTACTTGTGTGGCCCACTGGGCTTCATATAGTTTTCTTTTATATCATATACCTGACATGATTCATGCTCCAGCAAGTGTCATAGATCAGTGGGATATCATTGAGGATAGCATCTTCCTTTTCTTGTCTGTAAGTACTAGTTTTTATGAATGGTCACAGATTTTTTTTTCCATGTGTTCCAAGTTTGTTTTTGGATTTTTGTTTTCATTTTTATTTTGAGATAGTTTCGTGTAGACCAAGCTGGCCTCTCACTCAGTATGTAACTAAAAGTGATCTTGAACTTCTAGAACTTCTGCCTCTACCTCACACATAATGGGCTTATAGACATGCTCACGACATCAGCCCCGTCTGAAATTTTACTGTATTTCTCAGAATTAGATCTGTAGGATTTTTCTCAGAGAAAAGAGAATTTGCAAAGATTGAGTATTCTGATAATCACTTAACTACTTTCACTACAGTCTCACCCCTTTAAAATCTTAGCCTGTGTTTTTTTCAGGTACCAACCCAAGGCCAGATGTAGTGGCACATACTGTAACCCCATTGCTTGGGAGATGGAAGGAGGAGGATCAGAGTTCAAAGCCAACCTCTGCTACATAGTGAGCTCAAGGCCAGCCTGAGCTACAATAAAATCTCAAAACAAACAAGCAAAAAGCCAAGTTTAAACTTATGAAGGCTGTGCTTGTAGTTACAGATCCTGAGTCAGTATGTTTACCCTTTCTGTCCAATAACAAAGCCCCAGTGTGTCATTCCTTGCTACCTTTTTCTCATGTTTGGTATTCTTTCTGCCCTTACTCTTTTGAAAGCTCAGGGACTCACTGCCTTGGATGGAGCCTCAGTTTCATGTCCTAACGAATATGTTCTAGGTCCCCAGTGTTTGGGAGGTCTGTTAATTTTCAGCATAGTATGGGGATGATGGCAGTGCCATAGCATATACTGCCACGACTTTGCCTAACTTAAGTGTGTCTCAGTTGCAGGTAAACCTGGTCTGCATAGTGAGTTCCAGGACAGTAAGGGCTATATAACAAGTTACAGTCTCAAAAATGATGATTGGAGGAAAATTAAGGTGGTAGCAATACAAAATTTAAGATGAAAATCACATCAGTAAAATTCAAATGGATTTGTTGATTTGACTAATTTCAAGTTCTATTTTGTCTCTGAAGACAGAAATGATGGTATTAATTTTTTCATTTTTTGTTTTTTTTTTTTTTTTTTTGTAGTTTTTTTTTTTTTTTTTTGGTTTGTGTATGTGTTTGGTTTGGGGAGATAAGACTATGTAATCCTGGATGGCCTTGAACTTACTATGGAGCCCAAGCTGGCCTCTTGAATGTGGTGATCCTAATTGCTGGGATTATAGATTACCATAACACCTGGATTTATATTAATAATTGATAAACTTATTAGCAGTGTCACAGAGATAAGCTTTTCATATCATGAAATTCACCCCTTTAAAGTATCCAGCACAGCAGTTTGTAGCACATTCATTCTTGGGAGAGTAAGCTAACACCACTGTCTAACTTCAGAATATTGAATTCAAAAGAAACTTGAGAGGTTTTGGTAGTGAAGTTAGAGAGCATTCTGTCACCTGAACATGAGGAAGGGACATACCTGATTCAGATGAACAGCAGCATATTTGTGATCATATTTAACTAGTTTCCTAGAATATATCAAGATTTAACACAAAGACTAGATTTGGATGCATTACCTAAATTCTTTTTTTCTTTTCACTAGTAAAATCCCCACACATTGATTTGTCATGAAAAAAAAAAGACAGAGATAGCTTGACTATGGTAAGGGCTGGTGTGGCAGATGAGCAGGCCTGTGCACGCCCAGGCCGCCCTGGACTACTCCACAGTCCAGCTGGCCTCAGGCTCACAGCAGAGCTCCTGAGTTCTGGGATTGCAAGTATGAGTCACACAGGACTTTCTGTTTTCAGAGTCAGACGTTATGTTTTTGTCATATATTAGAAGAAATATAAAATCTAATCTGTTTAATCTGCCAAGAAAATAATTTTAGAGATATCAGTTTGCCTGGGAACTTTAATCCCTTTCCTCTCCCATTTAAGATGGCAGTGACAGTGGACGGTCTTATAAAACAGTCCTGGACCGGTGGAGAGAGTCTCTTCTTTCCTCTGCTAGTCTATCCCAAGTCTTTCTTCATTTATCAACCTTGGATCGGAGTGTGATATGGTCTAAATCTATACTAAACGCACGTTGCAAGATCTGCCGAAAGAAGGGTGATGCTGAAAACATGGTGCTCTGCGACGGCTGTGACCGAGGGCATCATACCTACTGTGTGAGGCCAAAGCTCAAGGTACCTTATTTTTTCGATTTCTCAAACTGTGATTGAGATGTCGAGTAATACATAATTAATGGTCATTTATGTGATTTCTTCAGACGGTGCCTGATGGAGATTGGTTTTGTCCAGAATGTCGACCAAAGCAACGTTCCCGAAGGCTCTCCTCTAGACAGAGACCATCCTTGGAAAGTGATGAAGAAATGGAAGAAAGTATGGAGGGTGAGGATGAGGAAATTGATGATGATGAGGAGGAGGGTCAAAGTGAAGAGGAAGAGTATGAGGTAGAACAAGATGAAGACGACTCTGAAGAAGATGAGCTCAGGTAAGTCTTGACTCGCTGTAGAATGAATGTGCTCTAGTTATGTGACCACTCACACATACAGAATAGCTGTGGGTCATACTGTTGAAAAGCTAACATGTAAAAGAATAGCCTGAATAATGCTTGCTTTCTATACTACAAATACTGTGAAATATTTCCAACAGAGGGTTACTTCTGATCTTAGTGTCTATGTTCTCTCTTCCTTGCTTCTGACACATCTCCACCTGGAGGTAGTTTTATGCTACTCTGTATACTTATATAGCAACTATTCTGCAGTTAGCAAGCTGCAGTAAGCCTGTGAATAGGCCTGGAACCTGGAGCTTCCTGCTGTGGCAGCAGGGGAAGTCTCCCCATATTTGATCATCTGTAGCTCAGTAGTCCTTCTGCCTTAGCCTTCCAAGTAGTGGACAGGAGCAAGCCACCACACTAGCTTACCCTCTTTTTCAGACTGAAATGTTGGGGGCATTTATATCTAATAAGTAGACATTAAAAAATTATACTCTGGTTATTATCTGCAGCTGTCAGCTCTAGTTTTGCCAAGAGCAAGACATGCCATCTTTTGTTCTCACCATCAGCCCCATTCTTCATTGTAGACATCTCCTTTCTTTTTAAATGGAATCAAGAAACGGAACAAGAAGTCAGTGCAACCAAGAACTGTCAAATATAAAGAGTTAGAGCAGGACAAATAAAAGACAGAGCTGTTTCCACTTCGTTTTATTTTTCAGTTTTTCAGTTTTTTTTTTTTTCAACTTTAGTGTGTGTGTGTGTGTGTGTGTGTGTGTGTGTGTGTGTGTGTGTTTGTTTGTGTATTAAAGGGCACTATGTGTGTCTCTGTGGAGGGCCAAGGGTGACTTCTGGAATCATCCTGGATTGCTTCTACTTTTTGCTTCACTCTGGGATTTCCCAGGCTCCGTCCACCAGGGTTAGCCATTCAGGCCGCCAACACCTGTTCCTCCTGGTGTTTTTACATGGGATCTAGGATGTGAACTTAGGACCTTCTGCTTACAAGACAGAGTCTTAGCCCCTGTGCCATCTCTCCAGTCCCACTTTGTGTGTGTGTGTGTGTGTGTGTGTGTGTGTTTGAGATAAAGTCTCATGTATAGCCTAGGTTAGCTTTGAACTCGTTATGCAGCTGAGGATGACCTAGAATATCTGACCCTTCTGCTTCCTTCCCATATGCCACCATGACCATCTCTCATCTCCTATCTTTTTTTTATTATTTATTTTTCCCCTACCTTTTTAAACAAATACTTTTTTAAAAATTACCTCCTTGGCAAAAGTCATCTACTGTATAGCTTTGAAGGTGACATCATGTTAAGCATAGAAATAAAGTATCTGGGACCTCAGGGTAAAGTGCTTGATGCACATATATGAGGATTTGAGTTCAAATTCCTGGTGCCTTTATAGAGACAGGTGTGGCAGTACAAGCCTGTAGATAGCGCTGGAGAGGTGAAGACAAGTAGACAGATAGCAGGGGCTTGCTCTAAACTCAGTCTAGTCAATGACAAGCTTCAGTGAAAGATCTGTCTAAAAAGAGTAAGGTGGAAAGTGAAGAAAACACATGAAGTTAACCTCTGCTCTCACAAGCTCATGCATAGCTGAGTGTGCCCACATGTACACTCAAACAAAAAAGAATTAGGAAAAATTCCTGGAACTATCTAGGTTAACTAAAAGTCCATATATGTAAATGGGTAAAATCTAGCTTATTGAAAGTAAATCTGGTTTTGTTTTTATAGTCAGCAACAAAAGGTGTCAGAGGTGCACTTCCATGTCAGCCTATGTGTCAGTGGCAACACAAAAGGAGGCAGAATTTTTTTAAAAAACGTATTTATTTATTTATTTATTTATTTATTTATTTATTTATTTATTTATTTATTTATTTATTTATTGTGTGTGTCTGTATGTAGTGTGTGTGTGTGTGTGTGTGTGTGTGTGTGTATGTGTGTGTCAGAGGGCACTGATTGTCCCTGTGGAGGACCAAGGGTGGCTTCAGGAATCATCCTGGATTGCTTCTATATCCTTTTTGCTTCACTCTAGGATTTCCCAGATTCTACTCATCAGGAGCTGGAAGTGCAAGCCACTGCCATTTCTACCTGGCGTTTTTTACATGGGACCTGGGATCTAAATTCAGGACCTTCTGCTTGGGAGGCAGAGTCTTAACCCCTGAGCCATCTCTCCAGCCCATGGAGGCAGAATTTTAATCTGTTGCTCTAAAGTTCTTAATTCTTGATCAAGTCTATTTATTGGTTCTTCTAAAGACTGTTAGTTTATCATAATTTTCATGATTATGTCCTAGAGTCACTAGAAAATACTAAATGTTCTTTCATTCCAGGGAAATACATGATGTACATTTTAGATTTTTATTAAAACTCTTTGGCTCTAAATATAAAGAATTTATCATGGGATAAGGTTCAGTTATTTAGAAAAGTAATTTATATGTAAGTTACTGGCTAAATAGAAGTAGTCATATGTTCATCACTGTTTGTACAGTAATTGTGGTTTTTTGCAATACTGTAGCCCACCAAAACGAGGAAGACCGCAAGTTAGGTTGCCAATTAAAACAAGAGGAAGACTGAGTTCTTCTTTCTCAAATCGGGGCCAACGGCAGGACCCTGGAAGGTACCCTTCAAGGAGTCAGCAAAGTACACCCAGAACAACTGTATCTTCTAAAACTGCTAACAGAAACCTGCGAAAGATTAGATCTGCTCCTCCTACAGAAACTAAGTCCTTAAGAATCACTAGCCGCTCCACTCGCCACAGTCATGGCTCAATGCAAGCAGATGTATTTGTGGAACTCCTGAATTCACGTAGAAAACGCAGAGCAAGGACGAGCACTAATAACACACCAGAAAATAGCCCCAGTTTTTCTAACATCAGAGTCATCGCCTCAAAGTCAAGTGAACAGTCGAGACCTTTGAATATCTCCTCGAGACTTTCTCTTCAAGATAGTGAGTCAAAAAGAAGCAGCAAGAAAAGACAGTGTACAGGTATGAAGGCTTATATTGTTCCCTATTTGAGAAAATCTAATAATTAGGAAATACTGAATATTTAGATCCTTGGTCATTTTTCTGAGATGCACAGAGGTGTCAGGGAGCTATCTGGAATGAATGAAGCACACCACTCATTGCAAAGACAACACTGGGAGAATAAAGGGAACGTGTATTACTAGTCTTCTACTAATGTAGCAGGTAGTATACTAGATTTATAAATCATACTCCATTTTTTTAAACTCTATATATAGTGTGCGTGTTTATGGAGGTGGGTGGTACATGTGCACATGAATGTGGAGACCAGAAATCAGTCTTGTGCGACATTCCTGAGAAGCTGTCCATGGACCTGGGGCTCACCAATTAGATTAGGCTGACTGGCCATGAGTCACCTGTCTTTTTCCCCCACCATTGGGGTTGCAAGCACCAGCCAATGCTCCTGGCTATTCATGTGGGTGCTGACGATTGAGCTGAGGTCCTCATGTTGGCACAACAAGCACTTTACCAACTGAGCCTTCTCCGGTCACTAGTATTTCATTTTTAATGGAGCTATTTAGTATCGATTTGAATATTTTCTGCATAATGCAGAATATCTGGGCTGGCTCAGTAATAAGTACTTACCTAACACATTGCAGTCTCAACTTCTTTTCTCCTCAGAGCACACAAGATAATTACTAAATAAGCTATATTACACTATTTGATAAGGTTCTCCACTAAAATGCTAAATTTGGGGGTAAGAGCTAAGGACAATAATATTTTTATGGAATAGTTAGCTATCTTTTCAATTGTGGCTTTTGCATACAGTCTGTATAATCTTTTAGTTTGAGGTTTTCATTTGCTTGTTTTCTTATGGTGCTTTAGCTAATGTTAATGTTTAGGAAGGTTCTGGCATTTTAAGACATGGCCTCGAGACCTGGAAGCCTTGTTCTGCTTCCTGATGGCTGCAATGACCTGAACTGGCCTGCTGCTTCTGTCTTCAGCCATGCCTTCTGATATGTGTGATTCATGCCATAATGGAATGTCAATTAAGTTCCCTCTGTAATCATAGACCAAATAACCCTTTCTCCCCTCCTAAGTTGTTCGAATGTATTTTTTCCCAGCACAAAGTCTTTATGGAGCCACCAGATTACAAAATTTGGGAGGAAATATTTAGATAACTTTTCTCCAAAGAGATCTAGCTTTTCCTATCCTCTTCTCAATCTTGAACTAGAAGTTGTTTGAAGAACTAATGCATTCTAATGTTTTTATTGAAAAAATTCTGGCGGAGAAAACATTTTTAATGTTACTATCAAGAAACTAAGCCTGACTTTAAGGACAAATAACAAGGAATGTGTGGAATTAACATTACAAGGAAAGAAAGTAAACATCTGAGTTCATGTGTGAACTGTGTTGTTCCTTAGATTTCATTAAGCTTCCTAAGAATCATCTTTCATTTTATTGCTGAGAATTGCTTTTCCATAATTCAAGGTAATATATTCAGGCCCAGCTTGCAGATCTGAAGAGGGTTTTGCTTTGCATGTCTTCCTGAGAGACAGTCCCATGTAGCTGAAGTATGGACCACCATACCTAGGTTAATGATACACTTTCGTAAAGATTTCCTCTAGAATTACTGGAGAATTGCTTGGCTTTATTCCATTACAGCTGAAAATATTTTTAATAAAATGAACTAAGAGAAATTCCAGAATTTTGCATTGTACATTTCTTTTTTGCATTTTATTCTTTTTTGGTTCTATTCCCAGTGGGTTTAATTTAACTAGAAATTTTTAAAATCAAAAGGGAAATAATGTTTGGTTCAGATTTACTTGTCACAGAAAATAAGTCAATTAATGGGCATCTTGGTACATTTTTGGTTAGAATTTGGTTTGTACCTTAATGACCCATTTTGACCCATTAGTGATTTGTCTTGATGTTGCCCACATTTCTTGTGTATGCAGAATCCTCGCCTGTGCCCACGAATCGAAGAAGCTCTGGCAGACATGGAGGAGTTCATGAGCTGTCTGCCTTTGAGCAGCTGGTTGTGGAATTGGTACGGCATGATGACAGCTGGCCCTTCTTGAAACTTGTTTCTAAAATCCAGGTAATAATATATCTACACTTTCTAAGATACATTTGTAAATTACCTGACTTACACTTAAATTACATGATGTAGTCCTTATGGCAACTTTTTTCTTTTTTTCTTTTTCTGATGTGGTTGTCCCAATTCCATCTTTATTGCAAGCTATCGTCAAATTGTCAAAGTAACTGCTATTTCCTTTCTACTTTTTAAAAAGCATACATTTGGAAGGTCGGCTTATATATTGAAAAGAATAGAGTAGGACAGTATAGTACCATAGTCCCTTCTAACCCTGGGCTGATTCTTTTGGGGATTTTTTGTTTGTTCTGCCTTTTTGTTTTATTTTGAGAAAGAATGTCATCAGCTCAGAATGGCCTAAAACACCTCTGTGTAGCTGAGGATAGTCCTGAACTTCTTATCCTCATGCCTCCATTTACCAAGGACTTGGATTCTGTGGCTAATTTGTTCATAAATGATAGCAATATCTTGAGGTAATCTGCTTTTGTTCTGTGTAATAAACATTCGTATAGTTAATTCAGGCATACGCCATTAATTATACTTAGACATTGAGTGGTTCTCAAATTGCAAAATACAGAGAATCATAGAAGGACTTGTTAAATACCTTAGCTCCACACCAGATTTCACTCCTTAGGTCTAAATTAATATAAAGCCATCAATTCTCATTTCTGAGAAGTCCCTAGGTCAACCTGTGGTCTTGGTCCAAAGACCACACATTGAGAGACATTGATGTGAATAAAAGACAGTTACTCTTCCATGGCACCTATGGCCAGCCCAACATGAATCTGAGATGGAAATGTACATAAGTATGGGCAGAGTATAAGGTGCTGTATAGCAGACACAGAATGGTGTTCAGCACTGTAGAAGAGACTGACAGCATTTTTATGGCAGAGAGTAGCAAGAATGAGAGTTTTTATGGAAAAGCTATTAGGACTAGTTGTTGAAAAATGATACAATTTCAATAGTAAGAAATGGAATATGCTCAACTTATAATATATTTGAATGAAAATGTCATTATTGTGCCAGGGAGATAACTCAGTGGGAACTTAACATGTGAACCAGTCAACCTGAGTTCCATCCCTGAAACCCACGTGAAGGTAGAAGGAGAGAACCAACTCCATAATGTCCTCTGACCTCACATGTATGCTGTGGCATAGTGTTCACATTCCCTATGCACTGTGGCACATGTACAATGAATACACTCAGTGAAATTTTAAAAACACACTTCTGTGATTCCAATGATCGGGAACTCGGGTAACAGTCTAATCTCAAAAAAAAAAAAAAAAGAATTTCTGTAAAAGAAAATAGAAGGCCCATGAAGGCCCATGAAAGGGTCAAGCAGATAAGGCACCTGCACACAAACCTGAAGAAAGGGGAAGGGAATTGAGGGTGTGGGAGCAAGGGAAGGCTTAGGTACAGCTCTATTACAGGGACTTCACTTATCAGTGTGCAATAAAGATTTCTGAATGAAAGTGATATCAGAATTCTACTTTGCAATTTCTAAAGCAAGAATTTGAAGGATCAATATTGAATGGCATCTATAAAAATTAAATTTACTTTTTGTCTGTCTGCTGCCTCTTTGCTTTGAGACAGAGTCTAAATGTAGCTCACCCACCCTCACATTTGCTGTGTAGTTAAGAATGGCCTTGAACTCCTGATCTTCCTATCTCCACATGATTACAGGCATACACGACAGGATCTGGCAAGATTAAATTTCTGGTACTTTTTGTCCAGTTAAGCATTATCATACCTTTTTATTCCTTATTACAAATGCAGTAGTACTCACTAATGAGATTTTGATAAGCTTATATTATTAAGTTGCTTTTTAGGTGTGAAATTTATTGTTTTATGTTTTTATTTATTTATTTTGACACATGGAGATCAGAGGACATCTTTGTAGAGTTAATTTTTTCCTGCTTTTCCATGGACTCTGGGGATTGAACTCAGGTCTCAAACTTGCAATGCAAGTATCATCTTGTCAGCTTTGTAAAAATTTTTTGGTTAAAAAATATTTTCAGCAAATTTTGAATTGTATCATATATTGAATTATTTACAGGTCCCAGACTACTATGATATTATTAAGAAGCCCATTGCCTTAAATATAATTCGGGAAAAAGTGAATAAATGTGAATACAAGTTAGCATGTAAGTAACATACTTTCCATTTATTATTTTTAAGAATTGTTTTAAATAAATCTATTTTAACATAATTATCTTAGAGAGCATCCCAGAAGATCCTGAAAATACTAGTCAGTGCGTATTAGATGAATTAGTTAGAGTATTTTATGAATTAAGGAGATGGAGTTTGCCTTGCAGGCAGAAAGACTTGAAGTTAAGATCCTCTAGAGCCCACATAAAATCCATTCAGGCGTAGCATAGCAGCCACCTATGTATATCCACAGGACCCACTGGCTAGTTAGCCTGGCTGATTGGCAAGCTCTGGGTTCAATTGAGAGTTCCCTCCCTTAATAATGAAATTAGGAAGCAATTGAAAAAGACACTTGATAGCAACTTTAGACCTCCATATACACTTGCATACACATACACACATGAGATACTTTATAGACTGAATTTAACAAAAGAAGTTGTTTTCTTTTTATAGTACTGAGCAGATTGAACCTAGTACCTCATGCAATGCTCTACCACTGAGCTATAATTTCAATTAAATATTTTTAAATATTTATAATTGAATCATCTTAAGTCCCAGTTCTGCTACCTGCTTTCAGAATCTTCTTCTAAAGAAAAAATGAAAGTGAGCTTCCATTTTCTTCATGAAGCTTTCGGATATACAAACAAAATTTCTGTTTCTAATGTTTGTACTTTCATTCTAATCTTGTTTTTTTTTTCTTTCTAGCTGAATTCATTGATGATATTGAATTAATGTTTTCGAACTGCTTTGAATACAACCCTCGTAATACAAGTGAAGCAAAAGCTGGATCTAGGCTTCAAGCATTTTTTCATATTCAGGCTCAAAAGCTTGGACTCCCTGTCCCACTCAGTAATGGGGACCAAGTTAGCACACCACCGGCTACAAAAAAGTCACGAATCTAATTTTGCCCTTCTAAAGGACACATGTGAAGAAAAACAAATTGTTCATGAAAATGGAACATTAAATCATGCTATAAAGCAGATGTGTGTGTATAAAGCAATAACAACTGATTGAACACACTGAAGTGTGGCCTGCACTATATTCTCAATCTTAATGTTAAGCACTCAGGAGAATGTAGGAAAGATTTCCTTTGCTACAGTTTTGTTTAATGTCTAATAAGTTTGGCTGTATTGGATACAGTACTGGTTTACAGAAGTTTTGTACATTTTGAGATCATTCATGTGCTCAGATATCTTGGAGAATATTTTTTCATCTATGATTTATTTTGTCATTGCTAAGATTTTTTAAGAGTTACGGTATTAAGGAAGATTTATCTGCACAGATGAATCTTCTGTAGCACAATTTTAAGAAATGTGTATATGTCTTAAGAAGTGTTTAATGAGCAAATTTTTTCAACACTACACATGAATGAATCCAATTTTATGTCCTTAAAGTACTGTAACCAGTGCTGGCTGGAGGTATTAAGTCTGAGTTTATTAACTAGATATTTATTTTAGCACACAAAGTAATTTGTGAATTTGTTTTGTATTTATGAAATTTATACTTGGAAAATGTTCTTTAATTTTTTAAAACATGTTTTAAAAACTGTTTTGTTTAATTTCTCAAAAATTCTTAATGATCAAAAAAAGTGTCAGTCTCCTTTTTGCCCTAACAGTTCTCTCAGTTTTACAAATTATAAGTTTCTATGTACAACTTTTTAAAGTGTACAAATAAAATGATGCATTTTTTTCAAGTATTCTGAATTTCTGAAATTTTTACAAATGAAAATTAGACTCCTGCGTATCATACATTCAGATAATAGGAGGCAAACTGTTGTCTCTGAGTGTGAGGTACCGCTCATCAGCAACAGATTCTCATTAGGAGGAAAGAAAGTTTGAAAGACATCCACCTAATTAAGAAGCACTCAGGAATTTCTTTAAGACAGGGCCTCAAGTTTATCATATAGTCCATTCTGGCCTCAAATTGTGGAAGTCCCTAGCCTCTAAGTACTGGGATTACAGTTGTATGCCACTATGTCTGACTCCAAATAAATTGTATTTCTAAAAGTATTTGATTTAAGATGAACCTGGTGCTGCACCCATCAGTCAAGAGGCCAAAGGATAACAATTTCTGGGCCAGCCTAAGCTATATAGTAAGTTCTGTCCAAAAAAAAAAAAAAGTACTTGATTGTGACTGCAAAAGAGGGCTAGCACACATGCTGTGATGTGCTTGGTCCCTTAATGTAAAAGTCTGTAGTCTGTATCTAATAACTATGCGAAATGCTTTTTAATAAACAGATTCTGTAATTTTCAATTGACCCAGGTGGATTTTTTTTTTAATACTTTCCCTAGAGTACAGTGCCTTGGGAGTGGAAGAAACAGAGTTTCTTTGATGAGAAGTATAAAAGGCCAAGCAGAAAGGAAAATAGAAAGCACATGGTCAGATACATTCCTACAGATTCTACTCTGCAGTTTTGAGAAAGTTGCTCATTATAAACAAGTGAGTGACAGTGCTGACTACATTTACCCATCTGTTGTGAAACAGTATTTCACACAGCAAGCTCAGGAGGGAAAGGGGGATTCAGTTGGTTTACATTTCATGAGGGGATATAGTCCATTATGATAGGAATCACAGAGCAGAAGGCAGGCTGGAGATGGAAGCAGAAGGTCAGTACAGGCACAGCCATCAGGAAGCAGAGAGAGCAAGAGCGGGCAGACAGCAAGGCTCCACACCACCTCCCCAAATAATCAGTAATGGCCTAAGTATTGCAAGCACATGAACTGGGGGGTGGGAAGACTCACATTCAAACTGGGACATTCATAGTCTTCCTTCTTTCTGTTTCTCATCCTCCACAAATAAGAAATAATTAAAAATAAGTAAAATATGGGGCTGGAGAGGTGGCTCAAGGGTTAAGCCACCTGTATACCTCCTTGCAGGCGAAAGGTCCTGAGTTCGGATCCTAGACTGCCGGGCGGAAACGGGGGCGGCCTGCGTTTCTGGTCCTGGTAGGGCGGAGCCTATGAATCCTGGGGTGGAGTAAACAAGGAGGTGGAGGCGTCCATGGTGGTTCCGAATTCGCCCATGGTTCTACACGCACATACATACATACATACATACATACATACATACACGCACACACGAATACACGCACAATTGAATAAATAATAAATAAAATTTTAAAAAAATAAGTAAAATATGATCTAAGACCACAATAGAACCAAAGTAGTAGAAGTCAATAAAGGAAACAGCAGAGGGGGGTAAAAGCACTAGGAGTGAAGCACTACTAAATAATCCACGGTCAGAGAGGAAGAGACATTTTTAAATTTAAACAAGAAAAAAAAAAAAAAAAAAAAGCCTTATGCTTCCCTAATACTCTTACAGCTTTTCTACTTAGCTTTTTATGTATCATTTTGTTTTTTCTTTGCAAACTCTTTGGGGGTGGCAATGACAGAGGCATGTCTTAGGACAAAGAGTCCACCATATAGACAATTTCCTAGAGAAAAATGGACACACCAAAATTTCAAAGATCTGAAAATATGATCTGTAGAGTAGAAGATCAGAAATCCACAGCTGTGAGTTTGAGGGCAATTTACCACTGGAACAATTCTGTTGCATCTGGTAGAACTCAAAGTATCAGTTCACATGTGTTAGAAATTCTAACGGATCAAAGACTTTTGGCTTCAACCGATTCCAAGTATAGCTGAAAACATCTGCTATACACACACACACACTCTCACACGCACACAAAAAATCAAAAGAAGCTCTTGGTCTCTCTATATGTGCATGCTACTTTGAAGGTGGGGATTCCAAAGACAGAATTTTGGGGGCATTTTTTAGGATTTATATGAGTGAAATCACATGGTATTCATCTTCTATGTCTAGCCTGTTTTACTTGACATGATGTATTGCAGGTTCATTGTTTATTACAAATGACAGAATTTTCTACTAAACTAAATAGTATTCCATTGTGTGCATGTGTGTTTGTGTGAGTATATGTGTTATCCGTCCATGGACACTTAAATTCACTCTTATCTTGTCTCTTGTGATGTATCTAATATGAATGTGGGAGTACAGTTATCTTTTCTACACAGTGATTTTGTTTCCTTTGGACATATAATCAGAAACAATATGACTAGTTCATATGGTAGTTTCAGTTGTAAATTAAAGAGCTACCTAATTGGGCTAGAGAGATGGCTCGGAGGTTAAGACCCTGCCCAGCAAGCAGAAGATCCTGAGTTCAGATCCCAGGCCCCATGTAAAAAACACCAGATGGAAATGGCATCAGCCTGCACTTGTCTGGTGAAATCCCAGAATGAAGCAAGAAGGAAGTAGAATCAATCCAGGATGATTCCAGAAGTCACCCTTGGACCTCCACAGGAACACACAGTGCCCTTTGATACACACACACACACACACACACACACACACACACACACACACAAATTTTTCAAGAGCTGCCTAAAGTTCCTTAGGGCTGAGAAAGCCAGAGGTCAACATTGTGTGTCTTCTTAATCCCTCTCTATCTTCTTAAAACAAAAAACAAAACACCTTATTCAGCATGTGTGCGTGTGCATGTGCGGGTACATATCAGAAGGCACCGTGTGTCCCTGTGGAGGCCCAAGGGTGACTTCGGGAACCATCCTGGATGGCTCAGCCCACCAGGGCTGTAATTTCAGGCCACCGCTATTTCTGCTTGGCATTTTTACATGGGACCTGGGATCTGAACTCAGGACCTTCTACTTACAAGGCAGAGGTTTAACCCCAGAGCCGTATCTCCAGTCCTGTACCTTCTTTTTTTGAGACAGAGTCTCATGCTGAACGTGGAGCTTGTGTCTCATTTCTGTTTTTGTTTTCCTGGTTAACTGGTTAAAATAACTTTAGAATAAAATGGTGAGGTAAGAATTTTTGTTTTGGATGCCTTAGCAGAAGGAATGAGCCATATTGAGCCATATTTCCCAAGAGAGAAATTTGTAGAAGTGAAGAGGACCCAGAGCTAAGACAGGGGTCTAGCTCAGAAGTAGAGTGCTTGCCTAGCATGTGTCAGGCCCTACATTGGTTCTCAGTATGAAGAGAAAGGCTGAGGAGATTGATGGCTCAGGGGTTAAATACTGGGCAGATACAGCTTACAATTCTGGCCTGGCCCTGGAGCGCAGAACCTGAGAATCAGAGGAAAGCAATAAGGAGGAAAAGCAATATAGAACAATCCTTTTGGACCTCCTTAGGCCACACTCAAGTGCCTCTGGTCTATACATGTACCACACATACATGTAATAAAAAAAATCCAACCTTCCTACAAGGGCACCTCAATCAATCAAAGGCTGATAAACTGAGTAAGAGAAGACTGTGCCTAGATTACACGAAGCCCAACCATCCTGCCATGCCAGTGGTGACTCGTACAATAAGCTTTACTAAAATGAGTCCTAAGCTTGACATAGTGGCACCTGTAGCCCCAAAATGTAGGATGCCAAGGCAGCAGGGTCAAATTGAGCTACATAGTATTGAGGGAGACCCTGTCTTAAAACAGCATAAAGCAGTTAGATTCACATACCTCAGGTAATGTCACATTGAGCTAAGGTCATAGTTTAGTGACAAATGCCTGCCTAGCATGCCTAAAGCCCTAGGTTTAGTCCCCAGCACAATGATAAATATTCTTGTCCTGCTAGGCGTGGTGACCGTGCCAGTTAGATATACAGATGTGTCAGCCTGACAATTGAGGCCTGAGCCTTTCGGGACATACGTGAGACTCAGTAGTTAAGGCAAGTCTTTGGAAAGTCTCTGGGAGATTGTCTAATTGATGTGGGAAAACTCAGCCCACAGTGGATGAAACCATTCCTTCCCTCAGCAGGTGGGTAAGGAGGAGGGAGGCTGGTTTGGCGTGTTTGAGTGTCTTTTGGCAGATTCACAGCAGGCAAGTGAGATTTGCCCCTTCCTTAGCAATTCCTGTGGATAGGGTATGGTCAGGTCCCTTAGGCTCTTGGTGGTGGTATGAGCTCTCCTGCCAAGCTACGGACTATGATGTGTGACCCAGAACTGTAAGGGAGAATAAAACCTCCTTGTTCCCTTCTTTGGTCAAGTATCTATCAGCAACGTGAAGACACACTGCAACAGAGCCGAGCATTTGCAATCCCAGGCAAGAGAATTGCCTCAAGTTTCATGCTCATCTGGACTGTATAGAACCTTCCAGGCCCGCCTGAGTTGCACACTGAAACACTCAAGAAAGAAACAAATGGAAAATAAAATTAAAGACATGTTCATTATGCTCTTGAAGCCTGCCTCATGCTCGGGATCAGACTGGACAGCCACCCTAGTTTCCCATTCCACACTATTTTCCACATAGAAAATCCATCGTCCCGGGATTGAAGGTGCAAACCAGGTAATGCTAGTAGTTCCAGTGCTGACCAACAGATGTCACCTGTGCTTCCCATAAAATTTTAAAATAAACACTGCCTGGGAGTTTGGTGAGGCACCCCTGAGAGCAGGCGTGCTCCAAGCCGCTTGGGACATGGTTCATAAGCCTTGGACGAAGTGCCTCTTAAATCACAAGTCTCTTCAGACTTCCCTTGTTGTTCACTACACCTAGTTCCAGTTGTTCTTTTATCTCCCAGAAGCAAACTCTCTTGGTTCACTCTTTTTTTTCATGTGGTTGCCTTTCGAAGAATCAACTCGAAGCAACCTTCCCTACTTCCCCTAGCATTATTTTCTACAGAGACAAGGACCATCTGTGTTTAATTTAATATCTGACCCCCAGCTACAGCCCAATTCCTGGCACATAGTGGGGACTTGGTACTTTTGTTTGAGATAGTACCTTGCTAGGCCACACTGGAGAATCTCCTGCCTCAACTTCATACACCACCTCTCAGTCCTTGGGGAAAAGAGTTTCCATTGACATTTACTGAAGTTAATCTTCAGACACGTAGTTATCCACTTGTGAAATAAAAGAGAAATTCCTTTCTTGTTAGCAATCCGGTTCACCATAAAGCAATATGAATATCAGAAATTGATAGTAGGGCGGATGAGATTGTTCCCAGAATTGGCAAATTCAATTCCTGGAAATGCACGTGGTAGAAGAGAAAATCGACTTCCTAAAGGCGTCCTCTGACTTTCACCTGTGCCAGATGGTCTGCACGTGTGTGCCATTCTCTTTCTCCTCTCACAAATGAATAAATTAAGTTACATTAAATTCAATTAAAAAGAAATTGCTAGCATTTTAGAATGTGGTTGTAAGCATGCTGTCGTGGTTTGATGAATACCCCACAGGACTCATGTTTGAACACTTGGTTCCCAACTGGTGGAGATAGTTAAGAAGGTTGTGGAAACTTTAAGAGGTAAAGCCTTTCTGGAAGGACGCTGGGGACACTGGGGACAAGCCTTGAGGCTCGATAGCCCCACCTCACTTCCTCTTCCTTTTGCTTCCTTCTGGCTGGAAACATGAGTAGGTCCCCTGCTTCTGCCACCATGCCTTCTGCCCTGTGTTCTCACTGCTAATGCATCCTCTGGAGCTGTAAACCAATTAATAAATTCTTTCCCTCTTAAGTTGCTTGGGTCAGAATATTTTATCACAGCAACAAAATAATTATTGAATAACGGAAGTTGGTACTGAGAAGCGGGGTGCTGCACATACCTGTTTTCTTGAACTCACATATATAGCTGAGGATGACCTTAAACTGGTGAACCTCTTGCCTCTGCCTTATGTTGGGATTACAAGTGTGTGTCACTAGTTCTGGTAATGTGGTGCTGGGGATCCAAACCAGGGTTTCATGCACAGTAAACAAGCAATATGCCAATTGAGCTACATCCCCAGCCTGATTATATATATGTGTGTGTGTGTGTGTGCGTGTGTGTGTGTGCGTGTGTGTGTGTGTGTGTTTGCTTGCTTGCTTGTTTTTGAGCTAGGATCTTGCAGTGTAGACCAAATTGACCTGAGATTCACTAGGTAGCCTGTCCCAACTTCCAGAATGCTGGGCTAGATATTGCTGGCTTGCGTGGAGCCTACTATGTAGACTATGTTGGCCTTGAACTTTAGCAGTCCTCCTGCCTCTCCCTCCTGAGCCCAGGATGGCCCCAAACTGGCTGTTTCTGAGGCTGGCCTTGAACTCCTGATCTTGTTCTTGCCTCCCAAGTGCTGTACCTCCATGCTCAGCTTTGGTACAAACCACTTTGGAAAACAGTTTGACAGCTTTCCAAAATTCTGAAAAAACACACTCCATGGCAGCATTATTCATAAGTAGTTCCAAAGTGCAAATAACTGAAATGCCTGTCAACTAATGAATGGATAAGGAAAGTAAATTCATGTAACAAAATGATTTGTCCATAAAAGGAATGAAAAAAAGTGATAAAGCTCCAACCTGGATGAATCTTAAAATGATATTCAAAGAGAAAGAAGGGCATGGAGATGGCTCAGCAGGTAAGGCTCCTGTGTGTAAACCTGGTGGAGCAGGTTCAATACCTGGATAGGAATGTCCTCTGATTTCCACATTCATGCTAGAGCTTCTCGTTCTCTCCCTCCCTCCCTCCCTCCTCCCTGCCTTCTTTCCTGTAAGTGAATATTAAAAATAGCACATTTGAGACTGAAGAATGTAGTTCAGTAGTAGAGTTCTTGTGCTGGGTTTGCCCCAGTAAAGGTAGGAAAAGAAGACAAAATTAGGTATAGTGGCACACACCTGAAAGATAGAGACAGGAAGATCAGAAGTTCAAGGTCATCTTCTATGTAGCTCAAGACCTCTGAGGGAGAGGGTAGGGGAAGGAAGGAGGGAAAGAGACTTAAAAAAAATCACACTTGAGGGCCAGAGAGATGGCTCAGGGTTTAAGACTCTGCCTCACAAGCAGAAGGTCGTCAGTTCAGATCCCAGGTCCCACATTAAAAAAATGCCAGGTAGGCAGAAAAGGCAGGCAGCCTGCATTTTCGACTCTGGTGGGTGGAGCCTGGGAAATCCCAGAGTGAAGCAAGAAGGAGGTAGAAATAATCCAGGATGATTCTCAGAGTCACCCTTGGGCCTCCACAAGGACACACAATGCCCTCTGATAGACAGACAGACACACATACACACACACACACACACACACACACACACACACACACACACACACACAGAGTAAATTAAAAAAAAAAAAAAACATTTGAAAATCTCAGTCACTAACCACCTGCAGAATAAGCCTACAAGGCTCAGAGGACATCCTCCCTCCCATTTCTTCTTTTTTTCAGCCAAGCCCAGAATCTCCTGGGTCTTCTTTCTTTTCTTTTTGGATTTTTGAGACAAGGGCCTCACTCTGTAACAGGCTGGTCTTAACTTCGTGACAGTCCTCCTGCCTCCATCTCCCCAAGTGCTAGCATTGCAGCCCTTGGCCACCACATCCAGCTAGATGCGGTTTTGGAAATAACTGGCATTGGAGGCTGAGCCCTGTGGGAGACAGCAACTTAAAGCCAGCATGCATGCATGCAGTCTCTGAGGCCGTGATGAGCTACATTTCACAGCTGTTGCTGCTGCTGCTTCACATCTTCATGTGACCCAGCCGGCGAAGTTCCTTTCCTGTGAGGTAATGCTTCTAAATTAGAAAGAGCTAGCTGTGAGAGGTGTAAGACCCAGAGTGAGTTTCCTGGAGCAGAGAGTGAGTCACAGAGCTCAGATTATATCTCCCTAGACCCACTGTGTTTACTCTAGTTCTGAGGTCAGTCTGGGGTGTAGAAGAGTGTGTGACCCGCCTTGTTATCATGTGTGGCTTCGGGAAGGATACGGGAAGGATACGTCAAGAATTAGGAAGGCACGTAGAAAGATGTCTTTTGAATCAGTGTGTCTGGGCCTGCATTTGTCAGGAAGTAGTTACACATGCTGGGAGTGTGATGCTCCTTGAAGGAGGGGCCCAAATAGAGGCTTTCTATATAATCTTTTAGTTTCATCTTTCTTTTTTTTGGGGGGGGGAGGCTGTTGAGACAGTGTCTCCTACACTATAGCGTAAACAGACCTGCTACCTACTATGTAGCCCAGAATAGCCTCAAACCTACATCAATTCTCCTGCCTCAGCTGCTCAAGTAACTGAGATTACAAGCCTTCATCACTAGCCTGGGGCTCAGATTTAACAGATTTCTTTTTTCAAAAGTGATTTTCTTTTTTATAAGTCAGCAAGATGGTCCAGGGGGGTAAAGGTGCCTGCCACTGCCTGAGAGCTGGAAAAATCAACACTGCACAAAGGTAACATGCTCTCACTTTCAAGTGGAGGCTAAAAACAAAGCTAACCTCAACAAGTGGAGAGTACAGCAGGGTACCAGAGGTTGGAAAGGGTGTGGGGAGGGATGAACAGAGGAAGCTGACTGCAGGCAGCACAGTAGATAGGAGGAGTAACTTCAAATGGCCATAGATGTAGCGCTGACAATAATTTGTATATTTCAAAATATATAGTGGGTAGGATTAGAAGATTCCTAACACAAAGAAATTATTGATGTTAGAGATAAAAGGAGTGCCAGTCCATTCACACTGAAATATCACGCTAAGCCAGATGTAGCGTGCCTGCAATGCTCTCCTGAGGCAGAAGGGCTTGAGGCCAGTTTAGACAGGATCCACAGCAAGACATTTCTTCAAAAAGTGGAAGAAGAAGAAAAAGAGATTTCCACATACACGTGTAATAAAGCTTCAGAAATCATATTCTATCCCACGAGAGGGATAATCCTGACAGAGAGGAGGTCTCCTTTGAGGAAATAAGGCCTTAGAGTAGTAGTTCCATGTATGGCCTGGGTTAGCTGCTGGGGTGGCAGAGCTGAGATTCCCTTAGAGGTTACTTTCACTTAGTTCCTGATAGTTGTCTGTTGTGTGGTCTAATAAGTGGATAATTCTAATTTAGAGGAGTGGTGTAATACAGGGTGATTCACACTCCCTCTATCCCACCAGTTAACTGACTGAAATTGCTGGAGAGAACATGTGTGGTAAGCGAAGAGCGGTTTTCCAAAGATATTTCCATCCTAAGCCCCAGCACCTGTGAATGTACAGATGTGACTGTAAGTTACAGTTCTTGAGAAGGGAGATTGTATTAAACTCCTGAAGTAATGGGAAGGGTCTTCATAAAGGAAAGAGATAGGCTGGAGAGACAGTCAGAGATGTGTTCATTTAAGTAAGGGTCTTACTTAAATGAACCCACACACTAGGGAATACAGGTGGCCGGTGGAAGCTGGGAGCTGCAAAGATTTTCCCTGTAGCCTCCAAATGCAGTGAAGCCAGACTGACAGTTGTGGCCAGGTAAGATTCAACTCTCCATCCTCACCTCCAGCACTGTAAGAAAGCAAATCTGAGTTGTGTTAGACCTGTAAATCTGTGATAATCTGTTACTGCAGCAGTAAGACAATAGAGGTGGTTTCTGGACCTCACTACATGGGAGTCAGAATTCATTCTGTAGAGTTTGAGGACCTTGCCCCTTTACCAAGCAGTGGTAAGTCACAGGAGAATGCTGTTACTGCTCTTAAGGATCTTACAGTCATCTCAAGATCATGTGGGAAGGTCTTCCAGCTCAGAGCTTTACGTCTTCCTCCCTTATGAGGTAGTCTTGCTGTGTAGCCTCTGTCTGACCTGGTGACACAGGGACAGGAAATGACCGTTCCAATGTTGCAGGGTTTTTGTGTTCCTGAGTGAAGATTGAAACCAGAACACGTGTAGAGGATTAAGGTAGAGTTTATGAGAGGAGAGAAAGGTTGGAACTCATGGACTCCAGATGTGGAGTACCATGAGGGGCTAGGACATCAGAGAACTCATGGACCCTTGGCATGGGATCCATGGGGAGCAGGCAAGGAGCTAGAAAAAACTTGTGGCACAAGTGCCACAAGGAGCTAGAGTGCCCAAGATGGCTGCCAGGACTAGGCATATGTATTCTCCTAGGCAAGTCCCAGAAACTGGCTTTTTCTCATTGATTAACTCCCATTGGGGCCCAACCCAGTTGCTTTTGGGCCTGTGTGGGCTAATCTTTTCATAGGGAAATTGGCCATTTTATCTCTGGGAGAATTAGAGTCAGTTCCTCAGCAGGTGTGTTCCTTCAGGAAGATCCCAGCAGTGGGAGGGATGGCCTTCTGGAATCCAAAGACCTTTAAAGACCTTGAGAGACCCATCCCAGCATAACTGCTCTAATCCTGCCTTATGGAAGTCAGTATGGCGAGACTGGCTGAACTTGTACACCTGACTCTGCTAGAACGATAAAGCATGTTTTACAGGGTCTCCTGCAACCTTCCTTGAACTCATTGAATGTAACTGAAGATGACCTTTAGCACCTGATTCCCCTTCCAAGTGCCAGGATTACAGGGCCACACCACAACATCTGGTTTTTGAAGTCTCCCACCTCTGCTGCTCTCGTTACAGCACTAGAACATCTTACAAATATTTTTTCATCTTCTACGAAACACCTACCCTGTGATGTATTCCACAAATTCAAAGGCCTGAGAAGGACTCAAATCCTTAAATAGCTTACAGTGCAGTAGGGTGGTGGATTTGTAAGCGAGTTAACGTAAGGCAACAAAATATGTGCAAAGACGAAAACATCTTCAAGAAAAAAAGATCCAAAACCATGGAAGACATAACTCTATCCAGGGAGCAGGAGGGGGCAGGCTTGGACAGGGGGTTAATGTCAGAGTGGAGGATGACTAACATCTTTGGAATCCCTGGCTTCTGTGGGAGAGATTCAGAAACCTTATTGGCATCCCAGCATCCCCGGGCCAAGTCTAAGCCAGGGATACTGGGAACCTTCCAGGTTGGAAAGGCATGCCAAGAAGGTTCTGGAGAATTGTTGAGACCCACATAGTGAATGCTCAAGCTTTAGAGATCCTTCTCCATGACTTGCTAGAAAGTTCCACAGAGATAAATGTAACAACATACCTACTTGCTTCACCAGTTCCTCTCTCTGTCTCTCTCTCTTTGTCTCTCTCTTTCTATTTGGTAGAATTGGAGAAGCCTAGGACCTTACACATAACATGCAAGCACTTTACCGCTGAGCTGTATCACAAGCCATGACATTTCTTTTTTTTTAAGATTTTTTTAAAGATTATTTATTTTTGGTGTGTGGGGCATGCATGCTCACACAGGCACGTGCAGAGCAGAAGTCAATGTTGGTGCCTTCCTGTATCACTTCTCCATCTTACATGTGTGTGAGTGTGTGTGTGTGTGCGTTGTGCATATGTACAAGAGGTTACTTGAGTATATGTGCCTGTGGAGGCCCATCCTGGATTGCTCTTCCTCCTTATTGCTTTGTTCTGGGGTTTCCCAATCTCTGCCTTCCAGGGCTGAATTGCAAGCTGCCACCAGGTCCTTTTGCTTGTGAGACAAAGGTTTTAACCCTAACCCCCCCTACCCCTCTCCACCCTTCCCTACCTCAATGACATTTCTTTTTCATTTCAATCTCAAGAAATTGAGGTAGGCTTTTCCACCCGGGATGCTCACGGTCCAGGGAGGACACACTATTCCTCAGGTAAATCCCCCCAGCCAGCCCACCTCCAGGCCCCAGGTCACCCGCTTGTCCCAGGTCCTCCCACCAGCCACCTGAATAGCACCCTGTCTGCTCTGGGTTAAGGAGGGCCGACAGGCCATACCCCAGGTCCCAGGTGAACTGCGCCTTCACCAGAAGTTCTGCCCTTTTCGCCGGGGATGCCTGCAATCCAGGGAGGACACACCGCTCTTCAGAATTCAACAGAGTCCAAAGAAAACCCAAGTAAAGCTCTAGGGGACAAAGGCCATACATCTAAAGTCCTCTAAAATCATCCTATCACATGAGAGAGATTCTTCACATCCAACCCAAAGATAAGTAAACCCCCTTTTTACCATCCTGTTCCGTTCAATTATTAGTCACTGTAGATTAAATTTTCCATATAGCCATCCCCAAAACATATACAACTTCAGGGACTATACCACTCACCCTCACATATCACTAAGGTACTACTAAATTGTAAAAGTGCACTACCATACTAATATTCACCCCCTGTCCACTAAACCTGACTTAATTGGTGTACTAATAGTCTAATAGCTTCATCTAGGAAATAACAATAACAACAGACAAGCATACCCAACTCCAAGGCAAACACTAGTAATAACTGCCTGAGAGTAGAAATACCAACTAATTCAGTTCAGTCAAAAACACACAGAAACTGAAAGAAGGTCTTAAGAGACAAAACAACAATGCTCAAATCACACTGCAAATCCATGAGAAATGAAACCCAAGAAAACAAACCACCAAAAGAATTAACCCCATAATGATAGATTCCAACCAGAACAAACTCACAAAAAATAACCAAGAAAGACAGACCCAAGATAACGACTTTCAAAGCATGATCATTACCATGATCAATACTATGAAAGAGTTAAATAACCACATCAACCATTTTGAACAGGAACACAACAGATACTTGGAGGAATTGAGAAAAACAGTTCAAGAAACAAAAGTAGGCATAGAACAGTTAAAACAGTCTCAGGCAGATTTTAAAATTGAATTAAAAGACAAATTATCTTCAACCCAGAACTCAACAGAGAGTCTTATTAGCAGAACTAATGAAACAGAAAATAGAATTTCATATCTTGAAGACAAAGTGGTAGAATTAATCAGCTCAATAGAAGAGGTTGTCAAAGCCAAAAAGATACTTGAGAGAAATATTCAAGAGTTATGGGACACTCTGAAAAGCCCAACATGTGCATTCATGGAATACCAGAACAAGAATCCCAAAATACTACACCTGAGGAAATTTTTCAAATTATCATCAAGGAAAACTTTCCTCATCTAAAGAAAGAGAGGCCCATCCAAATACAAGAGGCATTCTGCACCCCAAACAGATATGACCAAAATAGAAACTCGCCACAACAAATAATAGTCAAAACACTCCACATTCAAGACAAAGAAAAGTGTAGGAGGAACAGACCAGGCAGGCCTGTATTAAAGTCTCTGATCAAACATCACTTATAATACCTGTGCCTGGGGAGCATGCCACTCAGGGATGATCTGTGTGGGCCGCATGCACGAATGCAACTTCCCCAAGCTACACCTGCTGCCATGCCTGGTGCTGATGTCAAACCCCCTGGCTGAGAGGACCAATCAGGACAGGACAACTCAGCAAAAGCTCACGCTGGGACTGATAGGATGTTCGGTGGGGTATATAAGCAGCCTGATATTTACAATAAAGGAGCCTGCAAGCCTGTTAGCTTGCTTTGCCACTTGCCTGACTTCTGGGGTCTATGCTGTTGACTCTGTGCCAGCTTACCCCTGCCCCCAAGGGTCTCCGTGGGCCCCCAGGACTGTTACAGAAAAGGTGCTGAGAGCTTCAAGGGAAAAAAAACAAGTCACTTCTAAAGGTAAACTTATTAAAATAACAAATGATTTCTTAATGGAAACAGTAAAAGCAAGAAGAGCTTGGAGAGACATACTTCAAGTACTGAATGAGCAAAAATGTCAACCCAAGCTGATATACCCAGCAAAACTATCTGTCATAATAGAGGGGGAAAGAAATGTTTTCCAGCACAAAGACAATATGAAGGGTTACATATCTATTAAACCAGGCCTTCAAAAAATGCTAGAAAAGATACTCAAGCTTGAAGAAAAGAACAAGCATATCCAGGAGAACAGAAGGGAAGTATAATACCACCAAAACCTAAAAGCCAAATAATACACTTATAAAAGACACTAAATATAAAAAGTGTCTGTAATTAAAAGTAATTTCTCCATTATAACATTAAATGTCAATGGCATTAACACACCAATCAAGAGACACAGATTACAAACTTGGATTAAAAATCATAACCCATCAATTTGCTGCCTTCAGGAAACTCATCTCACCACAAAAGATAGGCACATCCTAAAAATAAAAGGCTGATCAAAAATTCTGCAGGCTAATGGAACCAGGAAACAGGCAGGGATAGCTAATATGCTATCAGACAAACTGGACTTCAAACCAAAAAAAAAAATCATAAGAGACACAGATGGATACTACATTTTAGTTACAGGTACAATTCACCAGGATGACTTCACAACACTGAATATATATGTACCTAATACAGGCTCCTCCACATTCATTAAGCAAACGCTACAGCATCTAAAGCAAGAAAGCAACCCCAAAAACAATAATTCTTGGGGATTTCAATACCACTCTCTCAACATGGGATAGATCAACAGGTCAAAAACTTAACAGAGACACATTGGAACTTAATCAAACTCTTACTGAAATGGACCTTACAGATCTCTATCGAATTTTTCATCCACGCACCAAAGAATACACATTTTTCTTAGCACCACACGGAACTTTCTCCAAAATAGACCACATATTGGGCCACAAAACAAATCTCCACATATACAGGAAAGTTGAAATTCTAGCCTGTACCCTATCAGACCATCATGGCCTAAAGCTTGACATCTGCACACAACAAACAACAGAAAATACACTAATTCCTGGAAATTAAATACTATGATGCTGAATCAGAATTGGATTAAGGAAGAAATCATAAAGGAAATTCGAGATTTCCTGGAAGCGAACGATAATGAAAATACAAGTTAATCAAAATCTTTGGGACACAATGAAAGCTGTCCTAAGAGGTAAGTTCATAGCTCTTAATGCCTACATCAAAAAAATAGAAACATCACAAATAAATAACTTAACAATATACCTTAAAGCTTTAGAGACACAAGAGCAATCTGATCCCCAAAGCAGTAGAAGAAAGGAGATTAGCAAATCAGGGGAGAAATATCCCAAATTGAAATAAAGAAAACGATACAGAGAATCAACCAGTCAAAAAGCTAGTTCTTAAAAAAAAATCAATAAGATTGATACACCCTTAGCTAAATTAACCAAAAACACGAGAGAGAAAACCCAAATTGACAAAATTAGAAATGAAAATGAAGTTATCACTACTGATACCAAAGAAATTCAGAGAATTATAAGGTGAAATTGAATCAGGAAGTTTTGAATTATTTAAATAGTCCTATAACACATGAGGAAATCGATGACGTAATCGTGAATCTTCCCACCAAAAAATGTCCTGGACCAGATGGATTCAGCACAGAGTTCTACCAAACATTTAAGGAACAAATAACACCAATATTCCTTAAATTGTTCCATCGAATAGCAAAGGAAGGAACACTACCAAATTCTTATGAAGCTAATATCATCTTAATCCCAAAACCTAATAAAAATACACTTAAAAAAGAAAATTATAGGCCAATCTCTTTGATGAACACAGATACAAAGATTATCAACAAAGTCTTAGCAAATCAGATTCAAAAACATATCAAAAAGATCATTCACAGTGATCAAGTAGGCGTTATGCCAGGCACACAAGGTTGGTTCAACATGCAAATCAATAAATGTAATTCACCATATAAACCAGTCCAAAATCCAAGACCACATGATACTCTCGATAGATGCAGAAAAAGCTTTTGACAAGATCCAACACCCCTTTATGATCAAAACCTTAGAGACAGTTGGAATGGAAGGAACCTTTATCAATATAATAAAAGCTGTATACGATAAGCCAACAGCAAGGATTATACTCAATGGGGAAAAACTTGAAGCATTCCCGCTTCGATCAGGAACTAGACAAGGCTGTCCACTTTCACCACTTCTATTCTGTATTGTACTTGAAGTCTTAGCTAGAGCCATAAGACAAGAAAGGGACGTAAAAGGGATTCAAATCAGCAAGGAAGAAGTCAAGTTATCTCTATTTGCAGATGACATGATCATATACCTGAGTGATCCCAACAACTCCACCAGGAAGCTCCTAGAACTAATACAGAAGTTCAGCAGGGTGGCAAGATACAAAATAAATGTACAAAAATCAGTGGCCTTCCTATATGCCCAGAATGAAAGAAGTGAAAAAGCCTTGAGAGAAACAATCCCATTTACTATAGCCCCTAAAAAATTGAAATACCTTGGTATAAACCTAACCAAGGGAGCGAGAGACCTTTATAATGAAAACTTTTAAAACCCTAAAGAAAGAAATTACAGAAGACACCAGAAGATGGAAAGACCTCCCATGTTCCTGGATTGGCAGAATCAATATTATAAAAATGACCATCCTACCAAAGGCAATATACAGATTCAGTGCTATACCAATCAAAATCCCAAAGCAATTCTTTAAAGAAATTGACCAAACAATCTCAAAGTTCATATGGAGGCACAAAAGACCCAGGATAGCAAAAACAATCCTGAGTAACAAAAACACTGCTGGAGGTATCACCATACTAAACCTTAGTCTATACTACAAATCCATAGTTATAAAAATAGCCTGGTACTGGCTCCAAAATAGACAACAGATCTATGGATAAGGGTTGAAGACCCAGATATAAGCCCACACAACTACAGCCATTTGGTCTTTGACAAAGGGTCCCAAAAAATCCAATGGAAAAAGAACAGCATCTTCAACAAATGGTGCTGGCAAAACTGGATCTCCACATGCAGATTAAAACTGCACCCATACTTGTCACCATGTACAAGACTTAATTCCAAATGAATCAAGGACCTCAATATAAGGCCAGAGACTATAAAAACCTTAGTTGAAAGGGTAGGGAACTCCCTCGAGCTGATTGGACTAGGCCAACACTTCCTAAATGGAAATCCAATAGTGCAGTCAATACAACCAACACTCAACAAATGGGATCTTGTGAAATTAAAAGAGCTTCTGTTCAGATAAAGAGATTATAATTCTAGCACAAAGGCAACCCACAGAATGGGAGAAAATCTTCACTAACCATATATCTGATAGAGCTCTATTGTACAGAGTGCACAAAGAACTTAGAAAACTAAACACCAAGAAAACAAATGGCCCAATTAAAAAATGGGCCTTGGAACTCAAAAGAAACTTTACCAGGGACAAAATTGAAATGTCTAACAAATATCTTAAAAAATGTTCCACATCCTTAGCCATCAGGGAAATGCAAATCAAAACCTCCCTGAGGGCTGGAGAGGTAGATCAGGGGTTAAGCCTCTGCCTTGCAGGCGAAAGGTCCTGAGTTCGGATCCCAGATCCTACGTATAGACGCCGGGTGGAAGCGCGGGCGGCCTGCGCTTCTGGTCTTGGTAGGGCGGAGCCTGTGAATCCCGGGGCAGAAGGAGGTGGAGGAGTCCATGGTGGTTCGCGAATTCGTTCGTGGTTCTACACATACACAGACACACACACACACAGACACATACACCACACACGCGCATGCACATACACACGCACATGCACACAGTTGAATAAATAATAATAATAATAATAATTAAAAAAAAAGAAAACCTCCCTGAGATATCATCTCACACCAGTCAGGATGGCAAAAATCCACAATACAAACACCACCAAATGCTGGAGAGGATGGGGCAAGAAGGGAACTCTCTTACATTGCTGGTGGGAATTCAGGCTTATATAACCACTCTGGCGAGCAGTCTGGCAATTCTTTAAAAAGCTAAAGATTGAAATGCCATATGACCCTACTATTCCACTTTTGGGAATAATCTCCCATACAGTAAATATTCAACTCAATGGCACAAGCATAACCATGTTCATAGCAGCACTGTTTACAATGGCAAACTCATGGAATCAACCCAAATGACCAACAGTTGACAAGTGGATAAGGAAAGTGTGGTGCATAATAGAATACTACTCAGCCACCAAAAAAGATGAATTAATGAAATTTGCTGAAAAATGGATGGAATTAGAAAAAATTATATTGAGTGAAGTAACCTAGACCCAGAAAATTAAGTGTCATATGTACTCTCTAATAGGTGGACCCTAGTACCAAACCCACTTAGTGACATACTCATAGATAAATCTCTGTAATACCTACAGTAATTACAAAGATTATAAACATGAGGGAAGGGGAAGGAGGGCCCCACCAGAAACAAGGAAGGACGGATCATGCTACAGCAGAGAAAATAAGCCACCATCAAGGACTGTAAGTAAGTAGTGAGACATCTGGTTAAGCTCACAGACTTTCCTTCCTGGTTACTTGCAACTGAGGTTTGATCTCACCGGCCAGGGAGGGCAGAGTCTGGCAGGTAGATGGTAACCATCCTTTCTTTTTTTTTTTAAATTTTTTTATTATTATTTATTCTATTGTGCATGTGTACGTATGAATGTGCGTGTGTGCGTGTGTGTGTGTGTGTGTAGAACCACGGACGAATTCGGGAACCACCATGGACGCTTCCACGTCCTTCTGCCCCGGGATTCACAGGCTCCACCTTACCAGGACCAGAAACGCAGGCCGTCCCCGCTTCCGCCTGGCGTCTATACGTGGGATCTGGGATCCGAACTCAGGACCTTCTGCCTGCAAGGCAGAGGCTTAACCCCTGAGCCACCTCTCCAGCCCCATAACCATCCTTTCTAATGGGAGACTGACCCCCACCACCACAGTCTCCTACTCTTATTCCATCTACCTTTGAATCTATTCTTATAGTAAGACTCTATTTTAACAGTGTTTTATCTCTGGCTAGGAGGTGACATCCAATACCAATCAGGATGGAGCCAAGGGCGGTGTAGGAACAGCAAACCATAATTCAGAACCCTACATTAATCATCTGGAAATCAGAGACCCTATATTAATCACCTGGAACCAGGCCAGCCTAATCTCTCCCCATCCTAAAGCTCAGGGAAATTTGCAGAAGAGGGGGCGGTAAGATTGTAAGAGCCTAAAGATGGGGAGGAGCAACGATATGCAAGATACTCCACACGTTAGGGTTGAGTAATCATAATAGGACTTTGCATGACCTGCGCAATTACCAACATATCATTGACTCCCCAAAGTCTAGCATGGATCACAGGCACTAGGATTCTTAGAGGAAAGGGATTAGCAGCCACAATAGTGTTCCTATATTAAAGGGGAACACAAGAAAGGGCTCTAGGCAATGCTTCTGAGTCCTTACACCTCATCAGAGAGGAGGACCCAGAAGTTTGACATTTACACTAAAGGATGTTCCAGGGAGGGGGGGAGTACTGAGAGAAAGGGAGAGGGGGGAAGGAAGAGGCAAAAGGGGGAAGGAGCAAGGGAATCTGGGGAGGGGGGGAGGGAGGGAGGGGAATGGGGTATCTATCAAGTATGCATGGGCAGAAAAAAAAAGAAACTGAGGCAGGAACTCAAGGTCATTCTCCAATACATAGGGAGTTTGAAGCCAGCCTGAACTATAAACTCTGATTTTTAAAAAGGGAAGGAGGAAAGGAAAAGACTTTTTTTTTAAAATGCATGTTTGGATGGTGTGTGTGTATGTGTGTGTGTGTGTGTGTGTGTGTGTGTGTGTGTGTGTGTGTGGTGTGTGTGTGTTTGGATTGGACAGGGTGTATGTGATGGGTGTATACAAAAGTGCATGTGATAGGCCAGAGAGATGGCTCAGGGGTTAAGCCTCTGCCTCACAAGGGAAAAGTCTTGAGTTTGGATCTCCAATTCCACGTAAAAATGCCAGGTGGAAATGGCAGTGGCCTCTACTTCTAGTCTTGGAAGTTGGAACCTGGAAAACTCCAGAGCAAAGCAAATAGGAGGTAGAAGCAATCCAGGGTAATTCCTGAAGCCACCCTTGGGCCCCCACAGGCACACACGGAGCCCTCTGATACATACAGATATGCCCCCCCCACAAGTTCATGTGAATGTGTATGTGCTTATGGAGGCCGAAGGGTGATGTTGGGAATCATTTTTGATTGTTCTTCTATTTTATTGTGATGAGCCTGGGTCTCTAATTAGCCCAGACCACACCTTGAAGGTGAATCTGACTAGTCAGTTTGCTCTGGGGATTTCCAGACTCCACCTTCCAGGGCTAGAATTGTAGGCTGGCTACCACCCCCCCCCATTATTTTTACATAGGATTTGGGGATCCAAACTCAGGTCCCTTTGCTTTTTTTTCTTTAATAGCAAGATGAAGTAGCTCTTAATCTATTCACAGAATGAAAAAACGTAATTATCTCCCAGTTAAAGATTGTAAAATGCGTTTGCGGCAAGGACTTGAATCACTGAGCCATCTCCTGGGCAAGGACTTTTTGAAAACTCAGGCAAGGATACCAAGAATTTAGAGTTCGGTTTGTATGAAAGGAAAAACTTAATTCTTATAGAGGAAAAAAGCACCAGAGAGAAGAGGCAGACTACAGATCGGGGGGAAAAGCTTTTTGTCAACTATGTAATCAAGGAATTAACATCTAGAATACATAAAGAACTGCAAAAATTAAACACCAAACCATAGGAACCAATTAATAAATACAATGATGAACTGAATAGACAGTTCTTTAAAGAAGAAATACAGGACAGGAAAGGAGCTCAATTAGGACCATGAGTGAGAAGGAAGAGATCTTGGAGAAAGAAGGAGGAAACAGGGAAAGAAATTTATGTGACATGAAAGCAGAAGGGAGAACTATTTGGAGGAGGCAAGGGACAACAAAGGGGGATAACAACAAAGTATGAAATTAATAAAAGTTAAAACATTGAGGGCTGGAGAGATGGCTCAGGGGTTAAGACTGCCTTGAAAGCTGAAGGTCCTGAGTTCTGATTCCAGGTCCCACATGAAAATGCCAGGCGGAAATGGCTTCCCCTACACTTCCAATCCTGGTGGGCAGAGCCTGGGAAATCTCAGAGTGGAGCAAAAAGGAGGTAGAAGCAATCCAAGATGATTCCAGAAGTCACCCTTGTTCCTCCACAAGGACACACAATGCCCTCTGATACACACACACACACACACACACACACACACACACACATACAAAATAAATATTTTTTAAAAAATGAGAAGCTGCTCACATGAGTGATACCTATGGAATAGAATGTGACTGCCAGCACCGGGGGGGGGGGGGGGGGGGGGGGGGAGATGATGACACACAGGATGGACGGGACTCTAGACTCCTGGGCCACTTATTGAGGTCAACTGTCACAGCTGGGCTTCATGATGCCATTATGAGCAGTGTGTACAATAAGTTCAATCTATTGTACTTTTTAGGAAGACCAAACTATAAAAGGGTATTGTACTGGTTACTCTGTTGCTGAGAGACACCACTCAAAGTCAAGGAACTTAAAGAGAAAGAGAGATTTATTTAGCTTACAGTTCCAGAGAAGAGACAAGATCCTTTATGGTGGAAAAGGCAGAAGCCAGAAACCTGGTAAGTCATGTCCTTCATCGAGTCTGATAGATGCAAGACCTCCAGCTGCAAGAGCAGACCTGGAAATAGGGTGGGATTAACTAACCTCAAGACCCACTCCGTGACTGCCTTCTTCCAGCATAACTTTTCCAAACACATGAGTCTGTGGGGGACACATTTCAAACCATGACAGGTGTTGTCCTGGATTTTCACTTTAAGGAGGCTGAAGAGATGGCTCAGGGGTTCAGCATCTGCCCTACAAGCAGAAGGACCTGAATTCAGATCTCGGATCTCACATGAAAAGGGCTGGCAGAAATGGTATGGGCTTGTACTTCTGGCCCTGGAAAGCAGAGCCTGGGAAATCCTTGAGGAAAACAATAAGATAGAGCAACCCAGGATGATTCCCAAAGTCACCCTTGGACCTCTAGAGGCACATACACACACACACACACACACACACACACACACCCTCATATGTGTGTGCATGCATTTATTTGTAAAATAAAGCACATTAAATAAATGTGTATGCCTAAAAACATGGGTATTTTCAAAGAATGTTGCCACCTATTTTCCACCATCATTATTTTAACTATAGAATTTTTAAACGCCCCCCCCACACACTTTTTTTTTTCTTTGAAACTTGGGGAAAAAGAGAAGTTTCACATGTACTGAAGACAAGTGTCTTGGAAGTAGTTGTCTTCATCCACCACGCAGGCTCTTGGGCTTGAATTAGGTCATTAGGATGTAAGCACTGGCAGATGCCTTAACATGCTAACCCATCTCTCCTGTCCTCTTTTTATCCCCCCCCCCCCCCCCGGGGCTGCAGTTGAATCCCGACCTCTCTTTAAATTTTTATTTACTTGAAGACTGGGAAGATGGCTCAGGGGTTAAGCCTCTGCCTCACAAACTGAAGGTCCTGAGTCTCGAGCCCATGTAAAAATGCCAGGCAGAAATGACTGCTTCCTGTACTCTGTACTGGGCAGAGCCTGAGAAACTCCAGAGCAAAGCAAATAGGAGGTAGAAGCCATCCAGGTGATTCCTGAAGTCAGCCTTGGGCCTCCTCAGACGCACACAGTGCCTGCACACACACACACTCAAGAAAAAATAAAATAAAAAATAAATATACTTTTATTTGAGAGAGAAGGAAAGGGCTCACGCGTGACTTGGCAATTTGGTATAGGGATGGAAGGTCAGGGGACAACTGCCACCATATGGGCTTCCAGGAATCAAACTCAGGTTGCCAGGTTTGGTAGCAGATGCCTTATCTACTGAGCGGTCTTGCCGGGTTCTTTCCCTCTGTCTCTTCCTTTCTTTCCTTCCTTTCACGTCTCTCTTTTTGTAATTGGCAAGGTCTTATTCAGCGGCCCCGGCTGCTCTCAAAGCTCCGGCCCAGGCTTCGACAGCCTGCAGTTATTTTTCACCTCTCTGAATCATTTTGCCTTCTCTGGGTATTTCGATCAGCTAAGGTATCGCTTATAGTTCACTGTCATTTCGGTGAGAAGAGGGATCCAAGCCCGGTGTAGTGGTGCACCCTGCGATCCCAGCACTTGGGAAGTGCAAGCAGAAGAGCAAGAGCTCAAGGTCATCCTCTGCTACGGTCACTGGAGGCCCAGCAAGGACTGTATGAGACCCTGTCTCAAAACAAAAGAAAACCAACGAACGAACCAACAAAACAGACAAAAGAACGCGTGATCTACAACTCACGCAAACTTGGGGGTTATGCAGAAAAGGTTGGCAATGCCGAGCCCCCTTGCAGCAGGCAGCTCAGGTGGAGGAAGGAAAGACCCGGCCTCGCCTCGCGGCGGCCAGGGACCGCCACCCGCGGGCGGTGGGCGACATCGGCCAAGGGGTCTCTGCCCGGCCCGGGCTCGCGCCTCCCCCGGCCGGCCCGCCTGGCACCCCGGGGTCAGGCCGAGGACGCGGACCGCGAGGACGGCGGCGGGGCCGCGCGCGCGCGCGCGGGCCGGGCCGAGCCACGTGACCGCCGCGCCCGCCCCGCGGCCCGCGAGCCCGCCGCCTCCCCGGCTGCAGCTCCCGGCGTGCCCCGCACTCGCCGCTGCCCCGCGCCCGCCCCTCCTTCCTCTCCTCGCAGTGCCGCCGAGCCGCCGCCGCAGCCACAGCCGCGGGCACCATGGTAAGGGCCGGCCGGGCCGGGCGAGGCCCCGCGCGGGCGCCCGGCCGCCATCTTCCCCCGCGGCGGGCGCAGCGGCGGGCGCGGCCGCGGGCGCTCGGGGCGGCGCGGGCCGCGGGCCGTCGGGCCGCCGCTCGGGAGCCCTAGGCGGGCCGGGGCGGGGCGGGGCGCGAGGGCCGCGCGGAGCCCGCGCGCCGCGGTGCCTGGCGCGGCTGCTGCGCCGCTGCGGAGCCCGCGCTCGGGGGGCGGCGGGGCGCGCTGTGCAGCGGGGAGCGGCTTGGGGCCTCTCGCTGGACCGTTAGCGGAGTGCAGGGTGGAGGAGGAAAAGTCTCCAGATGCTTTCTGGCCGGGAAACGCCGTGCGGAGCCGCTGTCTCTGGCGTTTGGCTGGAGGCGCGAGCGGCTGGAGTTTACACTTGATTCTCTTTCCTTATGAGGAAGCGGCGGTGCCCGCGGTGACTTTAAAGAAAAAAAAAAAAATAGCAGCAGTATGAGCTAAAATCGCAAAGTGCTTTTTATTATTTTTTTAAGGCCTGCGGATTTGACACAATACGGAAGGTATTTTTGCTGCTGCCCCTGAAGCTCTGACATCACCCAGTGAAATAGGAAACATTTCAGGGATGGGACAGCGTGTGTCCGGCCCTCTGCACCTGCCCTTCGATTCCTTCTCCGAGCCCCTTTAAGAAGGATGAATGGGCGAGATAGTTCGAATTCCTAGGCGTGTCTTGCACGGACTCTTTAAGATGTGACCCATCGGTTAGGACTGCTTATATCGTCTGGTGCAGTCGCGGATTGACCAGACTGAAGCTGGGCCTCTCTAGCCAAACAATAATTTTGGTGAAAACCAATGTCCTTCTGAGTCGCTGCTCCTTGTTTCCTTGCAGGCATCTGGAGTTACAGTGAATGATGAAGTCATCAAAGTTTTTAATGATATGAAAGTAAGAAAATCTTCTACACAAGAGGAGATCAAAAAAAGAAAGAAAGCGGTCCTGTTCTGCTTAAGCGATGACAAAAGACAAATAATTGTAGAGGAAGCAAAGCAGATCTTGGTGGGTGACATTGGTGATACTGTAGAGGACCCCTACACATCTTTTGTGAAGTTGCTACCTCTGAATGATTGCCGATATGCTTTGTACGATGCCACATACGAAACAAAAGAGTCTAAGAAAGAAGACCTAGTATTTATATTCTGGTGTGTAAATAAAAGAAAAAAGTTACTTTTCAAATGCAAGGATTATTATTATCATGGTCAGTTTGGCTTTTGTTTTTTTTCTTTAGAAATTCATCTTTTTTTTTTTCCCTGTAGGGCTCCTGAAAGTGCACCGTTAAAAAGCAAGATGATTTATGCTAGTTCTAAAGATGCCATTAAAAAGAAATTCACAGGTACAAACATTAATTATTTGTGTAGTAAAATTACTCTTTTCTAGTGTATAAGGTAATGAGATTTTTTTTTCTTTTTTAGGTATTAAACATGAGTGGCAAGTAAATGGCTTGGATGATATTAAGGACCGCTCAACACTTGGAGAGAAATTGGGAGGCAATGTTGTAGTTTCACTTGAAGGAAAGCCATTATAAAACAGTCAAGTGCCATATGGATCGTAAGGAATTTACGTTCCTCCAGCTCAGTCCATTGGAATAGTAGTAGAGGTTTTTTTTGTTTTGTTTTGTTTTTGTTTTTTTTTCTCCCGTTTCCACTGGGCCCTTACAACACAATGAATGAGATATCATTCATTTAAGCAGCCTGTCAGTGATTGCCATTTGACTGTCTAACATGGTTACTTTTCTTAGAACCCAAGAAATGCCTTCCCATCTTATTTTAGCCAAAACAACTGGTTCCATGCCTTTCTTGCAGCAAGCACTACAATGGATGTGACTGTTAGTATGACTAGCTTAGAGTACAGCAAAGGGTAAGCTGAGTGAATGCCTTGAAAGTATTAGCCACTGGTCAGATCATAAACTTTTTCAGTATTATTTATAGTTGCACTTGCAGTTCTGTGAGGCGCCGGAGCATTTTTCGTACACCTCACCTGCCTTGGCAAGCCTGTTTGTGACATGGCAGCACAGATAGAACACTATGCGTTACAAGCACTTTTTTTTAAATGAGTTTAATCCCTTAAAAGGAATGCCAATTAAGGTTCGTAACTGTCATGGACTTATCCTAGTACCTCAGTGTTCATTCCTGTCACCCACATACTTTCCTTGAAGAAATAATTGTGTTGATGCCTTTTGTTTTCCATTGAGTGGTCACTACTGAATAAATGTAGGAGTTTTATGTTTACCATATGAGTCTTGAAACACTAAAGGTCTTTTGAATATCAGTCATGATGGCAATTTCTGTATAAAAGAGCCTTAAATGGAACATTGTTTTGAGATCACCTGCCCCACCCTCACAAAAGTGGCCACGTTGCAATAAAAATTGTGGCACATTACAGAACGTTGCCTTGTTTTCCTTGGAAATTTTTCAGTACGTTATGTGAAACAACTTTTAGGGTAAACAGCTATTTATCTCTGCACTGATTATTTGAATTTTTTTTGTACAACATTCATGTGTGGTGTTTTCTAGATTTGTTGGATTTCTTTGATTTAAAAACCCAAAGTCATTTATATACTGTCATTAAAAGAGTGGTACTTTTATAAACATGTTTATTTATTTATGTTTTAATATAAAGGTCAGAAATTTTTTTGCACTTTGACATACTCTTCTATATCATTTTTCTCTAGGTAAATTAGGATGGTTTGGATTTTTTTTTAAATTCACATTAAAGTTGCAAAATAGATAAATAGGAGCAGAATGTTTTAATTGCTTAGTCATAATGAAAATAATATATAAAATGTCATTCTTCAAAAGTTTAATGACAATTCTGATGTTTAGGAATGTATTTTAGCAGCTGTCCCTTATTATATTTTCCAAATTGAAGAAGGAATTGGTATAGTATTCTTAAACATCAGTAGTGGGGTTTGACTGTGATACAGATTGTTCTCCTTATAGAGAATTTGAGCCACTTCGAGTGCACGGTTTGCTATTAGCCAGAGCTATTTATGGCAAACACATGCCTTTGTATCTTGTCATAGTCATCCACAAATGGCAGAACTAAACTTGATTCTACTGGCATGCAAAACAGACATGTAATGAGCAGTCAGCCATGGCTCTGAGCTTCAATGCCATGTTTCTGAAGAATGCTTTCATCTGAAAATACTATTTTGAAGTATGTGGAAGTTTTTTGGACTTTTCCCCCACATTTTGAAAGATCATTTTCAGATGAGAACACATAGGGGTTAAATGCCTAGGCTTCCATTTTAAATTATATGACTGACGTGGGTTCTTTTTAGCACTGAGCCATTTTATTTCAGCCTTCTAGCTGTCCTTGTGAGTTGTCCTGGATCTTTCCATGGCTTTTTGGTAAGGCCACTGATAAGCAAAGCATGAGAATGCTAATATATACTAAACCATGTGTTTAACTGGTAATTTGCACCAAAAGAAATTTTCACAAGTTATTTTGTCATTCTTCTAAAATAAGAGATTTCTAAAAATAAATCATTACTTTTTGTTTTTATAGCTGATTTCTCAACTTCTTTATATGCCTCTTCAAGAAATAATTTCAGAACTCATTGCTTTGAACAATGATACTTGGATTTGTTAGATTGGCAATCTGATATTAATGTAGCTAAGTCCATCTTTACAAATTTGTGCATAGAGCAAAAATAATGATTTAATAATGGATTACATGTTGAAACTAATTTAATATTTATAATGATATCTTATTTTGCAGTCATTTACAGTGAAACAATGTTCCAATTAGCTTTAAAAGGTATACGGTGCTAATTAGTAAAATATTGGAGCAATATTTTACTGCTAGCTTGCAAAATTATAAGTGCTTAAAAAATAAAATACATGAAAATATTTAAAGCTGTGGGGATGTGTTTACTTGTATTTTAGAACATTTAAAGTTGAAGATTTAATAATGTAGATGAAAGAGGCATCAGTTATCTGTGGACATTTTCAGAATTTTATTTCCTGTACTTTCTCATCTGTGGGCACCGAGTATTATTTATTTATTTTGTGTGTGTGTGTGTGTGTGCGTGTGTGCGTGTGTGTGCGCGCGCGTGTTTTCAGGAGTTTGAGTGTATCTGCCTGTGGAGGCCCAAGGGTGACATCAGAAATCATTCTGGATTGCTATACCTTCCTGTTGGGGTTTCCCAGACTTCACCTTTCAGGGCCAGAATTGCAGTTCACTGCTGTTTCTGCCAGCATTTTTACATGGGATCTGGGGATCTGAACTCAGGTCTTTTTGTATATGAGGCAAATTTTTTGCCCTCGAGCCATCTTCTCTAGCCTGAGGTACCAGTTTTCAAAACTAGGCCTGGTGGTACAACCCTGATTCCTAGCATTCAAGGTGGAAGCAGTAGGGTCAGAAGTTCACAGTTATTTTTGACTAGTGAGTTCTAGGTCAGCCTAGGCGACATGAGAAAAAAAAGTGCTATTTTTTTTTAACTGAATGTTTTATAGCAGTTAATTTTAGCATTTTCAGACCATTGGAACAGTTGGCATTAGTCCTACATTGACTGTCCAGCTATTTTTCTATCATTATCTAAAATAGTATGCACATAATATGCCCTTTCTATAGATTAGAAAAGAAAAACACAACAACCCTTTTAGTCTGAAATTTTCTGATACAGGTCCTTTGAAGTAACTAATTTATGAAATCTTTTAAAACTATTTTCTTGTGAAGGTATAATGTCCACAATGGTACATTTTTTGAGTGATTTAGAGTACTTCCCTAGATATGCTTCTTTAAAAAAAATTTTTAAAGGTGAGCAGGATGGCTCCTCTAGTAAAGGCATCTGCCACCAAGCCTGCCAACCTCTGACCTTCACTTGTGTCATACACACAATGAATGTAAATTTTTTTTGATAATTTATTTGTGCGTGCTGTGTGTGTGTGTGTGTGTGTGTGTGTGTGTGTATCAAGAGGGCACTGTGTGTCCCTGTGGGTGACCTCGGGAATCATCCTGGATGGCTTCTACCTCCTTTTCGCTTTGCTCTGGATTCCTAGGCTCTGCCCAGTAGGGCAGGAAGTACTAGCCACCACCGTTTCTGCCTGGTGTCTTTACATGGGACCTGGGACCTGGGGTCCAAATTCAGGACCTTCTGCTTTGGAGGCAGTCTTAATCCCTAAACATCTCTCCAGCCCAATTTTTTTTTTTTTTTTTAAGTAAAATGATCTTAAGCCAGCTGAGTTGGTAAGCATGAAGACCTGAGTCCAATCCCCAACAGCTCTGTAAAAGCCAGGCACAGCAGTATGTAACCCAGTGTTGCAGGGTAGAGACAGGTGGATCCCTGGGGCTTGCTGGCTAACCAGCCAAATTCAATTGGTTCGGTGACTTTGTCACAGAAACAAGTTGGAGACACAAGAAATGACAGTCCAGTGTCTATCTCTAGCCTCCCAGGCACATGCACCCATGTGCACGCAAAGAAGTAAATAGTTACTGTAGCTTCTGAATTGTTTATAACTACTATTAACATTTAATATACATGTGTAAATATTAAGGTATTGATCTTTAGCCACCAAGTGTTTTTGAAGTAAACGAAAGAAAAAGTCCTATATGGTCCAGATTGTTGAAAATCTCTGACTTTATTTTTTCCTGTATCGATAGCATGTTTGTGTGTACCTGTTCTTATGTATCAGTTCAGGTGCCTGCATACACAGTGCTCACGTGGAGATCAGAAAGAGTCAGAACAGGGTCTCTGACACCACTGTGTGTGACCTCAAGCTAGCCTGGGAGACTGAGATTCTGGGGATCTCCTCTCTGTCCCCCACCTTACTGTGGGTTTGCTAGGATTACAGACATGGACCGTCTTGTCCAGCTACGCTGTTTCTGGAGATTCAAAGTCAGGTTCTCAACACTTGCCTACCAAATGCTTTGCCCACTGAGACATCTCCCTATTCCAACTTCAGACAAAGGCCTCATGGCCCAGGTTGGCCTTAAACTGACCTCCCAAATGCTGTGTATGTCATCATATCCAGCTTAGACTTTATCAATACACTAAATTTACAGGGGTTTTTTTGGTTGTCTAGATCTGTTCAATCTTCATCTTGTCAGCTAACCATATTTTTTCCTCAGCATATGAAGAAAACAAAGTTTGGAAAAGTCAAAAAGACATTCCAACCTATTCAGTAGTAAATCTAATCCCAGCCTAGTGTACTTTCCACTAGAGTTTGTGATATATCATGAGTTAATATATTTTGGTTTTTTTGCAAGATTAGGTAATATACTTTTTTGCATGCATGCATGGGAGTGTGTATATGTGTGGGAAGTACACTAAGTGTGCCTGTGGAGCCCAAGGATGACTTCCAGAATAATCCTGGATTGTTCTACCTTCTTTTGCTTTACTCTGGGGTTTCCCAGACTCTACCTTCCAAAGCCAGAAGTGCAGGCATTTTTTGCCTGGTGTTTTTATGTGGAATCTGGGATTTAAACTTAAGTCTTTCTGTTTGTGAGGCAGAGACTTAACCCCTGAGTCATCTCTCTAGCCTTATTATATATATATATATAAAATATATAATATATTCCTCTTTCTCCCCCCCCACCCTTCTTTCTTTGGCTCTTGCTCTCACTATTCTCTCTGAAATACATAAAATAATAAAATAAATGCCAATTTCCTTAATTAGGTTTTTGCTCACTAAGAAGTAATTGGCCAGATATTTATTTCATTTCACTCTTGACCTCTGACAGCTAATTTGGTTATGCATATGCAACAACCTAGTTTATTAGACAAAGCAAACATTTGGGATATATTTTTGTTCAAATCAAAATGAAGTCATTTTCCACAGAAATGAAAAGACACTATGTTAATGTAACATTTTTTCTTATGTATTTTGAGTGGTGGAATTTCAAATACTTCCTTTGGGAAGTTGATAGCTACTGGGTGAACTGAAAAATTCCTGGGCATGTAGCCAGGAATGGCCTTTTTTATGTAGGCCTTTTTTATGATTAATATGCATATTAAATCATATTTTTAAAAAGACAGCTCCCAAACTGATACAGCCAGTCACCCTCTTATAGAAGTTAGAGCCGGACATGGTAGTTTGCCCTGTAATTCCAGCACTGGGAGACAGTTGGGGGATCACTTCAAGTTCCAGATGATTCACAACTGCATAAGTGGGATTCTATCTTTAGAATTAATGAAAATTAATTTAAAGTTATTCATATGTACATCATAGCACTTGTGTGTTCAATCTAATTTTAATACTATTATGGAGTAGCATGGCTGCAGTTCGCCTGCATGGCTGCTGATAAATGACCATCAAACAGCTTAAGGGAGCAAGGAGTTTATTCTCTTTTGGGATTTTCCAGTTGCAGTTCTCAGTCCAGCTTGACAGGAGAGCTCACACCAACACCAGGGCCACGGGGACTGGCCACACCATCACCACATAACAGCTGAGAGAAGGACGATCTTTACTTCCAGATCACCATGTCTGGCCAAGTGAACAGAAGGATGCTCTCTCAACCAGCGCTCTGTGATTTATCCAGGGCCTAATCCCACCTACCATGGGCTGGGTCTTCCTCATCAGCTAGACAATCTCCTGCAGATTTGCTCTGGGCTTAACCATCAACTCTCTACAACTGTGCCCAGAGCTCAAACCCCAACAGTCAAGTTGACAACTGTGCTTAACTATGATAAGCATGTGTAACAAACGGTTGCTATGTAAGAATTACATCTATTAGGAATGTGACTTGGAAGATCCTTCTTACGTGATTTTTGTCTTGTTTACACCTACTTGCTAAAGAAAAATACTTTAATACTTCATTGTTTTTTATATTTTTAGGAGAAGGTCTCTGTGTGTTACTTTTTAAAATTGCCTTTTTTTTGGGGGGGGGGGGTATTTGTACCAGAGTTTATATGTGGAAATCGGAGGACAACTTTGGAACTCACATTGTCAGGTTTAGCAGCAAGTGCCTTTACCTGCTAAGCCATTTTTTCTTTTTTGTTTTACTATGGTGCTAGGATTGAAACCCAGAGCCTCATCCATGATAGGTAAATGCTTTAGCACTGAATCACACTCCCTACCCAAAAAGTTCTGTGCCTTGATACAGAAGGCATTTTTTTTTTTTAATTTTTGGAAAAAATAGGATTAGGCCATTTGCACTTGTGGTGCATGTGACAGCAGTGACAGGATGGCATGCACATGAAGCTCTGTGATTTCAGGAGTCCTGTGTTTTGTGAGAATCTTTATACTATTAACTTTAGACTGTGACATGTTGTAGGTTTAATTTGTACAATTCCTGAAGGGGTTTGAGTAAGGACACAGTGAGAAGCAGACACAGAATCTATCTTGGTCTTGGACTTCCCAACCTCTAGATCTGTGTGAAATACATTTTTCACTGTGTCTAAGCCAAAAGAAAACTGTGAATAGACATAGCTGAAAGGACAATAAATAAACTCCCAAGGTGGTAGGACACGCTAGCCCAGTACTGGGGAGACATGGTTGGAAGGTCGAGGTCTGTTTGGGGTATGTAGTGAGTTCCAGTCAGAGGCTACATAGCCAGACCATCTTAAAACTAATAAGAACAGAATTCTGTAAGTTATTAATCCTGAACAAAATAGTGAAAGAAAACAGGAAAAGAGCAAAGGAAACCGTGAAAGCTTGGCAAAATGATAAAATGAAAAACAACCACATCTACTTTATTAAATGTGGATTGACTAGTATTCCACTTCTAAGCCACTATCAGAAAGGATTATAAACAATTAAGCTGGGCCTGGTGGTACAGAGCTGTAATCCCAGTACTTGGGAGATGGAGCAGGAGGATGCTGCAAGTTCAAAGCTGGTCTGGACTATGTAGTTTCAGCTCAACTCAGGTTGCATAAGAAAACCCTATCTTTAAAAAAAAAAATAGGGCACGCTGGAGAGATGGCTCAGGGATTAAGTCTTTGCCTTACAAGCAGAAGGTCCTGAGTTCAGATCCCAGATCTCACATAAAAACATCATTGGAAATGGTGGCAGCCTGCACTTCCGGCCCTGGAAGGTGGAGCCTGGGAAACTGCAGAGCAATGCAAATAGAAGGTAGAACAATCTAGGATGATTCCCAAAGTCAACCTTGAACCTCCACAGACATACACAGTACTCTACACATACACACACACACACAAAAGAAATCTAGAGAATTTTAAATAAGCCACAGATTGAAGTAAATACATAGGAAAATACATATCATTAAACAGTAAATGGTCACAGAAAGCTATATTAATATTGAATATTGAGTATCTATATTAATATTGAATAAAGTAGACTTCAAGGCAGAGAATATCAAAGAGAAGCCATTTCATAGAAGAAGTGGTTTCATTCATCAAGAAAAGTGTCATATGTGAGTCTAATAGTTAAGGCTTGAAAATGATGGAAAAAAAGAAATGGTTGCACAATTGGAGTTGGATATTTTAACATTCCCTTCTCAGAACTCTGTAGAACTTGAGATTTAAAATAGCAGTTAAGGGCTGGGGCGATGTTTCAGCCTTTGGTTAAAGCCTTTGCCTTGCAAGCAAAGGAACCTGAGTTCAGAATCCAAGACCCCCACATAAAAAGCCCAGCAGCCTGCCTGTAATTCCAGTTCTGGAAGGGAGCGCCTGGGAATCCCTAGAGCAAGACGGCTAGCCGGACTAGTCCTACTGTCAATCATGCATGCTCTGAGTTTAATTAGAGACCCATGCTCACAACAAGACAGAAAGGCATATCACTCTTGGGACTCCAGAGGGACTCCCAGTTAAGAGCACTTGTATACGTATACCCGTACACATCCTATACCCACCCACATGCAAACACACACACAAAGCTGGTAATGCATTCCTGTAATCTCAGTGCTCCAGAAACTGAGGCAGGAAGATGGAGAATTCCAGGTCAACGTGTGCTGCCTAAGACCCCCCCAACGTGTGTATGTGTGTGGGAGGAGCTTTTATAGAAGCTCAGGGGGTAAGATGCTTGTTGAGCACACACAAGGTCCTGCCTTTGATCCCTGCTCAGCAGCTTTTAAGAAATGTCAGGTGCTGAGTGTGACAGTGCACACCAACTCTGTGGCAGAGGGAGGAGGAGCAAATTCAAGGCCTATGCAGACTACATAGCAAGACCGTGTCTTGAGAAGAGAGGGAAGGGAAGGAAGGAGAGAGAAGACAGAGGGGAGGAAGGGAGGAGAACAAGTGTTCTTACGTCCTGACTTCAGAAAAAAATAATTGGAATTGTCATCGACACTACAAAATGGTTTTTTTCCCCAAGGGTGACTTAGGGAATCATCCTGGCTTGCTTCTACCTCCTTTTTGCTTTGTTCTGGAGTTTCCAGCTCTGCCCACCAGTGTTGAAAGTGCAGGCCATCGTCATTTCCACCTGGCATTTTTACATGAGATATGGGATCCAAATTTAGGATCTTCTGATCTGAACTTAGGACCTTCTTCTTGTCGGGCAGAGTCTTAACCCCTGAGCCATTATTCCACCCCAATACAAAATTTTTCTACTCTTACCTAAATATTTTTTTAACTCAGATTTATTTGCAGTTTATTAACTATTATGAAGCAATACATAGAATAAATTTATTTCATTGCAATTTGTGAACAAATGAATACTAGAATACTAGAATATAAGTCTTAAGAAAATCTTATTACTGCCTTATAAGAAAATTCCAAACACAGTTGTGCAATGAGATTGATTTTATCCTATTTTTATTTGCTCATTTAATTGCTTGAGTTGGCTGGCCTGGAATTCTATGCAGCCCAGATTGGCCTTGAACTTGGGATCCTCTGCCTCAGCCTCCCAAGGGCTAGAATTATCAGCATGTACTACCACACTCAGTTCCTATTAGGTAACTCTTAAAACCTAATTGTGAAGTTTTTGAAAATTGTATCTATTTCCAAAGTAATGTGTACCATGTGAAATCTCTACAAAGTACAAAAGTTGGGCTGGCAAGATGGCTCAGTGAGTAAAGGTGACAGCTTAAGTTAAATCCAGGAGCCCACATGGTGGAGAGAACCAGGTCCCGAAAGTTGTCTTCTGACTGCACACACATACCACAAGCGTGCCTGCTGTTCTGTCTGTCTGTCTCTCTCTCTCAAGTAAATAAAATATTTTTTAAATACAAAAAAGAAATAAATCATGATTTAATTTTATTTATTTATTTATTTATTTATTTATTTATTTATTTATTTTTAATTTCAGCTCATACAAACTTATTAGGTACACCAATTCCCTTCCTCCCACCTCCTCCCCCTGTACCCCCTGCTCCCCCTCCCCACTCCTCTCCCTCCCCATCCCCCAGTGCCTCCCGCCCCAATTCCCAGAGAGTCCTTTCTTGTGCATGTCTGATTTTCCTCTGGGCCCTCCTCTCCGATGACGTACAAGGACCCAGTGGTCTTTCCCTGAACCCTTTCACGTGTTCCCCTTAGGTATAGGAACACTGCTGTGGCTGCCAATCCTTTGCCTCCAAGGATCTTAGTGCCTTTAGCAGATGCTAGACTTTGTGAGGTCAACAGTGTGTTGGACAATGCGCAGGGCATGCAAAGTCCAATTATGATTGCTTCAGCCCTAACTAGTATAGAGTATCTTACATATCATTGCTCTTCCCATCCTTTTGCTCTTACACTCTTACCGCCCCCTCTTCCGCAAATTTCCCTGAGCTTCAGGATGGGGAGAGACTAAGCTGGCCTAGTTCTAGGTGGTTGATATAGAGTCTCTGAAGTTCTGGATTGTGGTTTGTTGATTTTCTTTTGCAGTTTTGCTGCTCCTGCAATGCCCTTCACTCCATCCTGGTGGGCATTGTATGTTACCCCCTGGCCAGAGACAAAAAGCTGTTAGAGTCTTGTGATAAAAGCACATTCAAAGGTAGATGTAATAAAAGTGGGAAACCACAGTAAGGGAGGGGTCTATCACCCATTTGCAAAATGGTTACTTTTTATCTGCCAGACTATATGCCCTCCTCTTCTGGTGAGATCACACCCCCTCAGTAGTAAATGATCAGGAACAAAAGTCTGTGAACTTAATCAGATGTCTCATTACTTATTTGGGTCCTTGGTGGAGGCCTATTTTCCCTGCTGTAACATGGTCCCTTCTCTCCTTGTTTCTGGTGTGGCCCTCCTACCCCATCCCTCCTGTTCATAATCCTTGGAATTACTGTCTCTAGGTGGGCTGGGTGGATTTGGTACTAGGAGCCACCTATTAGAGAGTACATAAATACAAAATAAATACAAAAAAGAAATAAATCATGATTTAATGTTTTTTTTAAATAATTTTTTTAAATTTATTTTTCTGCTCATACAAACGTATAGGTACCCCTGTCCCCTCCCTCCCTCCACCCCTCCCTGAACCTCCCTGCTCCCTTCCCCCTTTTCCTGTTCCTTTCCCCCCTCCCTCCCTTTCTCCCAGTGCCCCCTCCCCCCATCTCTGAAGGATCCTTTAATGTGTATATCAAATTTTCCTCTGGGTCCTCCTTTGATGAGGTGTAAGGACTCAGTGGCATTTCCTAGAACTCTTTCTTGTGTTCTCCTTAAGTATAGGAACACCATTGTGACTATTAATCCCTTGCTTCTAAGGATCCTAGTGTCTTTAGTCCGTGCTAGACTTTGAGAGGTCAATGATATGTTGGTCATTGCGCAGATCATGCAGAGTCCTATTATAATTGCTTGGGCCCTAACTTGTGTGGAATATCTTGCATATCATAACTCCTCCCTCATGATTTAATTTTATATGCTGCAAAGTATTTGTGTTAAACTCATATGACTTATAAGGAGATTTCTACAACTAAAACTGTTTTTTTTTATTCTTTTTATTCATTTTTATTCAATTGTGTGTGTGTGTAGAACCACGGGCGAATTCGGGAACCACCAGGGACGCCTCCACTTCCTCCTTGTTTACTCTGCCCCGGGATTCACAGGCTCCGCCCTACCAGGACCAGAAACGCAGGCCGCCCCCGCTTCCGCCCGGCGTCTATATGTGGGGTCTAGGATCCGAACTCAGGACCTTCTTCCTGCAAGGCAGAGGCTTAACCTCTGAGCCACCTCTCCAGCCCAAAGCTGGTTTTAAATTACTTGTGTATCCTGGCTAAGGGAGAAAACTACTATTTTCTATATCAGAAAGAACCCTTGGTGGCTCTAGTCACAGAAGCAGATCTGGAACTCAAGACTTATGCATTCCACCTACCAAATGCAGACTATCATCTATAAATCTTTGTGTTTTGTGTGCTGTTTGTTTGCTTGGTTAGTTGCCTAACTGGTTTGAAAAATTTTTTTTTTGGTTTTGAATTTTTGAGACAAGATCTCATATAGCCTAGGCTGTCACTGAACATCTACCTTGGTAGGTAACTAAGGATGTCTTGAACTCCTTATCCATTTGACTCTACCTCCCCAATACTAGGATACAGACTTGCCACCACACCACTTCTGGTTGTATTTTATACCATAAATACTTGAGCACACAAATCTCTGCATTTTTTCTGAAACTTACTTTTTGCTACATTGAGCATTGATAACTGCACTCTTCACATGAATTATTTTGCAAAATAATATTATATCCCTACTTTTCTTCACGATTATTTGTATGATAAAACTTAATAAAAGGATTTTCTAAACAGTATGCATAGGATACCTCTATTCCTTTCTACATTGTCACTGCTGAAAAATTTACTACAAAGGAGAATGTATGTTTTCCCTTAGCCAGAAGAATTCTATCTATGAGGTACCTCCCAAAACTTGGGTTGAACCAAATGATATTTCGTTCAAATCAACCAAATGATATTTGGTTCAAATCATGCAAATCAACAGCAACTAATCGCCTTCTCATTTACCCTAGGAGAGTGTTTGCTTTCTGTGTGCTATTCCAAGAGGGTCTGGTAATCCCTGTGATTAAAGCAGCGAGAGATTTATGTTTACTGTGGAGAAACATGATCATCCTGGCCTCTGTGAATCACTTTGGAAACATCTCATCTGTTTCCCAATTACTCACATCAGTACATCAAACTCTGTTCTGTTCAAAAAACACACACACCTTTTTTTCTTACTTTCTAAGGGCTTAAATTTTTCCTACATTTGTCTTATCCTGATACATTGTGCTGTGCTGGAATCTATCATACAGGATTTAGAAGAGGGAATGACTAACTTTAGAGTTAGGTGCACTTGGGGAAGATTTGTGGGAGTCATATTCTGGCCCGGCTGGGCTGTGAAATGTTTAGGGACTCTTTTGGAGAAGGGAAAACCCTGCACAGCCCCTGCAAAGTGGCACAGCTGCCGATTTGAGCATGAAGCACGGTGGGAAGTAGGAAGAGGTGTATGATCCAGACCTCGAGGATGCCACACTACAAGACCCAGCATGACATCTATAGTAGCTGAAAAATGAGTCTTCCTTTTAAAGCAGAATTGTCTCAGGATCTTCCTAAAATGTAAATCTGATGGTTTTATACTATGAATGAGAATTCATGGAAGGCAGGGAACACAGAGGCCTGAATGAAGGCAGCAAAAAGTGTGTTTTAAGGTAGGAATCTTTCAGAGGTAAGTAGAAAAAGTGATAAGACTTCACTAACTTCATAATTAAATGAAAGAATAGGGAACTTTACAAATCCAGGATGATTCTTTTTTTTTAATTTTTTTATTATTTATTCCATTATGTGTGTGTGTATGTATGTGTGTGTAGAACCATGGGCGAATTCGGGAACCACCATGGACGCCTCCACCTCCTCCTTGTTTACTCTGCCCCGGGATTCACAGGCTCCACCCTACCAGGGCCAGAAACGCAGGCCGCCGCCGCTTCCGCCCGGCGTCTATGTGTGGGGTCTAGGATCCGAACTCAGGACCTTCTGCCTGCAAGGCAGAGGCTTAACCCCTGAGCCACCTCTCCAGCCCCTCCAGGATGATTCTTGAAGTCACCCTTGGTCCTCCACAGGGACACACAGTGCCTTCTGACACACACACACACACACACACACACAATTGAAAAAAAAGGAGTGGGAGACTTTAAAACCTTAGACATTCTGACTTTTTAAGCTTTTCGTATTTTCACTGGGCATATTTATTACATGTGGTATTGTGTTATTAAGACATTTCATATGAGTTTATAATGTGTTGTTTTAAGCATATCCTCCCTTCCCCACCTTTGTTCCTCCTGTCAATTCCCTTTGTAACTTTTTTTTTATTTCCGCTCATACAAACTTAATAGGTACCTGGTCCCCTCCCTCTCTTTGTAACTTTTTAAAACTTTATCCATTATTATTAGGGGGTGTGTGATGGGGGACATGTGTGCCACGACAATGTGTATGGACGTCAGAGCACAACTTCGTGGGGTTGGTTCTCCTTCCACTTTTGCATGGATTCCAGGGATTGAACTCAAATCATCAAGCTTTTGATCAAGCACCCTTAATGCACTGAGCCAAGTCACTGGCTCCATACCTTTTCTTTTCTTTTCTTTTCTTTTCTTTTCTTTTCTTTTCTTTTCTTTTCTTTTCTTTTCTTTTCTTTTCTTTTCTTTTCTTTCTTTCTTTCTTTCTTTCTTTCTTTCTTTTTGGTCTTTTTGTCTTTCTTCAGAGCTGAGGTTGACTTGGAACTCACTGTATATGCCAAGTTAGCCTCAAATGCAAGTTTTTCTTCCTTCTCCCCAGTGCACCAATGTCTGATCAAAATTTGATGCCCAGGCACACATGTGTGCATGTGTGTTCATGACTGTGAGGAATATATACAGTGGGGGAGCTCATCTGTTCAGGTACTTGTGGAGGCCAGAAGACAATGAGCATATAGCCATCCTGGATCTATCACTATTCACTTATTTATTTGTTTGTTTGTTTGTTTATAAAAAGTCTCTCACTGAACCTAGAGCTGTTTTAGCTAGACTGGCTAGTCAGTAAGCCCCCAAGATCTACCTGTCTCTCTGTTCCTTTCACCCCCCAAAACTTGGGTTGAAGACCTGTGCCTTCACAGAGTGCTATGAATCCAAATTCAGGTCCTCATACTTGCATAGCAAGCGCTTTGCCCACCTAGTCATTTATCTCCCCAACCCCCCAAATTTGACTAGCTTTAATGTCAACATTTATTTGCTTTCTGTCTCCTCCCTCCCTTCTTCTCTCCCTTCCTCCCTCCCTCCCTTTTCCTTTTCCTCCTCCTCCCTTTCTCTCTAACAGCATCTTGCTATGTAACCCAGACATCTTGGGTCCAGGGATACAGGTGTGGACTACCATGCCTGGTCAGACCTGTGACTTTCAAACTAATGATTTATTTAATGGAATCAAAATATTATCTTCACAAAAAATTTTTAAATGTTACTTTTATTTCAGCTAGGTGTGCCTAGTACACACTTGTAATCCCAGTATTCAAGAGGTTAAAACAAGGAAGATCACAACTTTGAGGCTAGCCTAGGCTACATAGTAACTGTCTCAAAAAACAAAAAGTCATTAGTCTGGTATTTGTATATATAAGCCTGAACTCGGTGTTCTCTTCAGCAGCAATATACTAAAATCGGAACAGGAGCTAGAAAAAGGCTCGGGGATTAAGAGTCTTCCTGGAAAGCAGAAGGATTTGAGTTCAGATTCTAGTTCCCCCCCAAAAACACATGTGAAAATGCAGGCGGTCTGCACTTCTGTTCTTGGAAGACAGAGCCTGAGAAATCACAGATTGAAACAAAAAAGAGGTAGAAGCCATCCAAGATGACAGGATGATTCCTGAAGCCACCCTTGGTCCTCCACAAGCACGTATGGTTCCCTCTGCTACACGTAAGCACACGCGCACGAGTAATAACAAAAATAAAGAAATAAAATTGGAACAATACAGAGAGTAGTATGGGCATAAAATGTAACAAGGCTGATAAAAATTTGTTAAACCTGAATTTTAGCAATTTGCATAACAATGAAAATTTGGGTATGACAATAAAAATTTAAACTATTATAGCTATAACATCCTTGAAGTGAAATTACCTGTCTCAGAAACCCTGTAGTTTTCTATTATCCTTCAATTTTAATTGTAAAAAATTTCTATTCACATATAAACCACAGGTTGAATTCCTGTCAAAGATGTTTAGCACGGTGCAGTGGGCAGGCTTCTGATCATGGCATTTGGAAGACAGAAGCAAGAGGATCAGTGCAAGGTTATCCTGAGCTACATGGTAAATTCAAGGCCAACCTGGGCTACATTAAGACTCTCAAAACATCTAAGGAGGGAGGGAAAGTTTCAGATCTTAATTTTGTAATATTCTTTATCATCTTCAGCATATACTAAACTCACTAGTAAAAGCCTGACCCATTCTTTATTGAACATCTGGACAATCATTTTTAATTTAAGAAAAATTTAATCTCCTATTAGTAAATAAAAGTTATATATAAGCATAATCTCCTAGTTCTGTTCACAGGTAGTATCCAGAATCCAAGATTCCCTGTTTTCATGTCATAATAAAATTACTTAATGATATCAGTGTATAATCTGGCTTTTATGGTTAGTAAATTCGCCTTTCTGAAAGTCCTTACAGTTGTCAGGAAACATTTATTGAGTGTCTATTTGTAGAACATCATTCTGGCTATCCTAAGAAACTTCTCAAGGGCACTTTTATAATCCAGTTGGAGAGACAAAATAGACCTGTGAACTAATAAGTACTCGGTGATAACGATTGAAAAAAACATCAAGGGAAGGCAGGAAAGAAAAAGGATCCAATGGCGAAAGTTTCCTAGAAGTGAATTTTAAACTTCACTTAGAAAACCCCTTCATATATGTATGGTATATGTAGATGTAGATGTAGATGTAGATGTAGCTGTAGCTGTAGATGTAGATGTAGATGTAGATGTAGATGTAGATGTAGAAAGCTAGATGTTTCCCATCAAAATTATTTGAAATGAAGTTTCAAGTTAATTCAAGTTAAACTTCAATATATGGAACAAAATAAAAGCATAGATAGAACATATGCACTCTTTCCATTTAGTCTTTCACTCTCTGAAACTTCTTAGGAAATTGATTTTCCAAGAAGACTTCTTTAAAATTTTTTTTTTCTTTTTGGCTGGAGAGAGGACTCTGTGATAAAACTTTTGTCTCACAAGCAAAAGCACCTGAGTTCAGATTCCTAGATCCCACATAAAAATGACAACAGGGTGTGTCACCCCACCTGTAATTCTTGCCCTGGAATGAAGAGCCTGGGAATCCCAGAGCAAGTTGGCTAGCTAGACTAGCTTGTGTGAGTGTGAGTGTGAGTGTGTGTGTGTGTGTGTGTGTGTGTGTGTGTGTGTCACTGGGCACTATGTGTGCCCATGGTGGTCCAAGAATGACTTTGTGAATCATCCTGGATTGCTTCTATCTCTTTTTTGTTTGTTTGTTTCGCTTTGGGATTTCCCAGGCTCTTCTTTCCAGAGCTAAAAGTGTAGTCTGCTACCATTTCTGCCTAGTGTTTTTTATGTGGCACCTAGGATCCGAATTCAGGTTCTTCTGCTTGCAAGGCAGAGTGTTAACCCTGGAGCCATTGCTCCAGTCCCAGACTAGCTTTATGATGCTCTGATTTAATTAGAGACCCAGGCTCAGAAAATAAGATGAAAGAGCAATTGAGGATGATTCCCGTGTCACCCTTGGACACATCAGAAGGCTCTCTTGCCTCTCTAGAAATCCATGTCCGTGAGTTCTGTTTTTTCTTTCTTCTAATAGACTGCTTTAATCCTCTGCATGTGTTCTAGATTTAATCTTGGACTCCTGAACACAAGAATCTGGATATAAAAACCCTCCCTGGAAACATTCTGACCGTCTACATGTGCTGTGGTACAGGTCTGCTCTTTATCTTGCTCATAAATAAAATTAAAAATTAGTAATGGACAGTGGAAGAGCAGTGAAGTGGACAAAGCGGCCACTCAATGTAGAGTAACTGTGACCCTGCAATGCTCACCCAGAATCAGGCCAACCTAATCTCTCCCAATCTTAAAGACCTAGGAACCTTGTGGAAGAGGGGCAGTAAAATTGTAAGAACCTAAAGATGAGAAGGCCAATATTGGACAAGACACTCCATTCAAGGCAGGGCTGCAGCATCCAGGAACTCACTGCAATGAGATTTGTCCTTGCTAGACCTGCATAATGACTGACATACCAATATGCCTCCATAGACAAGTGAGAATCTCAAGAGCAATAATTACATGTCCCTATCAGTGGGGCCACCGAGAAGGGGGTAACTTGGTATGCCACAGAGGCCTGAATTCCCACTAACATAGACAAACCAGAAAGAACCCTGGAACCCATAGAAGCAGACAGGCAGGAGGATGAGAGGGAGTGGTATGGATTGATGAAAGAAGACGAAGGAGGATGGGAAGCAAGGATAAGTACTTAATGTGCTTGTAAAACTAGGAAAAAATTAAAATATATATTTTTAAAAGAAAAAATGGTAATGGACTTTTGTTTTTTCTTCTCTCTTCTTCAAAGACATAATTAACAAAGCAGTAGACAGACTTGGTAGTATTCCATAACTACAAAAGAAAGAGAACTGGATGGAACCATGTACAGTTCAGGCCTTAAGATAATGTTTCATCATGAAACTTCTCTAAATCAACCTCTTCGCTTTCTTCTTTTGATGATTGGCATCCTGTTCTTTTCTTGCCTAAAGCACTGCCACTAGCCTGAACAGTGGAATTCAGAGCTTCCTTGGAAAAAATGATGATTCAAATAGCAAATGTAGCCAATATGGGCGGGAGCCCCAGAAAAGTGAGCCTTTTCTGTTGTTCTCTCAGCAGACATTCGTGGAATTTGTAGGATATGCCAAACAAAGCAGCAGTCCCAGGCATGTAGTTTTCCTCTGGGGACATGTAAAAAATGTCCCCAGATGTTGGATGTGACAGGTTTCTATGTTTAAGTATTTACTGGGACATTTTTCTCAGGCAAAGGATGATGTTTTGCAGCATGCACCATTTATGCAGTCAAAGCAGCAACTTGACCAGGTATTTGGTTTTGATTGTTATTGGTTTTTTAAATTAATTTATTTTCTTTGTTTGAGACAAGGTCTCACTTTGTAGACTAGGCTGACCTTGAACTCAAAGCTATCCTCTGTCTCAGCCTCCCAAGTGCTGGGATTGCAGTTATGAGCTGTTATGACTGACTGTGAGTTTTATTGCTTGTTTATGTTTCTAGATAGGATTTTGCTGTGTTACCTAGGTTGGCCTTGAACTCCTGACTTCAAGAAATTATTCTACTTCAATCTCCATAATAACTGAGACTATAGATGTGTGCCACCATGTAGAGTTATTCATTTGTTTAACAGGCTCAAGAAGCCAGGCAGAAAAAAAAAAGTAGCAGCAATCAAAGCTGAATCAAAACAAACAATAAACCCCCCCTAATAAAAAACACAGACCAGGAAAAAGCAGGCCAATCCCACTTGTATATATATACATGATTTTGTTGTGAGTTCTCTCTGCAGTCTTTATGTGTCCAGTTTTTTATTATTATTTCATTTTTCTAGTTTTACAAGCATAATGAGTACTTCTCTGTGCTTCTTTCTATCCCTTTCCCTCCCAGTTTCCTTCCTTCCCTTCATCAATCCATTCCACTCCCTCCTACCCTTCTGCAGTCCACTTCTATGGACCCCAGGGTTCCCTCTGGCTTGTCTACTTATCTCTCTTGAGTTCCTCAATAATTTATGGGGACATGTTGGTATGTCAGTCATTATGCAAGTCTGGTAAGGAAAGACAAGTCTCACTGCAGTGAATTTCTGGATGTAACAGTCCTGCTTATCCAATGGTTAACCCTCCCATCTTTATGTTCTTACAATCTCACCACCCCCTCTTCCTCAAGGTTCCCAAAGCATTAGGATGGGGAGAGATCAGGTTTGTCTGATTCTGGGTGAGCATTGCCAGGTCACTGGTACTCTGCATTCTGACTGGCTGCTGTTGTCCACTTCACTGCTCTTCTACTGCCCTAGGCTGCATCCTGTCAGGGTGTTGAGATCCTTTGTCTCTGTTGTAGAAGAAGACTTCTAGGCTGAGTGTTAAGTGTTCTTCAAACTTCTGGGTATAATAGCAACTATTTACAGAGCATTTTGGTGTACTGTCTTCTTGCCTGTAAGTTCATTGGCTGTTTTCCCTATTGATCCATTTCCGTTCCTTTCTTAGATTCTTGTTCTAGTTAACAGTAACTGGAATGTGTTGCATTCTGACAGGCAGGTTTTGAGTTCAATCAAAAAGCTGTTGGTTTTCTCCTTGATACTCACGCCACTATTACACTGGTGCCATGGTGATTTTTTACTACAACTTGCAGATCTCATGAGTTGATGAGGCCTGTGATTATTTCTCTCCCCTAGTAGCTTCTACAGTGTTCCTTGGAACCGTGTAAGCTATTCAGCAAGGAAGAACTTCTCAGACTAGTTCCGGTTGATGTATTTTGCCCATGTTCTGTGATCCATATGTGTTGCATGTATCTAAGTTCTTGTGTTTGGGAGTCAAAGATTGAAACCAGAACATGTGTAGAGGATTAAGGCAGAGTTTATTAGAGGGGAGAAACAAAGGAACGCATAGACATGCAGTCAGTAAGGGACAAGGGAGCCCTGGAGAATTCACGGACTCCAGGCATGGAAACCATGAGGAGTGAGAGAAAAGTCATGGATTCTAGATGTGGAACCCACAAGGAGCAAGGGAACCAGAACTCATGGACTCCAGACATGGAATCCATGAGGGGTGAGAGAGAAGTTGGATAGCAACTCATGGATTCCAGATATGGAATCCATGAGGAAGGAACAAGGGAGCCAGAACTCATAGACTCTAGACATGGAGTCCCATAAGGGACAAGAGAGCTGGGACTCATAGACTCCATACACAGAGTTCTATGAAGGGGTAGCGAGCTAAAGATGGCTGCCAGGGTCAGGATTATTTATAATTTTTTGGGGGGAGGGATGATTTTCCTTATTGGTTAACTCCAGTTTCTGCAAATCTGATTGGAGCTTTTGGTCTTCTACATCTCATTGGTCTGTTCATACTGGGACCCAACCCAGTTGATCTTGTGGCCTATCTCAGTAGGGCTTATCTACAATGGAGAATTAATCTCCATATCCTTTCATAAATTGAGGATTGGGGCAAAAAAGTGACTTTATCTCTGTGAAGAAGTCAGTTCCTCTAGATTAATAGGATATGTTCCTTCAAGGTAATCCCAGCCCTGAGGATGACCTTGAAAAAACTTCAAAGACTGTCCCAGCATGACTGCTCTAAAACTGCTTAAATTTGAGGGAAGTAGTAGTGGGAGAGGTAACCATGTAGGAATGTTCGGTACTTTTTGAAAACACACAGGTAATTAAATTTAAAGCTTAATCAGTAAGAGTCTTATTACTTTTTGCCCAATTCTGAGTAAAGAAAACCTTATCTGTTTAGTTCTGCTACTGTGGATCTGCCCATTATTCTCAACCCAATCCTTAGCATGAAGTACACTGTACAGAAAAATCTTGATCACATTAGGTATAGTAACTGTTGAAATTATGTGGCTTGCTAGGTGTGCATACCTATAATCCCAACACTCAGAAGCAGGAAGATCAGGAGTTCAAGGCCATTCTTGGCTATATCCTTGTGAAAGAAGAAGAAGACGAAGACGAAGAAGAAGAAGAGAAAAAAAGAAAAAAAAAGAGAGAGGGGGAATGCAGGAATGGGAGGAGAAGGGAGGGCAGTGGAGGAGAGAGAAAAGAAGAAACAAATTATTTGGCTTGCATGCAGTCATCCTTTTACTTAAAAATAGTTTTGTGAATACATGCTATATACAACATCCTCTGTTTCATTACAAAGTTTCCTGAGAAGAAAATATGTGAATGGCCATAACACAAACTGCTGCTCTTTAGAAAGAATAGTCTGAGAGGGCTGGGTCAGTGCAGTTAGGTGATCAAATCTTTTAATAATGCTCATCACTCACAGCCGGAGAAGCTCAGTTAGGAGATCCAGCTGCAGCCCACAGAACAAAAGGAATCTTTATATTTGTGAACTTTGGAGGGAGGGGAACTTAGAGAAGAGGGAGCTCTGCATTTAGCAGATCAGTAAAAGTTCTAGATAGAACATAAGGCCATGGGCTGGAGAGATGGCTCAGGGGTTAAGATTCTGTCTCTGCAAGCAGAAGGACCTGAGTTCAATCCCAGGCCCCACCTAAAAACACTAGGGAGAACTGGCAGCAGCCTGCACTTCCGGCCCTGGTGGGTAGAACATAGGAAATTCCTAGCAACGCAGGATGATTCCAGAAGTTATCCTTGGTCCTCCACAGAGACGCACAGTGCCTTTTGATATACACACACAATAAATAAATAAAGTATTTTTAAAAAAGAATGTAAGGCCATAATTCAGGAAGCTAATCTTGTTCCACCTTACCTCAGGGATGGTGCAGGATAGGAGATTAGTGTAGGGAAGGTACTAGATCAGCTATGTCAGGCTGATCCCCTCTTCTAGAGCAGCTTCTGCGATCTAACAGAGGTTGGGCAAACCCTGGAAAAGTGACTTTTCCATGTTGGTTAGTCCAGTTTTACAAACTTGGCGGGGGATTTTGGTCCCCTACATCTCATTGATTTGTTCATATCGGGACCCAATCCAGTCAACTTTGTGGCCGACCTCATGGTCAAGCTGTTTCTTTTAAGGAAGTTAGCTTATCTGCAATGGAGAGTTCTTCTCCATGCCCTTTCATGAACAGAGGAGTGGGGGAAATTGGCCACCTTATCTATGTGGAGTATTAGAACAATTCCTCCAGATTAATAGGATGTGCCCCTTCAGAATAATTCTAGCAGTGGGGAATGACCTTCAAAGACCTTCCTAGCATGGTCCTATTCTGAAACTGCCTGAGAAGCACTCTGTACACACACATAGGCACACAAACACATACACACACACACACACACCTAAGAAAAGTGTTTTTTAAAGAATAAAAACTGCAGTTTAGTGGTTAAATTCCTTAACCAAGGCCAAGTGGCTATGAAAATGGGAGACAGGATCTAAACTCAGACCATTTGGAATGCATTCAATATTTGGGTTTTTTTGTTGCTGGGAACTAGAACCTAGAGCCTCATGAATGCTAGACTAGTGTTTTTCCGTTGAACTATATACCCAATCCTAGACTATTCATTTTTTAAGCAACTTTATTGGGATTCAATTCATATTATCTGCAAATAAGTAAAGAATTTGGCTGAGCAGAGCTGGTGTAGGCCTGTAACCCCAGGACTCAAATGGCTGAGGCAGGCTATAATGGAAGATGCTGTTTCAAAAACAAAAAAAGAAGAAGAAGTAAAAGTCAATGGTTTTAGTATATTTACAGGTTTGTGCAATCATCACCAGTATCTAATTTTTTGTTTCTCCTTAAAGGTAACTTTATACCCATTAACAACTGCTTTGCTCAATACCTGGAAGCCACTATGTACTTTCTGTTTCCATAGATTTGCTTGTCCTGGATTTTGATATAAGCGAGATTATGGAATACATGGTCTTTCATGACTAGCTATTTCATTCACCATGTTCATCCATGTTTAGCATGCATCTGAATTCCGTTTATTATTGATTGATTGATTGTGTGCCTGTGGAAACCCAAGGTGACTTCAGAAATCATCTTGTCTTGCTTCTATCTCCTTTCTGCTTCACTCTGGGTTTTCCCAAGCTTCACCCTTCAGTCAAAAGTATAGACCACCATCTTTTTTGTCTAGCGTTTTTACATGGAATCCAGAATTTGAACTCATTTTCTTCTACTTGCAAGGCAGAGTCTTAACTCCTGAGCCATCTTTACAGGCCCCATTCCTTTTTGTTGAAAAAAAAAAGCTACCACATTTTATTTCTCTCTTCATCCATTAATAGGAACAGGGTTGTTTCCACATTATAACTATTGTGACTAATGATGCAATAAACATTTGTGGACTAATCTGTGTGTGGGGCGGAGTGTGTGTGTGTGTGTGTGAAAAAATTTCTGTTGGGAATATAGTAGTAGTCATGTGCCATGTTAAAAAGTTGAAAATTCAGCATCATTTTAGTCAATATTGGTCAGGGTTTTGTCGCTGTAATGAAATAGCTGAGGAAGCCCACTTGAAAAGACATATTTAGCTCACAGTTTTGGAACCCTAAGCATAGTGCAAACTATGGTGAGATCTAGCCCTTGGCTCTATGACTTCATGGCAGGAGCAGAGCAAGTTGGGAGTAACTGATCACATCTCAAACCAGTAGACAGAAGGGGGATGGGACCAGTCTTGTTAAATTTATTTATTTATTTGTTTGTTGGTTGGTTGGTTTGTATTTATGACAAAAAAGGAGAGGGAGGGAGGAAAGTATAGGTGTGTACATACCATAGCCATAGCCCATGTGTGGAGGTCAGAGAACATCTTTCAAAAGTCACTTCTGTCCTTTCACCATGTACGTTTTTAGGCCACTCAGGTTGCCAAATTTTTAAGCAAAGGCGTTTATCCATTCAACTATCTTGCTGACCTTTGTTTTCTTTTATCCACCCTCTCTTGAGGTTCACAAGAACTACCTTAATCCCCTTCACAAATCTCTGTCACGCACATATCTCTTACTAGGCCTGTTACTAGGACGTAGCCTTTCACTACGTCCCAACGCTTTCATTCTGGGGCCAAGGCTTCTGTTACACATGGACACATTCAAATCACACCTAAACCTTTTTTTTTTTCAATACCCTAAGCTTGTATTACTATTAGTATTTTTCCAGGTTTACACTTCCATGTTACCACCTACCTTTTCTCTCCTCATTTCACTTCTCTTCATGAATGTGTATATGGGGTTTATGCATGCACAGGTGTGTGTTCACCAGTGTGTTTGACTATGTGTACCTGTGGAGGCCCAAGGTGGTTATCAGGAATCATCCTTGATTGTTCTTCTACTTTACTGTTATGAGTCTGGGTCTCTAATTAAACCCAGAATATGCCATTAGGGCAGTTTGGCCAGTCAACTTGCTCTGGGAATCTGCAGGGTCCACTTTCCTGATGTAGAATTACAGGGGAGGGGAAGCGGGGATGAGTACTCAATATGCTTGTAAAACTAGAAAAATAAAATAACTTAAATAAAAAAGTCAATGTGAAATGTACAGTAAGTAATAAATCATTAACAAAAATGTAAAGTGAAAAAAAAAAGAACTACAGGGGAGACCACCACACACTCCTCCCTCCTGGCATTTTTATGTGGGAACCGGGAACCCAAACTCAGGTATCTTTACTTGTGCAAGGCAAAGACTTTTACCACTGAGTCATCTGCCTAACTCCAGAGCTGGTACCCTAATTTCTACATTAATTATTAGTGGACATAGGTAAAAGTATAGTGTTTGGTTAGTAATCAATACAAGATCTTTCCTCTCTGATTAATAATCAATGAAAAGTCCTTTCCTCTTTTCAACAGTGGAAAATGTTATGTGGAGTCTTAAAAATATTTTTGCAAGCTCTACATCAGGTAGAAGAAATGAAAGCTAAGCAAACATGCAACCTCATTGGTAAAATATGTGGAGATTAAATAACCCAAATTTTAATTTTCAACTAAACCAAAATTGTAAAACAATTTTAATATTTTATATTTATTTATTTATGTGTGAGTGTGTGTGTGTGTATGTGCGTGTGTGTGTGTGTATCAGAGGGCACTGTGTGTCCCTGTGGAGGACAAAGGTGGACTTCAGGAATCATCCTCGATTGCTTCTACCTCCTTTGTACTTTACTCTGGGATTTTCCAAACTCCACTTTCCAGAGTTGGTGTTTTTACATGGGATTTAGGATCCAAATTCAAGACTGTCTGCCTACAAGGCAGATTCTTAACCCCTGAGCCATCTCTCCACATTTTAATATTTTCCTTATTCATTTGAGATAAGGGTGAAATAGGGAAAGGGAAAGAGGGGGAGAGAGAAAGAGGGAAAGAGAAAGAGAACGAGGGTACACACATGTCATAGCATTTGTGTGAAGGTCAGAGACTTTGAGAAGTTGGCTCTCTCCTAGTATGTGGGGTTCAATGAATGAACTTAGATTTCCAGGTTGAGGTATGTTGGTGCCACTACCAGCGAAGTCGTCTGTGCAGCTCTAAATTTTTTTTTTTGATTAAAAGAAAGATGTCCTACCAAGCTTCATGATTTTGAATTTGATCCCCAGAACTGCAAAAATCTCCAATGAGGTCTGTGACACTCAAAGAAGCCTCCCCAGCTCTCTAGTTCCTATATCCTCTTGCTTTCTGAGTTACAGCGGACACTACTATGTTGACTGCTCCCCACATGCTACATATGGCAAGACATTGCACTTCCCATCCCCATTGCCTCCAATGTGCCCGTATAGCCTCACAGCTCATACTACTCCATGTCACTCACAACTTGTTGCGGCTATTCTTCATGCTACTGATAGGACCAAAGGGAACAAGGGGTTTTATTCTTACAATTCTCAGTTCATAATCCAATTGGACAGGAGAGTTCATATTAACATCAGAAGCTGAGGGAACTGGCCACGTCATATCCACAAGACTGCTGAGAGGCGAACCTCACTTGCCAGTCTCCAAGTCTGCCAAAGTATGCCAAAGCACTGAATCAGCTCTCTCTATTTTATCCACATGTCCAGGGTATGATCCCACCCATCACAGTCTGGGTCTTCATTCATCAACTAGACAGTCTCTTGTAAATTTATAAAAGACTCACTTGAACTATTACTCTTGAGTCTAGCATTGTAACCAGTACACAGCAGGAGTTAAATATAAATTTCATCATTCACAAGAATAGAACAAAAGTTTATACAGATGTTTCCCCACCCCACAAATTTATTTAAGATATGTTGCAGTTAGCCTGCAGGGTTTTTGATAAATCACCATCAAAACTTAAGTGAACAAGGGGTTTATTTTCTTATGATAGTCCGGTTACAGTTCATAGTCCAGCTTGATGGGAGAGCACGCACCAATACCAGGGCCGAGAGAACTGGCCACACCATCACTACATTATGACTGAAAGAGGAACAACCCTTATTTGCCAGGCCAGCATGTCTGGCCAAGTGTACAGAAGGATGCCAACTCTCTCAACCAGCTCTCTGTATTTTATTCCAAGGCCTAATCCCACCCACCATGGGCTGACCCTTTCTCATCAGCTAGACAATCTCCTGCAGGTTCGCTCTGGGCTTAACTACTAATTCTCCACAAATATGCCCAGAGCTCAAACCCTCAACCATCAAGTTGACACCTATGGCTAACTATGACAGGATACAATAAAAAAAGCATAAAGGTTAGTTTATAAGATATTTAACACAATGAAACTATGTAGCCAACAATAATCATGTTTTTGAGCCTGTGGTGGTGCATGCCTGCAATTCCATCACTTCAGAAGTGAAGGTAAGATGATTAACAGTTCAAATCCAGGCTCAGCTACATATCTACTTTGAGGCCACCCTGGGCCATCAGGCATGAGATCTATCACAAATAAAAAACAAGTAATATTTCAAGAAATACTTAATAATATTAATTATGTAGTATTAGGTATAAGAAAATAGTAAAACTAGTCATACCCTCTGCTTCATGAGTGTGGTTGTAATGTGAGCTAGCCTCTTGCTCTTACCCCCTGTTATCACTTAGAAGCTTGAAGGTAAAGTCTGAGTACTGGCCTTCCCCGCCATGAGGGCCTCTGTCCCTCTGGAACTGCAAGCCAAGACAAACTCTTCTTTATGTTGCTTTTATCAAGCTGTTTTATCACAGTAATGAGAACGTGACTAAAACAGAAATTGGTACTGAGAAAGTGGACTTGTCGCTGTCATTTTCCTGACTATTTTGGAACTATTTTGTGGGAAGAATTTAGAATTTGGAGCTAGGAAAATCAGTGAATGCTGGAAGCAGAACTCAGTGGGTTGTTCTACTCGGAGCTTGGAAGACAGTGAAACTGAAAGAAAGGCAGTCAGTGAAGGATTTACTTATAAGGTTTCTGAGGGGGACAAGGCCTTTATCAGGAATTATGGAGCAAGCCATTCAGGTTGTATTCTAGCAAAGAATTTGGCTGCATTCTTCCCAAATCCCGAGAACTTTTATAAGACTGAATTTAAAAATGAACTGATTTCATAGGCAAAGGAAATTTCAAGACAGCATAAAACCGAGTCTATGGCACGGCTACTAGTCAGTACTCTTATTCAGTTTACAGTGAGAGAAAGAAAGAAGCTAAAAAGTGAAATTTGGCAAGAAAAAGTGTGTAGGCAAGAAATTAGCATCAATAAAGAGAAACTGTCTGCTTCTTATTAGACAATGGAAAAGGTGTCTTGAAGGCAAGACCTGACTTACCAAAGGCTCCGTGTGTGTGTGTGTGTGTGTGTGTGTGTGTGTGTGTATCAGAGGACACTGCATGTCCCTGTGGAGGGCTAAGGGTGACTGGGAATCATCCTGGATTGCTTTTAACTCCTTTTTGCTTCACTCTGGGATTTCCCAGGCTCCTCCTATCAGAGCAGGAGTGTGGGCCACCACTGTTTACATCTAGCCATGTTTACTTGGAACCTGGGATCCAAACTCAGGACCTTCTTCTCGAGAGGCAGAGCCTTAACCCCTGAGACAGCTCTCCAGCCCTGACCTTGAATTCTTGATCCTCCTGCCAAGTGCTGGAATTACAAGTATGTGTCATCATTCCCAGATACCACATTCTTATTCTTGTGTGTGTGTGTATGTGTATGTGTAGAAGAGTATACTGTATGTACCTTTGGAAATCATCCTGGATTGTGCTACCTCTTTATTGTTTTGCTCTGGGGTTTCCCAGGATCTGCTTTCCAGGGTTGGAAGTTCAGGCCACTGCCTTTTCTTCCTGGCATTTTCACATGGGATTTGGACATCTCAACTCAGATCTTTCTGCTTGTGAAGCAAAGGCTTTAATTCCTGAGTCATTTCTCCTGCCCAGTTATCATATATTTTTAAAAAATAGAATGGGGAGGGGGACTTATGAGATAGCTCAGTAGATAAATACAATTGCATGTAAAAGTGGCAGTCTGAGTTTGATCCCCAGAGAGCCCACGAAAAGTGGAGGCAGGAGAACCAGAAGTTCAAGGCCATCTTTGGCTAATTTGAGGCCAGCCTGGGCTACATAAGATTCTTTCTGTAATAAATTAATAGATGCAAAAGTAGAATTGTTTTATACAGTTTTGCTTCCTGATTCTTACTGAGCATTATATTCAAACATGAATATTATATATGCAAAAGACAAAGGTATACATATATACACAATACACATATATACACAATACACATACATACACACAACATTAAAAGACAATGTTATTGGTGGTTTCTTTTCATAGAGAAGATTTTAGGATTCTAAGATTTCTTAATCAGAAAGTACTCTACCATAGAGCTATATCTAGGGCCCGATGTTCCTGCAATGAACATTTATATTTTAATAATTAGAAAACAGTATTTAAGATCTTGGCTTCCAATTTGGTTCTGTCTCTACTACCTGTTAGTTGAGTGACCTGAACATCTAATTGCTCAGAACAGTACCTACTCACATTGTAGCTGTTCTTCTGTATAGCAAAAAAGAAAATGAGGCAATATACAAAAACCACTTAGCACAATTTCTAGCATCTCAACAATACAAAAACTTACTATAGATCTTAATCTGACTTAAATTTTTTACTTAAAAAATTTTAAGGACAAAAAAAATTTTTTGTAAGGACTAGAGATATAGCTCAGTGGTAGAATACTTACCTAAACTAGATTCAATCCCCACTGCTAGAGAGGAAAAGAACCCATATTTAGTATGTGTAGCTATATATATCTTAAACTTTTATTTATTTATTTAGTGGGGTGGGCACTGTGTGCTCCTCTGGAGGACCAAGGGTGACTTCAGGAATCATCCTGGATTGCTTCTACATCCTTTTTGCTTCACTCTGGGATTTTTCCAGGCTCCACCCTCCAGGACCAGAAGTGTAGACTGCATGGTGTTTTTACTTGTAACCTGGGGTTGGAACTCAGGACCTTCTGCTTGTGAGGCAGAGTCGTAACCTCTGAACCATATCTCTAGGCCCCTAATTATATATATATATATAATTATTAATAATATATAATATATTATAATTATATTAATTATTAAATATATATTATTTTTAATTTAAAAAACTCAGTTTAGAGTCATACTCATAACTGGGTATAGTGGTACCTGTTGATTACTCCAGCACTGGGGAGACTGAGGCAGGAAGATTTCAAATTTTAGGTAGCTTGGGTTGTATATATAGTGAGTTCCAGGCCAGTTTGTTCTATGCAGCAAACTGTGTCTTAAGGATGAGAATGAAGAGGAGGAGGGGAGGAAAGAGGCCAACCATCTGTGAGCTTCTTTGTACCATTTGTAGGTGGGGTTATAATTCCTCCCTTACTAGGAGACTGTGCAGATGGAAAAAGATGCTGTGTGTAAAAGGAGCTTGACAGCAGACAGGGCAATATATCACCTCTCACCTACCTCAACAGCCCATCTCAACAGGCAGAACACTGAGCTGTGGTGAGAGACAGAGCCCACCCTTCTTGTGGGGCATATGTCTCGAAAACAGTTTTTGGGGCAAGTGGTTGAGGCGCCAGAGAAGGGTTTGGGGTAGCTCCTGCCTTCAGAAAGGCACATCATTAACCAAATGATTCACCATTAGACTGTTAATGGAGGCTTTAAATAGACAGTGATCTCATTTGCTTTCTTGAATGGTTACGTCTCCAAAGTTTCTAAATATAAAACTATGTCCTCCTCACACAGCTGAGAATGAACACATGCATGTGCACGTGTACACACAGGCACACATTCAGCCCTGAGACAAAGAGCGTTCTTCCCACCTGTCAGCCTTTCCTCAAACGTTCATTTAGAAAACTTTCAAACGTGCAAAAAAGCGAAGCCAGATGTGGCAGCTCATCATAATCCGGCATTGAAGATGCTGAAGTGAGAGAATCGAAATGATTTCAAGACTAGCCTCAACTACACAGTAAGTTCCCGGTGAGCATAGGCTGCAGTGTGAGATCCTATCTCAAACTGTAATTCCAGTATTTAGGAAGTGGAGATAGAAGATTAGGAACCCAAGGCTATCCTCAGATCAGCAATCTTGGGGGGGGGGGTGCAAATGCACGTCCATGTATGCGTATAGAAAGCACTGTGTATGCCTGTGGAGGCCCAAAAGTGACTTCAGGAATCCCCCTGGATTAAACTACCTCTTCTTTGCTTCACTCCAGGATATCCCAGGCTCCAATTTCCTGGTCCAGAGGTACAGGTCACTGCCATTTCTGACTGGAATTTTTACATAGGACCTGGATCCAAACTCAGGACCTTTTGCTTTCCAGGCAGAGGCTTAACCCCTGAACCATCTTTCCAAACCCAGGTCAGCAATTTTTGAGGCCAATGTGAGTTATATAAGACCCTGTCTGAAAGAAAGAAAGAAAGAGAGAGAGAGAGAGGAGAGAGAGAGAGAGAGAGAGAGAGAGAGAGAGAGAGAAAGAAAGAAAGAAAGAAAGAAAGAAAGAAAGAAAGAAAGAAAGAAAGAAAGAAAGAAAGAAAGAGAAGGAGGGAGGGAGGGACAGAATGGAGGGAGGATGGAAGGAGGGAAGGAGGGAAGGAGGAAAAAAAGAAAGACTTCAAATAACAGAATAAACCAGAAAAACAAAAAGTTACAAGTACAACAGCCAACACTATGTTATCATTTATGTTAAAATTGGATTAATCAATAACATTGTTTAATTTGCTTCTTTTTTTCTCTCTTTTAAAATTGTGTGTGTGTGTGTGTGTATGTTTCAGAGGGCACTGTATGTTCCTGTGGAGGACCAAGGTGACTTCAGGAATCATCTTGGATTGCTCCTACCTCCTTTCTTTGCTCTGGTATTTCCCAGGCTCCACCCATAGAACTGGAAGTGCAGGCAGCAGATGTTTCTACCTGGCATTTTTACGTGGGACCTGGCATTTTTCTGTGGGACCTGGGATCAGAACTCAGTACATTACATTTGCAAGACAGAATCAACCCCTGAGCCATCTCTCCAGCCCCCATTTCTACTTTTCTGCAAGCAGCCCATGTTTGGCTTTTCTTTTAAAAAATATTTAAATTTATTATTATTGGTGTGTGTGTGTGTGTGTGTGTGTGTACAGCATACACATGTGCATCTTAGCACTATTGTGGAGGTTAGAATACAACTTTTGTGGGGTCAGTTCCCTCCTTTTAATTTCTTGTGAGTTTGAGGAATTGAACTCTTACAGGCCAATAATGAATTTTTTTCCTTCATTCCTGCCTGCCTTCCTGCCTGCCTGCCTGCCTGCCTGCCTTCCTGCCTTCCTGCCTTCCTTCCTGCCTTCCTTTCTTCCTTTCTTCCTTCTTTCTTCTTTCTTCCTTCCTCCCTCCTTTATTGAGTACTGGGTATTGAATGTCTTTTTTTTTGGCATGGGTCCTGAGGATATGAATTCTAGTTCTCATATCCAAAAGTGCTTTAACCTAGAGTCACCTCCGCAGTGCAGGCCACCTCCCCTTCTTCTTTTGAAGCAGATTATCCTCATAGAGCCAGGCTAGCCTCAAGTTCAAGGTCCCCCATGTCCACTTCCAGGATCATCACTTTAGACATGTATTGGGTGGAATAGTTTTAACTGACAATACATGTTAACGGCATATGTGCAGTGACAGGCAAGGAGAGACAAAGATGGAGCCTTCAGTTGGGCTGTGGCCACTTCTATGTGATGAGAGACTAGGAGCCAAGACACAGAGATGGGAGCCCAAGTCTCTCCCTAGGTCAGGTAAAGAAAGTTGCTTTCAGGGCCTGTCAGAAAGCTCAGTGGGTGAGGCGCCTGTTTGCAAACCTGTTGACCTGAGTTCAATCCCTGGCAGGAAAGTTGTTCTCTGACTTTCACCTGTGCACCATAGCATTCGTGTTCCCTCTCAAATAATCAAGTTGTCTTAAAGGAAGTCATCCAAAGAAAAGGCACCAGAATGGGTGACTTTTCCCAGAGGAAAGACTAATATGAGCGGTACTGTTCTAGAGCCCCAGAGAGACCAGGAGAGGGGACGAGGTGGGGTGGAGGGGGGGAGAGAATCTGGGGCCAGGTAATCAGGTAATAAAGAAAAAGCAGGGAATCTTCACTCTTGAGCTGCATCATACTTTTAATTTGAGATTTAAATTGATTCGTAAGATGGAGCTGGGAAGAAGAGGCCTTGGGGGCAGAGTGGCGCCAGCTGGAGCGAGATCAGATAACCCTCTGGAGGGACAGAGCCCAGCCCAGACAGAAGTAGCAAGTCCCAGCGGCCAGCTGTCCTGAGGGAGCCAGACTCCTTTAGCTAAGGGAACCCTGATTAACACTGGAGCTGGGGATGGGGGTGGGAATCCAAGAATAATGACCAGGAAGAGAAGGTGCTGAGGAGACCACAAGGAGACAGCTGGGAGACAGAAGTCAACACAGCTGCTGCCCAGAGTAAGAATCCTATGTCCTTGACAGTGTTAAGCCGCAGGAGACTGGAATTCCATCTCCAGAGACCACATGGTAGAAGAGAACTGAATTCTTGACAGTCGTCCTCTGTGCTGCACACACATGCTATGGCACGCCTCCCTTTCCACCCGTCCCCCTAAAATAAATAAATGCAAATATGAAAAGAAAATAAGGTGAAGATTGACTGAAGAAGATACCTTATGTTGACCTTTGGCCTTTGACATTCACATGCATACACAGAAACACAGACACACATATGCATACACCAGAGAAAAAGAATGACGGAGTCAAAGAATGTTTTTTCTCCCACATTTTTTTTTTCCTAACCATACTTGCTCAATAGGTAACTTCCCAGTGGTCCCCCATTGCACTCTCCCTCTTTCCCCCAAAGAGTTTTTAAACACTCCACTTCCCCCACCCACCCAAAAAGCATAACTGCCGAAGGATCTTTGGATAATGAGAAAAATATCAAGCGGATGAACATGACCCAGCCACAAATGATGTCAGCAAATGCACCCAACATGTTGAGTACAACTTATTTACATAACGAGATTAAAAAATTGATGAAGGAAGCTGGGCTGGTGGTGCGGGTCTCCAATCCCAGCAAGGGCAGTGCAGACAGGAGATTAAGATCACCTTCTGCTACACAGCAAGTTCAAGGTCAGCCTGGGTTACATGAGATTCTATCTCAGCAACAAGAGGAGCCTTCACAATATTCTGGCTTTGGTTTAGTTGCACAGCAGAGCGAATAACGGGAGGAGAAGCAGCTCCTGCCCCTTGTCATGTTTCTCTACAGAAGACTCTTCTCAGCAGAGAGGGAATCATCAGGGTGAGCTTATTAAATCCTTTGTTACATCTAAGAAATCAACAGCCAGCCACGGCTTTTTGCCTTTATCACAAAAAACGGCCTTCCAGTGATGGAGTAGGAAGAGAGAAGTGTATTTCACTCTCAAATTGTGGGCCAGCTGTTCCAGGGAACCTGATTCATTTAGAGTGGAACTGCCCGCTTTCCTGTTCCTCAGTCCCCGGGTTTTTCGGTGGGGGTGGTGGAGACGGGAACAGCTGCCCATTTTCGACATAGTATTCCCTACATGGTGTCGAGTGGCAGGGAGCGGAGCTTGGGGAGCGCGATGATTTATTCGGCCCCTTAGTCATCAGTTGTTCCGGCCCAGGAAACAATGAGCCGCTTTTGTTTGTGCTTCTGTGTGTAGGGTGTGAGGGGACAAAGGGCAGCAAATGCCCGGATAATGAAATGGGTCTTTTTGTTCCTCTCAAAAGACGTCTTTCTCTCAAATGAATTTGAGACATACATTGTAAAAACAGAATACATACTGCACTGTGCTCTCTCTATATGGTTTTCACAAAGTTGCCTAGAAAGCGTCTTTTTTTTTTCCATTCTTCTTTCTTTAAAAATGTTTTATTTATTTATGAGAGAGAGAACACATGCAGGTAGGCTAATAGAGGTCAGAAGACAACTTTTCCATTTTCTCCTATCCTGTAGACTGTGGGGATTGAACTCAGGTTGTCCAGTTGCACACACGTACCTTCTCACTGAGCCAGCTCTCCAGCCCTTTCCTTCCCTCTTTAAAAAAAAAAAAAAAAAAGGACATAGGAATATTCAAATATTCAAAAATTCCAGAAGCATACAAAGCCAGCATATCTTCACCGTCCTCTCTCAATCCAATCCCTTCAGAAAATGTTTCTTCTTTTAACCTTTATTACAAGGCTGGAGAGATGGGTCAATGGGCAAGGTACTTGTGTAAGTACGAGGACCCGAGTTGCATCCCCAGCACCCACATAAAAAACTGAGTGTACACCAGAAACAAGGAGAGAAGTGACCATGTTACAGTAGAGAAAATAGGCCTCCATCAAGGACTGCAAGAAAGTAATGTGACACCTAGTTAAGTTCACAGACATTCGTTCCTGATCATTTACAACTAAGGGGGTATGAACTCACCAGAAGGGGAGGGCACATAGTCTGGCAGATTAAAAAGTAACCATTTTGCAAATGGGTGATTGACCCCTCCCATTGCCTAATGCTATATGACCCTGAGATTCCACTTTTGGGTATAAGTATTACATCTACCCTTGAATGTGCTCTTATAATAAGTTTAACAGCTTTCTGTCTCTGGCCAGGGGGTGACAAACAGTGCCCATCACGATGGAGTGAAGGGCATTACAGGAGCAACAAAACTGCAAAAGAAAATCAATGAACCACAATCCAGAACTTCAGAGACTCTATATCAACCACCTAGAACTAAGCCAGACTAATCTCTCACCATCCTGAAGCTCAGGGACATTTGCGGAAGAGGGGGCGGTAAGAGTGTAAGAGCAAAAGGATGGGAGGAGCAATGATTTACAAAATACTCCACACAAGTTAGGGCCGAAGCAATCATAATTGGACTTTGCATGCCCGGCGCAATGTCCAACACAATATTGACTTCACAAAGTCTAGCATCTGCTAAAGGCACCAAGATCCTTGGAGGCAAGGGATTGACAGCCACAGTAGTGTTCCTATGCTTAAGGGGAACACAGGAAAGGGTTCAGGGAAATGCCACTGGGTCTTTGTACGTCATCGGAGAGGAGGGCCCAGAGGAGAGTCAGGCATGCACAAGAAAGGACTCTCTGGGAATTGGGGCGGGAGGCACGGGGTGGGGGGTAGGGGGGGCAGGGGTGAGGGGAGGGAGAGCAGGGGGTTCGGGGGGGAGGAAGAGGGAGGGAGGGAACTGGTGTACCTATTAAGTTTGTATGAGCTGAAATAATAATAAAAAATGTATTAAAAAAAAAAAAAAAACTGAGTGTGGTGTGCTTGTCTGTAATCCCAGGCTGTTGGTGAGTGCCGTGATGACTTGAAGATCACTGGGGCTTGCCGACCTGCCAGCTTAGCCCAAACAAACAAGGAACAGCAACAAACTAGCCAGTTCCAGGTTCAGTAAGGACTGTGTCAAAGGAATAAAGTGGACAGCAATAAAAGAAAACAATAATGTTGATCTCTGTGAACGGATACGTACACACATCCACACAATAAACAAATAAACAAATAAACAAACAAACAAATAGATAAATCCCCTCTATGTCCAAGGTTACACACAGTGTCAAAAGTACAGAAGACAACAAGCAAGTTCCAAAATGGAAAAACCCACCATATTGCCCAGCGCTAGGGAATGGTAAAGAAAATCATGGCAGAGTCTCAAGGTAATTCTGAGTGGCGCCCAAGAAGGGCTCAGGAGCCTTTGATCTGGGGGTGGCTGTTTTCTACCCTGCTGCTAAGCTAGCTGCACTTCCTTAGGCAAGTTGAGCTTCCCCCATAGGGTAAGCAGGGTAACAGATTGGAAGTGAGACTTGCTGTGCAAAGCCTGAAACCAGCACCTGGTTAATGCTGGGTCTTCAGCAAATATCAGCTTTCCTTCCATCCCAGATGGGCAACGCTGACTGGAAGCACTCACTGACTTAAACTTGGTGGAGTTCTAATTGTTTCTGGGTGTTTGCAGGGGAGATGATAAACCCACATCACACAAGACTAGAAGCACAGATCAGGGTTAGATTGCTTGGAGCACAGCATCGCTAACCAATGTGAATTCAGAAAAGAGTTTCAGAATTAGAAATTACTGTGTTTATTACCCCTTGAATCAAGTGACTGATTCAAAGAACAAGCTAACTAATTGAGGAGTATTGCAATGCTTAAACATGTTAGTAAATGTTAAAAACTTATTATTATTGGTATGTGTGAGCGTGCAGGAGCATTCGTGGAGTCAGAGAACAGCTTTGTGGTGTTCATTCTCTGCATCGACCTTTATGAGGCTTCTGGGGAGCGGACCCAGGTCATCAGGCTTGCTCAATAAGCATTTTTACCTACTGAATCATCTCATTGGCTTTAAAACAGGGTGTGTGTGTGTGTGTGTGTGTGTGTGTGTGTGTGTCTCAGAGGGAACGCTGTATCCCTGTGGAAGACTTGGGGAATCATCCTGGATTGGTTCCTTTTTGCTTTGCTCTGGGATTTCCAGAGACAAAAATACTGGTCACCATAATTTTTTCTGGTGTATTTATGAGGGTTCCAGAATCCGAATTCAAGATCTTCTGGTTGCAAGGCAGGCTTAATCCCTGAGCCATCTCTCCAGTCCCTAAAAATTGACTTTTTAAAAAGCACTTTAAGGGAGCCCAGTAGATTAAGGCTCCTGCTCAAAAACCCTGGGGACTGAGTTCAATCCCCTAGAAGCCAGATAGTGGAAGTAGAGAGCAGACTTTTCAAAGTTATACTTTGACTGACACCCCTGCTCTAGAGCATGCATGCATGTCTGCCTTCTCCCATTCAATCTCTCAATCTCAAATATATATATATATATATATTAGGTTTATAGCAATACCGAGTTGACAGTACTCTGATACCTCATGTATCCTCTGTCCTCACCCAGCAACATCCCTCACCTGCCTGGAATGGTGTTATAATGTATGAACTTATATACTGATGCATCATTGTCACCTGAGGCTCACAGCTTATACTAGCACTACTATTACTATTATTAGCCTGTAGACTTTGACAATCAACTACTGATGTCCCATCGAGCGACCTTATTGCTCCAAAATGCCCCTGTGCTCTACCATCTCATGCCTCCCCCCTTCCTAACTTCTGGCAACCTTCAATTTGGTCTCCTATTTCCATAGTATGAGAAATTATCTAGTAGAGATTAGAGCTTACCAGTGATTTCTAGAAGGACCCATGTCTATCTACAGTCTGTAAAGCCTAGAGTGCCCTCTACTGGCCACTTTCCACGGAGCCCAGCATCTAAATGGCTTTAGACTGGTATTCAAGGTCTGTATGGGTAACTTAGCAAGACTCTGCCTCAAAATAAAAGACAAGAGTGTTGGGAGTGTGGCTTCAGTGGTAATGCCTAGCATGCCCTAGGTTCAACCCCCAGACCAACACACACGTGCGCACACATACACGCACACAAAGAAACCATGAATAGTGTATAGTTTCTGTTGAAGGGTACACAGGATCTCTTTGTATTAGTTTTTCAACTTTCTATGACAACATGATTATTTAGGAATAAAGTGACTTACCTGGGTGTGGTGGTGCATGCCTATACTACAGGGGGAGCAGGAGCTCAAGGTCAACAAGAGTCAACCTTCACACACAGTGATAATAAATAAAAAGATGAAGAGCTGGCTGAGGGGTTAAGACTCTGCCTCGAAAGCAGAAGGTCCTGAGTTTGGATTCCAGGTCCTTTGTAAAACCTCCAAGCAGAAACACTGTGGCCTACACTTTCCACTCTGGTGGGCGGAGCCTGGGAAATTCCAATGTGGAGCAAGACGGAGGTAGAAGCAATCCAGGATCGTTCCCAAAGTCACCCTTGGTCCTCCACAGGGACACATAGTACCTTCTCACACACACACACACACACACACACAGAGAATCAATAAAAATTTAAAAAATTTAAATATAAATAAAACTGAAGATCCCTTGGGAGAAGGATTTCTGGGCATATCTATGTTTTCCCCTTGATGTGGGAAGGCACATCTTAATTGTGGCCATATCTATTCCCTGATTATAAAGTGAAGAAAGTCAGCTGAGTTCAAACAAACATCGTTCTCTACTCTTTTTCTCTCTCTCTCTTTTTTTCTATTTTTCCCCCACTTCCTGCACCTTTTTCTTTTCTGACCACACTGAGGATTGAACTCGGGACCCCTTGCACTCTGCCACTGAGCTACAGCCCTCACCCTCACTGTTCTCTGCCCTTGACTGTGGAAGATCCCTGCCCCCAAGGACTATAATCTGAAATCGTTAGCCAAGTAAATTCATTCTCCCTTAAGTTATTATTTCTCAGAATATTTTATCACAGCAACAGAAAAAGAATCTAAGAAAATAAATAGCATAAAACCCATGAACTCCACCTGGTGCTCCTCTTGGTCTCTGATGGGAAAGACTCAGATGAAGGCTGGTTTCCATGTGCCCCCTCCCCAATTGTCCTGAACTCTCCACTCCTAAAACCTGTTGGGGGTTCCAGAAGATAGAGGTTATTCTTCCCCACCTGATGTTTATACACACAAAGGGCAAAAATCCAAAATGCCTTTAAAACATGTGTAGCAGCATGCACGCACCCACCACCCAAAGCCTACTTTTCCCTAGGGGATTGGTGACTGGAATGTCCAATTCTTCTTCTTTTTTTTTTAGTATTTAAATTTCTTTATTTTAATCTCTTGGATCTTTTTATTTTCTCCTATTGCAGTGCTCTAAAATACCTCAGTATTATAAGATATGTTATTATCTATGTGTAATAAGGACACCTAATAGGAGTGGATTAGTTTTTACTTAATATATTTTATTTATTTAGTGTGGGTGTGTGTGGGGTGTGTGTGTATCAGAAGGCACTGAGTATCCCTGTGAAGGGTTAAGGATGACTTTGGGAATCATCCTGAATTGCTTCTACCTCCTTCTTGCTTTCCTTTGGGATTTCCCAGGCTCCACTTACCAGGGCTAGACTCCGCCCATCAAGGGTAGTTAGAACAGTGTCTACTGGGCTGGAGAGATGGCTCAGGGGTTAAGACTTTGTCTCATCAAGCAGAAAAACCTGAGTTTGGATCCCAGGTCCCAGGTAAAAAATGCCAGACAGAAATGGCAGCAGGCTCACTTTGGTGGGCAAAGCCTGGGAAATCCCAGAGTGAACCAAAAAGGAGGTAGAAGCAATCCAGGATGATTCCTGAAGTCACCCTTGGTCCTCCACAGGGACACACAGTGCCCTCTGACACACACACACACACACACACACACACACACACACACACACACACAAAATAAATAAATAGATAAATAAATAAATAAAATATTTTTAAAAGGAAAAGTCTTTTACATGTATAGAACTATATATGTGGTAAAAATGATCATGATGATATCCAAGTTCAATAGCATTTTCCCTTAAATTACTGGGTGGGTTCCATTAATCATTGTATTCAAGAGGTGGCACACTTGTTTAATTCAGCTGGTTCTGATTTACACGTCATTTCAAAGAATGTCACGGAAACAGAAATGAAGACTCTAACTATCCATATTAGCTATACAGCTCATCTAGTTATACCTCAGGGCAAGAGCTAATAATCAGCTTCAAGTATTTGGTTAGCTTTTAAAGCCTAGCTACAACTAATTTTAGGTAAACATTCTGTTTTAATTGAGTCTCTATCATGAACTTTCAGGAATGGAACCTACTCCCAGTGCCGTTCGATCAATTACTGTTTTAGTTTCCTGTGAGATCAATTTATTTAGTCATTTTGTCCATTTCCTTCTTTATGACCTTGAGTGTGTGCCTGTCACTGTGTTATAGGGACTGGGTGTCCCTAAGTCTATGTGTTAGGTTAATACAAAAGGCTTGGGCTGTTCGCTTTTTCAAAAACTGGTACCCAAAGGAGCACAAGCACCTTCCCTAACATGTAAAAGCCCACCTATGTCTGTCCTCACCCAATCCTCTCTTCCTCAATCCAAAAGCCAGGGCAGGCAGGTGTACCCCATGCCTTGCTGTTGTTTTTGAGACAGCCCCACAGTGGGGGTCTCACTGCTTCTCCCCAGCCAGTGTTCTTGAGCCCTTCCTCTTACTCAACGACTCTTTCTATCAAGCATACTGTCGTCTCTTCCATTGTAAAAACCCACCCCCAATCCAGATCTTACCTTACAGTTTTCTTTTTCCCTACCATTTCCTCATCCAGAAAGACTCCCTCTTCACATTACAGGCATTGTCTGGCTGGCTCTGATCTAACACCAGCCTCCTTCCCTGTGCTAATGAACGGCGGCTCAGGTCTTGGCCTCAAATCCTCTGAGGCCATGGAATGCCCAATTCCATACCCACAGTCTTGGAAACCTATGAAGCAAAGTGCTAGTGCTGGAACTATCACACACAGCTCTCTTGTCTGTTACAAACAGGCAGACAGTGGGTCCTGGTTGAAGTAGGTCACTAAAATACATCTGTGGAACTGTGGTTTTGGGGGTGAGGAGAGAGTTGAAGGCTACTGGTCACAGCTAGGCTGGAGGCTCAGGCCTGGAATCCAGTGACTTGGGAGGCTGAGGCAGCAGATTTAAGGTCTCCCTACAGAGCAAATTCAAGGCAAGGCTCAACAACTTAGTGAGACTCTATAGTGAATAAAATGCCACTAATTTACTTAAAACTATCAACATTAGAAAAAGAAAAGAAATTTGGGATGGAGAGATGGCTTGGGGGTTAAGACTGTCTTGAAAACAGAAGGTCCTGAGTTTGGATTCCAAGTCCCATGTAAAACTGCCAAGCACAGGTGGTGGAGACCTGTACTTCTAGCTCTAGTGGGTAAAGCCTGGGAAATCCCAGAGCAAAGCAAGAAGGAGGTAGAAGCAATCCAGGATGATTTCCAAAGTCAGCCTTGGTCCTCCACAGGGATATACGGTGCCCTCTGATACACACGCACACACACACACACACACACACACACACACACACACACACACAATTTTAAAAAAATAAAATATATTTTAAAAAATTAAATTAAAAAAGAAAAATATATATTCAGAGACATTGTACATTGCTGACTTAGATCTAAAATTGAGACCGTCTTCTTTAAAAATTCTTGCTACTGCTGATAGACTGTATTTTTCTCTCTTGGCACAAGATTCAGCCCAAGTGCCTACCACTGAGTTACATTTCTTTCTTTTATTTCTGTGAAGATTTATTTGCCCAGGTTCCATCTCTTTTGACCTTATGCCATTAATCCCCGAAAAGTAGTTTCATAAACTAATTAGTAAGTGGATGTTTCTGGCCAATGCTGGCCCAGCAAATTGTTTCCATTAAGGTGCATCTGTCAAAGTCCCAGGAGGAAACAGATTGCACACTCACATGAGGATAACTGGGGAGAAGGCTAATGACACTATTTGCCCAGGAACATGTGTCTAGTCCAGGAAGGAAGGAACAGTCCAGTCTGGAAGGAAGAAGAGAGGGAGTGAAAGGAACACCATTTGCCAGCCAGAGGTGACTTCTTTTAGTTTTTACAAACATGTTGAGTACTTTTCTCTATTTCTATCCCCCTACCTCCTATTTCTCTCCTTCACTTCATTAATCCATCCCACTTCCTCCCACCTTCCTGCCAGTCTATTTCTATGGACCTCAGGGTTCCCTCTGGCTTGTCTCAGGCCTCTGTAGCATACCAAGTTACCTCTCTTTAGGGCACTCCACTGATAGGGGCATTTCCCTTCATTCATCCAGCTTTAGTCCCCAAGGTTTCTAATATATGTTCTTATCTCTCTTGAGTTCTTGATAACCTATGGGGCATGTTGGTATGTCAGTCATTATGCACGTCTGGTAAGGACAAGTCTCATTGCAATGAGTTCCAAGATGCAACAGTCCTGCCTTGAATGGAATGTCTTGTCCAACGGTGAACCTTTCCATCTTTAGATTCTTACAATCTCACCACCCTCTCTTCCTCAAGGTTCCCAAAGCGTTAGGATGGGGAGAGATGAGGTTGGCCTGATTCTGGGCGAACATTGCAGGGTCACCAGTACTCTGCATTCTGGCTGGCTGCTGTTGTCCACTTCACTGCTCTTCTACTGCCCTAGGCTGCATCCTGTCAGGGTGTTGAGATCCTTTGTCTCTGTTGTAGAAGAAGACTTCTAGGCTGAGTGTTAATGTTCTTCAAACTTCTGGGTATAATAGCAACTATTTACAGAGCACTTTGGTGTACTGTCTTCTTGCCTGTAAGTTCATTGGCTGTTTTCCCTATTGATCTATTTCCGTACTTTTCTTAGGTTCTTGTTCTAGTTAACAGTAACTGGAATGTGTTCTATTCTGACAAATGGGTCTTGAGTTCAATCAGAAAACTATTGGTTGTGTCCTTGATACTTATGCTACTATTACACTGGTGATCACTTGTTGCCATAGTGATTTTTACTGCAATTTGCAGATGTCATGAGGTGATGAGGCCTGTGAATATTTTTCTCCCCTGGTAGCTTCTACAGTATTCCTTGGTACTATGTAAGCTATTCAGCAAGGAGGAAATCCTCAGGCCAGTTCCAGTTGATGTATTTTGCCCATGTTCTATGATCCATATGTGTTTGGTCTTCAGTAAAAGGTCTTACTGACAGTTATTTGGAGAGCAACAAATGCAAAGACAAAAGCCTATGTTTGGGGGCCTTTGAGACCTCTCTGACCAACATTTTATCAGGAAGTGTCACATTCCTGTTACCTCTAGTATAGTTTTAATTGTTGCTGGGTTCTAAGTGGATGAGCTCAGACCCCCCTTCCCCCCCCCCCGTTTTCCTCACTCTATGCTCTGCATAGGGATTGCCCATTCTTGTTCTTTTCTTTAAAAGATGCATGGATTTTTTTTTTTTTTGAGATGTAGCTAGCAAAGGAAGTTCCTATGGCTACTTCCCACAATCTTAGGGTTTTTCTATAAGTCCCTCTGTCCCTCCTATTTCCCATCCCCTCATTCTTCCTTATGTATTTTTCCCAGTTATTCCCTCCCTCACCCTACTTGCCATGGCAGAAGTGACTTTTCAAGAAAGAAACGAGACTGTAAGACCATCCTCACTGACTTTCTCCAGATCATCATACAGAATTTCATTGGTCAGACTCAGCTGGAGACCAGACATCAAACTCATGCACATAGGTCCAGGGCCCTGCAGAGCAAGGTGAGGAAGAGTGAAGAGTGAATTAGGGGCAAGTGGAAGGCACACGAGGTCATGGACAACTTAAGAGGGAGCTCAGGGAGTTACTTCATGATGATTAACTCACTGATGGGATGACAGGATCTGTGGAAACACATTGGAAAGCAGCTTTGGTCAAAGCCATTACTTGGCTTATCCCCTGGGTGAATTTCCTGTAGCCTAGGCTCTATGTCTCTGGCACTGTTCATATTTAGAGATTTTAAGATGTAAATATTTGGGAGGTCCATCAAAGTTCTGCCTCAGCAAAGGAGAGCTGTGTACGCAGTGAAAACCAGGGTGGAGACTGCATGTGTTCAGCGAAGAGCTTGAGGTGAAGTGGAAGGAATCGATGGGCTTCAAATAAGTGCTTCTAAGTAAAAGCCTAGTTCTCAAAAGATTTACCTGATAATTAAAAAAAAAAGAGCTTAAAAGAAACAAGTAAACTAACTTTAAATGATTTTTTTTCAGATAGTGCTTGAGGCCATCCTGGATATATATTACATTGTCTTAATATAGATGAACAACAAAAGTGATAGAGTTACTGTTTTTTCCCAGGTTTTTTTTTTTTCCAGGTTGAGTGGCTGGGTTAGAACTCCCTATGTAGCCCGAGCTAGCATTGAACTCACAGCAATCCTCAACCTCTTGATTATAGCCTGCTGTGATTACAGATGTGTGCTCCTGTGCCCAGCTCCAGCTAATTTAAAAAGTGTGTATGTATGTTTGTGTTTGTGTGTGTCTGTGTGCATAAGAAGCATATGAAGTCAGTTCTCCCCTTCTACTTTGTAGGTTCTAGGGAGGGAACTCAGGTCATCAAGCTTATGTCGTAACTAGCATATTTATCCACTAAGTCATCTCACCAACCAGTAATTTTTAATGTATTATGCTTAAGTTTCAGTTTAGTAAATCAATTTGTCTTTTAGAATCAGATGTGTTACTGATAACATGAAAATATTTGTGTGTGTGCAATGTGTGTGCGCACATACATGCATGCATACCCACAAGTTGCTGCTTTAAAAGCAGTTTGGGGGCCGAGATAGCTTAGTAAGGGAATGCTCCCAAGCTTGCAACCTGAGTTCCATCTTTGGAAGTCCACCTGATGAAGGGAAAGTTGTCCTCTGACCACCTGTATACCATGGCACGTATCTATGTATCTTCTCTCTCTGTCTCTAGCTTTAGCTATCAATTAAATAAAATAATTTAAAAGTATAAACAGTTTTGGAAGAAAAAAGTATGTAAGCAGACCCGGAGAGATGGTTCAGGAGTTAAGACTGCCTCGAAAGCAGAAGGATCCTGGATCCCACATAAAAACACCATACAAAAATGGTGGTGACCTGCACTTTTGGCTCTGGAAGGCAGAACCTAGAAAATCCCAGGGCAAAACAAAAAGGAAGTAGAAGCAATCAATGATTCCCAAAGTCCTTCACAGGGATACAGTAGTTCCCTCTGACATGCATAGACACACACACACACACACACACACACACACACATATATATATATATATATGCAGTTTGGGTCTGGTCTGGTATGGTGGCATTCAGGAGGTAGAAAGAGACTGGGGAAAGAAAGAAAGAAAGAAAGAAAGAAAGAAAGAAAGAAAGAAAGAAAGAAAGAAAGAAAGAAAGAAAGAAAGAGAAGAGAGAGAAAGGAAGAGAGAAAGAGAGAGAGAAAGAGAGAGAGAAAGGAAGAGAGAAAGAGAGAGAGAGAAAGGAAGAGAGAAAGAGAGAGAGAGAAAGAAAGAAATGAATAAATAAATAAAGTTTAAAAAAGAGTAGTCCTTAGTATTAATTCATTCAGACCTAAATCCCAGTAATTAGAGCTGAGGAATAAACTTAATTTAATTTATTTATTTTTATCTTGCTGTTGGATACAGGGTCTCACACTACAGTGCCTAGGCTGACCCGAATTCCTACTACCTCAAGCTGTTTAGATTTGGAAAATGTATGTGTGAGTCACAATGCCTTGGCTATTGTGATTTTCTTAAGAAGAAAGGGTTCTGGGTATTTTATATCACACAAACTATTACGCCAATCTCTCTCTCTCTCTCTCTCTCTCTCTCTCTCTCTCTCTCTGTGTGTATGCATGTGTGTGTGTGTGTGTGTGTGTGTGTATCAGAGGGCATGGTGTATGCTTGTGGAGACCCAAGAGCCACTTTGGGAATCACCTTGGATTGTTCTACCTCCTCTTTGCTTTGCTCTGGTTTCCCTGGCTCTGCCTTCCACAGCTAAAAGTACAGATTATCACTGTTAAGGATCTGAACTTGGGACCTTTTGCTTGTGAGACAGAGAGACTTAACCCTGATCCATTTCTCCAGCTCAAGAAGGGTTCTGTAGCTCACATCCATAAAAATTAGAGACAGGAGATCAGGAGTTCAAGTTCATCTTTGACTGCTCAGTGAATTTGAGGCCAGCCTAGGTTACAGAAACCGTATACCAAAAAAGAAGAAAAAAAGAGGAAAAAGAGGAGGAGGAAGAAGAAGATGAAGAAGAAAGTGCTATTCACTCAATACAGGGCAGCCACAACCAGAAACTCATGGTAATAGGACTTGATCTCATCAGACCTGCACAGTTGTGAATGTGTTGGCATCGCCCCATGACTGGCGGGGCCTCAGGAGAAAGAGTTCCAGGCAGTAGGATCCTTAGGGGCAAAGAGTCAGACAGAAGTAGGGGAGTACCCATATCTGTGGGGCTCCCAAGGAACAGCCTGTCCGTCTGCCACAGAGATCTGAACCCCCATGAGAACAGAAGAAACAGAGGGAGCCCCAGGACCCATAAAAACCAAAGGACAGGAGAATAGGAGGGAGTAGACTTGGGCCCATGTAGTGATGAGAGGGAATGTGGGATGGGATGGGAGTAGGAGGAAAGGAAGGGAAGATGGAAAGAGGGAGGCAAGGAGCATGTATATAAAAATGTTAATTTAATAAATTTATTAATAAAAAGAAGAAAGTGCTAAAGTCGCTGAAAACCACAACATTCTGTAGTTAACATTTCTGACAAAAGCAAAATTATCTCCAAATCATCTAAGTAAAATAGCATACATTAAACATGTACAGTCAGGCAACATAACATAGTTACTATATCAATTGAAATTTCAACTCATTTAATAATTTAAATATAACATTTTCATTATTTAAGCCTAACATTTAGGTAATAAAATTAAATATGTCCAACATTTTTCATCTGCTGTTTTTCTTCAGTGTTTGCTAGGCAAGTGCTGTCTCACTATGCTACACCCAGAGCCCTTCTCTTCCTAAAGCAGGGTAAGAACAGCTCTCTTCTACACTAGTTCAGAGCTTACTTTAAATTTTTTTCATTCATTTAATCTGGTGGTATGTGTGTGTGTGTGTGTGTCCTGATTTTTTTTTATTTTTCATAAAGTTCTCTGATTAATTCAACACAGGTGGAAATGGCAAGATAGTTCAGCAGGTAATGAGCCTGTTCAGAATCCTGGCGACCTGAGCTCCAGGCCGGGAAGCCCACGTGGTGGAAGGAGAGAACTGACTTCGGAAAGCCAGCCTCTGACCTGTGTGCCATTGCTTAGCGCGTTCATGTGTACACCTTCTGTCTCTCCATCTCTCTCCTTTCCCCTCCCCTCTCTCATTAAAAAGAGTTCAATGCTTGTTGAATCGGATTGAACAGTATCTCTGTAGAGACTGTGGCTCTCTGCAATTACTAGACACTGTTAGGCCCCGGGCATGTCTCTGTGACTCTGTCATGTAACGTCTTTCGCCAGCTTCATGGAGAAAGTACTTCCTTTTACCCGTGAAAGGTACACGAAAGAACTGAGGGGGGGAGGAAGAGGGAGGGAGGGAACCGGTGTACCTATTAAGTTTGAAAAAAAAAAGGAAAGAGCTGAGGTACGGAGCCTAGACTCTGATGTTTTAATCCTCTCCAAGGTCTTCATATACCATAGTTTATGGGATCTAGAAAGACACAATTTATCTTATATGCCCATTTCCTGTTTTTTATTTAAAAGATAACGCTGCATTTATTTAGCAGCAGTATTTTCAAGGGCCTGTGTCGGGCATGCAGAGTACCAAAATGGAAAGCCCTACATTCCCTGGTTCTAAGAGACACTTTCACAATTCTCATCACAAATTTTAAATCAGGATGCAGCTGAAGACTGGTGCGAACATTTAATAAGCTTCTGCTTCCCTCCAATGCTGTCAGCACTTCTCTGAATCACAGGATACAGCATGCTTCATACTTCCTTTCGGTGGGTCAGAGAATGTGATGATCTCAACAACATAGAGGCTTCATAAAGTAGGGTTCGCATCCGGCTGCCTTTCAGGAATTTGCCAGCTCTTTGCTTGTGTATACGTTTATGAAATGAAAAGTTAAGCATTTTTCATTTTGAGACCTTCAAGTCCTTCAGAGACACTAGTTTCTGTTCCGTAGTAATCAGATGTATATCTTAAATATCTATGAAAAGACCAGTGCTTTCTTGTAAAAAGCGCACTTTTTTTTCTCTCAGTGGTTCAGGACTTGCCTAGCATGCATGTCTCTGTGTTCAATCCCCAGCACTGCCCAAATGGGGAAAGGGGAGAAAACTTGATTTGAGTTTGCCTTGATGACTCTTCACCCCTGCTGGGTCTTTGGGTTATTCCTGCTTCTGGAATAACCCTCAACCACACTTCTGTAAACAACCCAATAAACTCATTGTTCACCACCAGCACCAAGAACAAAATAAGAAACAAACAAAAATTTTGAAGATAAGCCATCAAGATAGCTCAGTGGGTAAAGATGCTTGTGGCTAAGCACTGCCCTTTTCTTTATGCACTCGCACATACATGTAGATAACCACACCTATACTGGCAAAAAAAGAAAAAGGAACAAGAAAGCAAATGAATTAGATCAGTGGGTAAGGTGCCTGCTTGCAAACCTGGAGACTTAAGCTCAATTTCTGGAAACCCATGTTATGGAAGGAGAGAACTGACTTCTAAAGTTGTCCTCTAACCTGCACCCATCCGCCATGGCTTTCATATGTGTTACACGTGTTCTCTCAATATCTTTCACTCACACTCATAATGAATAAATAAAATTAAAGAACAAAACAAAACAAACATTAGAAAAAAAGAAATGAATAAGAACTTGAGGAATTAAAGACAAGGAATTTAGTAAGAGGAGGGGCATTGGGCTGGCCCAGTCTCTGCTTTCTAACCTGGAGGTGTAAAGGACTGAAGAGATGGCTCAGTGATTGTGCCTCTGCCTTACAGCCTGGAAGTATTGGCCTCCTGAAGGTGTGGCGCCTTTTTCTTTTCATTTCCAAGTGTATGTGTGTCTGTGGTATGTGTGTGTATGTATGTTTGTTTGTGGGTGAACACATGTGTGTGCATACAGGTAGAAGCCCAAGGTTGATATGGATGGTCATCCTCTACCAGTCTTCTACCTTACTCTTTTGAGGCTGGGTCTCTAATGAAACCAAGAGCTTGCGGAGAGGTCTGGCTAGTCAGCTTGCTATGGAGAGTCCCAGACTCCACCTTCTGAGGTTGTAATTACAGGCTGTGACACCTACCTGACATTTTATTTATGTGGGATTTGGAGATCCAAACTCCTGTCCTTTTGCTTGTGTAGCAAGTGCATCTCCTCAGTGAGTGACCATAGGAGCTAGATAGACCTGATAGGCAGACAGTTTGGGAAAGAGGCCTGCAATAAGTATCCAGGGACTGAATTCCTAGTCCACTTTCCCTTTCTCTCAAAATGGTGAGCTTCTTCAGCCAGGGAGGAAGAAGAGTTGTGATAGAAAGAGGAGGGGGGATGGGATTGAGGATTAGGGTATGAAGGTATCACAAGGTCGTGTTCGTATGTATAACACCGAAAGAATTAAAAAGAACTTCACTTATCATCTGAAAAAAAAATAGTGAGCTTCTGGGTGATTTCTCTCCTAGACCTGACTTGACGGGCTTTTCCCTGCCAGTAAGAAGCTTGTTTGGAGGGCTTTGCAAAAATCAGATGGACTTGGGACTGGAGAGATGGCATGGAGGCTAAGTCTCTGCCTACAAGCAGAAGGACCTGAATTTGGATCCCAGATCCCACATAAAAACGTGGGGTGGAAATAATGTGGAAATAATGTCGGCCTGCACTGTGAGCCTTAGAAGGCAGATCCTGGGAACCCCCAGAGTAAAAGCAAAAAGGAGGTAGAACAATCCAGGATGATTCCTGAAATTATTTGCAGATCTCCACAGGCACCCAACTTGCCCTTTGAACACATAGTCACACACACACACACATACACACACACACACACACACACACACACACACACACACACACACACACACAATTCAGATGGACGATGAAGGCAAGGGTATTCACCTGTGTCATCAACCACGATGGTGGACAAGAGAGGACACCAGGTAATCTACCTGCATCAGCCAATCCTGTGGTACCCAGAAGCCCACCACTCTCTGCTCCAGTCCCAGAGAAATATATGAACGCCTCAGCGCTTTTAAATTTCTAGCTCTGGATCCCTCTCCCTGTGGAGGGTCTTTTGCTTGAACTGTTGTTTTACTGTGTGAATTGCTGTGCCCTTCTCTTCTCTCAATAAAAGTGTGTCTGAGCACTGTGATTGCAACTTTCCTGCCTTTCTGTTCTTCACATCAGTGGAGAAAACAAGCTGGGTTCCAGACCCCTAAATGGTAACACCTACAAGATGCTGCTTTCTGGATGTTCACTAAGGCACTCCCCTGAGCAGCAGGAGCCTTAAGAGGAACCCTTCACAATGTCTAGAACTACACCTAGAAGAGAAGAGAACTGCAGGATGGTTTCTCTATAAGGGAGAATATACTAGGTGAGTGGGTGGGGAAGGAATCAAGAGTTCTATGACAATGTGTAAGGTCAATGTGGAGGTCAGTCTACTGATGAAGAGAAGCTAACACAAAGGAAAGACTTGAGAAACATGAGCTTTATTAGAACTGATGACCTGGTGGGTCAAAGGAGTCACAGCTTAGCCTTAAGGTGGGAGAACATTGAAAGAGAAGAGATAGCTTATAGTCAGGGAGACTAGAGGGGAACTGCCGTGGATAGCATGGTGGGAGGAAATCTGCAGAGATTTCAGATAAAATGGGCTTGTACCTTTTTTCTTTTTTCTTAATAGTTTTCAGGCATTGCTAAGGGCTGCCAGGGAGGCAGGGCAGTGCAAGATGGGGAATGAAAGAATAGCATTATGGTGAGGAGGTCAAGGGTCTAAGCAGGTAAGTCAGAAGTGGATTAGGGCAGCTTCTGTGGTCAGATCCAGAACTCGCCACGTTCCAGCTAGAGTGGAGTTTTACAAATGAACTGGCCTTGGGCAACAGAATGGAGCAGGAGCTGTAAAGGTCAGAAACATTAGAAACATCCGATGTGGGTTAGTTAGCACTAGAAGTCATCCCCTCCGGCTTGCTTTCTCGGATAATAACCACTGGCATAGGGTGTGGATGAATGGTGCTTTGAAGAGAAGACACAGCGGCTTGGATAATGAGGTAGGGGAAAGAGGAAGCGCAGTGAACGGTGAAGCTATGGTACAACCTCATGGTGAGAAAACACCAAGAAGAAACTACTTCCTGGAGTTCCCCTAGATTGAGAGTGGGCTGAACTAAATGTTACATGAATTTTAATGGATTTGGGGAGGCACACGCGAAGCTCATATGTGCAGTTTGCATGTATAAGTATCAATTAAGATCATTAAGGAAGTGAGATCCAGGAGGGTAGCTAACTTGCTCAGGAAAAAGGAAGCACATCTGTAACTGGAACTCGGCTCCTGGGACTTCTGTTTTATGTCACTCTGGAGTGATTGGAAGTAAATTTGCTACACAGTCTTGCAAAAACTGAAAACTGGAAAAATATAAAGTGGCAGTTTAGGCTTTATCTTTGTATGGGGCGATGACCTTTGAAAAGTCGCAAAAAGGAAGGCCTTAGCTCTCTGCCTCTGAAGTGACAGGTGTGTGCCTCCGTGCCCAGCTGTTTTCAGCCAACTTCTGCTTGTGAGAAAACTACCCAGGCTGTGGAAGAAACCACCAAAAAGGAGTCAGTTAGGGTTTAATGTGTGTATTTTATTCCTGCAAATCTAATTTTGGTCCCCAAGGAGTACTGTTCCGGAGTGGCAGAATGTTGGGAGTTTATGAATATGTCTAAGACTCTCTTAAGGAGCATTTAATCTACAGGTAATGATACCCCAGGTTTGTATCATTACCTGTAGTTTAAAAAAAAAACATTTAGTTTATTTATTTGAGTGAAGAGAGAGAGAGAGAAAGCAGGTATGTGGTGAGGTTACAGAACAACTTTTGGAACTTGGTTCTCTCCTTTCACTGTATGGTCTCCCATAATTGAACTCAGGTTGCCAGAACTGCAAACAGGTGCTGTTACCAACCTGTCTGGCCCTTGCCAGCTTTTTTTTTTTTTTTTCTTTTTTTTTAACATGAGCCATGGTTTCATATAACCCAAGCTAGCCTTAAATTTGCAATATGTATCCGAGGCTGGCGTGAACTCCTGATCCTCCTGCCTCTTGGGCCTCCAAAGCTTTCATCACCATGCCAGGCCTTCGTTCTATTTCTTCACCCTGTATAATTCATGAGACAATGAGGTAATGGGTCAGTTGACACAAGAGCCACCATCCATTAAATGTGACAGTGGAAGACACTTTTGCATTTGCTTTTCATTCAGGCCTCGTTAGCATGGAGCCAGTGCCACGGTTCTTAGGTCCTGTCTCTCAGTGGAAGCTCCTGTATAGTCTCACAGCATCTGTGATCAACAGCACCTGCCTAGGTCAGCTCCTCTTCTATTTGTTCTGAGAGCAAGAAGAAAACTTGAAAGTCAGATATAGTAATACATACCCGTAATTCCAGCACCAGTGAGGCTGAGCAAAGAGGATCTTGAGTTTGGAGCTAGCCTGGGTTACATTTAAAGAAAGAAAAGAAAAGAAAACGCAAAGAGCCGGCATGGTGGTTCACACCTGCAATCTTTGCTGAGGCAGAATTGCTATGAGTTTTGAGTCCAACATGGACTTGACAGTGATTTCTGGGATAGTTTGAGGTACAGAATGAGACAGTCTCAAAAAATGATTAATTAATTAAAAAAAATCACCTCTCCCCTCCATCCTAAAGGCTTTGGGAACCTCATGGAAGAGGGAGTAGTAAGAGTGTAAGAGCCTAAAGATAGGAAAATTCACCATTGGACAAGTCATTCCATTCAAGGCAAGACTGTTGCATCTTGGAACTTACTATAGTGAAACTTGTCCTTACCAGACCTGCATAAAGACTGACATACCAACATGCCCCCATAGACTATCGAGAGATAAGAGAGATAAGAACATACATTGGAAACTTTGGGGACTGAAGCTAGATGAATGAAGGGAAATGCCCCTATCAATGGGATGGTCTGAAGAGAGGTAACTTGGTATGCCACAAGACAAGCCAGAGGGAATCCTGGGGTCCATAGAAGTGGACTGCCAGGAGGGTGGAGAATGAGTGGGATGGATCGATGAAGGGAAGGGAAGGAGATGGGAGAGAATAGGAGATGGAGGGAAACAGAGATAAGTACTCAATATGCTTGGAAAACTAGAAAAAAACAGTTAAAAAAATCACCTCTCAGTTGCTGCCATACCCCTTCCATTCCACAGGACATAGAATGAGGTCTCCTGCTCCTTAATTACAATTCACAAGGTCTGTTGATGCAAAACTCAACTCTCACTTTAAAGGGAATAAGGAAATAGTTTATCCAAAGGCAAATATGCATGAGATGAGTAACTGGGGTCCAAGAACGTGGACTCAGGTTTCCTCAAGCAGCACATTCCTCTACTGGAAATACTTTTATTAACGGTTAAAAATTAAAATTTTTTGAGAAATAGTTTCTAAACTATGAGGATAATCTTGAACTTCTGATCCTCCTGCCAAGTTTGGATTTTAGGCAAGTTCCACCGCCTCCAGCTTCAGTTAGCTGAATCTTTTACAGTCACAGAAGGAAAGGAAATCATAAATGTATTTATAGGCTGGAGGATGGCTCAGAGGTTAACCCTCTGCCTCAAAAGCAGAGGTTCTGAGTTCAAATCCCGGATCCCAATAAAAACCACCAAGCAGAAATGGCAGCAGTCTACTACTTCAAGCTCTTGAAGGCAGAGCCTGGAAAACTCCAGAAGAAAGCAAAGAGGATATAGTGCAATCTAGGGCGATTCCCCAAGTCACCCTTAGGCCCCCACAGGCACACACACAGTGCCCTCTGATACAGACATACACACAAAGCATTTACTTAATACATCAGTGGGAACATCAGGCTAGTGGGTTATATTAAAGGGGGTCGATTTCTTCATTTGGCTTTAGAAGGACATTCTTAACTGCTAGGTTGGTGGAAGCTAGTGGTAAGCTAAATTACTACAGTCCCAAGATTTTTTTTACAGGGCAATTGAAAGGATGTTAGGTCAGACACAAAAGTATGTGACAAGTGACTGTTAAGGAGATTAAGGCTAGATCAGGATTCTTTTTTCTTTTTCTTAATAGTATTTCATACATGAATACAGTGAATTGATGATTTTTTTATATTTTTATCCCCCATCCCATCCCCAAGATAATTTTTAAAAATTTATTTATCCGAGAGAGAGAAGAGACCATGTAGTAATTCTTTCAAGCTGGAGAGATGGCTCATGGGTTAAGATGCTGCTTCACAAGCAGAAGGTCCTGAGTTCAGATCCCAGGTCCCACATAACAATCTGCACTTCCGGCCCTGGTGGGCAGAGCCTGAGAAATCCCAGACTTCTAAGCAAGAAGGAGGTAGAAGCAATCCAGGATGGTGTCTGAAGTCACCCTTGGTACTCCACAGGGACATACAGTGCCTTATCACACACACACACACACACACACACACACACACACACACACACAATAAATCGCAAGCTATAAAAATTTAATTTTTTCATTTATGAGGGAGAGAGAGAGAGAGAGAGAAGAGACTATGTACGTGCGTACCATGGCTTAAGGGTGGAGACCAGGGGTTTGGTTTGTAACAGGTCTGTTCCCCCTCAAGTTTCTCATTATCCTCATTCGGCTTATGTCAATGACTTTTGCCCCCACTGGATTTTAGCTGCTCCCTTCCATCCTGGTCCCTCGATATTGCTCTCAGTGGGACGGTTGCTCTGCTGGAGTGACAGGTGCCACATCTCTGTTCTCTGGCCACAGCATCTATTTTCCCAGAATCTTCACTCAACTCTTGTCCCAGTCCTTGTTCTATTTTCACTGCTGAACTAATCATAAAAGTCTCAATGTGTATAGTAGCCACTGCTATTGATAAGTCATCCTGAAATTTATTGGTTTTAAACTATGGTCATTCAACCAGTATGATACCTATAATTTCTTCAGGTGCCTGAGGAGGAGGATGCCATATGCTCAAGGCTACATAGTGAGTTTCAGGGCAGCCTGGGCTACGAAGTGAAATCCTGCCAAAATATAAAGGACCTTGGTAGTGTGTGCCTACAATCCCAGCACTTGGGAGGCAGAGACAAGATAATCACATAGGAGTTCAACATCATTTTGGCCTATAATCAAACCCAAGCCAACTTGTAGATATATAGTTTGGTCAGTTCTCTCAGCACTTGGTGGTGGTGTGGGCTTTCTTGTCAACCTGGATTAAGACTGTAAATGGATAGTTGTAAATCAGATAAAACCCCTTGTTTCCTCTTTTTTTATTATTATTTATTCAATTGTGTGTGTGCATATATGTGTGTGTGTGTGTGTGTGTGTGTGTGTGTGTGTGTGTGTGTGTGTAGAACCACGGACGAATTTGGGAACCACCATGGACGCCTCCACCTCCTCCTTGTTTAGTCTGCCCCGGGATTCACAGGCTCCGCCCTACCAGGACCAGAAACGCAGGCCGTCCCCGCTTCCGCCTGGCGTCTATACATGGGGTCTAGGATCCAAACTCGGGACCTTCCGCCTGCAAGGCAGAGGCTTAACCTGAGCTACCTCTCCAGCCCCCCTTGTTTTCTCTTAAAGTATCTGGTTATGAATTTATTGTCTGCTGCAGTCAGGCATGAGATTAACAGGGTTTTTGTTTTGTTTTGTTTTTTTGCTTTCAGATGTATGTGTGTATGTCATGCTTGCATGTGTATGCATACATGTGTACGTGTGGGGAGATGTACATACACGAGTCTACTTGAGTGTGTGTGCCTATGGAGACCCTAGAGTGACATCAGGAATCAACCTTATTATTGTGAACCTGGGTCTCTAATTATACCCAGAGCACATCATTAGAGATAGTCTGGTTTGCTCTAGGGATTTGTGAGTTCTGGCTCCCATGGCTGGAATTACTTCCATAGCCACACCCTCCGGGCATTTTTACATGGGATCTGGGAATCCATACTTAGATCCTTTTGCTTGTGAGCCAAAGGTTTTAATCACTGATTCATTTTCCCAGACCCCACTCTTTTTTTGAGGCAGAATTTTACTCTGTAGCCCAGGTTGGGCTAGAACTTTATCGTATATCCCAAACTGGACTCAAACTCACAAAAATTCTTCTGTCCCAGCTTCCCAAGTGCTGAGGTTGCAGATACAGGCCACCAAGCCCAGTTTCTTGTAGATTCACAGGGTCAGGAGTTATGACAGATACAGGTGCGAACTTGACAATTGCAGGCTGAGTTTTTGGCACATCTGTGAAGAATTTTTAGTTTGGACGAGCCCTAATCAAAACTGCAGGAGGTTGTCTGATCGATGAGGAAAGACCCAGCACTTAGTGGGTGGGAACATTCTCTGGACAGGTGGATAGGACGAACAGAACTGGTTCAGTGAGTTGACATACTTCAGATACTTGGACACACATGCTGTCTGGCAAGTGAGGCTTGTTCTTTCAGCAATACCTGTGGAAATGATATGGCCAGTTCCCTCAGCTCCTGGGTATGAGCTCTCTTGCCAAACTAGACTAAGAATTTTAATTTTAAAAAATTTATTTATTTTGCATGCGCACACGTGTGTGGTGTGTGTGTGTGTGTGCATTGTGTGTCCCTGTGGGGGACCAAGAGTGACTTCAGGAATCATCCTGGATTGCTTCTACCTCCTTCTTGCTTCACTCTTGGATTTTCCAGGCTCCACCCACCAGGACCAGAAGTGGGAGCCTCTGAGTTTCTGCTGGGCTTTTTTGTTTGTTTGTTTGTTTGTTTTAATGTGGGACTTGAGATCTGAACTCAAGACCTTCTGCTTGTGAGGCAGAGTCTTAACCCCTGAACCATCTCTCCAGGTCTAAGAATTTTAACCAGACAATCATAAGAAAGAATAAACTCCTTTGTTCCCCTGAGTTCTTTGGTTGTGAATTTATCTGCAACATACAGTCAAACTGCAGTAGGATTCCCAGCAATTTTTGCAAAAGCAAGGCTAATAAACAACTCTGATATCCTGCCCTCATATGGAATCTGCATTCTTTGCCTTGCAGAATTTGCATGAGAAGCTCGTTATAGGGCTGAGAGAAAACCCCAAGGTTTGTTCCTAATCACAACAAACAGCAATGTAAGCCAGTTAAAGGAAGCCAGGCTTGACGGCACACCCTATAATCCCGCCACTTGGAAAACTCAGCTAGAAGGATCCCCCACAAATTTTTGGCTTGCATATTAGCATCAGCAAGAAGTGGTAGAGATATAAACCCAAGGTGTGCTCTTCCTGCTAGGATGTCCATTCAAGTAAAGCCAATCCTCGATTATGCCTCAGAAAACAATTTTAGGATGAGCCAGAGTGAAACAAAATCACTGTGAATTTATTAAAATAGGGGAGAGTACACACATAGGTAAAGGAACAAGCTTGAGAAACAGAGAGAGAGAGACTTGGGAAAGGGAAAATACACAACTGTAGACATGGGTGCAGGCTTCCCAAGAGGGAGTAGATCACCCTTACGTGTCTTTTCAATAGCAATAGGTGTGATTATGCGACCTTTTCTTGTGACTTTTTTTTTTTTTAAAGATAGGGTTTCATGTAGCCCAGGCTGGCCTCTAAGTCAATATGTAGCCGAAGACGATTTGAATTCCCGATCCTTCTGCTTTTTCCTCTCAAGTGCTGGGATTCCAGACATGCTACTGGACTTTATAACTGTGAAACTGCATTGTCCAAAGGATGTAATTGACAAGGTTTAAATATTAAGCAATGCTTAAAACTAAACCTGCTTAAAAATTAATTGAAAATATCTTAACCAGCTTACTTGTGTTTCTTATCTTAAGAATATCCATTCGTGTATGAAATTGCAAGGTGGTTTTATGAGGCATAATGTTTGGATTTAAGAATTAGCAAAGGAATGCTAACAAGATAAAACTCAAGGTTATAAACATTCTAGCTCCATGTAAGCACAGTTTGCTGTTGAAATGTGTTTAGTGAAGCATACCTCATCTCTGTCGCAATTTTGACTTACCAGTTGGGTTGATGTTTCTTGACTCTCAACTGGAAAGGTAAACTAGATTAAGGGTGACCCCTTAACTTTCCTGCCTTTTCATCCTGCCTCATATACAATGAGTTCCAGACTAGGCAGAACTGCACAGCAAGACCCTGCCTGATTCAAAAAATAATCAACTAACAAGACAAGCAGCAACAACAATAAAAGGAAGGCAAGAAAAATCAAAGGATTCAGGAATAGTGGAACATACCTGCACAAGGGAGGCTGAGGCAGGAGGCCAGTCTGGGATACACCCTGAAACCCTGTCTCAAAAGCAAAAAAGAGGGCTGGCAAGATAGCTCAGTGAGTAAGGGACCTGCTCACCAACCTGGCAACCTGAGTTCAATCTCATGTGCCACCTGGCTATAGAGAGAGCTTCACAAAGCTTTCTTTTTGGCCTCAGATCTCCAAATATGGAAATAGTAGTACCCTTGACTTTTGGTGTGTGTGTGTGTGTGTGTGTGTGTGTGTGTGTGTGTGTATGAGAGGATACTGTGTGTCCCTGTGGAGGACCAAGGGTAACTGACTTCTGGAATCATCCTGGATTGTTTCTACCTCCTTTTGTTTTGCTCTGGGATTTTCCAGGCTCCGCCACCAAGGTCACAATGGAAAAAGAGAACTGATCTCTGAAAGTTGTCTTTTGACTCTACCTGTGCACCACGGTATGAATACATGGGTTCTCTGTCTTTCTCTTTCTCACACTCAAATAAATAAAAAGAATTGAAATGAAGCAGGAAAAAGGTCATAAACCAAGAAACACAGAAGGCATAAAAGGCAAGGAAATGCACTTTCCAAGAGTCTTTAGAAGGATCCAGCTCTATCGATCCCTTGAGGTTAGCTCCGGGGAGAGGTTTATCGCTGGCAGGTATGTGCACATCATTTTCATCATGCGGACACAGTAGTCCCTCTGTGGCCATGAACAAAGATCTTGAGAACGTCCTTCATAGTCTTTTATGGAAACTTCCAGACACACTGGGTACCGCCAGTCAGATAAATGTTTTCGAATTGCACAAAAATGTCAAACTTTGAAGAACCAAGAAAAAAAGGGGCGAGGGAAGACAGAGAGAGAGAGAGAGAGAGAGAGAGAGAGAGAGAGAGAGAGAGAGAGAGAACATACCACTTTGGCCCCGCACCAGGTTTTTACAATTGCTTCATCAGTTCTAAGAATTCTGGACAGTAGATTGTCATTTCCATTGGCGTTTCTGAAACCCGCCCGATACTATGTGCATACAAGTTATCCATTTAGTTAATGTAAAAGAAAGAAAAAATATTTTGAGTAATATAGAATTCAGCATATGCTGCCAATGTGTTTTTAAAACAAGGAGACACATGTTCTATTATGACTTGCCTTTTTAGAAATTTCAAGGTGAAGGAAACTGGGTATAATAGCAAGGTCAGGGAAGTGATTGAAAAATGTGGTTGAAGAATATAAGAATAAATAATTCAGTACAGTCTGGGATTCTCAAAGCAGAAAGAAACCTCAGGAGGTCATTTGGTCTGACTCTTGCTTCTGAGATGCTCCAAACTGAATTCATACCAGTTGGGGCAAGGCATGAGAAGATGGTGGGTGAAGGAGACAGGAAGAGGGTCTAAGACATGAAAATGATAGAAATGAGCTTTTTCCTTTTCTTCTTTCTTTTCCTTTCCTTCTTTTCCCCTTCTCTTCCCTCTTTTCTGTCCTTCCCCTTCCCTCCCTTCTTTGTTCTTTTTGAGACAAGGTCTTGCTATGTAACCCTGCTGACCCTGACACTTGTAGTTATCCTCTTGCCTTTGCTTTCCAAGTGCTGAATTGCAGGCATGTGCCACCGTGCCTAGCTAGAGAGAGAGCTTCTTAAAGCTTTGCTTTTAGCCTCAGAAGATCTCCAAATATGGAAATACCAGTACCCTTGACTTTTTCTATGGGTTACTTTAGGAGCTTTACAGCAATTCAGCTGCCTTCCAAAGAATGTGTGCGCACGCATATGTGTGTGTATGTGTGTGTGTGTGTGTGTGTGTGTGTGTGTGTGTGTGTGTCTCAGAGGGCACTGTGTGTCCCTGTGGGGGCCAAGGGTGACTTCTGGAATCATCTTGATTTGTTTCTACCTCATTTTTGCTTGGCTTTGGGATTTTTCCAGGCTCCACCCACAAAGGCCAGAAGTGTAGGCCACTCTTTCTGCCTGACATTTTCATATGGGATCTAGGATCTGAATTTAGGATCTTCTGCTTGCAAGGCCTTGTCTTAACTCCTGAGTCATCTCTCCAGTCCCTGTCTTCTGACTTTAAGGAAGAAGATTTTAGGTAGAAGAGATTTGGCTTCTCTCTCCTACCCCAGGGAAAGCTAATGCTTAGGACATCTGCGAAATCTAGAGAAGTACTTAGGTGTTTACAGAACAAATCTCATTCCACTAAGTGGCTAATCCAAGACTCAACTACAATTCTGTGTGATGCGACTCAATATTGGAAGATGCCTGTTGCAGTCCGCCTGCATGGTTGCTGATAAATGACCATTACACAGCTTAAGGGAACAAGGAGTTTACTTTCTTACGATAGTCCGGTTACAGTTCATAGTCCAACTTGACGGGAGAGCACGTACCAACACCAGGGCCGAGGGAACTGGCCACCATAACGGCTGAGAGATGGACAATCCTTACTTGCCAGACAAGCATGTCTGGCCAAGTATACAGAAGGATGCCAACCTCTCAACCAGCTCTCTGTGATTTATCCAGGGCCTAGTCCCACCCCCCATGGTCTGGGTCTTCCCCATCAGCTAGACAATCTCCTTCAGGTTTGTTCTGGGCTTAACTCAACCATCAACTCTCTACTTTCTTATTTTTCTTTTTAAAAGAATATTAGTTTTCTCTAAGTATCTTTTTAAAAAAATTATTATTATTATTTATTCAACTGTGCATGTATGCGTGCGTGTGTGAACGTGTGTAGAACCACCATGGACACCTCCACCTTCTTGTTTACTCTGCCCCGGGAATCACAGGCTCCGCCCACCAGGACCAGAAACGCAGACCGCCCCCGTTTCCGCCCAGCGTCTATACGTGGGGTCTAGGATCTGAACTCAGGACCTTCCGCCTGCAAGGCAGAGGCTTAACCCCTGAGCCACCTCTCCAGCTCCTCATTTTTCTACTTAAGGTCTTCTCCATTTTATTGCATCTCAGCTATTAGAGGGAGCTTATTAAAAACTCTTACTAGGCAACTGCTATGGTGAACTTACTGTTTCCTTCAAGAAGATATAACTCCTTTAGGACTTTTTTTTTTTGGTATGCTTAGTGTGTGTGTGTGTGTGTGTATCTATGAAGACCTAAGGGTGATATTAGGAATCATTCCGGATTGCTCTCCCTCCTTATTGGTTTGTTCTGGAATTTCCCTGGCTCCACTTCCAAGCCTGGAATTGCAAATTGACACCATACTCACGTGGCATTTTTATTTGTTATCTAGGGCCCTGAACTCAGGTCCTTTTACTTTTGAAGCAAGGGCTTTAACCCCTAAGCCATCTCCCCAATTCTGCCTTAAAAAAAACTTTATTTATTTATTCATTTTATGCACTTGCACATATGTGTATCAGAGGACTACTGTGTGCCCCTGTCAAGGACCAAGGGTGACTTTGGAGTCATCCTGGGTTGCTTCTACCTCAGCCCTGCTTTTTTAAATAAATATTTTGTTTATTAGAGAGAGAGAGAGAGAAACTCCTATGTACATATGTATGTATAGCATAGAGTCAGAGAAAGAGGATAAGTTTCAAAAATTCAGATATCAAATTTGGTTGACAGGTTTTTGAGCAGGCACTTTATGGTTGAGTTATGTCACTGGCTATATATATATTTTTTAAAGATAAGCTCTCATGTAGCCCAGCCTGGCTTCATACAGCCAAGAATTATCTTGAATTCCTGATTCTCCTATCTCTACTTCCTAAATACTAGGAGTACAGACATGCACCACCATATATGACTAGAACAATGATATTTTACTATTGTGTGTGTGTGTGTGTGTGTATGAGGACACACATGCCATGACACATGTGGCTGAAGGAGGACAAGTCAATTTTATATGAGCTCTGGGGACTGAACATCAGTTGTCAGACTGATGTGGTGCTCGTACCTCTCTCTCTCTCTCTCTCTCTCTCTCTCTCTCTCTGTTTCTCTCTCTCTCCTCTCTCAGATAAATAAAAAAATAAAAATCCCATAGAGTTATTATTTATCATCTAAAATTTCAAGTTACCCTAATATTATCATCTTAAATTACTGCTGTGCAACTAAGAGACCAATATTGATCTATTGTTAACCAAACTCTAGACTTTATTCATATTTCATCAATTTTTCCATAAATGCCCTTTTTCTGTTCCAGGCTTTAATCCAAAATGCCACAATATATTTAGCTATCTTCTTGGCTTCCTCTGGACTGTGGCAGTGTCTCAGTATCTTTTTTTTTTTTAAGAGTTTCATGTTTCCCAGTCTGACTTGGACCTCATAGTATAGCTCGGGATGACCTTGAACTTCTGACCCTCCTGCATCCACTTCCAAAGCAGTGGGATCATCCCAGTGTATGATGCCATTTTATACCATAGATGTTTGATTTTATTAAAGCAGCTGGTATGACCTTAACTAATATAGCCCTGCATTAAAGTGCGTGCATGTGTGAGTGCGTGTGCGTGTGCGTGTACGTGTGTGTGTGTGTGTGTGTGTGTGTTGATCAGAAGTAGATATTGTGTATCTTCCTTGATAGTTTCTCTATATCATTTTTTTAAACACAGTCTCTTACTGAACCTGGGCTCGGTGATTGGGCTAGACTGGCCAAATTCCAGGGATCTGCTGTCTCTATCAGTCTCCCCTCTAGCATTGGACTTACAGATACATGCTACCATACTTGACTTTTTACATGTTGATTCAAACTCAGGTCTTTATGCGTGGGTGACAGGCATTTTACTGACCGGCCATCTTTTGGCACCACGTAATTTCTTTTGTGTGTTTGTTTCATGACCTGGGTTTCTTTAGGATTGCTTACTTGCAGGAATTATTATTATTGGGATTATTTACATGAACATGGGCATCTTAACACTGACTATAACACTGAAGAAAATGTCTCTCTCCTTCTGAGAACAACTATTAACTGCCTTAAGATCATCAGGAAAGTATGGGGCCTCATGAGCCCTTCCAATCCCTGGCAAGATGTTAATGGACCAATCTTTTTATTATGTTCACTTTTCATGTGTATTTATATGTGGAGTGTATATGTGCATTTATGTGTGTGTGTGTATGTGTTTGTGTTGTGTGTGCCCTGAATTGATATCAGAAATCACTCTTGATCAATCTTCTGCCTTAATTTTTTGAAGTAGGGTATCTAATCCAAACTTCTGAAGCTGGAATTATAGGAAGGCTATCATGCCCACCCAGTATTTAAGTGGGATTTGGGGATCTGAACTCTGGTCCTCTTGGTAAGCATTTTAAACTGCTGAGTCATCTTTCCTGATAGAGAAGCCCAATCTTGTGCAGGTCTTACCCAGATAATCATAGCTGTTTTGAGTTCCTGAGTGCCATGGCTATGCCATGCATAGAAGACAGGAAGACAGGATTCCACAGTGTTCTGTCATTTCTCTGGCTCTTACATTCTTTCCGCTTTCTGTTTTTTTTATTTTTAAATTTTTTTAAAAAAATTATTGTTGCATGTGTAGGTGTGGGTGTGTCTATAGAGGTTAAGGGTAACCTCACCCTGGATTGCTCTTCTATCTTATTGCTTTGTCTGGGGTTTCCTCGGCTCTGCCTTCCAGAAGCACAGTGGTGGAAGTACAGGTTGCTATCATTTTCATGTGGCATTTTAATAGGGGTCTTTTCTTTTTTGCTCTTGAGGAAAAGGCTTTAACTCCTGAGTCATCTCTCCAGCCCCTCTCTGCTCCCTCTTCCGTGATGTTTCCTGTGACCTGAAGGAGCTACAGATGCCCCATTTCTGACGAAATCCAATGTCATTTATTCTGAGCACTTTGAGCAAACTGACCTCTGCAAAAAGAAGCTGACAAATCACGGGTATAAACATAGTCTGTTTATAGGAAGGTGTGTGTACTACCAAGGTCAGTTTATATAGTGCTGGGGATCAAACCAGGGCTTCTCTTATGCAAGGTGAGTCCTTTGCTAATTGAGCTATGTCCTAAAATTCTTTTATTATTATCATTATTTATCTTTTTTATTCTTTGATATTTTCATACCTATTCATGAAATGAATGTATGTTTTAGCCCTTACAAAATATCTTTTTTTTATTATTATTTATTCAACTGTGCGCGTGTACGTATGTGCGCGCGTGTGTGTCTGTGTCTGTGTGTGTGTAGAACCACGGACGAATTCGGGAACCACCATGGCCGCCTCCACCTCTTTCTGCCCCGGAATTCACAGGCTCCGCCCTACCAGGACCAGAAGCGCAGGCTGCCCCCGCTTCCGCCCGGCGTCTATACGTGGGATCTGGGATCCGAACTCAGGACCTTCTGCCTGCAAGGCAGAGGCTTAACCCCTGAGCCACCTCTCCAGCCCTGTTTTAACCCTTACTACCCAATCTCATCCTCCATTCCTATCATTTCATACTTTATCCTTTCTAGCAAATGCCCAAGTACTTGCTGAGGCATGGATGCCTTATCAATGGGTAAATCATTGAGTAAAAAAGCTCCCTTTTCCTGTTTGGCAATAGCTTTGATAGTCTCTCAGGAGATACAGTGTTTCTGTTAAAATTCTTAAGTCAAAGAATCTGAATTACCCAGATTTTGGATCAGATACCTTGTTACGGTCCAACCAACTTGGTCAGAGCTTACCTGCAGTGGTAAAAACATGGCTGCTGAAAGCCGTGAGCCTTAGAGTGGGCCAGGTAGTTCTAGAAAAATAATAATTTCATTGTATCAAATAGCTAATGAGTTGCTGATAAGTGCTAGATACCCTTTTATGGTTTTATGTTTGTTTTGGGAAATTGTATGTTCGTGTGTGTGTGTGTGTGTGTGTGTGTGTGTGTGTGTGTGTGGTGTATATGTATATATGTAAAATGCACAGATTCATGTGTCTGAGTATCTAAGCATGTGTGTGGAAATTAGAGGTCTGTGTCAGATGTCTTCCACTCTCACTTTCTGCCTGATTTTTATTGCTATTTTTCTTTTTTAAAATAATACAACTCCTAGAGCTGTGGGAAATAGAGTGGAGACTGATTGAATGAACATGTGTTCATATGTATGTGATATACATGTCACAGTGTATATACAGAGGTTAGAGAACAGCTTTCAGAGTTGGTTCGCACATATGTATTAAACGAATGTATATGTTTATACATGAGCCCAGAAGTCATGTTGCCTGAAATCAGAATTTATATTATTCTCATAATTACTGATATTCATGACCATGCTTATTTGTGTTTTGTTTGGTTTAAGACAAGCTCTCACACTGTAGCCCAGACTGGCCTTGAATTCACAGTGATGATCCTGCTACTTCATTCTCCTCATCCTATGATTACAGGTGTGACCCATCATGCCCAGTTACCGGAGAAAAGGTCTGACACTATGCAGAATTTCCTGGGCCAGCCATCTCACATGGAAAGCAGTTTCTAAGCTCTGTGGCAGAATCTGGATTAAATAACTTTGTGCATCGGGGTACTCTTGGCTCTGAATTGAGGTGCTGGAGAGAGAAAGACAAAGGGATGACTAAAGCATTCGACTGAACTCTCAGGGGGATGTTTCAAACAGGTATTCTAGAGGCCGATCCATCTAGATTTCTGATCCATCTGATGGGTTCTTGTCTCAGCGGCTGAGACTGCTCACTGCTTTCTTGAGAGGCAGCCCCATTTGTCTTTGCTGGAAATCATCTCTTGATCCCAGTGATATTGGATCTTAAAGGGACAAAATATTTCTTTTTTTGGGGGTGGGACAAAATATTTCTAGAAAGACAAAAACAAAAGAAGAAAGAAGCCTAGTTTCCAAATAAATACGAGATGACTTTTTAACACAAATTACTCACTTTCCTTTATCCTTAGGTAAACAAGCAGAAATCTATTTTTTTTAATTGTTTCATTTTTATTTTTTGTGAGCACACACGTGTGTGTGTGTGTGTGTGTGTGTGTGTGTGTGTGTGTGTGTATCAGAGGGCACTCTGTGTCCCTGTGAAGGATCAAGGGTGTCTTTGGGAATCATCCTGGATTGCTTCTGCCTCCTTTTTTGCTTACACTCTGGGATTTAAAGTGCAAGCTGCCATTTTCGCCTGACATTTTTACTTGGGATCTGAGATCTGAACTCAGATCCTTCTGCTTTCAAGACAGAATCTTAACCTCTGAGCCATCTGTTCAGGCTGGAAATCTTTTCAGAAAAGAATACAATATTCTTTGGGCATATTTTTCTTTAAAAATTCTAGGCCTAGCAGGTCATGGTGGCACATACCTATCATCCCAACACTTTGAGAAATGGAGGCAGGAGGATCAGGACTCAAGGGTATCCTCAGCAACATTGCCCCCCCCCCCGATCCAGGGCAGTTGGGGCAATAGAAAAACCTGTCTCAAGAGGTCCAAGATTAAACAAAACAAAGATCACCTTCTAAAGTGTGCAACTTAGTGTTTTAAGTCTCAGAGTTTTGTAACTATTGCCATTATCTGATTCTAGAACATTGTCATGACTCTAAAACAAACTTAGTAATTACACCCTATTTCCTTCCCCACTCCCTAGCAATCACTGTCTACTTCAGTGTGTGGGGTTAATTTGCATCCGGTTTTTCTTCTTTCTAATTTTTTTCTTTATTAAGAGATATATATAGAGAGATGGTGCATATATTTATGCCATGGAACAAAGGTGGAGGTCAGAGAGTGGCTTTCAAAAGTCATTTCTTCTATCATGTGGGCATCCTAGGACTGAAATTCAGTCACTAGGTTTGTGAGTAGGCACCTTTTCTGCTGAGCTGTTTCACCAGTCCTATGTCTGCTTTTTCTGTTTGAAAACAAAACAAAACAAGCCAGATTGTACTGGGCATGGTGATATGTACCTGAACTCTCAGCTTTTAGGAAGAGGAAGGAACATTAGGAGTTCAAGTCCATCCTCATGTACATAAGTTTAAGACCCTGTCTAAAAAAGAAAATAAGAAGCAGAAGGATGAGTGTAAGGAGGAGGAGGAAGAGAGGTAGTTCCTTAATTTAAATAAAAAAAATCATTTATCGTGTATGTACATATGTGTGTGCCTGCTTGCATGTATGCCATGGTCCACACATCGTGGTCAGAAAACAAGCATTAGGAGTTGGTTCTCTCTTTCCACCATGTGGACTCCAGGGATAGAAGTCCAGTTATTCAACTTGGTCAGTGTCTTTATTCACTAAGCCATCTAGCTAGTCCAGATTCCTTAACTTCTATTGTTTGTTTGTTTATTTGGTGGTTACTATCAGTTACTGACAATTACTTTTTATTACTCACAAAAGTGTTGCTTGTGATCTTTGCTCAGAAAGGAAAATTCAGGTACAAGTTAATTTTATAGCTCAAGGATGAGTTCTCTATGCCCACGAGTTCTCCCTATGGCATGATGCTGAAGAAATTAGCTCATGTCTTTGTTGGTAATTTTGATTATGCTACTTGTCTTTTGAATTTTGTCCTGATTTTCTTTTAAATAACTGGATATTTTAATGTTTTGATATTCAAGAATTGCAATTTTTCTGGGCTTCATTAAATGTTGAGTTTTTAAAAAAATGTTGAGATTTAAACCTTTGTGTAATGAATGACTGAGGTATTTGATGAGATTCTGTATGGCACTTTGAAACCTTTGTCCACAAGAACAAACTCGATCTTGCTACTGTTTGTAAACAAATCCTCCTTAACTGTGATTCTACTCCTCCTTCTCAACCTATTCTTTATAGGCATTATCTTTAACTCAAAACTAAATCATCATGGAATATTGGCACTTTTAAATCTGTTAAATGAAACATTAGAGCTCTTTTCCTTTTTTAGTATATGTGTGTGTGTGTGTGTGTATGTGTGTGAGAATGCTGGTACATGCCACAGTGACAATTTTTCAGGAGTTCGTTCCCTCTTTCCACCTTGTTTGGACAGTGCTTCTGAAGCTGCTTCTCTACTCTGTGTACCAGAAGTTAGTTGGCCCATGAGCTTCTGGGTGATTTTCTTGTCTCTGCCTCTTAGGCTTGTATGGCTTGTGTGTGCTATGTTGCCTAGGCTGACATTGAATTTGTGGAAAAACCTCCTGCCTCAGTTTCCTAAGTGCTGGGATTATAGGTGTGAACCACTGTAAGTCTGGTTCATTAGAGCTTTTTTCTCTGATACTTCATCATACCTCAATGACATTACATGATCATCATGGATTCCAGCTAAAACTACCTCTTTAAGGGTTGGGGTTGGCGCATTAGGTAAAGGACTTACTTAGTGAGCACCAGAACTTGAACATAATCTCCAATCCTTCCCACATACATACATACACCACACGCACACACACACACACATGAATCACACACACACACACACACACACAAACACACAAATACACACACACACATGAATCACACACACACACACACACACACACACACACACACACACGAATGCTGGTGTGGTATTCAGTGCTTGTAATCCAGCACCGAGTACACTGTGACAGATCCATGGAGCTTGCTGGCCAGTCAGGGTAACCTAATTTAATTGGTGAGCTTCAAAGCCAGTCTCAAAGCTGGACAGCTTTTCTGAGGATGATATGGCTGTCATCTGGCTTCCATACACATGCACACATGCGCGCGCACACACACACACACACACACACACACACACACACACACATATAAAAAATACACTTTAATAGTCATTGCAATGCCCTGGACAAAAGACAACACAGGAAATATTCCCCCTTACCATATAGGAGAGTAACTTTTTGTTGAGTCAGTAACCTAACGTGTCTGTCTCAGTTCTCCTTAATATACAAATGAAAGGTACAGAACTTCTCATGGAATTTTATTAGCAAATTTATTATTATTGTTTTGAGAGCTTTGATTTAATAAGATAAAGTTCTGGCTAAGTGGGGGCAAATATGAAGGGCCAAGAATTGTAGGACCACTACGGAATGGAGGCTCATAAAGGTTACTGAGCAGAGTAAGGGTCTGAGGAGATGACTCAGTGGGTAAAGTGCTTGCTAGGCAGGCACATGAGAACCTGAGTGCAGCTCCCCAGCACTCACATTAAAACAAGCTAACAGATATGCATGGTGCTATGTGCTGGGAGGCAGAACCCAGAGGATCACTAGCCAGCCGGCAAAGGCGCTGATGTCATTAACTGAAGGTAAGTTGGTTGTGTGTTATCTAAGGTGAGGAGGTGCAACAGGATTTAGGAATGATTTCTTGCTTTGAAGTGCCCGCACTGCTCGTTTGGGTGCTATCCACCTGAACAGTTAGCGTGAGTCTGGGACACTTTTTAGTACAAAGGAAAGAACATTGTTGTAATGAGAACAGCTCATTTTTATAGTGCTCAATCATTAGAACCCCAAACCGAAGTGGTCATTACTTCTCCAGCAATAAAAGCTTGATTATAGTCCCTGAATGCTTACTGTGTGAAGGCCCTTGGTTCCTGAAACTTATACAGGCAAAATTATATTCACTGTGATTTATTATCGTATAGCTCAACACAAAGGCAAGAATATTTTACTGTGGCTTCCTGAGGGTGTCGCAAGGTTCCACCCTTTCCCCCCGGAGCCCTCGGGGCAAGGGAACTGGCCAGCTCCCCGGTGGCGCCTGGCCCTTCCCTGGCTTGAGTCCCGCAGTTGGGAGCTGCCCCCACCGCTGCACTTAGGTCTTCTCAACCTCCTGGCTCCGGAGCGTCCACCTGGCGCAGAGGATCCTTCCTGGGTCTTCGCTCGGAAATCCTGACACTCCCGGGACAGGGTGGGATCACTCGAAGCCCCGCCCCCTCCCGCCCCCACGGCCCTGCCCCGCCCCGCCCCGCCGGCTCCGTCCGCTGGCCCTCCGTGCGCCTGCGCCGACCCTGGACTCGGAGCAGCCATGATGGTGGGTGTTCTCCGCGGCGCCGAGCCCCGGGCGCGCGGTGGGGGCGGCGGGCGCGGGGACCGCCCCGGCCGGGCACTAATGTCTCTCTTTGTGTCTCTCCTATCCCGTGCTCTCCCTCGGTGCGCCGGGCCCGCCGACCCAGCAGGAAGGCCTGGATGACGGCCCCGACTTCCTCTCGGAGGAAGACCGCGGAGTAAGTTGGATCTTCTCTCCCGCAGGGTCCTGGCTTTCCGGGCCGGCCCGGGATCGTGGTGCGAGGCTGGTGCCCCGCCGTACCGCACCCCTCGGGACCAGCGTTTCGATTTCCCGGCGCCGTGCGCCCCGCCCTCCTGCAGCCCTGCTTCCCCGGAGGCCGCTGGGTTTCCGATTTCTCGGGACTGAGATCGCTCTCTCGCCTGCGCCCGGGATCCGATCCCCCCGGGTGAACCTGTCTTTTCCCCGCTAAGGTGCAGGTGGGGGCATTCAGTGGAGCCCAGAGCTGGGACGCCTCCACCCTTGTTTCTCTAGGCCCACGAAAGCTGTTCTGAGACCTTCCGGGGGGAACCTTCAGATTTCTCCTTGTGTGCATTTCTTGAACCTTCTTTCCTTCTCGCTAAAGCAGAAATGGTGTGGGTTTAGTCAGAATTTACCCATTTGCAAAAAGATTTTTGCAGTCAGCAAATCTCACTTGTGCCTCTGTCCTAACAGATTTTGTGAAGTATTTGGCAGCCCACAGTATCTTACGGTTTTGCTAGTGTTCCCCCACCCTATCCTTTGCAGGGTCCCCTGAGTATTGTTTCCCTCCTACCCAACTTCATTGAAGTGTGGCTACAAAATGATTATGTATATTTAGATGTACAGAGTGATATTTTCATAGTGTACAAGCTGTTAAATGATTGATGCTAAGCTAATTAGCATATACCTCATCCTAGTTACCTTCAGTTTCTTTTTGGGGAGAACACCTGAGATCTCAGTAAGTTTCAAGTTTACATCGTTATTAAATACAATCACTGTGCCATACATTAGGTCTACAGAACTTACTCATAACTGAAAGTTCTATCTTATCTGTCCATTATCTTCCCTTTTCCCCCAACCCTGCACCTGCTTCCAAAGCTCTGATTTCTTCCTTCCACCCATCCCCCAATACCCGTTTGTCTTGGGAGTAATGCATATAGTGCCTTGTACAAGTGATCACGTGAAAAATACTGATATAATCGCCACGCAGCAAAGTTCCAGCATTCCTTTACGTGTGACAGTCTGCACTTTGAATTTTGCTTTTTTCAAGACAAATCTTTTTAAGATTTTATTTAAATTTGATTTTTTAATAATAATCTTAATATTTTATATGCTCTTCCCCCATTACTCTTTCTTATAACCTCTTCCTCCTTTCACTGAACCTGTTCTTCCCAACAAGTCTCCCTCCTATAATCATGTCTTTTTTCTGTGATGTGAGGTCCAGAGCATTTAATTAGTGTTGCTCTCATGAGCATGGGAGTGGTGTTATTTACTTGAGCAAAGGCAACTTAACCAGCGGCTACACCACCGAGGTATGAACTTCCTTCTCCTCCAGCAACAGGGAGAGGAGGGGCCTTATGAGCCACTCCTACATCCATGATGTAGGCACTAGTCTTGTGCAGGTATAGTGTGCCAGGTCTTGTGTACAGCACTTTTCACTTAGAGTTTATGAGTGCAGCGGACAATGTTGTCCAGAAACAGTGTTTAGCACCGGTCCTTCCTGAGACAACTTCTTTTTTTTTTATCTTTTTTTTTTTTCCCGGTGCTGGGGACCGAACCCAGGGCCTAGCGCTTGCTAGGCAAGCGCTCTACCACTGAGCTAAATCCCCAACCCCCTGAGACAACTTCTGTAGCCCAAGTTGGTGGGGAGTTTTTGGCATTCCTTTCTCTACCTCCAGTAACTGGAATTACAGGCAGATGTCATGGAGCCTGGCTTGCACTTTAGTTTTCTATTTTGCTTTTTGTTGTAGATAATGAAAGAGATACATCTGTTCCAGGATTTTTGGTAGATGATGAAACATTGTAGCATACTGTTGGTTATTGGCAAGAAGAGATGAAGTGGTATTGATTGATTTACCAGACTTTAGTGTTAAAGATGTATTGCTGAATACTAGCTAATTACAAAGCAAAATGGGGCTGCATAAATGTGCATATGTATTTTGAGACTAAATGTTTACCTAATTGTAAATAAAGTCATGTTTTGGATTTTAAAATAGGATCTGGGCTGAGGTGGTACAGTAGCAGAGTGCTTGCCTAGCATAATCTAGGTGTTGGGTTTGGGCCTCAGTGTCAGAAAACAAATAAAATAGGAAAAGTAGCAGTTATTTGATGAAACAAGTTAATTGTGCAGTTAAACTGATTCTTCTGAAAGTAAATAGCCTTTCTTTAAAACTTCTATGTCTTTTTGGTAGTTTATTAGGAAAAGCAGATAATTTGTTTTCTTGTAAAAGTCTAAATACTGTTCCATCAAAGTTTTAAGTTTTTGAGTATTTTGATGATAAGAAAAGTAGATATTTTGTCTCGCATAGTTTGTGTTAATGGCTTTGCATGTTTGTAGAATTTACTTATGGAACTGTAAGTACTTGAGTAATCCAAAAACTTTCCATATACTACAGAATTAAAGGTAGAGGAAGACAAAGAAAATACCTGGGCAGGCGTTTATTGTAGAATATTGTAGATGCAGATTTTAATATGAAAATGGAAAAAGCTGAGTGGAAATATATCTCAGTGATAGAGTACTTTCCCAGCCTGTGCTAGATTCCTTCAACATGGAGAAAACATGATCATGAGTTAGAAATCTTTTACAATGTCATGATGGCATTGTACATGTGTCCTTATTTTGATACAGTATACTGGATGTGAGTCATGCTAATAACTGGGGCATTGTGCTAAGCACTGTGTAAACTATGTTTGATATGTATCATCTTATTATCCCTGTGAAGTCTTCACTTTTTTTTTACAAATAAGAAATCCAAACCTCAGAGTTGGTGAGATACCTCAGTGGATCAGGCGCCAGCTTAAAAACCAGCAGCCTGAGTTGATCCTTAGAAGCCCACATGGTGGAAAAAGAATAGACTTCAAAAAGTGCTGTGGCTTGCATGCATATTCTCTCTCTCTTTCCTCCTTCCCTCTTTCTCCTCCTTTTTCCTAAGTGAATAATAAGAAATCAAAACTGCAGAGAAACTTACATTAGTTTTAAAAAAATGTTTTATTTAAAAAAAATTTTTTTTTATTCAATTGTGCGTGTGTGCGTATGTATGTGTGCGCACGCGCGTGTGTCTGTGTGTGTGTAGAACCACGGACGAATTCAGGAACCACCATGGACGCCTCCACTTCCTCCACCCTGGGATTCACAGGTTCCGCCCTACCAGGACCAGAAACGCAGGCCGCCCCCGCTTACGCCTGGCGTCTATACGTGGGATCTGGGATCTGAACCCAGGACCTTCCGCCTGCAAGGCAGAGGCTTAACCCCTGAGCCACCTCACCAGCCCAAAAATGTTTTATTTTTTGAAAGAGCAGGAGTGCCTTGCTGTAGTGCACTTGTGGAAGTCAAAGCAACTTTTCAGAAGTCAGTTCTTCATTTTCCCACTATGTGGGCTCTGGGAATGGAACTCAGGTTGCCAGTTTTATTTGCAGCTGTCCTTACTGACCCTGAAAGTTGTTTTGAGGTCATACAACAGTGAATGAAAAGTTGGATTTTATTTTTATTTACTTATTTACTTAATTACTTTATTTATTTATTGTATGAGTTCCTCTCTGTGTATGTATGTTTGTTTATGTGTGCATGTATGTATGTGGGAAGTATATGAGAGGGTGCTTGAGGGTGTGTGAACTGGTGGAGACCAAGGGTAACATCAGGAATTATCCTGAATGGCCCTTCCAAATTCCACTTTCCAGGGAGGGAATTATAGGTTGCTGCAATTTCCGCCTGGCATTTATTTGTCTGTCTGTCTGTCTGTCTGTCTACCTATTCTCTATTGTGTGTGTGTGTATGTGTATGTCAGAGGGCACTGTATCCCTGTGGAGGGTCAAGGATAACTTTGGGAATAATCCTGGATCCCTTCTACTTCCTCTTTACTCCCCTCTGGGATTTTTCAAGGTCCTCCCTCCCGAGCCAGAAGTTCAGGCCGCTGCCATTTCCTCATGGTATTTTTACATGGGACCTGAGATCCAAACTCAGGACCTTCTGCTTGCGAGGCAGAGTCTTAACTCCTAAGCCATCTCTCTAGCCCCTCCATCTGGAATTTTTATGTGGAATCTGAGGATCCAAACTGAGGTCCTTTTTTTGGGGGGGGCAACAACTTCAATCCACTGAGCCATATCCTTAGCCTGAAAGCTGGATTTTTAAATCCTTGCTTCTTGGGGCTGGAGAGATGGTTTAGGGGTTAAGCCTTTGTCTCAAAAGCAGAAGGGCCTGAGTTCAGATGCTAGATCCTATATAAAAATACCTGGCAGAAATGGCAGTGGCCCATACTTCTGCCTCTGGAAGGCAGAGGGAAACTCCACAGCAAAGTAAAGAGGTAAAGAAACCCAGGACGATTCCTGTAATTACTCTTGGGCTTCCACAAACACACAAAGTGCCCTTTGATACACCACACACACACACACACACACACACACACACACACACACACACACACACAAAGTGTCTCTGATACACACACACACACCCCACACCACAACAAAACTTGCTTTTTACAGACTAGTATGCACCTTTCTCAAATTCTCTTTGCATCAAATTGGTTATAGTTGTGCATGCCTATAAGAGCTTGAATTCTAGGTCATCCTGGGGTACATAATAAGTGCTTCATCAGTCTGGGCTGCAATAGCAAGATCCTGTTTCCAAAAACTCCCACCAAAACCAGAATCTCGGGGTGTTTGAAAAGCAACACAACAAAAACAACAAAATTGGAGTTTTTGACCTTAGTAAATCAGAATCTTTCAGGAAAGAGAGAAGGGTGAATAACCACTTTTTAAATAGTTCACCAGCTCCCAAGAAGTTCCTGTTATTCACTGAGATCTGATCATCTTTAGTTATTTTGCTATTTCCTCAAATTTAGGAACAAACATCTCATTAGTTTACAATTTCCATGTATTCTGTCTTTCTTGATAGAAATTGATTGCTGTATTTAGGACTTCAAAGTCTTCTAGTTTTCATTAAAATTTAGATAATCTCACCCAGCCTTTAAGAAAGGGAGGCTTTTCTAAGCCCCTCCATCATTTTCTTTGACTTGAAATTCCATTTAGCTCTTTTTTTTTTTACAGATACAAAATATTAAGCTCTTTAATAAACATGTGCACAACTTTTAGAAATGATAGCTTTTTATAATGGACACACATATATATGTAGGTATGTATACATATACATATATGTGTGTGCGCGCGCGTGCATGTGTAACTTTTACATATATAGTAAGCCAAATGTTTGCTGACCTTATTATTGTCAAGGAGATATCTCAAAAATGAAGAAAAGGGAATTAAAGATGGGTATATTTCAGACAAAATGCCAGAAAAAAATTAAATTAAAATTAATTTAAAAACTTGATTTCTTGATTAGTTCTTTTCAATTTTTTATACCGTCAAATGAGTGTCAATATATACTCTAAATATCTCTGAAAATCCTGATGCAATGCTGCCCGTAGCTATACCTTTTCTTGAGGCACACTCTTGCATTTTGGCAAGCAGTAATAAAGTGTCTCAACACTGCATGTTAAACTTCATGCTTCATTGAGTCTCTTTTTTGATGTCTCTGTCTTTCCTCCAACATCATTCCCCAGGAGATCCAAGTTCCTCCAGTTGTTTTCCTTGTGTTGTTTCTAATTCTTCTAGTCTTTTGTGAAGTAGAGAGAGTTCCCTTTAATGTTGTTCCTCATGCATATGAGGAAGAAAGGATAGTTCTGTGCCTGGAACCATGGCTGAAGACCGAAAGCTAGCAGGGTTGATAGATGCTGCTGGAGATATGTTTCGAAGCCTTGCATGCTCTTCAAATGTAACATTTTGTCTATCTAGTACCTGATTTTCTGTTTCCAGTTCTTTCCCTGATTTTATTTCCATTTTTCTTTCTTTGCCTCCAAGATTTCTACTTTTTCCTGCAGTCTCTTCAGTTTATTTTCGTGAAATTTTCTCTTTTTCTGAGTTACAGCTCTTTATAGCTTTTCTTTAGCTTGATTATACTTTTCTTCTCTATCTGTAATACACTCATGAAACTTACGCTTTTTTTTCAACCACTGTATCTGCTTTTCTTCCACTGTTTTCAACTTCTGGTTGCACTTTTTCAGCTTGGCTTCTTAAATTTTGGCATTCTTGTTTCGATCCCTGCACCATTTCTTTCAGCATTTGGTTCAAATTAGCAAATCTTTCTCTGACCATGCCAGGGAGGTCACTTGGATCTACAAATGACTGAGTTGCTGTTTCAATTCAGAATTTTCAGTTTTTTCTTTTTCTGCATTTTCCATATTCATAGTTTGTTGTTGAAGTTTAACCTAGTGCTCTAAAGTTCTTTTGGGTTGACCCTTGCACTGTCTGTGAAGCCTACAATGTCTCTTCACACTGATAGTTTTCAGATTGCCTCCAGACGTATATTCCACTTTTATTTTCTCTAATTTGTTCTCAAGTTCTAGCTTTTCATCCTGTAATACCACAAGTTTTAATAACCTTTCTTGGCAGTTTGTATTTTACGTATTAATTCACGGTCTTTTCCACATATCTTTTAAGACTTGTCACAATATTTTCATTTTTCTATTATATCTCTACAATATTTGCACTTTTATCTAGATCCAGAGGTCAAATAACTGACCAAGGTCATGTACAGTTAGTGGGAGCTGCAATCAGACACAGGCGGTAGAATTCTAGGATTTGGATTCTTAACCTCTTTGTGATTACCAGCATGAGCTAACTCCCAAATACTGATCATGTTTGTGGACTGTAGGACTCTAGGGAAGAGCGGACCATGTGTAGGAAATTTGATTCTTCTTGGAGTGCCTGATCTCAGTAGTACAAAGGTAGGCATGGTAGATGATAAAATGTAAAGTGCATATGCTAGGTATGAGGCACCTGGAAGTGCTGAGGAGTTTTAAGCTTGGAAGTGCATGTCTTCAGATGATAATAGTATCATTCTTTACTCTAACATTAAAGGCAGATTGATGTTTCCTTTCATAAAAGCAAGGAAGGGCAGACTAGGTGAGAAATGGGGAAAGTAGAACAAAGATGGAGAAAGAGGGGATGCAGAAAGCAACATAGTAGAGATACTTATCTTAAAAATTATTTTAAGGGCTGGAGAGATGGCTCAGGAGTTAAGAATCTGTCTTGAAAGTAGAAGGTCCTGTGTTTGGATCCCAGATCCCACAGAAAAATGCCAGGTGGAAATGACTGCGGGCCACACCTTTGGCCTTAGTGGGCAGAGCCTGATCAGGAAATCTCAGAGCAAAGCAAGGAAGGAGGTAGAAGCAATCCAGGATGATTCCTGAAGTCACCCTTGGCCCTCCACAGGGATACAAAGTACCCTCTGATACACACACACACAAAATAAATAAAAATAAAAAACTTTTAAAAGTTATTATTAGTAGGGCTGGAGAGATGGCTCAGGGGTTAAGAAGATCCTGAATTTTTTTCTCAGATCCCATGTAAAAATACCAGGCAGAAACCGGTGGCTTGCATTTCTGCCTGGTATCTGAACTCAGGACTTTCTGCTTGCAAGGCAGAGGCTTAATCCTTGAGCCAGCTCTTCAGCCCCTCATTCATTTTTTTTTACAAAAATATAATCATATTTACTATTTTTACTTTTTAATGTTTCTAAAAATATGTATTTGAGAAAGGGGGAAGAGGAAGAGAGGGAGGTGTAATGGTTATTCTTAAACTATTGCTGTGAGAGAGCACCCAAAGTCAATCAACTTAAGGGAGAAAAGGAGATTTATTTAGCTTATGGTTCCAGAGACGATTACAGTCTCTTATGGTGGGGGCAGTATGGCTGGCCAAAGCTGGAGGAGGGTATGTCACTGCAGACATCTTGGAGGCTGAGACCTGTAAAACTGCTTACTGCAAAGGCAGACTTCTCCTGGAGGTAGGATAGAACTAATCCACCTCAAGGCCCACCCCTTGTGACTGCCTTCCTTCAGCAAGGCTCCAGCTCTCAAGGTGCCATGATCTTGACAAACACATGAGACTGTGGGGGACACATTTCAAATCGTGTGACACTAAAGAGAGGACACACATATATGTTACGGTGCTTTTTTCTTGGGGGAGAGTGTGTGGCACTGAGAACTGAAGCTAGGGTCTTGTTCTGCAAGGTAAGTGCTCTACCTTGAAGCCTGAGCTGTTTAGGAGATAGAACTGATGATATAATGACTGAGTGAGTACAGGAGCTGGACAGTAGAGAAGGAGAAAAATGCAGAATGTAGACTGGACAGGGTTAGAGAGTACGTGCTATGTTTAGTTTCAGTGTGTTGGCTGCAAGTGGCTGTGAGGACCTGGCATGGCTAACATGCGTGATAACACACATGTCATTCCAGCTCTCTGAGAGGCTAACACAGGAGCATCACTGAGTTCAAGGGCAAACTGGGCTGCATGTGCTGTACTGTGTCGGATGTACTAATATACATACATTAGTAATGAAAGTGAAATATTATAGGACATTCTGTGAAAAACACAACTACGCTAGGAGTTAAATAGGTACGAAATTTGACCTGAGTCAATGATCAAAGCAATTTGCTACTGTGGGTTTCCACCACTTGTACTGTTAATTATCTGATAATAGTTTTATAGTCCAGTTGTGGTTAACACTTTTTTCTTCCCTGCTTTTCATTCAACAGATAGGTAGTTGAGAACCCTTATGGGGACTATAGTAGTAAAGTACACATAAAAAATCTGCCTTCAGGGAGCTGAATTCTAGTCATAGAGGGCAGGTTCAGGAAATGAAGGATATTAAGTGAAAAAACATGAAGGAAGAGTCGGGATTGTTGGGTGGGGAAGGCTATAGTGGTTTGACTACAGTTTCAGGTAGGGTGGCAAGGGTCTTCCTTTCTGAGGAAAAACTTGAAGGAAATGAGCCATACAGGTGGATATGTGGAGGCAGAATGTTTCAGGCAGGGGAGAGAGTCTGTGTGAAGTCCTAAGATGGCAAATATGCTTTGTGTTCAAGGACTAGCAAGGAGACATGCTGGACTGCAGTGAGCCAGTGACAGAGTGGTTTCACCAGAGATGATGCCAGGGCCAGATTTTGTAGCACCTGGTGGACCACTAGAAGGACTATGTATGGTTTTTCTCTAAGCAGGTCTAATGAAATCATGGTGGTGGGTTTCATAGGATGACAGAAGCTAGAGACCAGAAGGTTATAATAAGTGTATATTGTCTTCCTCCCTTATTTTCTTGTCCATTTTCCTATGTGTGCTTTTCTAGAAATGATTTTTAGGGAATGTTCTAAACTAAACTCCATACTTTATATATTAACTGCACTTCACTACTGTACTGTATATTCATTGGCAGTAACCAGTAGAGCATATCTTTGTGTCTCTTTGTGCCAGCAGTTCAGCAGGATCTTTTTTCTTTCTTTGGCATTTTGGCTGGCCTAAACTTACTGTGTTGGTGAGGGTGACCTTGGACTCCTTGGTAGAGACTCTGCCTACCAAGTGCTGGGATCACATGTGTGCACCACTGTACCTGGCTTAGGATCTTTATAAAGTAATATTATTTTCTTTTCTTTGTGTTCAGGATCTTTAAAAAGTAATATTTTCTTTGTGTTCACGTGAGAGTGAATGGTTTATGTGTGTGGTATGTGCATAAGCATGTGCATATATCTGTGCAGAGTGCACATTCATGCAGATAGAGAACAAGACTTGGTTAGTGTCTTGTGTCTTTCTCCATCTCACTACGTTGACACAGGTCTCTCATGGATGAGCTGGATGTTTCAGCTAGGTTGGTGGCTGACCAGTGCCCATTTTTCGTTTGTTTGTTTGTTTGTTTTATTACATGGGTACTGAGTGTTCAAGCTGAGGTCCTTGTAGAGTAAAAGCTCCTAATCACTGAACCATCTCTTTAGCCCCTAAATTTTTTTTGATAATACTAAATTTTTATTTAATCTACATTTTGTGTCTTAGTCTTCTTTTGAACAGTGTGACAGAAATGTTTAACTTAGCTAGTTTCTAGCTAAACAAAGTACAAAGTGTATTGGCCCAAATTAAACTAGTTAAAGGTCGTCTAGTTAGAAATTTTCTCAAAGTGAGCTCACTGGTTGGAGAGGTTTAAATGTCAGTGAATCATGAATTGTTTGCATTAAGTTCTTCCCTTAATAAACCCTCTAAAGTTACTGACTTTTCTCTGGACAGAGAAGAAAGTCTGCCTGAGAAATCTGTACATGCTATGTAATAAATATTAATTTATAATAAAATAATTTCTTGAAATCTAAGGTGAAAATGATTGAAATTTTTTATGCAATATAAAAAGATAGTACCAGTTAAAATGTAATCTGTCATTAATTGAAAGACATGTCTATTTCAGATGTGTTAAGTATAAAAGTAAACATCTAGAATGTATGTCTTATATAACAAATAACATTGAGTAAAATTTTGTGTTGATGTGGGAGAGATTTGATTTTAAGAGACTATGCTTCCTACTGCGCTGAGGAGGCAGGTTGATTAAGAGACTGTCTTTTCCATTCTGTATCTTAGTTATGAGAAACAGGACTTAAAATCTTATTTATGTAAAGTGCAAACAGTTAACTATCAAACAAAACAATCCTTTATGCTTACTTTTTTCTGTGCCCAGGACTGGTGAATAATTATTGGGGCATAAAATATATGTGGGAACTGATTATAGGAAAATTGAATATCAGAATAAAACACTTTATTTGTTGCGAAACATATGAAAGAAGTTGGAGTCTCAAACATATGAAAAAAGTAGGTCAGTCTGCATTGTGCAGAATTGAGCAAGAATTCCAGTATTTGTGATTCATAACACTTTTCTAAGATCAGCATAGAATTCAGTTTCCAACATGGGGGAACTAGAGAACTGCTTTTATAAGTTGTCCTTGGACCCCGCGCCTGTGCCGTGGCATGCATGTGTGTACCTTTTCTGTTCCTCTCTTTCCCTTCTTCCCTTCTCCTCTTAAATGAATAAAATACTAATTTTTTTTAAAACACTAAGGCTGGGTGTCTGGTGAGATGGCTCAGTGGGTTAAAAGTACTTGCCATCAAACTTAATGATTTGAGTACAGAAACCACTAAAAAATGTTGTAGGCTGGAGAGATGGCTCAGCGGTTAAGACTGCTGATTTTCAAGCAGAAGGACCTAGATCCCAGGTAAATGGCAATGGCCTATACTTCCAGGAGCCTGGGTAATCCCAGACTGAGGTAAAAAGGAGTAAAAGCAATTGAGAATGATTCCCAGAGTTACCCTTGGACTTCTCTACAGGCACACACAGTACCCGCTGATACACACACACACAATAAACAAACAAATAAATAAAGGAACGAATGAATGAAAGAAAAAAAAGAAAGAAAGCAAGAAAGAGAAACGTCATGGAGACACGCCCCTCTAACCCAGTGCTGGGGATGTGGGCACAGGTAGAGCCCATGGACTTGCTAGTGAGCTTTAGGTTCAGTGAGAGGACCTTGTCTCAAAAAATATGGCCAAGAGTGCTTGCCTAGTGCTAAGAGGCTCGGTCCCCAGTACTAACTGCCAAAAAAGGGGGAAAATACATTGACAGTGGAGATAGAGGAAAACACCCAGTATAGCTTCCAACTTCATGGACATGCACACCCATATGTGTACAGGCATGCATCTCACACAGTATTAAAGTTGGTAATGGGGTGTTAGTAATTCACTGGGGTGGTAGAAGTTTTCCATACCTTAGTTTGACATGCAACCTGTATGTTAAAATTCTTCATTATAAAAACCTGCATTTTATTGCTTGTGAGTTATATCAAAAAAATTAGAATCCAGGACCAAAAGTGGTTCAGTATGCAACAGAGGGATATTTACAGAGAGGCACACATATTCAAGTGTGCACTGTTACACACATGAACACACATAAAAGGCAGGTGTTAATTGGGCATAGTGGTGCACACCCATGTTTCCTGAACACTTACAAATCCCAGCATTCAGGAGGCTGAGGGAGGAGGATCTTGAATTTGAGGCAAGCCTGGCTACATAGTAAAATCTTATCTCAGAAAACAACAAAAAGGCAAAAGAGTTGTGCTATTTGGGGGATGGGCACTGTATTTGTATAGAAAGGTAAAGAAATGTAAGGAAAAAATCACTTTAACAACCTGGAATTAACCTTTTGCTTTTGAATATGCAGTGGAAAAGGAGTAGGGAGAGGAATAGATAGGTAGGAGGAATCAAAATGACATAAATTCACTGTATTCATGTATGAAAGTATCAAAGAATAAAAAAAAAGCCTTTTTTTGGTGTGTGTGTGTATCAGAGGGCACTGTGTTTCCCTATGAAGGAACAGGGATGACTTTGGGAATCATCCTGGATTGCTTCTACCTCCTTTTTGCTTCACTCTGGGATTTTCTGAGCTCTACCTACTGGGGCTGGAAGTTCAGGCCACTGTTTCCACTTGGCGGTTTTTTATGTGGGACCTTCTGCTTTCAAGGCAGAGTCTTTTTTTTATTCCACTGTGTGTGTATGTGTGCATGTGTGTAGAACCACGGAAGAATTCGGGAACCACCATGGACTGCCTCCACCTCCTCGTTTACTCTCAAGGCAGAGTCTTAACCCCTGAGCTATCTCTCCAGCCTATCTTGGTTCTTTTGAAGGATTCTTGCTGTATAGCCCAAGCTAGCCTGGAACTCACAGTTCTCCTGCTTCGGCCTCCTGAGTGTCGGGAACACACACACCCTGCTTTCTTGTTGGGTTTTGCATTGTCTTGCTGTCTGGAAGAAGACTGGAATTACATAAAAGTACTTGGAGGGCTGGTGAGAGAGCTCACTGGGTAAAGAAAGCCACATACAAACTAGGCAACTTGTATTTGATCCTGGAACTCACATGAAGGAGAGAACTGACTCCCACAGTTGTCCTCTGACCTCCACACTGGTGCCCTGTCTCCTCCCCCTGTGCCACACATAAGTAGATATGCAGAAAAAGTCTTTTTAAGAGACAGAAAATTTATTTAAAGACCTTACTTTCTTTTTCTAGCTTAAAGCAATAAATGTAGATCTCCAAAGCGATGCTGCTCTGCAAGTGGACATTTCTGATGCTCTTAGTGAAAGGGATAAAGTCAAATTCACTGTTCACACAAAGGTGAGTGGAATTTTGTATGTTGTACTGCTTTACACCTGCTAATGTGACAAATGTATATTGACTGGAACTTAGAAAAAGACATTGTCATATGTAATTCACTGCTGTTTTAATAAACAGAGGTTTAGGGCAGTTTAATTAGCATCGTAATAATCATAGAACCTGGACATAATTGATACAAATATATATAAACTTACTGTATAAATATTTGGTACTGAAGCTTAAACTTCACGCATAGTCAATTACTGTGTCACTGAGCTGTATCCCAGGACCTGTTCTTTTTAAAATTCCTCTTACTTATATATCTTTGTGCATCAGTGTGTGCAAGTGCGCACATGTTCACCGCAGCCTCCACGTGGACTTCTGAGGACTAGCCTCAGAAGTTGTCCCTTCTTCTACTGTGAGGTTCTGGGACTTGAACTCAGGTTGTCAGGCTTGACGGTAAGTGCCTTTACCTGCTGAGTCGTCTTGTGGTGTGAGACAAGCATTTCCATTCATTGTCCAGGCTTTGAACTCACTCTAGTCTAGTCAGACTTTGAACGTAGTTACTCTTGCTCCCTCGGGTGGGGCTTTCATGAGGATGGCCATCCTCCTGCCTCTCCCATCTAAGCACTAGGATGACAGGTTTGTACCACCACATTTTTTTTTTAACCTATTTATTTTGTGTGTATCAGAGGGCACTGTGTGTCTCTGTGGAGGGCTAAGAGTGACTGTGGGAATCATCCTGGATTGCTTTTACTTCCCTTTTTTGCTTTGCTCTGGGATTTCCCAGGTTTCATCTTTCAGAGCCAAATGCAGGTGTCCTCCCCTATCCCCTGGTATTTTTACAAGAGATCTAGGATCCAAACTCAGGTCTTTCTGCTTGAGAGGCAGAGTCTTAACCCCTGAATTCTCTCTCTAGCCCAAAACTTTTTTTGTAAAGCACATTTGTTTATCATTTGTGTGTGTGTGTGTGTGTGTGTGTGTGTGTGTGTGTGTGTGTGTGTATGCATGTGTATATATAGATGATGCTTCACATAAACATGTAGGGGCCATAAGACAACTCAGAATTGGTTCTTTCCTTCCATCATGTGGGTTCTGGGAATCAAACTCTGATCATCAAACTTAGTGGGAAGAACCTTTGTCTGATGAGTGAGCTGTTTGCTGGCCCACCAGACCTTTGTTCTTTTTTTTTTTTTTTTAAACATTTATTTATTTATTTATTTATTTATTTATTTATTTATTTATTTATTTATTTAGTATCTGTGTATCAGAGAGCACTGTGTGGAGGACTGAGGATGATTTCAGGGATCATTCTGGATTTCATTCTACCTCCTTTTTGCTTTGGTCTGGAATTTCCCAGGCTCTATCCACTAGGGCCGAAAATATAGGTCTCTGCCATTTCCCTCTGATGTCCTGTGTTTTTTTTAAGCAATAATTTCCAATTTACTAGATGAAACAGACTCGCAACATAGTCTGCATGAATGCAAAATAAGCCATTACAGCAAGTGATAAGGAGACTGGGCAAAAAGTAAGAAAGCATACATTAGGAATGAAAGATTCTCTTGAAATAAAAAAAATCAAACCATTATCATAAAGGACTTAACCAAGAGCTGCTATATTTCCCCCACCCCATTTGCTGAAAGTCAACAAGAGCATCTAGCACAGTGTTCATGTCAAATGTCAGATCAGAGCATCCTAAGCAAAGTAAAAAGAAAAACACAAAAAGGGAAAACAAAGAAAATCCTCAAGCCTCTAAATCGTAGAACAGTAACTCCAGAGTTCAAATTCAAAAGAAGAGAAAGTGGTGATTGAAAGAGGTGGTGATAATTCTATGAATGGGGTTTGATTTCTCGTCTTCTGGGGGGATGGGTGGAGAATGTTCATTAGATTTATAGTTAGAGGTTAACCATGTGAGTTCATCATAGACTCTATCTCCTGAGGTGGCACAGGAGGCCTACTTGTCCAATGGCATCTCTCATCTCCTGGTCATTGATAATGTGGTGTAGCTCCTGTGGGATCCTTGAGTCTTGGTCATCAATCAGATCCTGGGTCCCAGTGTAGTAATGCTGCCAGAGCGGCAGGATCTTGTCCTGTCCGCCCACATGCCATACATTGAACTTGACGTTTTTGTAAGTCTTGGTCTCCATGTTGAAACCCACGGAGGGGATGATGGTCACAGATTGGCCCAGCTTCAGCTTGTATAGGATCCTGGTCTTGTTGGCTGTGTCCACGCCCAAACATGAGGATCTTCATTTTCTTGTTCCCAAAGATTTTGGATAGCACTTTCCCCATTGCAGCCTGACATTTTTACATGGGACCTGGGATCTGAACTCCAGATATTCTGCTTGCGGGGCAGAGTCATAACTCCTGAATCATTTCTCTAGCACCAGAACTTCGTTTTTATATTTGTAGAACAAGCACTTTATATACTGAGCTATTTTCTTAGTCGATTATCAACCTAGTTTTTCTTTTTTTAAGAATAGTTGAGTTTGACATGTATTTTATTTATTTATTTATCTTGGTTTTGTAAGATCAGGTTTCATGTAGCTTGGGCTGGCCTCAGATTTAATTATGTGGTCAAAGATGACCTTGAACTTCCTCTACCTCTCAAGTGCTGGATTTGATCCACATTTAATAAGATGACATTTAAATGGTGATAGCAATATAATTCTGATACTAATTGCTGAAGATAATTTTGCCTAGCTCATGGTTTTCATAGGAGGGTTTAAATTTAATGATAGTCTTTCACATAAGCCTACTTTTTTAAAAAAGTAAGATGTAATATATTTATTAAAAGCCCCTTATTGTAATTTTGACTTCTGTATAATAGAGTTGCTGTCTTTGCAGAGTTCATTGCCAAACTTTAAACAAAATGAATTTTCTGTTGTTCGACAACATGAAGAGTTTATTTGGCTTCACGATTCCTTCGTTGAAAATGAAGACTATGCCGGTTACATTGTAAGTATTGGGGCTTCATTTTCTGAGATCATTTTAGAGCTTCATGTGTTGCAGTCTTATTTAGGATTTTTATTACTGATACAATTTGCAAAAATTACCAGTGTTATTAAATGTTGGCCTACACTTTTCATCCTGAGTGATTTTGTTTGTAGCTTTGAGAATGTTAAACTTTCTCACTTTCCCTCCCCTCCCCTTTTCCTTTCTTTCCCCTCCCCTTTCCCTCCTTCCTCTCTCCTCTCCTTTCCCCCTCTCCTTCCCCTTCCCTTTTCCTTTCCTTTTCCTTTCTCTTGTCTGAGTTAGAACCTGCTGTGTAGACTAGGCTGGACTCAAACTTATGACCATCTTTCTGCCTGTTTCCCAAGTGCCAATCCCAAGGATTATAGGGCATGAGTCACCATGCCTAGCGGTACTTGAATTGTCACTGTTGGTATTGAAATGGTATTGTTGTGATGGAGAAAATGTTGCAAAATATACTGGTTTTGAGCATTTGGGTGACAAATACTTAGGAGTGGAAGGCTCCTTAAGATGAAATCAGGAGTAGATAGCTCTCTCTTTTTCAGCTGTTTACCACATTCAGGTTTGTAGGATCAGTGACTTCCCTGAGGTCATCATAACCTGACTCCATCTCTGTCTTGTGGCCAGTTCTCCTTTTCAGTTTCCTTTCTACAGCTCAGATTTTGGTGAATGGCCAGTAGTATGGTCTTCTTTTTCCCATTCCAATTCTGCCTTTTTTCCTCTACTTGGGTGATGTTTTCTCTTTCCATAGGCTAATACTCCTCGTAGAGAGAGATTGTTTCTTATTGATCTTCCCTTTGCTTGACGCTGTACATGGTTTGTGGTAGATGTTCACTGACCATGTGCAATACTCATCTTGATGCTTTCTGACCCTGTTGTCTTCCTTGATAAAACTTTTTTTTGGTAATTTTTATTTTTATTTATTTTCTTGCTTTTTTGTGACAAGGTCCCATGTAGATGAGGCTGGTCTTGAACTTGCTAGATAAAGAACACTGTACTTGAACTCCTGATCTTCCTGCCTTTACCTTCCAAGTACTGAATTTATAGTTGTGTGTTATAATTGGCTATTTAGTTTGTGGTTTTAATATCATTATTTGTGTGTAGGTATGTGATGGGGGACATATGCCACAGTGTGTATGTGGAAATCAGAATAATTTTGTGGAGTCAGTTCTCTCTGTCCACTTTTCTGGGAGTTCTTGGGACTGAACTTAAGACTTTAGGTTTGGATGGCAAGCACCTTTATGTGCTGAACCATATTGCCAACCCATGTTATCTTGTTTTTATATAAAATCTGCCTTTGGTCCTCTCTTCCAATCTGGGAATTTCTTAACGTTCTTTGCTAGATGACATTTTTAGTATTCGTTAATTTTAAAAAGTTTACATTATTGTAAAGCTATTATAAAAGTGCATTAATTTAAAAAAGTATGTCAGGGGACTGGCTATATGGACCATATGCATGTGCACGCACATACATACACATACACATTCATACATATGTAAATAAATATAAATTTGAAAGTACATTTGTGTTTAATCATATCTTTACATGATTGAAAAATGATATTTGTATTTCTTATAAATATTCATTCAGTCTGTAGTTAGAGCTTAGTGAGGACTCTGGGTTGTCATGACTTATTTTGACTTATTTTTATTTTGACTTACTTACTTTTATGGTTCTGGGGATCAAACCAAGGACCTTACGCAAACATCCTTACCCATTTTTATTTTATTTTGAGACAGGTTCTTACCAAGTTGCCTAGACTGGCCTCCAATTTGTGATCTTCCTGTCTCAGCCTCCCAAGTAGCTAGAATTACAGGAATGTACTACCATGCCTAGCAAAGAACTATTTAATGTAGTAGTATAGGAGTCAGGTCCTTGGGAGACTGAAACAGGAGGATTGCTGCACGTATAAGACCAATCTGTGCTACATAGCAAACCTCTATACCAAAGAATAAAATAAATAAAAATAGTGCTACTGTTATGCTGTATATGTTCCTTGGTATAAAGGAATCCAAAGCTCATACTTTAGATCTTCACTAGAACTAATGGATTTCTCTAATCTGACTATGGGTCTTCCTGGTGCTTGGTTCATGCACTTAGCTTTTTCCATATAGTAGTGCATGTAGCTCAAACTGTAGTGAGAGCCACTAGATATCCCAGGCTATCCCTGACCTTGTGTCTATCCTACCTTAGCACTGAGTGTTTCTTGGCATGAGCAACCATGGTAAAATATTGAAAGAAAGGAATTAGTCCCATAAAAAGTTAGTGACTTGGTTTTGTTGTAGATCCCACCAGCACCACCAAGACCTGATTTTGATGCATCACGGGAAAAACTGCAGAAGCTTGGAGAAGGAGAAGGGTCTATGACAAAGGAGGAATTCACAAAGATGAAACAGGAACTGGAAGCGTACGTAATGTTTTTATGGTTGCCTTTGTTAATTGTGTTTGTTTTAATGTCTTTTTCATGCCTTCTGTATCCATTCTTACCATTTTACTATAGTGACTTTCTGATAGACACATTAAGTCATAATAGCTAGTGTTAATGATCATGATCAGAGCCTACAGGAAAATTATAGAATTGCCTCTGTTGACAGATTCTTTAAATTATCTAAATAGACTCAAAAAAAAAAAAAAAAAAGAAAATTGAGGAATTAAAACCTGATTAAAAATAGGAAGGGAACATGACTTTTTAAATCAGAATGTAAATTTTTAAATTATTATTTGTAAGACCTCAAGAACTAAAACCTACTTCTCCTTTTTTTTTTCAAAGGGGATACATACTATAAAATTCCATATCTTCTCCTTCAATTATCATGTGTGTATAGGGTACATGTATATGTACTGGGTGCTTGCATGTGAGTGTGGCAGCCTGAGGTTGATAGCAGGAATCATTCTCCATCACTTTGCTACCTTATTCTTACTGAGACAGAATTTATTATTAAGCCCAGAGCTTGTTGATAGGACTAGTTTGGCTAGCTAACTTACTCTGGGGATTCCAAGATTCTATCTTCCAAGATCCCCCATAATTATCTGGCAATTTCTATGGGATCTGGAAATCTGAACTCTGGTTATTTTGCTTGTATGGTAAGCTCTTCAACTGCTGAGCCATCTTCCCAACCTTAAAAATTTTCCTCCTTCCTTTCTTCCTTCCTTCCTTCCTTCCTTCCTCCCTCCCTCCCTCCCTCCCTCCCTTCCTCCCTCCCTCTCTTCCTCCCTCCCCCTCCCCCCTCACTCTTTCTCTTCCTCCCTCCCTCCCTTCATCCTTCCTAATTTGAGAAAAAGAGTGAGTACAGATTCATACATGCCATGACACAAGTGTGAATATCAGCTTTCAGAAATTGGATCTTTCCGGGACTGGAGACGGTGGCTCAGGGGTTAAGCCTCTGCCTTGCAGGCGGAAGGACCTAAGTTCAGATCCTAGACCCCACGTATAGACGCCAGGCGGAAGCGGGGGCGGCCTGCGTTTCTGGTCCTGGTAGGGCGGAGCCTATGAGTAAACAAGGAGGAGGTGGAGGCGTCCATGGTGGTTCTCGAATTTGTCCATGGTTCTACACACACACATACACACACACACACACAAGCGCGCACAATTGAATAAATAATAATAAAAAAATTAAAAAAAAAAAAAAAGAAATTGGATCTTTCCATCATGTGGTCTCTAGAGTCTCCAGGTTAGCATACCCATTGAGCCATCTCATTGGCTTCTAAAATTTCTATTTCTTACAGAAGAGAGTGCTGAGCAACTGTTCATTTTCTTGAAGGAGGGGGAGAAAGGGGGTAGAGAGAGAAAGAGAGAGAGAGAGAGAGAGAGAAACACACCCAGCATGGTGACACATGCCTATTAACTTAGCACATGGAAGATGGAGTCAAGAAGATCAAAAATTCAAGCCCAGCCAATCTGGCACTATGTGAGACTGTCTCAGAACAAAACAAAACAAAAAACCCAACAACAACAACAACAAAAAAACAAAAAACCAGGAGAATTTGTAAAAGTATCTTAGGCCATGAGATGGCTCATCAGGCAAGTGCACTTGTGCAAACTTGGCAGTCAGAGTTTGATCTTCGGATCCCACATTGTAGAAGAAAATCACTTTTGTGTTCTCTGACTCCTTGCTCCTGGTCACGTTAACAAAATAAATTTTAAAGCATAGCATGTACGTGTGTATAAAATTTCTCTTCTTTACTCTGCCTTCTGGTCTAAAGGAAAAGAATAAGATAAACTAATGTAAGAATAGTTAAGAATTTTCTCTCATTAAATTGCTTTGTTTCTGGCTAGAGAGATGGCTCAGGAGTTAAGATTCTTTCTCACAAATATAAGGTCCTAAGTTGGGATCCCAATCCCCTTATAAAAATGCCAGGCTTGGGGCTGGAGAGGTGGCTCAGGGGTTAAGCCTCTGCCTTGCAGGCAGAAGGTCCTGAGTTCGGATCCCAGATCCCACGTTATAGACGCCAGGCAGAAGCAGGGGCGGCCTGCGTTTCTGGTCCTGGTAGGGCGGAGCCTGTGAATCCCGGGACAGAGGAAGTGGAGGCGTCCATGGTGGTTCCCGAATTCGTCCGTGATTCTACACACACACACAGACACACACATACGCACACACGCACAATTGAATAAATAAAAAAAATTAAAATATTTAAAAAAAAAAAAATGCCAGGCTTCAACAGCAGTGGCCTACACTTCCAGTCCTGGCGGGCGGAGCCTAAGAAATCCCAGAGTGAACAGGAGGTTAGAAGCAATCAGGATGATTCCTAAAAGTCACCCTTAGTCCTCCACAGGGATACACAGTGCTCTCTGGTACACACACACACACACACACACACACACGTGCATGAGCATGAAATAAAAAAATAAAAATGAATAAATAAGTTGCTTTGTTTCATATATTCTGGGAACATTAAATCCTTAGTTATAGTAATTTATGTTCCACTTTAACGTATTTGCTGAAAATTAAGTCTCTCTTGTGTCAAACATTTAAACTTTGTGTTTCTCACAAATATAAGTGTATTTTTTGGTATCTTGAGAATTGTACAAAGAAATAATTTTTCTTGCATTACATCACTCCGTTTCTCTTTTTTGGGGGGCTATCTGTCTCCTCTGTTCGTTTCATTTACTCTTCCACTTAGTTTGCTTTCCAGCATACATTCACTCAGCTGCTAGATTCCTCTTTAGTTGCTAAATTGGTTCTTTGGAAAAGATAAATTGAGCAGAATAAGTCATCTTTGTCAAAGTGTGAAGTGACGGATACAAACATTCCATCACCTAGGTTCAAGCAGTATTCTGATAATAGACAGATGCACATTTAATGCTCCCAAGATGGAAAACTGGAGGTTAGCAGAGCACATTATATGGAATCTATGATTTTCCAGTGGCCCTGATCATGATTCTTTTGTGGTCTGGTTAGAGTTGGATAACAGAACCTTGGGTTTATTCTCCTGCACCTCCATCCTGTGCATCCTTGCTTTTTGTCTTCACTGAATGACTACCCTCAGAGACCAGACTTCCAACATTGATCCTGCTGGTCTGCTGGTATGTAAGAATTCTTGCACGTCGTTGAAGGAAGAACCTTAGGCCTTTTCCTTGAATGGCTTTCCCACCCTCAAACTGACATGTGTAACTCTATGGTCACTGGGATTCATTGATGATATACACTATCTTAAATACATCTTCAGTATGTTCCATGAACAATCGGGTGCTTCTCACATATTTGGACCATTACATGAAAATATTTAGTAATACTGAAAACATGCTTGCCGAAGTTTGTGTTTTGGTATTATTTTGTAATCAGATGTTAAAGCTGTAAGTATGTCGAAATTGAATTACTAAGGTCACATTAAATGATTTCTCTAGAGCTAAAAGCAGACACTTTAACATCAACTTGCATAATATGAAAAGTTTATAAAACTTAACAATATTAACATTTAAATACAATAAGTACTAAACAAGCATGAAGTCTTTCAGAAATGAATTTTATTTATTTTCTTAACAGTTCAACTAAAACCTCTGTTTACATGAATCTTTGTAGTTTTGCATTTTGATACCCTAAAGAGTGCTGAAAAAAAAAATTGTTGCAAATGACTTCCCAGTTAATACAGATTTTTTAACTCTTAATTTTCTTTGTTGTTTCTAGTGAATATCTGGCAATATTCAAGAAGACGGTTGCAATGCATGAAGTGTTTCTGTGTCGTGTGGCAGCACATCCTATTTTGAGAAAAGATTTAAATTTCCATGTCTTCTTGGAATATAATCAAGATGTAAGTATGAAATGATGAAAACAGTGATGGAATTGTCTTTTGTTTGTTTTAAGAGTCTTTGGAGGGCTGGGGTTGTACTGAGATCATGGGTTTGATACCCAGCACCATAATAAAAATAAACAAAAATGAAGTCATTGAAAAAGGCAGGAGGTACTTAGGAAAGCAGCAGCTCCCCTTTAAAAAGAAAAGAAAAGAAAAGAAAAGAAAAGAAAAGAAAAGAAAAGAAAAGAAAAGAAAAACATATAATGGTTTAATTTTGGAGGGCAGTTCAAAGAATCACTTTCTTGGTAGTAATGTAGTATTTCATTAGAACATGGATAGTGGTAGATCATGTTAGAGAATGAACACTCATAACCCAAGAAACTTGAAATAAAAAACTAACCAACTTCCTTCCCTCCCTCCCTTTCTCCCTTCCTTCCTTCCTTCCCCCCCTTTTTCTTGGGGTTCATATATCCCATGCTGACTTCATATATACTATACAGCTGAATGTGATCTTGAACTTCTGATCGTCCTGCCTCCATCTCCCTGTTGCTGGGATTTGCAGGCCTGTGCCACCTGCCACCATGCCCAGTCTTTTTGCAAGGCTGAGGATTTAATCCAGAGCTTTGTGCATGCTAGGCAAGCACTCTGAGTTACATTTCCGTCCTAAAAACGTGTTTGTTTTATGGGTTTGTTTGCTCGCTTGTTTGTTTTTGAGACAAGCTCTTCCTATGTAGCTCAAGCTGGTCTTAAGCTCACAACCCTGCTTCTACCTGCCTAGAGCTGTGGTTACAGGCATGCACTTTCACACCAGGCTGAAATCTAAAACTTTTTAAACACCAACACGATGCTCGAGAGTTTCAGGCTTTAGAGTTCAACAAGATGGCTTAATAGGTAAAAGCAACTATGGGCAAACTTGGTTCAATTCCTGCTTATATGGTAGGTAACAAGAACCAGTTATGAAAGTTGTCATCTGACTTTGGTGTGTATGCATGTGCTCTCTCTGTCTCTGTCTCATAAGTAAATGCATAAATAATTTTTAAAGGTTCAGGTTTTAAAGCTTTTCAGGTTTTGGATGAGGAAGCTTCATTGGTTGTTTCTGGATTCCAAAATCTGAAGCTTTCTGGTCCCCAAGCATTTTGAATAAGGGTTGCTGTCACAGTTTCTTTGCATGTTGTCAACCAAAGAAGTTAGGGGAGCAGGCAGTTTTACAAGTGTGCCCAGAGTTCTACCTTCCAGTTGCAAAGTTGACATCTGTAATTATCTGCCACATTTGCCAAATTTGCATTGTATCACACATAGATTTTGTTTTTCATCAGTAGTTAATTTTAGAGCTAGATGGCTCAGTAGGTAAAGGCACTTGTGTGCAAACCTAGCAATTTTAGTTTGATCCCCAGAGCCCCAAAGGAAAAACTGACTTCCAAAAGTTGTGTGGCCTCTATGTGCACACTATGATGCTCACTAATCACTTTCTGCCTTGCTTTCTCACAATTCAGAAAATACTTTTAAAAATAATGAACCTAAGAAATAATGATTATCACAATAATTTACATTTCTTTTTGTTTTAATTGAGACAGTGTCTTGCTGTGTAACCCAAGCTGGCCTCAAACTCAGATCTTCCTGTCCTCGTCTCCCTGGTGATGGGATTTACAGGCATGACCAACAACTCAGCTTGATTTTTTTTTTGGAGGGGGAAAGGGAGAGGATTGTGTGTATGTATTTGTATGTGTGTGTGCGTATGCCTGTGCACATATATGCAGGCTCAGATATTGATGTCAGATATCTTCCTCAGTAGCGCTCTACCTTATCCATTGTCACGTGGTGGGATCTTCCTGTCATGTTCTGTACATCCCATGCCTGCCATTTTTTTGTGGGTGTTGTGAATCTGAATTTAAGCCCTCATGCTCTGTTTTGTTTTATTTATTTATTTAGCTAGCAAGCATATGTATGTGTGTACCGTGTACTTTGGGGGCATGTATACAAGAGGGCACTTGAGTGTGTGTGCCTGTGGAGGCCCAGAGGTGACATCAAGAATCATTCTAGATTGCTCTATCTCTATTGCTTTCTTTTGGAGTTTCCCAGGCTCTGCCTTTCAAGGTTAGGATTACAGGCCACTGTCATATCTTCCTGGCATTTTATATGTAGGATCTGAGGTTCTAAACTGAGGTTTCTTTTGTTTGTGAAGCAAAGGCTTTAATCATTGAATCATCTTGCCAGCCCTGGGTTGTTTTTTTTTTTAATATTATTTATGTGTATGTATTGTGTGTGTAGAGTGTAGGCACATGCGCTAGCATATGTGTGGAAATCAGAAAACTTTGTGGAGTTGGTTCTTTTCCACCTTTACATGGTTTCTCATGGTTGAATTTAGATCATCATGCTTGCATAGCAAACTCCTCTATCTACTGATAAAGCTTTCTAACTAATCTGGGATGTTGGTTTTTTGAGACAGGTCCCATACTAGGTCCTAGGCTGGCCTCAAACTCACTATCTTCCTCCACCAGCATGTTAAGTAGCTAGAATTTCAGGTGTGTTCATATAACTTGGCTTGTTAATGTTTCTTAAACCTGAATTTGGAGTCTTCTGAAGCCTTCCAGAGAATTCCTGGGAAATGCTAGATCTTCCTGCCTCAATCTCCCAAGAAATGGGGAGGATTGGAATCATAGACATATACCACCATGCGTGGCTTAATATTTCTTAAATTTGAAATTGAAAAATTCTTTCTTCCAAAAGTTAGGGAGTTCTAGAATACTAGGTAGATCATCGACTCTTGCTCCATATGACTGGCCATCTTCAGTACTGACTGCTCCTGACTTCCCCTGCTCCCTTTCTCCCTCCCTACTTAAACTGTGCACTGCAAGAAAATAAGATAGTTGAGCTTTAAAGATTCTTCATTCAGGCTGCCAAGATGTCTTGATAGGTAGAGACCTTTGCTGTTGCAGGTGTGTCTACTTGAGTTTGATACTAGATGTCTATACACCGCAAAGAGGGGTGACGTCAGTTGTGGCAGGCAGACTATGTGTGCAAGATTGGGGCCATCACCAACAATACAGCCCTGCCAATCCTTAGACATGTTAATATGCCTTAATGGCCCCGTTCATTGTGGAGAAAGAACAGGCTACTAATATGTACAAAGATCAGCAACATGGTGATACAATTACAATGATAAAACTCTGTGCCCATCCAGATGGCTTCCAAAGAACAGAAAGAAATAGGCAAAAAACACCTCTGCCCTCGACACCATTTGGAGACTGGACACCATCCATCCCTGCCCCTTGTGGGGAAAGTCAGTAGGAGTTTAGTTTTCAACTATTGCTGGCAACAGGAGGTACACGGCTACGATGAGGAAGCCCTTGTTATCTGTCTTTTAGAAATCAGGGTTTTGAGCTTGAGTGTTCCCTACAGTGGGGCACTTGTATGTGGTGGTTTATAACTAGGAGCTGTAGTGGATACTACAAAGTGCCAGCTATTATGCTTGTAGTTTACTCAGATGAGTATGTAGTACTGGTGCCAAGTAGGGAATTGACGTTTGTTCCAGTTCAGACCTATAAGATTTGTATTTAATTGGATTTACAGTGGTTTCACAGTGTAAAGTTTCTTTTCATAAGCATAAGAAAACTGGTAAATTGGTATTTCTCGGATTGGCTATGTATGAGAGAACAGCATTGCTACACATGATAAAAGATGACAGACTTGTCCACCATGTCCTAGTTCATCAGCTTTAGAATAACTCACTGTTGTTGTAGTGACTTTAAAATCTTTGTGTATGTCTGTGTGTATCACAGTGCATTACCTCCTCTTTGCTTTGTTCTGGTGTTTTTCAGGCTCTGCCTTCTAGGGCCAGAAGTACAGGCTGCTGCCATTTCTGCCTTTTTTTTTTTTTTTTTTTTTAACATTTTCGTAATTGAGATTTATTGTTGAGGATTAGTATATTTCAGTTCGTACACAAGTCTTAACACATGTACTGAAAAATCTAAAAAGCTACACATTGTATTTGACAAAACAGTTATTCCAGGGATGTTCAACTTCCACTTTGGACTGCTTGGCATTTTTACATGGAACTTGGGATCTGAACTCAGGACCATCTACTTTGGAAGCAAAGGCTTAACCCCTCAGCCATCTCTTTAACCCCTCCTTTACAACTTTCAAAGAAATTATTTAGTTGCAGGGAGTCAGTTCTCAGTGTACACTTAGAGCTCAGAGGACAACTTTTGGACATTGGTTCCTCCTTTGACCATGTGGGCTCCCAGGAATGGAACTGAGGTCCCCAGGTTTGTGTGCAGGTGCCTTTACCTGCTGAGCTGTCTTGCCACTCAGACTTTTACAACTTTTAATCTGGGTGAACGTGTTTGAGTCCAAAGAGCATAGAAAAACAAAAGAAAACCAAAAATTAATAACTCTTACATTATAGCTCAGGTGACCTATGGTTTCCTTACAGCATATCTGTACTTTTGCTTTACCTGTAAATAAAGTCCTTCACTTAAAAATAAATATATAATAATAATAAATAATAAATTTAAAAGGGCTGGAACTTTGTAAAGCATTTTCCTAGCTTGCATCATGATACCCTGGGTTTCATTCCCAGGGTACAAAAGGGCTGTAAGGCACGAAAGGGCTGGCAAGACAGCTTAGCAGGTGAAGATGCCTGCTTGGAAGCCTGGCCTTGGAAGCCTGGCAGCCTGAGTTCAGTCTCCAGAGCACACATGGTGGAAAGAGAGAATCAGCTTCTGAAAATTGTCCTCTGGTCTCCACACATGTGCCATTGCAGGAGTGTCTGCATAGTCTCTTTCTCTCTAATGAATACAATTTTTTTCAGAAAAGAGATGATAACTTTTAGTAACACTCCAGAAATGGAAAGAGAGTCCCATTGAGATAACCTTTTAGTTTTTCTTTTATTTAATATGGCTTATCACTTCACACTTTTCCGTTTTGACTTAAGATTTCAAATGACTGCTGGCAGAATTTGAACTGTGAGAGAAAGAAAGGAGTTATTCATTATTTTAAGATTTAAGGTAGAAAATTTTGGAGAACTTTTTGGAGTTTGAGAGTCCATTTGGTGGAAGAAGCTATAATCAAAATAGGGCACTAAGAAGAGGAAGTGTTTGGAGATTAGATTATTATTACTATTTTTTTTTTTTGAGACAAAGTTTTGCTCTGTAGCCCTGGAACTCATTATGTAGACTAGGCTAGCCTTTAACTTTTGAGGATCTTCCTGCCTCTGCCTCTGCCTCTGCCCCTCTGTCCCTCTGCCCCTCTGCCCCTCCTCTGCTCCTCTGCCCCTCTGCCCCTCCTCTACCCCTTTACCCCTCTACCCCTCCTCTGCCCCTCTGCCTGTTTCCCTCCAATCTTGCAAGGAAATGCACTATTCCTGAAAGTTACTACAATACCAAGTTGATATGTGGAGTGGATGGAGCAGGTGCTTATTCCTTCTCCCATTCCAAAAATCCATTTAGTATGTTTTCCTCAAATTGAAGAAAACATATTAAATCAAACATATTTGATGAGGAAAACATATTAAATCAAACCGTTAATATACTACACTCAATCTTAGCCAAAAGACAGAGACACAATTTGACTCTGCTTTTTGCTTCCTGGGATTATAGGTGTGTGTTGTCCTGTCTGACTAGGGACTAGGTTATAATTAGCACTTATTATCACTTTTGGCATATCTTTATATTTTATTACTTTTTTATTTATATTTTATTGCTACTTTGGAAAGGCAGTGTGAAACTGATGTAATACTCTGTCTTTAAAAATTAGAACTAGTTGATTTTTATATTCATCTGTCTATCATCTATCTTTGCTGTGGTGGGAATTGAACCCAGAGCCTTGTGAATATTAGACAAGTGTTCTGTTACTAAACTGTAACACCCCCAGCCCTCATAATTACATCTACAACTCTCTAGGAGTAGTTTGTCCTTGAAGAGATTTGAGGAGGCTCCCCAGAATTACTGAAAAGTTTCTACCTAATGAGAATTTCTTAGTCTTGTGTCTTTGGTTCAATGGAAGTCCCTATAGTGGCATACAATCATTTGTCAAAAAGTCTGGGTTTCTCTATAATCAGTCCCTTGCCAAATGCAAGAGTTGCAGACTCACCACTGGCAAGAGTGAATTAGATGAGTGAGTGAAGGTGTCCTGGTGCGGGCATTGCTGTGGGTGTTCAGTCATGATGAGTGTGTGAGAGCATCAGTTGAGCTTCTGGGAGGCTGTGTGTCCTAATAGAAGCTGCCAGTCACTTCTGGCTTGTACGGTATTTGGGTGAGTAACTGAGACAGCCAGGGGTTTTTGGATGATTAGACTGAAATGAGAGATTCTTGGTTAAACTGAAGACTGTATTTGGGAAGCAAGGCCTTAATAAATTCTTGGATCCCAAGTCACATGCCTTCCTTGAAAAGTATGTTTTTCCCACAAAATTGTGTTTTGAGTTATATTACTGAGAAATAAACTAAGATTGACATGAAGTTTAATGAGTACTTTTCTGGAAATCTGCAAATATAAATTCTAACTTCCTATGATCTTTTAAGATTATAAAGTTACCAAAATGCTTATGGATGAAATTTTAATATACTGTATGATGGCTGCCTTTGACTTGCATTGTGCCATTTCTTTGAATTCAGCATGGTTCAGCATTGCAGAAGCTATTAACAGATTAATTTAAAGCATGTATATGGATTAAAAGATTATAGTGGGAAACACTGCTTTTAGACTCATTAAATGTGAGGGACTTCACTAAAAAGAAATAGTTTTGCATGCTGTCAAGACCAGTGGGATCCCCATACTCAAATCCAAAAAAGGGACCTCCTATATGTACAACAAAAAAGGGTTTCATACTTACTAGAATGGATTGCCTTTATCCTAAGCTGGTAACATTCCTAGTGCCAAGTTCCTATTGTAAAGTTCTACCTGCTACTGTAATGGTTTTATTAGTATGTAGTTTGCAAAGAAATTATGGGAGGAGGGAAACCAAATTATCGCTCTGGGTCTATTCATAAGGATTGCAGATAGCAACAGTTATTGCCACATGGGCAGTAATATTGTGACAGTTCATAAAGAATTAGGTGAAATGTTGCTTTGAGGGCCTCCGATGCAGTCATGCTAAGAGTCAAAGGTTAGTGTTTGCCCTGGGTAACCAATCATGCTAATCATAGTTATCTTTGTGTCCTCTGTATTATCCTCTGTATTGGTCCTAATGCAGGTCAGGAATTGTCATTTGGATAAATTCAGAATAAGGAATTTGCACAATGTATTTTCAGAGATATTGCAGAATGGTGGTAATATATCATACTCCAGTGGATTTCCTGTTTAGAGGAAGTCTTGAATTAAGTTTTGAGTTGTCGTTTTATTATGTAGCAGTGTTTGCAAATTGAAAGGACTACTTGAAACACAATTATCAGGTAGCCTTAGAAAATTTGTCTTGTGTGGGATTTACTACAGATCATACACCTGAGTATATGTATTTTTGTGAGACTCTTTCTACTCATTTAAAAAAATCTACTTACACTTTCTTCCTCTGCTTTCCTGCCACATGGTCATGGTCATGGTGGCTCTCTCAGTTCTCTCTGACCTTAAGTTATCTCCTCTGTTGTAATAATGTACTCTCACCTCAAGGCTAAACTGGAGTTTCTTCTTTGCCCCTCTAGGACCGTGTAGCCGAGAGTTTCTTCCCTTTTCTCTCATTTTTCAATAAAATCCCTGCTTCAACCTCTTAAAAATTATTTAGTTATTTATTTTGAAATGGTCTTTGTACTCCATGCTGAACTCAAATTTGTTATGTAGCTGAGGGTGACCTTGCTCCTGATATTCTAGCCTCTCCCTTCCAGGTGCTAGGATTTATAAGCATGTACCACCATCCCTGGCACTTATCTTTATATTCAGAGGTTTCAAAATGATTGATCTAGAAACTGTCACTTTAAGTTTAGAAACTTTATTTAAAAATATTTTATTGATTTATTGAAAGAGGGAAAGGACGGGAGGAAGACAAAAGCATTTGTATGCATGCCATATCATATATTTGGAGGTCAGAGGACCACTTTTGGAAGTTACTTCCCTCTACCATGTGGGCTTCCTGTGATTTGAAATTAGGATACCAGATTCATGAACAAGTACTTTACCTACTGAGCTATCTCTCTGGTCTGAAACTGGAATCCTTTCGAGATTTCCACTTAAATGTCTAAGAATAAAAATGACATTGCTATCAAAAGGTACTAACTTAAATTGCCTTTTTTTCAGTTGAGTGTGCGAGGAAAAAATAAAAAAGAAAAACTTGAAGATTTCTTCAAAAACATGGTTAAGTCAGCAGATGGAGTGATTGTTTCAGGAGTAAAGGTGAGATTTATATTTGACAAATAGTATTATTAGTTGAAACTATACTTTAAATATTTTCAATTATTTGTGTGTATTTGAACAATGGTGTGCACCATAGTGCTCATGTGAAGGTCCTAAAACAAACTTGTGGACTCTGCATCCACATTTATACAGATTCTGGGGATTGAACGCCAATCATCAGGCTTGCATGGCAAGCACTTCTACCTGCTGAATCATCTTGTCAGCCTGAGAATGTACTTTTAAGAGAGAAGTAGGTTGAGGTTTTAGTTTTACAGAATTAAAGTGAAGATTGGATAGCAGAGTCCTTAGGTCAGGGAAACTTTATTTTGTCCTGATTCTTCCTATTTTCCTTCTCTAAGGCATGAGAAGCCTGAAGTCCAAGGGGATTTGTTCCCTGTGCTTCTTTCTGCCAAGGACAGTGTTTGAGATATTTATATCTCCATGTTTTCCTGTTCAAGTCCCAGGCTTTATTTTAGGTCCTACATGGACATCTGTGTGTGTCGTGTGACACTTCATGGGAAGGTACCATACAAATGTCTACTTTGCAAACCAATGAGTTTATTGGGTTTGTGGGTGAGGTTTACTTACAGGAGCAAGGTCAACTCAGCAGCTACATCACCAGAAAACTCAACCCAACTGAATGAGAAGGCTGAAATCCTAGAGCTCTCTCTATATCTTGTTGGAGATTCTCCTCCATACTGACTGGCCAGCCAAAGTGCTCTCCAGACTACTTGATTGGCCTGAAGAGTCTGTCTCTGTATTAGTAAGGTCTCTATAGAGTCACAGAATCAACAGAATGAATATAAAAAAAAAGGAATTTTTGAGTTGGCTTAGGAGATACCGCCGAGGTAGTCCAACAATGGCTGCCAGTAGCTGCTTAGTCCAGTAGGCCAGTAGGTGAGGGCTGAAGACTGGAGGATTCCTTGAGAGTCTTCAGTCATGTTGGAGGGTTGGGGGAGGGCTGAGGAAATGAAGAAGTGTCAGGAGGGAAGAACGTTTTCACAGCTTCAGAGTCTCTCCTCTTCCCAGTCTCCTGCTCTATGGGTCCTTTTGTCTGGTCTGCTACTGCTACTGGGAGCTTCCAATGGGATCTAGGGCTAGTCTTTATATTTTAAATATATTGATCCAGATAATCTGTTCAGATGGTCTCAGCTGATCTTAGTTAATGCCAGATGTGTCAAGGTGACACACAGGATTAACTATCACAGTTCCCCTGCAATTTATTGTTTTTTAAACTTTGGGGAGGGCCAGGTTTTGAATCCTGTTAGCTTCAGGAACTTTTTGAGGCTAACTTCTGTTTGCTATCTGAATCTTTCTCGAGCATGCAGTGTTTCAAATTTCTATATAATACCCTCCTTAGGTTAGAGTAGGGACAAAACATCTAAACTGGCATTATATTATGCCTGAAGAAAAATCACCATACGATAGCTTCTTCCATGACTATGACCTGTGCAATTTGTGGACGCTTAAGTGGTAACCATGAGGCAGCACAGTAGAGTGGGAAAGAGATGGGAAAAGATCAGTGTGCAGAACAGAATGGTGAGCCACATGTACCTAGGGACCTTCTGGGTGCAGAATAGACAGCTAAAGAATGGGATAAAAGAATTGACTGCCTCCATTTGCACTTCTGAAATATTAGAGATAGACCTAGTTAGGAATCAGTCAGAAGCTCTCAGTTGAGATTTTGGTAGTGTCTGCTGTAAGTCATATGATCTTTCTTTGAGTCTGTTGTTACATACCAAACATAGGGTTTAATATCATCGTCTTACGAGACTGGAGAGATTGAATGAAATAATATATGTGAAATATTTGAAAAGTCAATAGCTTAGTAAATAACTTATTTTTCTTAATATTTAAAAATGGTTCAGGAAACAATTTATCTGGCAGCTCTTTTTGGAAATTTTTTTTCAGCAAATGCTAAAAAGGAAATAATGCTGCTGCTTTGTTCTGATTTGCCTCTTTTTGTAGATGTAGATGTGATAAAACATGGGCATATTACACATACTGTTTATATGATTTAGCGTCTGATTTTTCACATCAGGTCAGCTGTTGGCTTTGCCGTGCAGGTGTGTGCCTTCCAGTGAGCACCGGCTGCTCTCACTCTGATGCTGCTGAGCAGCGACGGTGAGCAGCCTCAGCTAGTGAGTGTAAACCACTGTTAGTTATGACGTTGCTGAAGTAGGAAGCAACACTTCTGAACCTGTACAGTATGTTGATTGGTAGCCCATGTTTCACCCTCACTGTAACTCTGCAAGTTAAACATATGAATTTCATTTCTGCTGTTGAGAAAGCAGCACATGTGAAGTGACCATTAAGTACATTTGGTTAGTGCTCTCTCTTGCTTCTTGTCAATCTCATATTAAATCCTGTCAGTGATACTTTCCTAGTGAATAGTTATTATAAAGAACTGTTGCAATTTTTATTTTAAATGTATATGTAGCTTTATTTAAAAAAATGAAGGAAGTAGTTGTATCATTGATTCCAAACAGCTATTCAGCCAGATTCCTGTGAGCAATTAGACAGGAAAGCAGCTTCCAAATGACCTGCAAGATCTTGACTTCTAGCCAGCAGAATTTTCTCTTCTCCTTTCAAAAGCAGTTAAAAGCACCTATGGATGATAATATATTTGTAGAAGCATAGTGTGGATATGTGAGTGCTTTGGGATAGAGTTCACAAATATGAACCATGTGAGGGTCTCTAGGTCCTTAGCTATAAAACCATAGGTTTCTTACTTAGGCATAGCAATGCATGGTGGGTAGAGCTGTTGTACATTGATGAGGTCAGTATACTGCCTGATCTTGAGGATAGAGCAGTTGATTTCTTGATGATCTTTTTGTATTTGTGATGATGGCAGAATGATTTATATGTAATATTAAAGCAAGTGAGAAAAACTTGTATTTTCTTATTGTCTAGGATGTGGATGATTTCTTTGAGCATGAACGAACATTCCTTCTAGAATACCATAACCGAGTTAAGGATGCTTCTGCTAAATCTGATAGAATGACGAGATCTCACAAAAGTAAGACTTTTCTGTGGCTAAAACTTATTTTTTCTAATGAAATAATTGCAAAGTTGATATGTTGCTTATTTAAGTCTGGACAGTAGTTCTCAAAACTTGGCTATGAAACCTAGAGGCTTTTTTATTTATTTATTCATTCATTTTTAAATTTTTTTTATTATTTATTCAGTTGTGTGTGTACGTGTGTGTGTGTGTGTGTGTGTGTGTGTGTGTAGAACCACGGGCGAACTTGGGAACTGCCATGGACCGCCTCTACCTCCGCCCTACCAGGATCAGAAACGCAGGCTGCCCCTGGCTTCCGCCTGGAGTGTATACGTGGGGTCTAGGATCCGAACTCAGGACCTTCTGCCTGCAAGGCAGAGGCTTAACCCCTGAGCCACCTCTCCAGCCCCTCATTCATTCATTTTTAAAGACAAAGACAAAGAGGGCTTTTCCACTCTTTTAAAAAAAATATAAATTATATATTACATAAGTTACAAATATAAATTATGTATTACATATAAATTTTATATCATATACATATTATAAATTATATTACATAAATATATATATGTAAATTTGTTTCAGAGAAAGAGAGAGGGCAAATACATGCTTGCCATCCATGGCGCATTGGTGAAAGTCAAAGGTCTCTTTAGTCTTTACACCTATGTCTATGTAGGTTTGGTCTCTTTAGTCTTTACACCTATGTCTGTGTGGGTTTCCAGGGATTGAACTCAGGTCTCCAGATTTGCAAGCAAGAGCCTTACCCATTGAGCTATCTTTCGGCCCTATTTATTTATTGTATTTTTGAGACAGGTCTTAATGTATCCTAGGTTACCCAAGGATAACCTTGAGTGTCTGATCCTCCTATCTCTACCTTCTGCATGCTTGGATTAAGCAGTTTGTATATAGGACTGGGAGTGCACTCTGTGCTTTGTGTTTGCTAGATATGCCTTCCATGGACTTATCTTTTGAGTTGTCTAAGTCAGACTAGCTTTGAATTTGATTTTCCTGCCTCAGCTGCTCTCTAAGACTTTTCAAAGTATGTCCTCACAAGTTTTGATGGTGCATACCAGTAATTCCAGTGTTTGGAGGTCAGTGTTGCATAGCAACCCTGTCTCAATCAGTAAAAAATAAATAAATAAAGGAGGGGAAAAGATAGCAAGAGATAAAGAGAGAATGAACTGAAGAAAATAATAGTGATTACTACTCACTTGGCTAAATGGATGATGCTTAAAGAGAGATGATGACTAACAGACTTTATAACTTTAGACCTAGAAATAGTCTTTTGTTTCTGATTTTGCTTTCTTTGAAACTTGTCTCAATGAACTCATTCATGATCATCCCGCTTCCACTTCCAAGGCTAGACTTAGAGATGTGCTACCACACCAAGCTAATACAGAAAACTGTCAATATTCTATGGACACTTGATTAAAGATTTTGATCTCAACCCTATTTAGAGTTTGATGGAAAATATCTGTATGTCTGGCAACAGACAAATGACTGGTTCTTCTAGTTTTGCTATAGACAGATGATGCAGTATTCACTTTTAAGTCATATTATCATAATATTTTGTAACCTGAAAATATTTCCTAGTTCTTTATTTTTGAGGCATGTCTTTTAGGCTGGTCTCAAATCTACTATGTAGCCTCAGTTAGCCTTGATAGTTTGACTAAATGGGTGATGCTTAAAAAGAAATGATAGGTATTGAGTGGCTTAGAGGATAAAGATACCTGTGTGCAAATCTGGAGACCTACCTGGTTATGGTAGTAATAATCCATAATTCCAGCACTGTGAAGGGAAAAGCAGGAGGGTTGAGTTCAGGGCCTGCTTGGACCTTGGGCCGCCTCCAGGTTCTGTAATTATAGGTGTATACCACCATACCCTGCTGTATTCAAAACAGATTTATAAGAAATGTCAGAGTAAATCTGATTCAATTAACAATAAATAGTCACCAGTTTCAACCTTGTGGCTGGCTGATTGTAATCTTGTACAACGTAATTATAAGATTGCTATTTCATTGGGTTGGAGAGATGGCTCAGGAGTTAAGACTCTGCCTTACAAGCAGAAGGTCCTGAGTTTGGATCCCAGATCCCACTTAAAATTGCCAGGTGGAAATGGCAGTGAGTCGCATTTCTGACCCTGGTGGGTGGCCTGGGAAATCCCAGAGTGAAGCAAAAAGGAGGTAGAAGCAATCCAGAATGATCCCGAAATCACCCTTGGTCATCCACAGGAACATACACACACCTCCGTTATGTGCGCGCACACACACACACACACAAATAAATAAAGTTTTATTAAAAAAGATTGCAAAAATTTTGTTAAGAAACAAACACTTGTAAAATATTAATAGTAAGTACAGGTTGAAATTTCTATATAAAGTACCATAGAGTTTGTTAATATTAAACATTCATAATTACTGTACATGTTGTTATGTAATATGTAATTTTTTGTGCCAGATTTATTAAATTATTTAATCCTCTACAAATATATGGGACCATTATTTTCTTCATTCTAATTGAGGTTACCAAGGCAGAGACAGGTAAGGTGTCCTAGGTCACAGGGTGGTTCCAAGTCTATCCTCTGGATCACTGCACTATACTCTTCTTACTTTGAACTACGAGAAGCACTTACATTCTTCTTTTATCCTGTGAGTTGCTCTGTGGGCTAAGCCCTGGGAATCGGGTGCTTTACCTTGTAGCATCCATGCATAAAGGTGCCATCATCTAACTTCTTCCCTGCACCAGGTTTGTGGTTTCTGACTCCTACTGGTCCACCTCCCACACTGCTTTCAGCTTTACCTGCTCTGTGCTTCCACTGTGTCAGCCCTTGTACTTGGGGTCTTTTGCCAGATTATTTCAACAGTTTCCTACTTGGTCACTCTGCCTTTTATCTTTTCTTTTTTTTTTTTAGCTTGTGATTGCTATTTAGTTTCTTCCCTCCTACCCCCACTCCCACCCCCCCACTCCCCCACGCCCGCTCATACAAACTTAACAGGTACACCGGTCCCCTCCCTCCCTCCACCTCCCCCAACCTCCTGTTTCCCCCTCTCCTCCCCCCTTCCTCCCCATCCCCTAATGCCTTCCCCTTAGTTGCTCCCCCCCCCCAAATCCCCGGAGCATCTTTTAATGTGCATGCCAAACTCTCCTCTGGGTCCTCCTCTCCAATGAGGTGCAAAGACCCAGAGATATTTCCCAGAACCCTTTCCTGTGTTCCCCTTAAGTTTAGGAGAACTATTGTGACTGTCAGTTCCTAGCCTCCAAGAATCTTAGTGCCTTTAGTCCATGCTAGACTTCGTGGGGTCAATAATGTGTTGGACATAGCGCAGGTCATGCAAAGTCCTATTATGATTTCTTTGGCCCTAACTTGTGTGAAGTATCTTGCATATCATTATTCCTCCCATCCTTGTGCCCTTACAATCTTACCGCCCCCTCTTCCGCAAATTTCCCTGAGCTTCAGGATGGGGAGAGATTAGGCTGGCCCAGTTCCAGGTGGTTGATAGAGAGTCTCTGATGTTCTGGATTATGGTTTGTTGATTTTTTTTTTTCCAGTTTTGCTGCTCCTGCAATGACCTTGGTTCTATCCTGATGGGTATTGGATGTCCCCCCCCTGGCCAGAGATAAAAACCTGTTAAATTAGAGTCTTGTTATAAGAGTATATTCAAAGGTAGATGGAATAAAAGTAGACCGTGGTGAGAGAGGGGTCAATCACCCATTTGCAAAATGGTTACTTTCTATCTGGCAGCCTATATGCCCTCCCCTTCCGGTGAGATCATACCCCATCAGTTGCAAATGATCAGGAAGGAAAGTCTGTGAACTTAACCAGGTGTCTCATTACTTACTTGCAGTCCTTGATGGTGGCCTATTTTCTCTGCTGTAACATGGTACCCTCTCCTTGTTTCTGGTGGGGCCCTACTTCCCCATCCCTTCTGTTTATAATCTTTACAGTTACTGTAGGTATTACAGAGATTTGTCTTTGAGTGTCTCTAAGTGGGTTTGGTACTAGGATCCACCTATTAGGGAGTACATACGACGCTTAATTTTCCGTGTCTGGGATACTTCACTCAATATAATTGTTTCTAATTCCATCCATTTCCCAACAAATTACATTAATTCATCATTTTTGATGACTGAATAGTATTCCATTGTATAAATGTACCACATTTTCCTTATCCACTCATCAACTGTTGGACATTTGGGCTGATTCCATGACTTTGTGTTGTAAACAATGCTGCTATGAACATGGTCGTGCTTGTGCTATCAAGGTGAATTTTTGCTGTATGGGGGGTTATTCCCAAAAGTGGAATAACAGGGTCATATGGCATTTCAATCTTCAACTTCCTTAAGAATTGCCAGACGGCTCACCAGAGTGGTTGTATGACCCTGCACTCCCACCAGCAATGTAGGAGAGTTCCCCTCTCTCTACATCCTCTCCAGCACTTGGTGTTGTTTGTATTTGCCTTTTGTCTTTTCACTTTTAGTTGTAATCCAGGCAGCCATTTTTTTTTTAATGTTACATTCTTCCCATATTCATTTTGCCACTTTATGACTTAAAAATGTTTACTAGCATCCATTCCCTTCAAGATCAAACCCACATCTGTTGTGGTTTATGAAATCTATTTCTCCAAAATTCTTGCAGTTTTCTATCTTCAATTCCATCCACTCCCCTTGATTTCCAGCCACGCTAAGTTCCACAAGGCTACACTGAATCTGCTGTTCTTTTTTGCTCTATGACCTTTACATGTGGTATTGCCTTTGGTCAAATTTTCTCCCTTTGCCTAGTAAAGATTTGCTTATCATACACACTAACTCATTTTGCAGTTTTCCATAAATTCTTCTTCAGCTTGGGTGGAATTATGTGTCTCCCGTTCTTAAAGCAGTTTTTATCTATCTAATGTAACAGCCACAATACTGTATTATGGTGTTTGTATTGTTTACTCTGCTGGACTTTGGATATCTCATGTTGCAGATAGGTGTTCAGTGACTGTTTTTATCTCAAACATTAATGCATTACATTCTTAAAGCTTTTTTTATTTCTTAACTTTCTCCGTAGGTGCTGCCGATGATTACAATAGAATTGGTTCTTCGTTATATGCTTTAGGAACTCAGGATTCTACAGATATATGCAAGTAAGGACTAGAATAAATAAAACAGATAAAAGATTTTGTTGGCTTGGGAAATGCAATATTTGTAATCTAGATGAGCATTTGATAATAGCTTTGTCAAAATATTTGTAATAAACTTGAGATTTTTTGTTTTCTTTCTCTAATATTTGAGATTTGAAATCCTCCTGCCTTAGCCTACCAAGTGCTCAGATTAGAGCTGTGAACCATCATGTCTGGTTTTGTATTATGTTTTTAATTCTGAGAAATAAAAATGGACTTAGTACATAGTTATATTTAATATATTATCTTAATATTTGCATTGTTTTATTTGATCAAAATGGCTAATTTGCTTATATGTAAGAGAGTTTTTTTTTCAGTATGTTCTTAGGTTTTAATGAACTTTATCATGAATAAAAAGTTTTGGGGAGACTGAGTCAGGTAGCACAAACTTGGAATCCCTGCAGCTGATGTAAGAGTATGAATTTGAAGCCATCCTACATAGCTACATATTTCATTGAAGGTCGAACTAAAATAATCTTTTTCTTTTTGACCCTTTCCTTCCATATGCCCAGTTTTAGGGACCAGTCCTAGATTCTTGGGCTCCATAGTCAGGCACTCTACCATCAAACAAATCCTCAGCTTGCTTGTTTGTTTTTTGTCACATGGTTATTCCATTCAGGATGGCTTTAAAGTCACTATGTCACAAGAATGACCTTGAACTCCTAATTCTCCTGTCTCTGCTTTTGAAGTGCTAGAATTACAGACGCACACCACCATTCCTGGCTCTCAAATTTATTTTAAGTTTTTAAAAGAATATGGATTGATTAACTGATTACATTTTTGTTATTTGGTATGGGTGTGTGTGTGTGTGTGTGTGTGTGTGTGTGTGTGCATGCACTCAAGTGTGCGCCCTGGTACATATGAGTGGAAGACAGAGGACAAGGCAGAAGTTCAAGTGTAGCTTGGGATATATGACATACATCCTCAAGATAAATAAATAAATAAACAAATAAGTAAATAAATAAATAAAATGGACCAGCGAGATAGTCCAGTGGGTAAGGCACCTCCTCACAAACCTGGTGATATGAGTTCAGTCCCTGGAAACCCACATGGTAGGAGAGCACTGACTTCTAAAAGATGTTCTCCACCTATGTGATGTGGCATGCATATGTATGTGTGTGTGTGCTTCCTCCTACCATGCTGTCTCAAATAAATATATAACTTATAAAACTAATTTAAAAAATTATTTGCCATATTATCCAGCCTAAATCTATAAAACAAATTTTTCAGTTTAAAAAATGATTAAGTAATGCTTTTGCCTTCAATAGAATTTGCCCTGGCCCAAATTATAGTGTTATCTATAATTGTATATTGTATGGAATGCCTTTTTAATAGCTCAGTATTTTTTTTTAACTGGTGCTAGGGATTTAATTCAGGATCCTGTGCATACATGCTAGGCACAGATCTTTATAACTGACCTGCAACATCAGTTCTTGTGGCACTGTTTTTTTTTTTTTTTTTTCTTTTTTTTAAAATTGATCCAGTACTTCCCAGGCTATCTTGGCGAAATTGAATTCTGGGATAGAAATTGTTTTTCATTTCTGTTGTTTTTCAGAACAAAGCAAGCTGTATTTAGAAACATTTACAACATAAGAATTAGAGCCAGGGCTGGAGAGATGGCTCAGGGGTTAAGACTCTACCTTGCAAGCAGAAGTTCCTGAGTTCCAATCCAGGATCCTACATAAAAATGCCAAGCAGAAACGGTAGTGGCCTGCACTTTTGGCCCTGTAGGCAGAGCCTGGAAAATCCTAGAGCCAAGCAAAATGGAATTAGAAGCAGGGTGATTCTTGAAGTTACCCTTGGTCCTCCACAGGGACATACAGTACCCTCTGATACACACACACACACACACACACACACACACACAAACACAAAAATAAATAAACTTTAAAAAGGCGCTTGATTTCGTAAGACCTGCACAGTGGTGAACATGTTGGCATCCCCCATGGACTGGCGCAGATCTCAGGAGAAATAGTTTCAGGCAGTAGGATCCCTAGAGGAAAGGGGTCAGACAGAGGTGGGGGAGTACCCATATCAGTGGGCTGCCACAGAGTCCTGAACCCTAGTGAAAACAGATGATAGAGAGGGATCCCCAGGATTCATAGAACTAAAGGACGGGAGAATAGGAGGGAGCAAGACTGGGCCCATGTAGGGATGAGAGAGAAGGTAGAATAGATAGGATGGGAGGGGGAAACAAGGGAGGCAAGAAGCATGTATATAAAAATGTTAATTCAGTAAGTTTATTTTTTTAAAAAAGAAAGCCAGCAGAGCCCTTGCCCAGCATACATGAAATCCCAGGTTCAACCTGTTGCACTACCAGAAATAAATGAATAACAAACAAAACTCTCAAATGACCTCAAGAATCAGTTCACGGAGGGTGGGAGAGCTATCTCAAGTAACAATGCTGGGCAGAAATGGTGGCATCCTGCACTTCTGGTCCTGGAAAGCAGAGCCTGGTAAACGCCACAGAAAAGCAAATAGGAGGTACAAGCAATCCAGGGTGATTCCCAAAGTCACTCTTGAACCTTCACAGGCATACACAGTGGTGTCTGATATACAGACCACATAACACAGAAATACAGGAAAAAATAATTAAAAAAAAGAATCACTCTGTCTTCAGTGTTTTCCTCTAGCAGCTTTTGTCTTTTTTGCATAATTATGCTGTAATTTCAGAGCAATTGCTCCCTTTTTTAAACTTTTTTATTTTTATGTGTGCGTGTGTGTGTATCAGAAGCACTATGCCCTTGTGAAAGACCAAAGACGACTCTGGGAATCATCCTGGATTGCTTCTACCTCCTTTTTGCTTTGACCTGTGATTTCCCAGGCTCACCCACCACCAGGTTGGAAGTACAGGCCACTGCCACCATTTCTGTCTGACATTTTTACAGTGGAACCTGGGATCTGAATTCAGGACCTTTTGCTTTTGAGGCAGAATTTTAACCCTGATTCATCTCTCCAGCCCCATAATTAATTTTTGTTTCTTAGATAATGTCGAAGTTAGGGGCTTATAGTACTCAGATGTGTGTTACCAAACACACATCTGGATAAAATGTCAGTTTACTATGTGACTCGGGGCCTGGGGAGATGGCTAGTTAGTGGTAAAGTGCTTGCTGTGCAAATATGAAGACTGGAGTTTGGATCTCCAACATTCATGTAAGTGCTGGGCGGGTGTGCAATGTGCCAGTAATCCCAGCATTCAGGAGGCAAGACAGGGAATTCTGAAAACACAATGTATGTCGTGTGTGTGTGTGTGTGTGTGTGTGTGTGTGTGTGTGTGTGTGCGCGTGCGCCCGTGTGCACGTGTGTATGCCTTAGACTAGCAAGACATCATTGAAGTGAAAGGAAAAGTTCAGTTTAGGATAGTGCAAGTACAGGAAGAATTTTGTTGAACTAAGTAAAGCTTTCAGTGAACAAGACTGTTGAATGTTTTCTGTAATGAAACAGGAATGTTCATTATTAATATGACTTGGGGGCTTATTCTCCAACCATTTGAAATGAAGAGAATTATTTCAAATGCTCTTTCTGATGAAAATATTTTCCCTTGCAGGTTTTTCCTCAAGGTTTCAGAACTGTTTGATAAAACAAGAGTAAGTATTAAATTCTAGACATCTGTATAGGATTATATCAACAGTATTGTACTGTACACTTAAAACAGTTAAAAATGTAGACTTATACTTGTAATCATAGAACACAGTAGTCTGGGTCAGGAGGATTATGAGTTCAAGACTAGTATGACTAGTATGGACTATATAGCCAGACCCTATCACAAGAAGGAAACAAAATCTGTTAAAAGAGTAGATTTCATGCCAAGTGTTCTTATTGTAAGCTTGAGCAGTAGCTCACTATTCGAGGACTTCCCTACCTTATGCAAGGCTATGGATTCAATTCCCAACCATTACTACTACCATACACATACATACACACACACACACACACACACACACACACACACACACACACACACAGTTCTTCTAACCTTTTTTTGTGTGTGTTTAATTTGCATTAAAAATTTATTCAGAGGAGTGAGTAGTGAGATAGCTTAGTGGGTGCAGAAGTTACTTTTTCTGCTGCAAGGAGAAAAAGGGAGATTCATCTTATGGTTCCAGAAGGAAGATACAGTGCTTTAAGATGGGAAAGACATAGCAGGTGATAGAAGCTGGAGAAGGCTTAAGTCACTGCAGACATAACGGAGTTGAGAGCTGCTGCAAGCTCAAGAACAGACTCACTCATTCAAGCAAGGCAAGGCTAACCTCCCTGTGACTACCTTCCTCCAGCAACATTCCACCTTCTAAGAGTCACAATTAAAGATTGAAATACATGAGGCTGTGGGGGACAACTCACATTTCTTTTTTTAATTATTTTTTTAAATGTTTTATTATATTTATTTTTTTCCAGTCATACAAGCTTAATAGGTACCTGTGGGTACCTCCCTCCTTCCACCCCTTCCAGTCCTCCCTTACACCTTCCCCCTCTTTTCCTCTTCTTTCACCCCCCTCCTTCCTTTTCTCCCAATGCTCCTCTTTCTCCCCCTCCCATTCCCTGGAGCATCCTTTAGTGTGAATGTCAAACTTCCCTTTGCGTCTTCCACTTTGGTGGGTGTAAGGACTCAGTGGCATTGCCCAGAGCCTTCCTGGGCTCCTCTTTAGTACGGGAACACTATCGTGGCTGTTAATCCCTTGCCTCTAAGAGTCCTGTGATCCATGCTAGACTTGAGGGGGGTCATTGACACATCAGTCATTGAACAGGTCATGCAAAGTCTGATTATGGCTACTACAGCCCTAACTTGTGCAGGGTATCTTGCATTGTCATTGCTCCTCCCCATTTTTAGGCTCTTACAATTTTACCTCCCCATCTTCTGTAAGTTTCCCTGAGCTTTAGGATGGGGTAAGATTTGGCTGGTCTGGTTCCAGGTGGTTAATGTAAGGTCTTTGATGTTCTGGATTATGGTTTGTTAGACAACTCACATTTCAAACCATGGCATCCACCTGACCTCCATGGGCTCATTGCCATCTCATTATGGAACCCATACTCAGTCCACCTTTAAAAGTCATCATATACTGCATTAGTAGTTCCAACAGCCCAACAATACAAAATCGAAAGCCTCCTGTAAAATCAAAAGACAAGTTACATACTTTTACCATATAATGGCACAGAATAAACATTCCCAGTCCAAAAGGAAGAAATAGGGACATATCCAGGAAAGATTGGTCCAAAACAAGACTGAAAACCAGCAGTACAAACTGAATCCAGCAGAGTAGCTTCTTGTTGAAATCATCTCAGTTCCAAAGAGCTTTGGTTCCACCCCTTCAGCATAGCTGCCTGCAAAACATGCCACTCTCCTGGGTTGGCTCCTCCCAGAGTGTACAGCTCTCCTTGGCAGATGTTCCATGTTGGCACTGGCATCTCAAACATCTTCACTTTCTCAATGACAAGTCAGGCTTTAACTCCACAACATAAACTGCCCTCCTTGGGACTCTGTACTGTAGGATTCCTGCTACATACTGCCTAGCTTCTGCCATTTTCTGAAACCTTGGAGGAGGAATCCACATCCTTCTCCCTTACATCTTTCTGCTATAACCTCCAGGTGGAGATTGGCTCCCTTGAATCACAGCTGATTCAGCTTCCCTGAGCTGATGCTGGGAAGAGGAGGAACAGATCTTTACTTTGAAATGTCTCCCTTTGAAGAATTTACATTCTTATGGGTGCAGCCTCTTCTATTATCCATATGAAGAGCAGGTTTTGGTTCACCAATTGGAGTAATCTCTTTAAGAATAGTGCCATTTTGTTTTGCCTTCTCCTGGTTCAGTTCTTCAGATTTGCCACCTCATCTTTCATCATCAAATATCACAGTTTTTTTACTTCTTTCTGCCTGATTCCTTGCTCCTTTTCTTCATAACTCTGAACAAGAGCACTAAAAAGTAACCATGTCACACCATCAAGACTGTCTTGCCTTGAAACTTCCTCCACCACACATTCAAATTTAACTTCAGGCAAGCTTCCAGAACAAGGGCAAACCTGATCAAACTCTGCCAATGCATTGCTACAATTGCCCCTCCCCAATTTTCCAACGCAATCCCTATTTCTCTCATAACTGTCACAAACTGGTCCGTATTTCTAGCAACATCACTGTTTGGGCCCTGTCTCTAAGATGCAAGCGCTTTCCCAGGCATAAGTCCCAATGTTCTCTGTAATTCTCCCAATAGTTCCAAAAGCACACTAGCCACATCTCACGAATGGCCATACTGATGGGTACCAACTTTTCTCAGCTTCACACTTCATGTTCTGGTACCATATTTTCTTAGTCTCACACAGGAAAGCCCCATTCTCAGTACCAGTTTCTGTAGCAGTTACTCTTCTGCTGCTGTGAGACACCATTGGGGCTCAAGTAACTTAAAGGGAGAAAGGGAGATTTATTCAGCTTATGTTTCCAAAGGGGACAAAGCATGGGAGGCAGCAGAAGCTGAAGAAGACTTGAGTCACTGCAGACATAATGGAGGCTGAAAGCTGCTACAAGCTCAAGAGCAGACTCACTAACTCAGAGTTGGGTTAACCAACCTCAAGTTTCCATGACTTTTACAAACAATTAAGGATTCAAACACACGAGTCTATAAGAGACAACTCACATTTCAAACCATGTCTGTGGGTAAAGGCTTTTAAACCGGGCAACCTGAGTTTAATCCTCAGAAGCACACTTGGTGCAAGTAGAGACTCTATTTCTGAAAGTGTCCTGTGGCCTTCACACACACACACTGACACTTGTGCTTCTCTCTCCTGTAATTATTTTGCAATTTTTTTAAAGAAATAAATTTATTGAAAAAATAGGTGTGTGATTTGAAGTCAAAAGGGTTTTCAGGAAAGTATTTTTAAAAGAATTCAGTTTTTTATTGGCTTTTAGTATTTGTGTAAAGTTCATATTCTTTTTGTTTGTTTGTTTGTTTGGTTGGTTGATCTGTGTTGTTGACTTGTGTGGATTTTTCTTAGTCTTATTCTATAGTTCAAGCTAGCCTAGAACTCATGATGTAGGCCAGGTCGGCCTTAAACTCATGGTCAGTTCTCATCATCATCAAGTGCTGGAATATAGATGGAAGCATCAACACCTATCTAAACTTCATATTCTTATCAGAAAACATTCATAATGGTTTGTTTTAAGAAAATTGATCCTCTTGGGGCCTTGCAAACTTGGAGAAATCTTAGATTCATTCTGACATTATTAAAACTAAATTACTTTCATGTCTTATGAAACACTTATTTTATTTTTACCCCTTTTCCCCTACTTCTCTTTCCTCCTCCTTTCCTCTCCTCTCATGACACATTTTTTTTTTATTCAACTGTGTGCATGTGTGTGTGTGTACGTGCGTGTGCGTGTGTCATGACACATTTTTTGAATTTTATTTTTTCTAGCTTTACAAGCATAATGAGTGGTTGTCTCTGCCCTCTTTCCTTTTTCCCCTCCCTTTCTCCCTCCCTTTCTCCCTCTCTCTCTTTCGAAATTTCTCTTTTTTAAAAATTTTTTTATTATTTGTTATTTATTCAATTGTGCGCGTATGTGTGTGTGCGTGTGCATGCATGTGTGTGTGTGTGTGTGTTCCACTTCCTCCTTGTTTACTCTCCGGGATTCACAGGCTCTGCCCTACCAGGACCAGAAATGCAGGCTGCCCCCGCTTGGGCCTAGGATCCGAACTCAGGACCTTCTGCCTGCGAGGCAGAGGCTTAACCCCTAAGCCACCTCTCCAGCCCCTTCTTTCTCCTTTTCTTTTCCTGCCCTTCCCTCTTTTCACCAATCCATCCTACTCCCTCCCACCCTCCTGTCTTGTCTGCTTCTGTGGGCCCCAGGGTTCCCTTTGGATTGCCCATGATGTATCCTTTTTACTTACTTACTTATTTTTTACTTGCGTGTATGTGTGTGTCTATGTATATCAGAGGGCACTATGTGTGCCTGTGGAGGCCCAAAGTTGACTTTGGGAATCACCCAGAATTGCTTCTACCTCTTATTTACTTTGCTCTGGAGTTTCCTAGGCTCCACCTTCCAGAACCAGAAGTATAGGCTGCTGCCATTTCCGTCTGATGTTTTTTTGTGGGATCTGTTTTTACCTGGGATCCAGGATCTAGGATTCAAACTCAGGACCTCCTGCTTGTAAGACAGAGACTTAATTACTGAGCCATCTCTCTGGCCTCCATGACAGCTCTTTTAAAAAAAAATATTATTTTGCATATGTATATGTTTCTCTGTGTGTGTCTGTGCATATCAGATGGTATTGTGTATGCCTGTGGAGGCCCAAGGATGACTTCACAAATCATCCTGGATTGCTTCTATCTCCTCCTCTTTGCCTTGCTCTGGGATTTCCCAGATTCTGCCTTCCAGGACTGGAAATGCAGACCAGAATCATTTCTACCTGGTATTTTTATGTGGAATCTGGGATCTAAACTCAGGACTTTCTGCTTGTGAGATAGAGGTTTAACCTTTGAGCCATCTCTCTGGCTCTCCATGACACATTTTAAAAAATGAATTTTATTGGGACTGGAAAGATGATTCAGTCAACAAAGGGCTATGCAAGCATAAGGACATGAGTATGATTCCCCAGAACACATATAAATAAATGGAATGTAATGGTGCGTGCTTATACTCCTAATCCTGGAAAGGATCCCTGGGACTCAGAATTAACATGAAGAGCTGCACATGGTAGCTTGTGGCCTGGAGTCCCAGTACTTGGGAGGCAGAGGGAGAGGAATCAGGAGTTCAAATGCATCTTCAGTTACATGGTCTGTCTTGAGATAACAAACACTGTCTCAAACAAATAATGATAGTAGTAGTAATAGTAGTAGTAGTAGTAGTAGTAGTAATAGTAACAAAAATCTATTGAGTTTGGAGATATAATTCAGTGGTAGACCATAGTGCATACTTTACATTTGTGAAACCCTGGGTTCGATCGACAACACTACCACCCTTACACCAGAGAACAAAAGCTGAACATATTAATGAGAGACAAGTATGCAACCATGGGAGAGGGTGCACTCAAAGAAATTAACCTAATATTGACAATGCCTTGATTTGGATGGATCAACTTAAATGTGATCATTTTTGTCAGCTAAGAAAATAGTGGAAATTCTCATTGAATGTTTAATGGTATGCTAAAAGTTAACAGTAGCCGGCTTGGTATAGAATCCTGAATTGAGAATGACCTTACCATTTGAGCAGTATGTAGTGGATAAGTAAAATAATTCTTTCACAAAGGGAAAACCTAGATATTGATACAGGTATTCAGATAACCCACTATTTTCACTGTGTAGCCCAGACTGGCCTTCAAACTTTCATTTTTAATAATTTATTTATTTGAGAGAAAGGAAGCGAGAGAAGAAAGAAAGCATGACACGTGCAGGTCAAAAGCCGGTTTTTTTTTTTTTTTTTTTTTTTTTTCTGAAACTGTACTGCTTACTTGTGTTTCCAGTCAGTCTGTCTCCACCTTCAGTCTCACTGTAGGAGTGCTGGATCTGGACTGTAGACTGTGTTGTTAATGTTATATAGCAAGCATTTTTACCTGCTGAATCATGTTGCAAGCCCTACTTGAAAAGTCACCTTTATTTTAGCCACTCCAGTGAGTGTATCTTCCCTTTTAAACTTTATTCTCTGTGCGTGTGTGTGTGTGTGTGTGTGTGTGTGTGTGTGTGTGTGTGTGTATCAGAAGGCACTTTGTGTCTGTGGAGGGCCAAGGGTGACTTCAGGAATCATTCTGTGTTGCTTCTACCTCCTGTTTGCTTTGAGCTAGGATTTCCCAGGCTCCACTCACCAGGGACTGAAGTACAGGCCGCTGCCTTTTCCACCTGACATTTTTATGTGGGATCTGGGATATGAACTCAGGACCTTTTGCTTGCAAGATAGAGTCTTAACCTCTGAGCCATCTCTCCAGCTCTGTATCTTCCTTTTTAATTCTTAGTAGTTTCAGGTTTTTTCCTTCAAGACAAGATCTCAAGTGTTGCAGTTTGCTTGCATGGTTGCTGATAAATGGCCATCAAATGCCTTAAGGGAACAAGGAGGTTACTTTCTTACGATAGTCCGGTTACAATCTGTAGTCCAGCTTGACAGGAGCACATGCACCAACACCAAGGCCATGGGAACTGGCCACACCATCTCTACGTAATGGCTGAGAGAGGGACGATCCTTATTTGCCAGACCAGCATGTCTGGTCAAGTGTACACAAGGATGCCAGTGCTCTCAACCAGCTCTCTGAATTTTATTCCAGGGCCTAGTCCCACCCACCATGGGCTGGGCCTTCCGCATCAGCTAGCTAATCTCTGCAGGTTTGCTCTGGGCTTAACAATTAATCATCTACAACTGTGCCCAGAGCTCAAACGATCAAGTTGATACCTGTGCCTAACTCTGACATCAAGTAACCCAGGCTGGTTTTCAACTTGTTGTACAACTGAAGATGATCTTGAATTTCTGATCCTCCTGCCACTATCTCCCCAATGTTAGATTACATGTGTGTGTCACCACATCTGCCTAATGTTATAGAAAAAGTTTACTTAGTACAGAGAAATTCTGTATACATCACGAAGATATATATAGTTTTTTATGGCATAACTTGAGTCAAGATCTTAACTAGGTCCTGTATTTTATTTGTTTATTATAAAATGTATACCTTAGCAGGTGTGAAGACACTTGCATATAATTCCAACATTTTTGGAAGCAAAGGCAGAAGAATTTTGAAAGTAGTGAGACCTGCCTTAAAAAGAGGGGGATGGGATTTGTAAGATCTTTTATCTTTGGATAAAGGGATTCCCTTCCTCTTTCTTGTCCTCTTTCTGTCTCCCTTTTCTCTCAAATATATTAAGTAAAGAAAATATTTTTTTTCAGAATAAAAAACAAAAAAATACCCACTCAAAAAATTCATCATTTCCAAATATGCAATCCTAACACTTGGAGCCAAGATAGGAGGATATTGAGAACTAGGCCAGCCTTGTCTATGTAATGCGACTGTCTCCAAAATAAACAGCAACATTCTGTTTAGCCTCTTTTTAATTTCTCTTTCCATCCCCCCTTAAGGTTTCCACACCTACTGATGTGTACGCACCTATTGTTATTGCAGCGATTGTGCAATGAAATTGAAAAATGACACTGAGCATGTTTTTCCACAGTCTGCTCACATCTTTTAATGAATCTTTGTGTTTGTGGTTGGGGTTACAAAGGAAAGTGCCATACTAGAAGGAAAGAAAGGGAAAAGAAACCTAAATGAGACAGAAACAGATGACCTTTTATGTGTCAGTGTCAGTGTCCTTACATATCTCTAAGAAAGATACTGCTTAGAGCGGAAGGCAGTTTGCTGAATTAATGCCCAGTTCGCCCCCCCCCCCTTTTCAGAAAATAGAAGCACGAGTATCTGCTGACGAGGACCTCAAGCTCTCCGACCTTTTGAAATACTACTTAAGAGAATCTCAGGCTGCTAAGGTAACTTCATTTTTCTTTTATTTAGAGATTATTGGATTTAAGATTGCTAGGAGTTGACCTATTTGGAGGTATTAAACTTTATTTTCAAGCCATGTGTAGAGGTCCAAGTCTGGACTCGTAGCATTTGGGAAGCTATGGCAGATCTTATTTGAGGCCAGCCTAGATCATAGTGAAACCTTTTTCTCAGAAAGATAAAAAAGTAAATGAATTATGTTGAATGAAATTATGTTGCTTTTTAGAGATTTGTAGATGAAAGACCTTTACATACAAGTTTACAAATTATTGATTTATTTGGCTTGGGACTGTAGACTAGCAGACCTCCAAGTACTGGCATTCCAGGCATGAACTGCCATACGCAGTGCCCTCTACAAACTAATGATACAGCATGACTTAGAACCTAAAATAAACTTATTGGTATATTTCTCCAGTTACAATGTCTACTGGGTGTGGTGGTTCATACCTGGAATCCCGGCATGTGGGCAGTAGAAGCAGGAGGATCAGAAAGTTCAAGGTCATCCTTGGCTGCAAAGTTAGCCTCTGCTAAATGAGTCCTTGACTTAAAAAAAAAAAAAAAAAAGTAGTAGCAACAACAACAAAAGAACTGGAAAATACCCAGATAAAACTTATGTAGCCCATGAATCCTAAACTCCTGATTTGATCTGTAAGTTCCCTGTTGTGGATGAGAGCAACATAAAACAGAAATAGGTTTTATTTTAAGAAAGCTTTTATTTCTTCTAGAAGATTTAACTAATCAAAAATTATAGCACAGATATCTTGGAAACAGGGCTAACTTAGTGTCTGCAGATACTTCAAATTCAGAATTCATGAAACTATTCCTACCTGATTGATGGTGTTGATAAATTTTTTTAGTAACCCTGTACTTTGTGTAACTAGATACATAGAAATAGGAGCTGGAGAGATGGCTCAGGGGTTAAGCCTTTGCCTATTGAGCAGAAGGACTTGAATTTAGATTCCAGATTCCATGTAAAAACACTAGGTAGAAGTGGCCAGAACCGTGCACTTTTGGTTCTGGAAAGCAGAGCCTGGGAAAGTAAAAGCAAAGCAAAAAGGAAGTAGAGCAATCCTGGGTGATTCCCAAAATCACCCTTGGGCCTCCATAGACATATACACAGGGCCCTCTGATACAGACACACACAAATACACACATGCACACTCGCATGCAAAAATTAAAAAAAAAAAAAAACAGAGTAGAACTATATTGTCCATAGAAAATTATTTTAAATCATTTGTAGCTTACAGATTATTTACACTGTATGGACAATGACAAATGAGTTTTATTATTTATTTATTTATTTTGGCAGTGCTAAAAATCCTGTTGTACCTCTGAGCCACATTCTACCCAATTACTTTCCGTAATAGGTGAAAACTGAAAAATAGTCCAGAAGTGTATTAGTAGGAGAGTGCATAGACAGATCATGCTATATATGCACTGTGAAATAAGCTATGGATACGTATAGCAGCATAATGATACAAAATTAATTTGGGGGTAGGAAAAAACCCTCAATCCCCAGCACAGCATGTAAGTGAAGCAGTGATTCCTGCTACACCATGAATGAACCCAATCATTATCCTAAGTGATGGATGCAGCCATGAGGCACAACAGCTGCTCAGTTGGCTGAAGTAGGAGAATCTCAAATTCAAAGACAGCCTGATCAATACAGCTTTTTTAAAGTTCCAGCTGACATGATGGTACATGGCTGTATTCCCAGCATTTAGAAGGTTGAAGCATGAAGATTGTTCCACGTTCACAGCCAGGGTGTTCTATGTAGTAATTTCAGAGCAGCCAGGGTTATATGATAAGGCCTTATGTCAAAAAAAAAAACAAACTGAAAAACTTACAGTAATAGAAGCCAGATATATAGAAATACTTATGAACTAAATGTAATTTCTTTTTTTCTCAAAAGGTTCTATATATTTATTAACTCACTAGTGTAGATCAAAAAGAAAAAATATCAGATTTCCAGTTAAACATCTCCACTGTTGTCCAGTTCCAGGTGTGAACAATTTACGTGCGTGTGTGTGTGTGTGTGTGTGTGTGTGTGTGCGCGCGCGTGCATGTGTGTAGAAAAACATACTTTTTCTGCCTGTTGAGGCGTAAGGGGGTCTTTAGCGATCTGGATTGATCTACCTCCTTGTTGATTTGCTCTGGGGTTTCCTGGGTTCTGCCTTCCAGGGCTGAAAGTGCAGGCTGCTGCCATCCCTAGATCTCATGTAAAAACAATATAGGGACCTGAACTGTCCTTTGCTTGGTACGCAAAGCTTAAGACTTGAGCCATCTCTCTAGTCTGTGAACAACTTTTTGATCTTGAAGATATATCACCTACAAAGTTTACACTAGAAAATGGTGCAATTGAGTTCCGTCCCTCCCCCCAAAAAATCCCTCAGTGCTTTAAATAGTTTCACATAGTTTACACGTTTATGTTGGGCCATGTTCATAGTATCCTTGCTTCCCATGGCCTGTGGGAGCCTAGATCTGATTCTCTTCATACAATAAGATTGAGTGTTGATTGTGATTTGTTATAAACTGGGTACTATCTCCTGCAGTTCCTTGCAGACCCAGCTTGGTTCTTTCCCAGAATCTTCTCTTGTGAGTTGTATCTAATTTTGTTAATGTTCATCTGAACTCATTAAGGAATGGGTGATTATTTTTATTTTTAATTTTTTTTTTTGTCTAGGGAAGAAAGTTAAGTAAGATGATACAGTGAGAAGCCAGGTCAAACATATGTACTAGGACAGCAGAGAAAACCAGAATTATTTTTTTTTTATTCTGTTGAGAAAAGCAAATCAGTAGAGATGAGAACATGCTGGCTAGATGTGGGCTTTCTTTTTGAATGTTGAGCTTGTTCTAAACTTGGTTGGGATGGTCATATAGCTCTAAGCATAGTGAAAAATATGGAGCTTGATGTTGTAAATGAGTGAGTTGTAAACTGTGTGAACTGTATTTCAATAAAGTTGTTCTTTGTAGAAATATTTATGGGCTAAGGCTGTAACTTAAAGTGTGAAGCCCTAAGTTTAATTCCCAGAACCTAACAGGGAAGCATTTTGGACAGTGGCTTATGTGTAGTGTTCACCTTGTACATGTGGCCTCTGTTCACAAGTGCACCACTGAAATACTCAACATGTACTACAGTGAGATGTTCTTCATTACAGGATCTCCTCTACAGAAGGTCCAGGTCACTGGTGGATTATGAAAATGCTAATAAAGCACTAGATAAGGCAAGAGCAAAAAATAAAGACGTTCTGCAAGCTGAAACTTCCCAGCAACTGTGCTGTCAGAAGTTCGAAAAAATCTCTGAATCTGCAAAACAAGGTTTGATTACATTAACATTTCATTATGAGATGATTTTACAATGATTGTATCAAATGATTCTAATCTTTTTGTTTCTGTTATTCATAGAACTTATTGATTTTAAGACAAGAAGAGTTGCAGCATTCAGAAAAAACTTGGTGGAACTTGCAGAATTAGAACTGAAGCATGCAAAGGTAGGGTCAGAGACTTAATACTTTAAGTGACATGTAAATTTAAAATTGAGTCAGTTATAAAATACATGGTAATCCCTTAATGATTGTTAACCTTGACAGAACCATTCCTGCTTTTATTTGGAGTTTTATACTCTATAACTATATTCCCATACCTGACAGATTGGAAGTTATTTGGTTCTTTTTAAGTATTATTTGAGAGGGAGGGGGGAGAAACACATGCTGTGGCTCTTGGGTGGAGGTCAGAATGGCATTTGGAAGTCCATATTCTAACGCTCTGCTCCCATCATGTGGGCTTCTGGGGATTGAACTGAGGTTGCCAGCTTTATGAGAAGCATCTGACCCTCTGGCCTAACTCACTGACCCTGTTAGTTTTGTTTCACAAGCCCAGACTGGCTTTGAACTCTCTGAAATCCTCCTGCTTCAGCCTCCACTTGGGAGATGAAAACAGGAGGACCAAATTATTGAGGCCACTTAATTACACAGGACATTTGAGGGTAGCCTGGGCCATTTGAGACCTTGTCTCAACAAAGAAAGAAAAATGTAGTTGCATACACTTGTAATCTCAGCAAGCAAGAATTCGCAGTGAATTGAGGCTTAGGTAGCATAAAGAGTTCCAGCCTGGGAACTCTCCCACAGAGTGAGATCTTGTTTCGAAGAATCCAAAACCACCACAAAAACCTAACAAATACCAAAACAGATCTAGAGCCATTTGTCAGAATTCCTCTGTTTTATTTAGAAAATATTTGCAGCAACTATCACTTTTAAAAACTTTCAATTTTTGATTAATTTTAGACCTGACCCACATTCCCAAAATAAGCATACTATACTGTTTGCCTTACTATTTCTTCCTATCTCTCTTTTTTTCTCTTCCTGGGATCCCTGTTGCAGATCCCTGTTCTTCCTACACACACATATACTCTTGTGCAAACCTCTTTTCCTTGTATCATGTGAGGGTCAGGTGCTGGTACAGTGCCTGTGAGCATTACAATAGGAATATCCTAAAACCAGGTAATTCTCTTACATACTTACAGTGGAGCTATGAGATCAATGCTCCTGTTTCAAGTCTGTCCTCCTATCAAAAACCACATTTATGTTCCATAGCAGTCCCAATAATATTTTTTTTCTTTCTCCCACATTTTATTTTCTTTCCTAATCATACAAGCTCAATAGCTACCCCCATCTTCTCCTTCCCTCCTCCCCTCCCCATTCGTCCCCCCTTGCACTCTTTCCTCCTTCCCCTTCTCCTTTCATCTGTTTTCCTCCTTCCCCCTTTCCCATTGCCTCCCCCTTCCTCCTTCCTATCCCCTAGAACATCTTTTGTGTGAATGCCAGACATCCCTCTGAGTCCTTCACCCTACTGAGGGGTAAGGACTCAGTGGCAAGCCTGGAGCCTTTTCTTGGGCTCCCCATAAGTATGGAAACTCTGTTATGACTGTTAATCCCTTGCCTCTAAGGATCCTACTGCCTGGAGCTTTCTCCCCTGTGAGCCATGCCAGACTTTGGTGGGGGGGGTGTTGACATGTCATCCATTGTGTAGGTCAGGCAAAGTCCAATTCTGGCTGTTGCAACCCTAACTTGTATAGAGTATCTTGCATATCGTTGGTCATCCCCATCTTTAGGCTCTTATAGTCTTGCCGCCCCCTCTTCTGCAAGGTTCCCTGAGCTTTAAGACGGGGAGAGATTTGGCTGGTCTGGTTCCAAGTGATTAATGTAGGGTCTTTGGTGTTCTGAATTACGATTTGTTGTTGTTTTCAGTTATGCGTTTCTTGTATCGTCCTTGGCTGCATCCTGATTGGTATCGAAGATCACTTCCTAACCAAAGATAAAAAACTGTTTAAATAAAGATCCTAATATAAGAGGAAGAATAAGAGTAGGACACAGCAATGGTGGGTGTGGGGGGGTCAGTGTCCCATTTGCCTGATGGTTACCATATATCTGCCAGTCCCTATATCCTCCCTGATTGGTGAGATCAAACCTCTTCAGTCCCAAGTGACCAGGAAGGAAAGTGAGAGGAAGCTTCACCAGATGTCTCGCTACTTACATACAATACTTGATGGTGACCTGTTTTCTCTACTGAAGAGTGATTCACTATGTCCTTTTTTTGGGGGGGAGGGCTCCTTCCCCTTTCCTCCTGTTTATAATCTTTGCAATTACAGTAGATATTATAGAGGATTTACCTTTGAATATGTCATTAAGTGGGTTTGGTACTAGGATCCACCTATTAGGAAGTACATACGGTGTCTAACTTTCTGTGTCTAGGATACTTCACTCAATATAATTTTTTCTAATTCCATCCATTTCCCGGGAAGTTTCATTAATTCATCTTTTTAGATGGCTGAGCAGTATTCCATTGTATAAATATACCGAATTTTCAGTATCCATTCATCAACTGTTGGGCATTTGGGTTGATCCCATGACTTTGCTATTGTAAATAATGCTGCAATGAATGTGATTGTGTTCATGTCATTACAGTGAATTTCTGCATTATGGGGGATTATTCCCAGAAGTGGTATATAACAAGGTCATATGGCATTTCAATCTTTAACTTTTTTAGAAATTGCCATATTGATTGCTAGAGTGGTTGTATAAGCCTGCATTCCCACCAGCAATGTAGGAGAGTTCCCTTCCTTCTTTCTACATCCTCTCCAGCATTTGGTGTTGTTTGTGTTGTGGATTTTTGCCATCTTGACCTGGGTGAGATGCTATCTTAGGGAAATTTTGATTTGAATTTCCCTGATGGCTAAGGATGTGGAACATTTTTTAAGATATTTGTTAGACATTTCAATTTCGTCCCTGGAAAAGTCTTTTGAATTCCGAGGCCCATTTTTTAATTGGGCCATTTATCTCCTTGGTGTTTAGTTTTTTAAGTTTTTTGTGCATTCTGGATAATAGAGCTCTATCAGATACGTGGTTAGTGAAGATTTTTCTCCCATTCTGTATATGGCCTTTTTGTTTGGTTTACAATCTCTTTACCTGAACAGAAGCTTTAATTTTATAAGATCTCATTTGTTGAGTGTTAGTTCTAGTGACTGTGTTATTGGATTTCTGTTTAGGAACTGTTGACCTAGCCCAATCAGCCTGAAGGAGTTCCCTACTCTTTCAACTAGGGTTTTTATAGTCTCTAGCTTAATATTAAGGTCCTTGATCCATTTGTAATTAATTTTTGTGCATCATGACAAGTACAGGTCCAATTTTAATCTGCATTCGGATATCCAGTTTTGCCAGCACCATTTATTGAAGATGCTGTTCTTTTTTTTTTATTATTTTTTATTTATTCAATTGTGAGTGTGTGTGCGTGTGTATGAATGTGTGTGTATGTAAGTATGTGTGTGTAGAACCACAGACGAATTTGGGAACCACCATGGACGCCTCCACCTCCTCCTTGTTTACTCTGCCCTGGGATTCACAGGCTCCGCCCTACCAGGACCGGAAACTCAGGCCGCCCCTGCTTGAAGATGCTGTTCTTTATCCATTGAATTTTTTAGGTACTTTTGTGCAAAGATCAAATGACTGTAATTGTTTGGGCTCATATCTGGGTCTTCAACCCTTATCCATTGATCTACATGTCTATTTTGAAGCCAGTACCAGGCTGTTCTTATTACTATGAATTTGTAGTGTAGATTACGTTTGGTTTGATGATATCTCCAGCAGTGTTTTTGTTAGTCAGGATTGTTTTTGCTATCCTGGGCCTTTTGTGCTTTCATAGGCATTTTGAGATTGTTTGGTCCATTTCTTTAAATAATTGCTTGGGGATTTTGATTGGTAAACCATTGAATCTGTATATTGCTTTTGGTAGGATGGTCATTTTTATGATGTTGATTCTGCCTCCAGGAGCATGGGAGGGCTTTCCACCTTCTGGTGTCTTCTGTAATTTCTTTAGGGTTTTAAAAGTTTTCATTATAAAGGTCTCTCACTTCTTTGGTTAGATTCATTCCAAGGTATTTCATTTTTTTAGGGGCTATAGTAAGTGGGATTGTTTGTCTAAAGACTTTTTCACTTTTTTCATCCTTGGTGTATAGGAAGGACAGTGATTTTTGCACGTTTATTTTGTAACCTGCCACTCTGCTGAACTTACATTTTAGTTCCAGGAGTTTCCTGGAGGAATTTTTAGGATCACTCAGGTATACGATCATGTCATCTGCAAATAGAGGTATCTTGACTTCTTCCTTGCCAATTTGAATTCCTTTTATCTCCCTCTTTTGTCTTATGGCTCTAGCTAAGACTTCAAGTACAATATTGAAAAGAAATGGTCGGAGTCGACAGCCTTGTCTAGTTCCTGATTGCAGTGGGACTTCTTTAAGTTTTTCCCAATTTAGTGTAATCCTTGCTGTTGGCTTTTTATATACAGCTTTTATTATGTTGATATAATTTCCTTCCATTCCAGTGTCTCTAAGGTTTTGATCATAAAAGGATGTTGATATTGTCAAAAACTTTTTCTGCATCTTTTGAGAATATCATGTGGTCTTGGACTTTGGATTGATTTGTAGTGTATGATGGATTACATTTATTGATTTGTGTTTGTTGAACCAACCTTGTGTGTCTGGAATAAAGCCTACTTGATTACAGTGAATGATCTTTTTGATATGTTTTTGAATCTGATTTGCTAAGATTTTGTTGGGAATTTTCATCTGTGTTCATCATAGAGATTGGCTTATAGTTTTCTTTTTAAGTGTATATCACGTTTTGGGATTAGTATGATATTAGCTTCATAGAAAGAATTTGGAAGTGTTCCTTCCTTCGCTATTTTATGGAGCAGTGTAAAGAGTATTGGTGTTAGTTCTTTAAATGTGTGGTAAAATTCTATACTGAATCCATCAGGTCCAAGACATTTTTTGGTGGGAACATTTGAGATTACTTTATCAATTTCCTCATTTGTTACAGGACTGTTTAAATAATTCAAAACTTCATGATTCAATTTAGGTAAGTTATGCTTACCCAGGAATAAATCATTTCTTTTGTGTTGTCAAAGGTCATGGAGTATTAAGTTTTTGAAATATGACCTTATAATTCTCTGAATTTCTTGGGTTTCAGTTGTAATAACTCCATTTTCATTTCTAATTTTGTTAATTTGGGTTTTTTTCTCTCTTGATTTTGGTTAATTTAGCTAGGGGTGTATCAGTCTTATTGATTTTTTTTTTTTCCCAAAGAACCAGCTTTTCGTGTGGTTGAGTCTTTGTATCATTTTCCTTATTTCAGTTTCGGATATTTCTCCCCTGATTTTGCTGATCTCCTCTTTTCTACTGCTTTTGGGATTGGATTGCTGTTGTCTTTAAAACTCTAAGCTACATTGTTATTTACTTGTGATGTTTCCCTTTTTTTTTTTTGATATAGGCATTAAGAGCTATAAGTTACCTCTTAGGACAGCTTTCATTGTATCCCAGAAATTTTGATATGTTGTATTTTCATTATCATTTACTTCTAGGAAATCTCGAATTTCCTTTTTGATTTCTTTCTGAACCCATTTCTTATTCAGCATCATATTTAGTTTCCAAGAGTTAATGTATTTTCTGCTGTTTGTTATGTTGTGGATATCAAGTTTTAGACCATAGTGGTGTGACAGTGTACAGGTTATAATTTCAACTTTTCCTGTATATGTGGAGATTCCTTTTGTGGTCCAATGTATGGTCTATTTTAGAGAAAGTTCCATGGGCTGCTGAGAAGAATATGTATTCCTTGGTGCTTGGATGGAAGATTCCATAGAGATCTATGAGGTCCATTTCAATAAGGGTTTGATTTAGTTCCAATGTGTCTTTCTTGAGTTTTTGGCCTGTCAGTCTATGTTGAGAGTGCAGTATTGAAATCCCCAAGTATTATCGTTTTGGGATTGATTTCTTGTTTTAGATGTTGTAGCGTATGCTTAATGAATGTCGAGGAGCCCATATTAGGTGCGTATATGTTCAGTATTGTGAAGTCTTCCTGGTGAATTGTACCTGTGACTAAAATGCCTTCTGTATCTCTTATGATTTTCTTTGGTTTGAAGTCCACTTTGTCCGATAGCATACTAGTACCCCTGCCTGTTTCCTGGTTCCATTAGCTTGCAGAAATTTTTTTTTATTAATACATTTTTTATTAATTTATTTTATTATTTCAGCTCATACAAACTTAATAGGTACACCAGTTCCCTCCCTCCCTCCTCCTCCCCCCCGTACCCCCTGCTTCCCCTCCCCATCCCCGTCCCTTCCCATCCCCCAGTGCCTCCTGCCCCAATTCCCAGAGAGTCCTTTCTTGTGCATGCCTCATTTTCCTCTGGGCCCTCCTCTCCGATGACGTACAAGGACCCAGTGGCCTTTCCCTGAACCCTTTCCCGTGTTCCCCTTAGGTATAGGAACACTGCTGTGGCTGCCAATCCCTTGCCTCCAAGGATGTTGGTGCCTTTAGCAGATGCTAGACTTTGTGAGGTCAATAGTATGTTGGACAATGTGCAGGGCATGTAAAGTCCAATTATGATTGCTTCAGCTCTAACTTGTATGGAGTATCTTACATATCATTGCTCCTCCCATCCTTTTGCTCTTACACTCTTACCGCCCCCTCTTCCGCAAATGTCTCTGAGCTTCAGGATGGGGAGAGATTAGTCTGGCCTAGTTCTAGGTGGTTGATATAGAGTCTCTGAAGTTCTGGATTGTGGTTTGTTGATTTTCTTTTGCAGTTTTGCTGCTCCTGCAATGCCCTTCACTCCATCCTGGTGGGCATTGTATGTTACCCCTGGCCAGAGACAAAAAGCTGTTAAACTAGAGTCTTGTGATAAATAGCTTGCAGAAATTTTGACCACCCTTTTACTTTTAGAATGTGCCTCTCTTTTGTGGTGAGATGTGTTTCCTGAAGGCAGCAGATGGATGTGTATTATTTAGGTTGTAGGTTGTGGTGGTGGTATACTTCCCTTCTGTTCTCCTGGATATGCTTGAAAATCTTTTCTAGCATTTATGAAGGCCTGGTTTGGTGGTCATGTAAGCCTTCAAGTTGTCTTTATGGTGGAAAATTTTTCTTTTACCCCCAATCGTGATTGATAGTTTTGCTGGGTATATCAGCCTGGGTTGACATTTTGACATTTTTGCTCATTCAATACTTGATGTATGTCTCTCCAAGCTCTCCTGGATTTTACTGTTTCCATTGAGAAATCATTTGTTATTTTAATAGGTTTACCTTTAAAAGTGACTTGTTTTTTTTTCTCTTGAAGTTCTCAGCATGTTTTCTTTGTCTTGTATGTGTAGTGTTTTCACTATTACTTGCTGTGGTGAGTTTCTATTTTGGTGATAATCTGTTTGGGGTGCAGAATGCCTCTTGTATTTGGATGGGCCTCTCTTTCTTTAGGTATTGAAAGTTTTCCTTTACAATAATTTGAAAAATTTCCTCGAGTGTGGTGTTTTGGGATTCTTTTTCTGGTATTCCATAAATGTGCATGTTAATCTTCTTCAAGGTTTCTCATAACTTGTGAATATTCCTCTCGTTTCTTTTTGACTTTAACAACCTCTTTGATTTAACTGGTTAGTTCTTCCACTTTGTCTTCAAGATATGATATTTTATTTTCTGCTTCATTAGTTTCTGCTGATATTGAGTTCTGGGTTGAACATAGCTTGTCTTTTAGTTCAATTTTAAACTCTGCTTGAGATTGTTTTAACTGCTCTCTGCCTATTTTTGATTTTTTAACTGTTTGTCTCATTTCATCCAAGTGCCTGTTGTATTCCTGTTGAAAGTGGTCCATGCAGTTATTTAACTCCTCCTAGGAATTGTTTTTAAGTTTTTATTGCATTTAAATAGCTATGTGTAACTAAAGACTATAGGGCTGGTGATGCAGCCCCACAGAGATTGTAATATCCACTGATAATTCTTGTCTAAATCAGCCACTATTATGAGAGCTACCAAGTAGTGATCTTCATTTTTCTTTTTTATGCAGCTGGGTATTAAGGGCTTTGTATATGCTAAGGAAGTACTAACATAGCCACCAAAAACTGGTTTTCTTATTCCTTCCTAAGTATATGTAACAGATACTCTTAACTATTGTTTTGAGAGAGCACCCAAAGTCAAGCAACTTAAGGGAGAAAGGGAAATTTATTTAGCTTATGGTTCCAGAAGGGAGAAACTGTCTTTCATGGTGGAGGCAACATGGAGGGTGGCAGGTTACGTCACTGCAAACATCTCCAGCTGAAGGCTAGAGGATTTCTGGTGAGTTTCTCTTCTTCTATTCTATGGTTTCTTTTATCTAATCCACTACTGGAAGGTTCCAATTGGATCTAGTGCTGGTCTTTGTATTGTAAATGTGTTGATCCAGATAATATCTTCAGGTAGTCTCACTTTAGTTAATGCCAGGTGTGTCCAGTTGTCACCCAGGATTAACTATCACAAGTCCACCCCTTGTCAACTTGATACCAGATCACATTTCTTTTTTTTTTTTTTTTTTTTTTAAACAAATGCCAGCAAGTGCTGGCAAGGACATGGGAAATGGAAGCCTTTATTTATTATTATTATTATTATTATTATTATTATTATTTATTCAACTGTGCACATGTGCGTGTGTATGTGCACGCGCGCGTGTGTGTCTACTTGTGTGTGTGTGTCTGTGTATGTGTAGAACCACGGACGAATTCACGAACCACCATGGACGCCTCCACCTCCTTCTGTCCCGGGATTCACAGGCTCTGCCCTACCAGGACCAGAAGCGCAGGCCGCCCCCGCTTCTGCCTGGCATCTATACGTGGGATCTGGGATCCGAACTCAGGACCTTCCGCCTGCAAAGCAGAGGCTTAACCCCTGAGCCACCTCTCCAGCCCGCAGATCACATTTCTTTAGGCTACTCTTACTCTCCACATAAAAACAATAAGATTCATAATTCTGCCTGACATAACTACCTATGTACAACTGCACACACATAATTTTTCCCAAGATAAGTGATAAAGTCCCTTGAGAAATGCTTAGTCTTTAGTGTCCCATAACACAATATCATAATGTAAATTACTAAATTTTGCCACATAACTACAGATTAACATTATATAACATGAATATCTTCTTGGTACTAATCATCCTGTAAAAAGTTTCAATACAGACTACATCAGTAGTCTCAACACAGTCCCAAAGTCTCAAGTCCAAGGTCTTCTGTAAAATCAAAAGATAGGTTACATACCTCTTACATACAATGGCACAGAATAAGCATTCCCATTCCAAAAGGAAGGAATGGGGGCATATCCAGGAAACATCGGTCCATAACAAGTTTGAAAACCAGCAGGATAAACTCCAAATCCTGTAGTTCAAAGTCCAATGAGCCTCTCATTGAAATCATCTTAGTTCCAAACATCACTCTCTTGGGCTGACTCCTCCAGGGTATACAGCTCTCCTTGGCAGATGTCCCAGGTTGTCTCTGGAATCTCTAACATCTTTGTTTCTCAATAGCAAGCCAGGCTTAATTCCACAGCTCAAACTGCCCTTCTTGGGCCTCTGAACTTCAGGCTTCCTGCCACATGCTGTCTGGATTCTGCCATTCTCTGAAACCTTGAAGGAGGGGTCCACAACTTCCTCCCTCTTGCATCTTTGATGCCTCTAAAACTAGAACCACTTGGATGACTTTGTCAAGATTTGCTGTTGCCTTGGGTTAGAGATTGGCTTCCTTGAATCACAGCTGATTGAGTTTCTCTGTATTGGCTTCAAGAAAAATCTCTTTTTCTCCTGGGCTATTCCTTTAGTGGAGAAACAGACCCTTTAGCTCATTTCTTCCAAAAGGATTTGCATTCTCGTGTGTGGAAGCCTTCTCTGAGAATATTCCCCTCAAGCTAGGGCCTCTCCTATTGTCCAGATTGAAAACAGTCTTTGATTTACTACAGGAGCTAATCTCTTTAATAGCCAACATTTTGTCCTCTGCTTCTTCTTGGTTTAATTCTTTAAGTTTGCCATTGTATTTTTCATTATCAAATCTTATGGTTTCTTCTTCCTGCCTGATTCCTTGCTCTTTTTCGTAACTCTGAAGACAACTAAAAAGTAGTTATATCATATTGTCAAGACTACATTGCTTTGAAATTCCTTCCACCACGCTTTTCCAATTTAACTTCAGCCAAGCTTTCAGGACGAGGGCAAAACTTCACTAAACTCTCCACCAACACATGACACCATTGGTCACTCATCCAGTTGCAAACACAGTCTCTGTTCCCTTCTGAATCATCATAAGCTGGGCTTCCACTGCCTGTGTCTCTCACATCATTGTTCTCTTTGGAGCTGTCTTGAGAAAGGCCCATTTGGCCCTATCGCCAAGACACAAAGACTTTCCCAGCACAAAGTACCAAGTTTTTCCATATTTCTCCCAACAAATGTTCCAAAGGCACACTAGGCACATCACAGCATTGGCCATACTGCTGGGTATTAGCTTCTTTCACCTTCACAGCTTCATGTTGTGGTACCAGATGTTCTTAATCTCACAATACCCCACTCTGGGTACCAATTTCTATAACAGTTACTCTTAATTATTGCTGAGAATATCCAAAGTTGAAAACTTAAGGGAGAAAGACATTTATTCAACTTATGGTTCCAGAGGGGAGCAACAGTCTTTCATCGTGGAGTCAACATGGTGGTGGCAGGCTGTGTCACTGCAAATATCCAGTAGGCTAGTGGGTGATGGCTCAAGATTCCTGGAAAGTCTCTATTCTTCTGTGGTTCCTTTTATCTGGTCTACTAGTGGGAGGTTCCAACCAGATTTAGGGTTGGTCTTTGTGTTGTAAATGTATTGATCTAGATAATCTCTTCAGGTGGTCTCAGCTGATTGTAGTTAATGCCAGGTGTGTCAAGTTGACACCCAGAATTAACTATAACAGTATATATATATATATATACATCTTGATCTTGTCTAGTCTGGAACTTGCTGTGTAGCCCAGACTCACCTTTAACTTTCGGAAAACCTTCTGCCTACCCTCCTGAGTGTTGGGATTACTGGCATGTACCACCATACCCTGCTCTGTCATACTTAATCCATTCCACTTGACTTCATAGTGTAAGAAGATCTTTCCACTGGGCAGAGTGACTAATACAGTGTTACATGATATAGTCCCAGCACCTGAGAGACTGAGGATGGAGTTTGAGGCCATATTAAAAAAAAAAAAAAAAAAAAAGAGCTTTCCTTTGTCCCCATCTGTATATGAATGTAACTTGGTCTATTTGTCTTTACATGGATCTAATTTTGGATGCAGGTTAACATGTTCTATAAATGGCTATCTGGCTAAACTTCATAGCATATTTTCATAGTAATATCAGTGTTTGTATTTAAAAATGGGGCCTTGTGTATTCTAAGCTACATTCCCAATCCTCTTTGTACTTTTTATTTTGAGACAGGCCTCACCAAGTTATCCAAACTGTTTTTTTTTTTAAACATTTTATTTATTTATTTGAGAGAGAGTAGGGGTGCATGCCATGGTACATGGAATATGAGTGGAGATCTGAGGCCAATTTTTGAAGGCATTCCTCTCCTTCCACCATCTCCTTTTACAGATTGAAGGCATTCCTCTCCTTCCACCATCTCCTTTTACAGATTGAATTTTGGTCACCAGGTTTGTGAACCAGTGCTTTACCCATTGGGTTATCTCCCTAGTCCCCCAGGCTGATCTTCAACTCACCCTGTAACACAGGTAGACCTTGAACTAAAGATCCTCCTACCTCAGCCCCCAAGTAGCTGGGAATTACAGGCTTGTGATACCAAGTCCAGTGATGATACATATTTGTAATAAGACTCTTGCAAATTGTTTGAATTCATTTCATATATATATATTTTCTTCCTTTCTAGGGTAACCTCCAGTTGCTACAGAATTGCCTGGCAGTTTTGAATGGAGACACATAAGCCATCTGCCACCTTCCTGTTCAAAAGGGCTGCCTTTCTCCAAATCCTATTTGTTTTCTTAAAGATGTTCAGCATTTATGCTCACTGGAAGCAACAGAAGCAGCTGGTACAGCACATCTCTTCTGAGAACAGCGGAGCCACCGTTCACAGGCAGTGTGGGCCTCTGCGCCATGTGGCCCTGCTCATGCATGGTGGAATCCCATCGTGCACTCAACCTTCCAAAAAGCCCAAAGTTTAACTTTTTCTAAAAAAGTAGTCTCTGTAGCTGTTTATTTTATGAGTAGTAATCCTCATGGCTGCCAATATTATTTACCTTTTAATCACTTACGTTTAACCTTTTCAGTATACATTGTTCAAACAAGATAAAGATTGCTTTTCTGGAATTATTTTTTAATTTTTTTAAAAAAAGCATTATATACCCTAAGTTCTTTTATGTATCCTTGTGAAGCATCTTAATCAGACTTACTTTTAATTAATCAACATAGAAGTTTTGGGTCAGAATTTATGTAATCTTTATAAATATGATTTCTGAAAAAAAAAAAAAGCAAATGCATAGTATGTTTGCCTTAAACTTGTAGACTAAACCAATTATTGTAAAATAACCAGCGATAATAGTGATAGTTTTTAACTTTGTGGTCATTGTATCACTCTAAAATTTGGAGTAGCTATAACAAATTACTCCAATATTATGCTTTACATTATAAGTCTTTTTTTTTTATTATTTCCTTTAAAATGGCCTACTGAACTAAGTTCACCAATTGCTTTACAGTGAAACAATCTGGTCCACTGCTAGTACTTAACAAACAGTGAATTTGGTTAGAGGCGGATGACAGTTACTTCTGAAGTACAGGAGCAGCATAGCTTATTGGATTTCATCCTAACTCAGTCAGTTAACCTCAAGGCACATGTCACTGAGCCACTTGGTAGTTATTATGGGAGTGTCTTGATTGGTGTGCAGAGGAAAAAGGTCTCCTAGAAGAAACAGCTCTTGTGTGTAAGGCAAAAGTCAAAATTTGGTATGCAAATAAGATACTAATCACCAGTAATTCATTACAGTTATTGGCCTTTCTAATGCAAGTGAATCTTCTTGTCATTCCTAGGTTAAAGTTAGAGTAAATGAAGTTCTCCTCTGTCTTTTTCTAACTTTTCACCTATTTGGAAACCACAGGGATTTAGGCTGGTCACCCTTTGAATGGTTCCAGGCCTGTTTACATTTTCTGAACCATTCATAAGATTGCCTGGTATGTTCTGTTGCCGGTCATGACAATTCCAGCCTTCCTTAGCTGCGTGTCTTTTGCCTTGAATGCTGGTTAACGTTCCGTCTCTGACACGTCCTTCAATGCGGTTTGAAAGTTGATTTTCTGTTGTTGGCTGAGAGATGTGTGTTCTGTTCTTCATGTATGTAACTTCTTTGGTAAAAACATACCCATGCAATGTCCACCAGTGGGTGAGTGCAGGACTAAGAGCCTTGGCTTCTGGTCCAGCCCTTCACCAGATGTCCTTGTGGCCTGAAGAGGTTTGGGCAGATTCTCCTGACTTCTGCTTCCATTCTCTACTAGAAAGGACATGTTGACCTACCTCACAGGGGTGTTGTGAGGATTAATAAATGTTGGTACCATGCTTTGGAAATGTGAAGGGGCCTTTTGTTTTTCATGTGCCTAATACAGGGAAAGAGAGAACAGCATTGGAGGATGGAACTTAGATACACGCCGAGCTGGCAGTTCTGTGTGGAGTCTTGGAAGGTATTTGTAAGGTTTTTAAAAAGAAAGAGCAGATTCCCTATGTTGTGGACAAGGAATGGCACATGGCAGACAATGGTTTAATTTTCTTGGAAGGGAGAAGCAGCCTGTCTGAAGGTGGAGCAGAACTTTTCTCCCTGGGAATGTGGGCAGGGAAAAGAAGAAGATGACTTATCTTCATGAGGTACATCAACCATGGTTTTGTAAGTGCCACCAGAAGCTCTGCCCCAAACATGGGGGATGGGAATCCTATCAGTATTTACCCCCCAAAACACACCACACCAAGGACTGGATGGAAGTTTTAATGAAGTTCCAAAATCATGGGACGAATAGCAGGAAGAGGGAGAGAAAAGGCCTAGAAGCGGGGTTGGTAGGTGGGCAGAGAGAGGGCAGGGTCTGGAGGTCATAACTGGGACTTTTGCTCAGTCAGAAAGTGTGGTTGGGATCAGTCTTTGACCTTGACCCCTGATAGCACTAAGGATCAGGTAAACACACGTTTTTGCAAGTGCCAACCATGTGATCAGAAGCTCTGCCCTGTGGGGGGGGGATGCAGGGATAGAGGAGCAGGAATCCTCCCACTCGAGTCCTTTATTCCTGCTGGATGGCATCTGTGTGGGGAAAGGTTACAGGCTGGAGTGGTGGTCCCTGAGTCCTTACGGTGAGGTGATGACCAATATGGACTGGATCCAATTGGGTTGCCACCCTCTGATATAAGGTTAAGGATAAGTTGTTAGGAGCATTTGGTTGAAAGAATGTTGGGTGAGTTCTCTGATCCCTGTCCTGGAGGCATCTGAAAAGGGGAAGGCACGATAAGTAACAATAGGCAAATGGCAGCTAGAGGACCTAGGAGGAAGACCAAGTTGTCAAGGGGGACCATAATTGTGAGCATTTGGTGGAATGGATTTGAACTGCCAAGTTCCAGAGGTTATCAATCCTCTCTTCCACTTCTGTGTGGTTGATAGCAGCACTCCTATTTATCCTAGGAATAGCATGTGCCCCCTTTCTCTGCCATGAGAAGGTTGAGGGTCTGGATGTTCTGTAGTATGACTGAAGCCAATGAATTGAGTTGAGCCAGTAAAAGCTGAAGGGCAGTAGAAGATTCCTGCACTAAATTTTCAATCTGCATAGAAAGTTGTGATAGATGGAGGCTGTGACTTAGGCTACCTGCTCCTATCCCTGTGGCTACCACCAACAATAACTGAAAGTAGTCCTTCCCGGGGACACACAGTGCCCTTGGATACACACACACACACACACACACACAAAGTAAAAAGTTCTGAAACTGATACATGGTGATGATTACATCATTTGAAAAAAATTAGTAAAAAATCATTCATTGTATATGTGAAATGAGTGAATTTTTGTGACATGTAAAATTTACCTCACTGCCTAGTTACCATGGAATGCATGCATGTGTACTTGCTCTTTCTCTCTTGCAAACAAAAAAAATTTTAAAAATTACATTAAGAATAATTAAATTGGGGGGAGAAGAAAAAGGGAAGAGGTGCAGGGACAACCACTCATTATGTTTGAGAAAAAAATAGTAAAAAAAATGAAATTAAGATAGGCCTCATAAAGCAGTGTCTTTTTTTAAGGGCTTAAAATAACAAAAGATCTGGTATCCCTGCTAAATCTCTGCTTGCATAAATGAAAATATGAAAAGATCAAACAGATTAAACAACTTCAAAATGTCACCAAGCTACATCATAACCAAAAAAAAAAAGAAAAGAAAAGAAAAGGAAAACATCAGTTTACTATTATGACACTATTGAAGGAAACTGCTAAAAAAAAACCCCTATAATTACATGAAAAGAATTATTTGAAAAGGGGCCCACCAAATTTTGAGAAGCAATAACTGATTTAACTGATTACATATATAATACAAAGAAAATCAAAGCCTCAGTTGTCACATTTCGAGGGTGTATACTTTTGAAATGGGTGAAGAAAGAAGTTTTTTTCTTTCTGCCTTTCTTGTATATTATCTATTCCCAAATTGTTTCTAGTTTTTGAAAGAAAACTTATAGTCAGTGGGGGGGGGAGTTGTGAACAGCAACATCATAGACACAAAGGGGTCATTCTTGAGTAGTTGCTACCCAAGAAACAGATGGAGGCAAGTTAGCAAAAGATTTTTTTTAAAGCTATATTAAAATAAAAATCTCTTAAGAGAAAATATCTTCCTTGGGACATGAAGGGGTAATATATGAGATATAACAACCATACATGTGAGATAACCTCTGTGGACATTTCTTTGAATTCTCATGTGGGAGCACATAGAATGGAGTAGACGGTTTGTTGGTGTATATGGCAGTGTCTAGGTTGGGGGGAGTAAGGATGTGAAAGCAATCAAAACAAGATGGATGGAATGATCAAGATAAATGAATTCATTTTGATATGGTTCCCCAATCCCTCAACAATCACATGCTACATCAGGAATGCATCTGTCTCCAAAGCATACTCACTAGAGTAACTGCACAGATAGATAGGTCTAGATAGATAGGTCTTCCTTGGGTGCACAATCTATTGGGAGAAATCCTAACACTTTTCCAGGATAGACTTCTTGCATAGACTTCTTGGTCCTTTTCAGGGCTGCAGGAAATGAAAAATTGCTACTTTATTAGTATCAGCCACATTCGGAGATTTAGCTACAGGAGCTGCACGGTTGAATGCAGGAAGAATTCCACCAATTGCTCCAATTTCTTTCATTGTAGTAGCCTGGCCGAAAGCACACAATTGTAGATGGGGTCAGTCCCAAGGTTCCACAGGGGATCATAGTGGAATGTCCTGGAGGAGCTGAGGCACAGGAGCAGCCTGGCGCCTCTACTGTTTATATCCATAGCACCTCGTATGGTCATTTGGCCCATCGATCTCCCTTGGCTCTCCCATCAGGGAAAGTTCCCTGGAATCCTTCCCGTGGGCTGCATATTATTTCTTCTTGTTGCTGCCACATTTCTTCCTCATGGAACCTGTGTTCCTCCTCTTGCCTGAGCTCAAGCTGCTTTTGTCTTACTTAACTTCTTGGTTGTGCAGCTCTTCCATTCCCTGAAGTTCTTGGCGCCTTATCAAATCCTGCCTTCATTAGCATGACCTGGTGCTCATGACAGGCTGCCTCCATCTTATCTCCAGCTTCTCATGAGCCTCCTCCATGTAGTGGTCCCCTTGGTCTTGCTGCTGCTGCTTCATCTCAAAGAGTGCTGTCCAATACATGGCAAACTCCTCCTCAAAGGGGCCAAGCTGTGCAAACCTGGTTGGTTATTTCTGGCTCCTTGTGAAGCCACTGATTGAAAGTCCATCTTCATTATCTAACTGGTCCATGGGCTCCACAGTCACAAGCTGAATAGTGTAGTGAGCAAGCAGACTTATGCTCACTTCCACAGCACATATACTAAAATTGGAGCGATACATCCTTGGCCCTATGCAAGGATGACACACAAATTCATGAAGTGTTCTACATAAAAGAAAAAAAAGAGAGCACTGCATCTCTCCAGAGCTTTCTGAGAAGCTGGCTTCCCTGAGAACGCAACAATGCCTTTTCCTGAGAACTTTCCTCAGACTTCCATGATAATTACAGTCCTCTCCACCTGGCTGAACACACAAAAGGCTTCTTCAAACAGTTCCTTGAACATGTACTGAGGAAAGTCGTGGACTGTAAAGGATGCCCTGAGGCAGGCAAAATACGTATGCAGCTACTTTTCATGGAGTGGCATACTGTTCATCTCCCCCTTGGCAATTTCCACCAGAATTCATGTTTCCAAGAGTGAATAAAACCAAGTCTTTATCCTTGTGAACGAAAACTCACTTGCTTTCCCATATTTCTCAAACAGTTTCTTCATTTCCTCTTCAGTGATGTTAGGGGGAAGAGTGCCCACAAAAAGACAGCTATGTTGGATGAAGTTCTTCTCTCCCTATTTCCTAAAATTCTTCAGGTCAATAGCCTTTGTTTTGGCTACTAGTCATTTGTGGGTATTGATTGTGATGGTGGCTGCTCCTGCTGCTGCTGGTGGTGCTGGTGGTGATGTTGTTTGAAGTATTGTTCTGCTTCTCTAAGTTAACAAATAAACTTACATATTAGGGTTCTCTAGAGTCACAGAATCAACAGAATGAATACATAAAAAGGGAATTTTTTGAGTTGGCTTACAAGATATGGTCGAGGTAGTCCGACGATGGCTGCAAGTAGCTGCTCAGTCCAGTAGGCCAGTGGGTGACAGCTGAAGGCTGGAGGATGTCTAGAGAGTCTTTAGTCATGTTGAAGACTTGGAGGGTTGGAGAGCTGGAGGGTCGAAGAAATGAAGAAACTGGGCAGCAGGAGGGAAGAGCACAACTTCAAAGAGTCTCTTCTCTTCCCAGTCTTCTGTTCTATGGTTCCTTTAATATAGTCTGCTACTCGGAGGTTCCCATGAGATCTGGGACTGATCTTTGTATTATCCAGATAAGTTCTCCAGGTGGTCTCAGCTGATTTTAGTTAATGCCAGTTGTGTCAAGTTGACACACAGGAGTAACTATCACAACCTAACAAAAATTTATTTATGAAACTAAATGTTGAGAAAAAGCCTAGTTTCTTTGGAAACCAATCAGTGTAAAAATAAAATTGTGAATTTAAGGACCAATAAAGATTAAAAGGTTTGGATTAAAACACAGTTGATACACACACATACAATGTGTGGCCCTTAATTGAATGCTTGTTTGCACAAAGTGGCTAATGTCAAAACATTTGAAAGATAACTATAAACTTGAATATAGAAATACATGATAATGCTCAAGTATTTTATTAAATGTGAAATTACTATTGTAATGTGGGGATATATTTCTACGGAGGTGTGCATTGAAGCAAAGACTGACATATCTATGACTCCCTTCAAAACACTTCAATAACTCTGTGAGATTGGAATGAAAATCCAAGTCTTTATTTCCTAGTTTGCTGTAGTTATCTCTCACTGCTTATTACCTAATGTTATCACCTAAATGCTAATAAGATAGAATTACATACACCTTTCACAGACTAGAGTTGAGAGATGTGAACTATCATGGATATACTTTCATTTAAACTGCTGACCTGAAGAAAGTTTAGAGTTAACAGCATCTTATTACTAGTAACCTGTTAGGTACAAGACACCAAAATGCATAAAAAAGGGATTGTAAAGCTCTGCTTTCCCAGGTCTGAAGTCATGTAGAATAGTTTAATGACATATAGGCTGTTACAAAATTATCCTCAAGGCTTGAAAGCAGAAGCCTCTTTAGAGCAGTCCACTGTTATTACATAGGATCACTTAATCTTTTCTGACTTCACTGTTCTTAAATCAGAGTGAATGACTTTGCATGCTGAGAAGTCAAGGCCAATGCTTCCCATAGGAACACCAACATAGAAAACCTATAAGATAGTATTCAGACATTTATTCTGCTATGTTGCTATTTTTGTATATTTTATTAACAATATTGCTGTATATTGTTGCTAACAATATACAAACTTTATGAAATTGAGTATTAAAGCCTAAGTGCTAACTTCCTCATTTATTGTTACCACTAAGTGCTCGTTAAATACTGACACAACATAATCACACACACCTTTTGCAGTCACGGTTCAGAGAGGCGCTAGAGCTCAGTCAGCTCCAGCCCTGCCCTGAATCACACGGTGGCGCTGTTCTCCTCCTTCCCCAAGGCGCTTGCGCGGAAGTGCCTAGGGCTCCGGACATCCGGTCCGGGAAGCCCGTTGCTCCGCCCACGCCGCTCGTGTCACGCTCAGTCTCCATCTCCGCAGCCTCCGCCTCTGGCCGCGGGGTCAGGGGTCGTCGTCTCCTCTGCCCGGCCTGCGGGCTCCACGCCTGCGGGCTCCGGGCCTGACCGAGCGAGGGCTGAGGGGTGGTGGCTGGCCCCAGCCGGAAGCGGGCGGGCGGCGGCCGGCGCTGCGCAGGCGCCCCCCCCCCCCGCAGAAGCAGGAGTCGCCCCCAACTCCGCCTCCCTCCACCGCACGTGCTTCACTGGGTTCTCCAGATTCGCACTTTGGTTCCGCCTCCTTCCTTATGATTGATGTTGCTCCTGTCAGTGCCGCAGCGCCGACGCGGGAGCCTGAAGGCGGCCAGGGCCGCCCGGGAGGTGCCAGCTGCGGGGGCTGCTGCAGGGTTAGGACCGGCGGCCGGCGGCCGGCGGCGGGGTCGGATGACTCTGTGGGCAGGCGGCGAGCGCCGCGTCTTTGCCCAGGGAGCTGGTCGTGCGCATCTTCTCCTTCCTGCCGGATCGTCAGGGAGAATCACCTGAGCGGAGGCGGTGGTCCTGGACACGGAAGACAAAGAGGTAGCGGCCTTGGAGCTGTCTTGGCGTGGGCTGGAAGTGATGCGCATCTACTTGGAGTTGGTGCTGTGCATGCAGCTCAGCATCCAGAACAACTGGTAGGCTTGTGCTTCTGGGGGTCAGGTGGGCATGTGGCTGGAGGTCGGGTCTACCTACCATGTCCCTAAGGTCAGAGGTCAACGAATTTGGCTATTTTCATCTCACGTCTTTCATGTGCCTTTCAAGCACTGTTTCATTCATTCTTTTAATGTCCATGGATGGAGCTGGCATTCCAATCCTAAATGTGTGTGGAGTGTTTGTGTTAGATGGAGAGTCACAGTGTATTGAGGTTTGCAGGACAGGCCTGTGGAAGAAACAAGACTTAAAGTTTTCTGGTTTTGAATGAATGTTACCTTTTGACATAGGTAATTACTGGTGAGGAAGAGAATCCATAATGATGCCTGTGGTTCATAGTTAGGAGAGGGTCCTTATAAACAGTCTTTTCTTTTTACATGTCTGTTGTGAGTTTAGGGTCACTCAGAGATTCACCACTGACCAGAAGTTAAAAGTTTAACAAGGAAAGAAGTTTATTGAAAAAGAAACTGGTATAGCAGGGCTCATACTGGGTCCGTAGAATATGAAGCCTGGAGCTGTAATTTCACAGAGTATTTAAAAGCAAAAAGTTAGGAAAGGGGACAAAAGCAAGCCTCATGGATGGACATACAGGCACCAGCAAGCTGAAGCAATTGATTACAAAACAAGATAATGCAGTTAGCTGTCAGCATTTTACAAACAGACTCCATATATCTTTTTTTATTAATACATTTTTATTATTATTTCAGCTCATACAAACTTATTAGGTACACCAGTTCCCTCCCTCCCTCCTCCTCCCCCCCAGACTCCATATATCTTAAACCTGATGTTAAACTTTGACCTAGGGGCCATTCCAGGAAACAGGGTAAAGAGGGAAATTCCATGAAACCAGTTGTGGAAGGGAGAAACCAGCACTCTCGTGTGGGTGGCTGCTTGTCAGCAGCTTTTCTAGTTAAAGAGTTTTTCATATCTGTTTCGTATAGGTTCTTTTAAAAATTTTCCCTTTTATATTTTCTTCCTACATTCCCCCTTTTAGTTGTTTCTAGCCAAATCTTTGATTCTGCCATAGGAACTTGTTCATATGGAGATCTGATTATTATCATCTTGATAAATCCCAGCTGGCAATTAATGTACCTCGTTAAAGCATTTATAATACATGGCCCAATTGTAATCAGAAGCAGGATTATTATAAGGGGCTCTTCCAGTGTGGAGAGCATGATAGTCAGCCAAGGATATCCTGAGAACTAGTTAGAAAACCCATTGTCCACATCCTTGAAGTATTTCTTTCTTTCTTTAAATCTTTAAAGACTCTTTCACAAGTCCCGAGTTGTTTACATAAAAGCAACAAGTCTCCTTTAAAGACATACAATGTCCCCTTCATTCATCATAAAGTAAGTCTAAAGCTGTCCCTTGTAAAAACAACTTTGGCCAGTGAATTTACCTGTTGCTCTAGCTGAGTTACTGATTTTTGGATTATTGTTAAATCTTGTGACACTTGCTGTCCAAACTGTATGAAATTCCTTTCTGCCAGGATTGTTTCTGTAGCCCCAAGGGCTATTCTACTCGATATTCCCATGGTAATGGGACAAGAACAGTTGCTATGTTGAAGTCCCCCTTCTTTCTTTGAAAGGAACGTGTCTCTATAATATCATGGATTGTGAGCAGATGGTCTCTCCCTGTCAGACCATAAACATACATATAAACTTTACACTGAATTGTAGTTCTTAAATTTTCTACCACCTCCAAATAGTACCCCAGGTAGTGACCATATGCTTAATACCTGGCCTTTACAGAATAATCCAGATCCAAATTACACCACTATCTTATAGACAAGCATCTATTAATAATCCTTAGTCCTGATTTCGTTACATCCATGTACAGTGAGTCAGTCAGATCTTATTGTTTGTTTAGTATCAGTCTATAAGATACAGTAACTAGGGCTGGAGAGATGGCTCAGGTACTAAGAAGATCTTTTAAAAACACATCTGGGGCCAGTAAGATAGCTTAGCTGGTAAGCCACCACCTGCCTGAGAATGTGGTGATGAGAATTTGTTTGATCCCTGCGAGCCCACATAGTGAAAGGAGAGAACTAACTTCTGAAGTTGTCTTCTGACCTCCACCTGTATGTCATGGCATACATTTTCTTCCCTCCCCCTCTCTTTTTCTCTCTTTCTCTCTCACACACACATACATTAATTATTTTTAAAAAACATATGTAGGGCTGGAGAGATGGCTCAGTGGTTAAGACTCTGCCTTGCAAGCAGAAGGTACTGAGTTCAGATCCCAGGTCCCACATTAAAAACATAGGGCAGAAACTGTGGTGGCCTGCACTTCTGGTCTTGGTAAGTAGAGCCTGGGAAATCCCAGAACACAGCAAAAAGGAGGTAGAAGCAATCCGGGATGATTTCCTAAATTGCCCCTGGTCCTCCTCAGGGATATACAGTGCCATCTGATGAGCATGCACACACACACACACACACACACACACACACACACACACACACACATAAAAAAAGTATAAAAACACAACAGGGAAATAAATACCTGAAAAAATATTCAACATCCTTACCATCAGGAAAATTCAATTCAATACTACATTCAGATTCTGCCTCACTACAGTCAGGATTGCTGTCATTAGTAAATCATAAACCAATGCTGGTGAGGATGCGGAAGGAAAGGAGCCCTTTTACATGGTTGGTAGGAATGGAAACTAGTGCCCATTGTGGAAATCAGTACAGTTTCCTCAAAATTAGAAACAGATATCATGATAGCAGACCCACAGTCTTTCAAGTCAGCATGCAATGGTGCAGCACTTGCACATCTATGCTTATTGCTGTGGCATCATCCTAGGTGTCCCGCAGTTGATGAATGTTTATGTATATGCACTTTATGGGCTGAATAAAATTCTATAGCATGCAATACATGTTAGAATTCTGTTATGGTAGAATTTTATTCAGGTGTAAGAACAAAAAAGTTATGTCATTGGCAAAAAAATGGATGAAACAGGAGATCGGCATCTTGGTGAAATAAGCTAAGAATTGAAAGTAGAAGGAGAACTGTTAGAGGAAGGGAACCATCAAGAATAGGAGGAAGCAGCAGAGGCAGTGAGAGTTGATGTGGTCAGAGGACATTGTGTTGTGTTCATATGTGAAAATGTTATATTAAAACAATGAACACATTCATGAAATTCATCCTAAAATAAATTAAAAATTCTTTGGACATATCAGATTACTATTTTAGATAATAATGATCTTCACCCTTGGAAGCTTTTTTTTATTGTTACTTTCTTAAAAAGACCACTTAACAGATACTGGCAGTGTAGTTCAGTTGGTAGAGTGGCTGCCATGCACAAAGCCTTGGGTGCAGTGTCCAGTACTACATGACAGGGAACAGTTATGCATACCTGTAACCCCAGAACTATGGAGGTAGAGATGAGGGGGGAGGAGATCAGAAGTTCAAGGTCATCCTTAGTCACATAATAAGTTTGAGATGAGCATAGGATACATGAAAACTTATCTCAACCCCCCCAAAAGTCCATTTATATGATAAAATACAAACAAAAGCCTATGTATATCATATGTAAATACCAGAGTAGTGACTATAGAGAAGGGAGGTGAGATTGTACTTTCATCAGACTCCTTACCTTAAAACCGACTACTTAATGTGGTTCCTCAAGGATAGCCTCAGCCCTTGAAAAAAGAAACTAAGAAGTTAACTTGCTGTTGGGAGAGACATTAGTGTTGTTTTAGCCTATGGGTATATTCTTGTGATCACTGAGAAACTAATAGGGGATATGATGCAAAACTCAAAGAAGTAAAATACTTTTCTTGACTCAAATTGATTCCATTGAACAGATTTTGAGTAGGTCCAAGTCATATGACTGAGTAGAATGGAAATATGTTATACTTCACATGAAACATTGCTCTCTGAATGGAAACAGATGGTACTCCACGTGAATCATTGCTCTCTCACCTTGTACGTAAGATACTGGTCTTAACACCTATGAAATAAGGAGGAAGAAATCTGTTTTTTTTGCTTTTACATGGTATAGAGAGAAACAGGGGTCAAAGTTGGGCCTCCTTTCGATCTGGCTGATTACTGAAGTGCTGCTAATAATTTCAAAAGGAATGTCACTGTTGGGCTGGTGAGATGGCTCAGTGGTTAAGACATTGCCTCCAAAACAGAAGATCCTGAATTCAGATCCCAGACCCCTTGTAAAAACACCTCTCAGTGGCTTGCACTTCTGACCCTGGTAGGCAGAATCTGGGAAATTCCAGAGAGAAATCTAAAGGAAGTAGAAATAGTCCAGGATGATTTCTGAAAGTTGCCCTTGGGCCTCCACAGGGACACATCGTGTCCTCTGATACACACACACACACACACACACACACACACACACACACACACACACTACACAAAGTAAGTAAATCAAGTAAAAAAAAAAGGAGAGAATGTCACTCTTAAAAACCTCACTAAGGGCAATTTTGATTTAAAGCAAAGAAGGAAGGCTGTCAGATAAGGCAAGCGTTTCTGATGTTCTCAAGCTCAGTTTTACTTTCCCTAGTTACACCTTCATAGGAAAGTCCCATTAGAATCTTTACATGCTCCCCTCCCTTAGTCACTTAACAGACATCTCAGTGATCAGATTGACTGTGCTTAAGTCAAGTAACCCATTTTTTGCTTAATAACTCAATGTACAAAGGTAGTGATACTAGGAATTCACAGATACCACAGAAAGCCTAAAAGTGCTTCTTTTCAATGAAGATATTACTAAATTTTTTAACATTTTTTATTATTATTTCTGCTCATACAAACTTAATAGGTAGACCAGTTCCCTCTCCCCTACTCCTCCCCCTGAACTCCCCTGCTCCCCTTCCCTCCCTCCCCGTCTCCCAGTGCCTCCCCCCCAATTCCCAGAGAGTCCTTTATTGTGTATGCCTAACTCTCCTCTTGGTCCTCCTCTCTGATGACGTGCAAGGACCCAGTGGCATTTCCATGAACCCTTTCTCATGTTCTCCTTAAGCATAGGCACACGTACTGTGGCTGTCAATCCCTTGCCTCCAAGGATCTTGGTGCCTTTAGCCGATGCTAGACTTTGTGAGGTCAATAGTGTGTTGGACATTGCGCAGGGCATGCAAAGTCCTATTATGATTGCTTCAGCCCTAACTAGTGTAGAGTATCTTACATATCATTGCTCCTCCCATCCTTTTGCTCTTACACTCTTACCGCCCCCTCTTCCACAAATGTCCCTGAGCTTCAGGATGGGAGGAGATTAGGCTGGCTTAGTTCTATGTGGTTGATATAGTCTCTGAAGTTCTGGATTGTGGTTTGTTGATTTTCTTTTGCAGTTTTGCTGCTCCTGCAATGCCCTTCACTCCATCCTGATGGGCACTGTATGTCACCCCCTGGTCAGAGACAAAAAACTGTTAAACTGGAGTCTTGTTATAATAGCACATTCAAGGGTAGATGTAATAAAAGCAGGAAACCTCGGTGAGGGAGGGGTCAGTCACCCATTTGCAAAATGATCACCTTTCATCTGCCAGACTATATGCCCTCCCCTTCTGGTGAGATCATACCCCCTCAGTTGTACATGATCAGGAACGAACGTCTGTGAACTTAACCAGGTGTCACATTACTTACTTGCATTCCGTGGAGGCCGATTTTCTCTGCTGTAACATGGTCCCCTCTCTCCTTGTGTCTGGTATGGCCCTCCAACCCCATCCCTCCTGTTCACAATCCTTACAATTACTGTATTACATAGGTTTACCTTTGAGTGTCTCAATGTGGGCTGGGTGAGTTTGGTACTAGGAGCCACCTATTAGGGAGTACATATGGTGCTTAGCTTTCTGGGTTTGGGATACTTCACTTAATATAATTGTTTCTAATGACATCCATTTCCCAGCAAATTCCAGTAATTCATCATTTTTGATGGCTGAGTAGTACTCCATTGTATAGATGTACCACAGTTTCCTTATCCACTTGTCAACTGTTGGACATTTGGGTTGATTCCATGACTTTGTTATTGTAAACAGTGCTGCTATGAGCATGGTCGTGCTTGTGCTATCGAGGCAAACCTCTGCTGCATGGGGGGTTATTCCCAAAAGTGGAATAGCAGGGTCATATGGCATTTCAATCTTTAATTTCTTTAAGAATCTCCAGACGGCTCGCCAGAGTGGCTGTATGAGCCTGCATTCCCACCAGCAATGTAGCAGAGTTCCCCTCTCTCTACATCCTCTCCATCATTTGTTGTTGTTTGTATTGTGGATTTTTGCCATTCTGACCGGGGTGAGATGATATCTCAGGGAGGTTTTGATTTGCATTTCCCTGATGGCTAAAGAAGTGGAGCATTTTTTAAGATATTTGTTAGACATTTTAATTTCATCACTGGTAAAGTTTCTTTTAAGTTCCAGGGCCCATTTTTTAATTGGGCCATTGATTTCCTTGGTGTTTAATTTTCTAAGTCCTTTGTGCATTCTGGACAATAGAGCTCTATCAGATATGTGGTTAGTGAAGATTTTCTCCCATTCTGTGGGTTGCCTTTGAGCTCGTGTTACAATCTCTTTATCTGAACAGAAGCTCTTTAATTTCACAAGATCCCAACTGTTGAGAGTTGGTAGCAGTGACTGTGCCATTGGATGTCTGTTTAGGAAATGTTGGCCTAGCCCAATCAGCTCGAGGGAGTTCCCTATCCTTTCAACTATGATTTTTATAGTCTCTGGCCTGATATCAAGGTCCTTGATCCATTTGGAATTAAGTCTTGTACATGGTGACAAGTACGGGTCCAGCTTTAACCTTCTGCATGTGGAGATCCAGTTTTGCCAGCACCATTTGTTGAAGATGCTGTTCTTTTACCATTGGATTCTTTGGGCCCTTTTGTCAAAGATCAAATGGCTGTATTTTTGTGGGCTTATATCTGGGTCTTCAATCCTTATCCATTGATCTGTGTGTCTATTTTGGAGCCAGTACCATGCTGTTTTTATAACTATGGATTTATAGTATAGACTAAGGTTTGGTATGGTAATACCTCCAGCAGTGTTTTGTTACTCAGGATTGTCTTTGCTATCCTGGGTCTTTTGTGCCTCCATATGAATTTTGAGATTATTTGGTCAACTTCTTTGAAGAATTGCTTTGGGATTTTGATTGGTATAGCATTGAATTTGTATATTGCCTTTGGTAGGATGATCATTTTTACAATGTTGATTCTGCCAATCCAGGAACATGGGAGGTCTTTCCACCTTCTAATGTCTTCTGCAATTTCTTTCTTCAGGGTTTTAAAGTTTTCATTGTAAAGGTCTTTTACCTCCCTGGTTAGGTTTATACCAAGGTATTTCATTTTTTTAGGGGCTACAGTAAATGGGATTGTTTCTCTCAGGGCTTTTTCACTTCTTTCATTCTGGGCATATAGGAAGGCCTCTGATTTTTGCATATTTCTTTTGTATCCTGACACCCTGCTGAACTTCTCAATTAGTTCCAGGAGCTTCCTGGTGGAGTTTTTGGGATCACTCAGGTATAAGATCATGTCATCTGCAAATAGGGAGAGCTTGACTTCTTCCTTGCCGATTTGAATCCCTCTTATGTCCCTTTCTTCTCTTATGGCTTCAGCTAAGACTTCAAGTACAATATTGAATAGAAGTGGTGAGAGTGGACAGCCTTGTCTAGTTCCTGATCGAAGTGGGAATGCTTCCAATAGTTCCCCATTGAGCATAATCCTTGCTGTGGGCTTGTTGTATACAGCTTTTATTATATTGATAAAGGTTCCTTCCATTCCTACTGTCTCTAGTGTTTTGATCATAAAAAGCTGTTGGATCTTGTCAAATGCTTTTTCTGCATCTATCGAGAGTATCATGTGGTCTTGGTCTTTGGACTGGTTTATATGATGAATTACATTTATTGATTTTCATATGTTGAACCAACCTTGTGTGCCAGGGATGAAGCCTACTTGGTCCCTGTGAACGATCTTTTTGATATGTTTTTGAATCCGATTTGGTAAGACTTTGTTGAGAATCTTTGCGTCTGTGTTCATCAGAGAGATTGGCCTATAGTTTTCTTTTTTAAGTGAATCTTTATTAGGTTTTGGGATTAAGACGATATTAGCTTCATAGAAGGAATTTGGTAGTGTTCCTTCCTTTGCTATTTGATGGAACAGTTTAAGGAGTATTGGTGTTATTAACTCCTTAAATATCTGGTAGAATTCTGTGCTGAATCCATCTGGTCCAGGACATTTTTTGGTGGGAAGATTTGAGATTACTTCCTCAATTTCCTTATATGTTATAGGGCTATTTAAGTAATTCACAACTTCCTGATTCAATTTAGGTAGGTTGTGTTTACTTAGAAATTCATCCATCTCTTGTGTGTTGTCAAACTTCACTGAGTATAAGTTTTTGAAATATGATGTTATAATTCTCTGGATTTCTTGGGTATCAGTAGTGATAACTCCATGTTCATTTCTAATTTTGTTAATTTGGGTTTTCTCTCTCTTGCTTTTGGTTAATTTAGCTAGGGGTGTATCAATCATTGATTTTTTCAAATAACCAGCTTTTTGACTGGTTGATTTTTTCTATCGTTTTCTTAGTCTCGATTTCAGATATTTCTCCCCTTATTTTGCTAATCTCCTCTCTTCTACTACTTTTGGGATCAGATTGCTCAAGTTTCTCTAAAGTCTTAAGCTGCATCGTTAAATTATTTATTTCTGACGTTTCCATTTTTTTGATTGTAGGCATTAAGAGCTATGAACTTACCTCTTAGAACAGCTTTCATTGTGTCCCAGAGATTTTGGTAAGTTGTATTTTCGTTATCGTTCAATTTCAGGAAATCTTGAATTTCCTTTTTAATTTCTTTCTGAATTCAGTTCTCATTCAGCATCATAGTGTTAAGTTTCCAGGAGTTAGTGTATTTTCTGTTGTTTGTTGTGTTGTGGATGTCCAGCTTTAGGCCGTGGTGGTGTGATAGGGCACAGGTTAGAATTTCAACTTTTTTGTATATGTGTAGATTCGTTTTGTGGCCCAATATGTGATCTATTTTGGAGAAAGTTCCATGTGCTGCTGAGAAAAATGTGTATTCTTTGGTACGTGGGTAAAAAGTTCGATAGAGATCTGTAAGGTCCATTTCTTTCAGGGTTTGATTAAGGTCCAAAGTGTCTCTGTTAAGCTTTTGACCTGTTGATCTATCCCATGTTGAGAGGGCGGTGTTGAAGTCCGCAAGAATTATCGTTTGGGGATTGATTTCTTGCTTTAGATGCTGTAGCGTTTGCTTAATGAATGTGGAGGAGCCTGTATTAGGGACATATATGTTCAGTGTTGTGAAGTCTTTCTGGTGAATTGTACCTGTAACTAAAATGTAGTATCCATCTGTGTCTCTTATGATTTTTTTTTTTTTTTTTTGGTTTGAAGTCCAGTTTGTCTGATAGCATATTAGCTATCCTTGCCTGTTTCCTGGTTCTATTAGCTTGCAAGATTTTGGACCAGCCTTTCATTTTTAGGATGTGCCTATCTTTTGTGGTGAGATGAGTTTCCTGAAGGCAACAGATTGTTAGATTGTGGTTTTTTAATCCAAGTTTGTAATCTGTGTCTCTTAATCGGTGAATTAATACCGTTGACATTTAATGTTATAATGGAGAAATTATTTTTAATTTTGGACATTTTTTATGTTTACTGGATTTTGTAAGTGTATTGTTTGATATTTATGTTTTGGTGGTATTATACTTTCCTTCCATCCTCCTGGATACGTTTGTTCTTTTCTTCAAGCTTGAGTATCATTTCTAGCATTTTTTGGAGGCCTGGTTTGGTAGAGATGTATCCCTTCAAGTTGTCTTTGTGCTGGAAAACTTTTCTTTCTCCCTCAATCATGACAGATAGTTTTGCCGGGTAGATCAGTCTGGGTTGGCATTTTTGCTCATTTAATACTTGAAGTACGTCTCTCCAAGCTCTTCTTGCTTTTACTGTTTCCATTGAGTAGTCATTTGTTATTCTAATAGGTTTACCTTTAAAAGTGAGTTGCTTTTTTTCTCTTGAAGCTCTCAGCACCTTTTCTTTGTCTTGAATGTGGAGTGTTTTGACTATTATTTGCCGTGGCGATTTTCTATTTTGGTCATATCTGTTTGGAGTGCGAAATGCCTCTTGTATTTGGATGGGCCTCTCATTCTTTAGTTGTGTGAAGTTTTCATTTATGATGAATTGAAATATTTCCTCCGGTGTGGTATTTTGGGATTCTTGTTCTGGTATTCCATGAATGCGCATGTTAGGCTTCTTCAAGGTGTCCCATATCTCTTGAATGTTCCTCTCCAGTATCTTTTTGGCTTTAACAATCTCTTCCATTGAGCTGGTTAATTCTCCCACTTTGTCTTCAAGATCTGAAATTCTATTTTCTGCCTCATTTGTTCTGCTGATAAGACTCTCTGTTGAGTTTTGGGTTGAAGATAACTTGTCTTTTAGTTCAATTTTAAACTCTGCCTGAGACTGTTTTAATTGCTCTATACCTATTTTTGTTTCTTGAACTGTTTTTCTGAACTCCTCCAAGTGCCTGTTGTGTTCCTGTTCGAAGTGGTTGATACGGTTGTTTAACTCTTCTCGGATTTCCTTTTTCATAGTATTAATCATGGTAATGATCATACTCTGAAAGTCATTATGTTGGGTCTGGCTTTCATGGCTGTTTTCTGTGGATTTGTTCTGGTCAGAATCCCTCATTATGGGATTGATTTTTTCGGCAGGAGATTGGTCTTCTTGGGTTTTGTTTCTTGTGGATCTGCACTTTGACTTGTACATTGTTGTTTTGTTTTTTAGGACCTTTCAGTTTCTGTATGTTTTTCACTGAACCGATGTAGTTGGTATTGTTACACCTGCCAGTTGTTACTAGTGCTTGCCTTGGATTGGGTATGTTTGTGTATTGTTATCGTTATATCCTAGATGAGGCTACTAGGGTGTTAGTACGTCAGTTAAGTCAGGTTATGTTACCAGGAGGTGAATATTAGTTTGGTAGTTTGGCCAGTAGCCAATCCCAGTTTAGGAGTATGATTGAACTGAGCAATATCAAATGTAATTAGTGCTAATTGTCTACTTGGCACACTTTTAGCCTCTGGGTATGATGTTTCCCTAGAAGTGGGTGGTATCATTCTCTGGGATTGGCTACTGGATTGTTGGTTCTGTGACAAGGGATGCATAGGGGCTGCACAGACCAGCTGAGCAGGATGATGAGTATTGACAGCCCGGACCCCCCTCACCACCAGGGAGAAACACACCAGGCCGGGAGATTTGTCAAAGCAGGATCTCTCTTTATTGTATCAGGCAGGCACTTATATAGAGTTGGGGGAAGGGGTGGGGGTATAGGGATGGGCGAGGTGTAAGGGCCAATAAAGTGTCCCCACGAAAGCAATAACTAGGCAGGGGCTATTCCTTATCAGGGTGTCAGAAGCTGAGTCACCCTGATGTGGAATTTGCAGGCCAGAAACAGGTCGCCAAACTTTAGTCAGGCTCAGGAATTTCCACCAGGCCTTAGGCTCCATGAGGCCCACCATATCCCCCTTTTGTTTTTGTATGAAATGGTCCAGGAGGCTACCTGTGACGGAGCAGACCATATGGTCTTGAGTGACTGTGCCTGTCTTAGGTGTGAAAAGCCTCCCACTGTGGTCTTACCCGTCAAGGGATCTTGTAGTCTCTAGGTTTTATACTACAAGTCCTGTCTTAGGTTGATCCATGGCCAGACTTTCACTTACCCCTCTCTGGCTACCAGTCCTCTGTGTGAAGCTGGCTTAATAAGACTTGGGAGTTTGAGCCATATTCTAAGGCCCATATCGCATGTTGGACATGTACTGCATTTTGAGATATGACATGTCCTTGTTGCCTATTCCAGTAGCATAGCCAAAAAATAAAAAATGCAAAAAGTACCATAAAAGCGGCAGTTCCCGCCCATCCCCTGAAGAAGTATAGACTCTGTTGGAGAATAGAACTGGGAAAACACGAGCGTTCGCTCCAAGGGGCATAGGGAGGGGAAATGTCTTTAGTATAGCCCAATATTCACTTCTTGTAGCCATGGTGATCAGCATCAAGATCGCCAGCAGTCGCGTCGCCTGATTGGGACTCATCTTCAGATCCTGGGGAGACAGCAGAGGAACAATTCTCAGGGGTGAGGCACTCCCTGGAGTGAATTGGGTCATCATCCCCTTTTTGGAGTAAATATTTCAAATCTCTTGCCGGGACTGAAATGGGTTTTTTTTCCATCTGGGGGAAGATGCATCCAAACCCCCGTCCGGCAGTGAGGAAGGGGTCTGGCCCCCTCCAGGCCCCCGTCAGAGGGTCTCGCCATTTGACCCAAATGGAACTATACTTAATAGAGCAGGACCAATGTCTTCGGAATGGATGCAATTGATCGTCTTTGGAAAAATTTTAAATATTCAGAGTAAATAGTGCCTTTTCGAACTGGTCATGGGGGGCTAGGGATTCCCCCTTTTGTTTTTGTAATTGAGCTTTAAGGATTTGGTTATAGCATTCCACGATTGCTTGTCCCCTTGAGTTATATGGGATACCCGTGGAATGTGAAATATTCCAAGTCTGGAGGAAGTCTAAGAAGGCCTTGCTTGTAAAGCAAGGGCCATTGTCAGTTTTAAGTTGGTCAGGCAACCCAAGGGTTGCGAAACATTGGAGCATATGGTTTATGGCATGTTTAGATTTTTCTCCAGCATGCGCCGAGGCCCAATAGGCATGGGAGAAAGTATCTACTGTGAGGAAGATGTATTTTAATTTTCCAAATGGGGAATGGTTAGTGACATCCATTTGTCAGAGGTGATTTGGATGGAGCCCTCGGGGGTTGCTTCCTGTCATCTGGAGTGGGGGTATTTGAAGAAAAGGCTGACAGGATCTGCAGGTTCGAACAATTTTTTTAGATCCCTAATAGGCACTTGAGGAAATTTGTGCCTAAGTCCCCTCCAGTTAACATGGGTCAGCCGATGGAAGCATGTAGCTTCTATGATGTGTTACATTCAGTGAAGGAAGCGAGTTTATCAGCCAAGGCATTTCCTTGTGATAAAAAACCTGGTAAATTTTGGTGATCCCTAAGATGTTGTAGGAAGATGGGGTTGAGTCTCTATTTAAGTAGGGACTGGGCCTGTAGCATCAAGGGAGATATAGGATTAGAGTCTAATTTGATATAGGCATTAACTAAATTAGGCAGATTAACAACATAAAGGCTATCAGAAAACAGATTAAATGACTCAGGTATAGTGCTTAGTGCTAATACCACTGCAAATAGCTCTTTAAATTGTGCCGAGCCCTCAACCTCATAGAGGGGGGACAATGGTTGTCCTTTTTTATGAGGGGGAAATGCCACAAAGGAGGCTCCTAGGCACCCCCATCGGTAAATATAAGAAAATTAGGGTCAGGTTGAGGGAGGAAGAGCCTAGGGCGTCTCCAATCTAGTCTAGCAAATGAGCTCATCCATTTATGGCAGTCATGACCATAATGGCAATCAACCTTTCCCAAGAATCCTTCAAGGGCTAAAGCAACCCTGTCATTATTTCTTTGAAGCCAGGTGAAATCTGAAAGCTTAAAAGGGATGACAAGAAGTTGAGGCTCTAGCCCAAACAATCGGGTGCAAGCATCTCTGCCTTTGATGATACAGTCTGCAACTTGGTCAGTCATAGAATAGACTCTAGGGGACTCCTCTTATTGAGAGATGGATCCATTGAAGGGGGTCACCTCCTTGTGTCAACAGGGCGGTACATAACATCTCTCCAGAAAAGAGGTAAAGGGTAATGGGTAGATCAGGATCATATCTTTTTAGAGCAGAACCATCTATCGCTTGTTGAATTTTGCAAAAAATTTGGCGATGATAAAGAGTGAGAGTCACCTGGGAGAAGAGACCCAAGCCCTTCAAAAGATCAAAAAGGGGAGACAGTTCCTCAGTGGTAATGGGTATCCATAGCCTCATCCAGTTAATTTCTTCCAGGATTTTCTGGAGTTGGGGCAGTGTGTAAGAATCTTGAATATGTAACTGAGGCTTAACAGGGGATACCGTGTCGAGGGACAGCACAGAGCCCAGGATCTTAAAAGGAGGGACAGTCTGAATCTTATCAGGAGCCACCCTAAACTTGTTGGCCTCCAAGATGGTAAGGCATTCACTAGTAATTTCTTGGAGACCAGTGGGGCAGAGAGCCCCCAAGATTATGTCATCCATATACATGTAAAATAAAATGTTAGAGCGGCTAAGCAAGGATGAGAAAATTTGTGACATAAAATACTGACAGATCGGGGGCTCTTGGGCCATTCCCTGAGGTAGAACCGTCCATTCATATCTTAAATCCGGCCCCCTGAAGTTGACAGAGGGAACAGAGAATGTTAATTTTCTGCATCTTCTGGATGCAAGGGAATGGAGAAAAAAGCAATCTTTAATGTCAATAATAGTCAAATTATTGTATCCTCCAGGGTAAGTCCCTTGGAGGAGTCCCAAAAGGAACCATTCTCTCATTTATTTTTCTTAGGTCATGTAAAAGTCTCCATGAGCCATTAGCTTTCTTAATAACAAAAATGGGAATTCCAGGGACTGGTAAATGGCCGCACATGTCCCAAGGACAATTGCTGTTCTATAAGTATATGAAGTTGTTGTAATTTGAGCGTAGGTAGAGGCCACTGTTCAACCCATATTGGGTCTCTTGGTATCCATTGAATTTTAGGAACCAGGGGGTGAGCAGTGGCCTTTAGGATTGGGGGTGGATTCTGTCTTAGGCACTCAAAATGAGGGTCATTTCTATAATTTGGATGGCTAGCCCTGCCGGCTCAAATTGTTCATACTCTTCATGATCAAGTACATCCTCATAAAAACCCTTATGATCAGTTGTAATATAGGCCTCAGCTTCTCCTAGAATGTCCTGGCCCAAAAGATTAGCAGTTAGGCCAGACACCACTAGGGGACGCACCTCTCCATGGCTCCTGTCGGGATCAGACCAGGGTTGGTAGTTAGCAGTCTCCCAGGACGTAGATTGTCCACCCACCTCCAACAGTGGAGGGCCCGGGACCAGCCGCCAGGATGAGGGCACTTCCTTCTTCCTTATGACAGTGCAGTCGGCCCCTGTGTTGATAAGGAATTTGAAATTCTTTCCGCCACCGGTTAGGGACATCTTAGGTCTCAGTCCCGGATTAGAGTCACAGTCCAGTGAGCCCTAACTGTTCTTTTCCCCTTATTTAATGGGGCTGGGGATAGTCCCTGAGGGAGTTTAAAAACTCACCCTGAAGATTAAACTTGGACTTGCAGTCCTTGGCCCAATGGAACCCCTTCTTCCTGGAAGAAGGCACAGCATTTTATATATTGGGGGCCAGAGAGAACAGCCTTGGCAAGGTTTTTTCAATTCTGAGTAGTGAAGGCTGGTGGGCAAGGCCCTGGAGAATGGTCTCTGTCCATCCTCTGAGAAGGCCTTTTTAAGATCCTTTAGGTCATGAGCCTCCCAAGGATACCAGGTGGCGGGGCCATTGCCACCCGGGTTGATATTAACAGGAAACAGCTCAGCCGTTTGGCGCACAGAGGTAGGTGGATAGGGCGGAGGCACAGAGGAGTGATAAAAAGGATTAGTTGAGGAAGGAGTGGGAGGATCTGAAGGAGGTGGACCCTTTGAGGGCCAGGGGGCGCTTCCGAAAGGGTCTAGGGAGGGGTAAAGAGAGTCAGATTGGCAGGGAGAACTCGGGCTAGAATTTAGTTTCGGCTTTGTTTCCTTCTAGTCTTTGTTCTCACTATAAGTCCAAGCTTCCTCCTTCTCTCTCGAGAGTCTGGGTGGAAAACAGCCCTTTAAGGCAGAAATAGTCGGGAGAACTCCCAAAGGAGGGATCTCCCCTTTCTCTATTTGAGCTCTCCTAATCAAATTCTCTATTCTATCCCAGTGTCCCAGTCAAAGAGATTACTCTTAGGTAGCCACAGAGCAATCTTAAGCAAACAGCCCCATGTTTGAAGGGCCTATCAGTGAGATTAAGGCCTCTGCTTTTTAACAAGCACTCTTAAGGATGCTAAGGCTGGGTTTGGTTTAGACGAGGACTGCCCCATAATTTATGGGGGTACACTCACCCACAGACCAATTGGCCCATCAGTGTTCTTTCATGGAGCAAATTGCCTCACACAGGGCACCAGTTTGTCGGATTCCGCGACAAGGGATGCGTAGGGGGCTGCACAGACCAGCTGGTCAGGCCCTGGGGCTGAGAAACACACCAGGCCGGGAGACTTGTCGAAGCAGGATCTCTCTTTATTGTATCAGGCAGGCACTTATATAGAGTTGGGAGAAGGGGTGGAGGTATAGGGATGGGGCGAAGTGTAGGGGCCAATAAAGGGTCCCCACGAAAGCAGTAACTAGGTAGGGGCTATTCTTTATCGGGGTGTCAGAAGCTGAGTCACCCTGATGTGGAATTTGCAGGCCAGAGACAGGTTGCCAAACTTTAGTCAGGCTCAGGAATTTCCACCAGGCCTCAGGCCCAGGCTCCATGAGGCCCAACACTGGATTATATAAAAAAGAGAAACTAAGGTGAACACAAGTGTTCATTCACTCTCAGCCTCCTGAATGTGGATGCAGTGTGACCAACTGCTTCATAATCCTGCAGCTTTGCCTTTCCTGCCGTGATGGACTATCCCCTCATGCTATGAGCCAAAATCAGCCCTGCTCCCCTTGAGTTGCTTTTGTCAGGTTTTTGATCATGCAATGAGAAAAGAAAGTTATATAGGTATTTTTTTCTAAATTAACTGACTTCATTGTGATTTAAGATTTGTTTAGATTCCATTCTTCCTCGGGTCTTCTTTCTTCCAGAAATATTGCAAAGGCTTATTCATTGGTGTACACAGTTTCTCTAGCAGAAGAACAGAATTGCAATGAGAAATAACACTAGAGATGTCAATAGCAGACAGGGTCAAGCAAAATAATCAATGAACTTGAAATGAAATATGGAAATAAGTGAGAGTCCCTATAGAAATTATGTGATTCTTGTAAACCAGCAAGTACAAACGATTGAAGAAAAAAGGCAGCTTCAAGAAAAATTGGTTAAAATTCCCTCCCCCCTCAGATCTGAAAAGAAGCTGACATCCAGATTCAGAAAGTTCAGTAGTTAAAGCAAAAGAATAGGAATTCAGATCACCAGATCCCAGTTAGAATGCCAGATGTGTGTATTGTCTCACATGTAATTCCAACTTCAGAAAGAATCAGAATCCCCAAAGCAAACTGGCTAGTGAGACTAGCCATATCAACAAGTTTTGATAAGAGACCTTGTCTCAAAAGATTAAGAAGAAAATAAATTGAGGATATTCTTGATTGTCAACCTCAGATCTCAACACACACGGCTGGGTAGGTTTTCAAAGTCTCTGTGGAAACAGTTTCTGGGTAGTTTTACTTATTTTTTTCATCAGCTACTGTGTGTTGTTTTCTCACATGATTTAAGAAGTTGACTGTGTTCTGAAAGCTGAGATGGCAGAAATGAACTCTACTCTTCTATGGGGACCTTGAGTTCCCTGCATGGATATAACTGGTGGTTATGTTGAGTACAGTGAACTTAATTTAGAGTTTATACTTGGTATCCTTGTTTTGCTTACCCCCAGTTTTCCCAGTAGGGTGTTAAGGAAATACCTTTTCTAGTTTCCCTGTTAAAATTGGTGTTTCTTTAGAAATCCTGGAAGAGTTCTTAATAGTCTAGACTACAATCTTCCACTCTGACTGACTAGTATATGGCAACCAATTTTTTTTCCTCCCCAGGCACAGTGAGTCAGGGTGATTGGTATAAACAAAATAAACAAAAATAAAAGCACAAAAAGGAAGAAATTTTCAGGTTGTCACCAAGTGAGTTCTGACTACTGTAGAGGTAGATGGTAGATTCACAGATGATTCCTATTTTCTCCTAATTCTGAGGTTACAACTATGTTTTTTTTTGATCCCGCCCAGAAGTTCTTTCTGAAAACCATTAAACAGAATTGTTACTGGTTAGGAATTAACAGTGTAAATATTATAATTCTTAAGAAGCACTTGTGATATGTTGTATTGTATATGTATGCATATATATAACAGATTCCAAAAGCATACAGAGAGGCAGAAAACCTTGAATAGCTAACACAGTACTAAGAATAACAAACTTGGAGGATTGCTACTTGAAGGCTTAAAGATATTTTTGTTAAAGCAGTGGGATATTTCCAAGTGAAATCACAAGTAGATCTGTGAAACAGAATAGACAACTCAGAGAGACAGATCTGCATAGATATTGTGAATTTTCTTCAACAAGTGAGTAAAGACAATACACTGGCCATCAGACTTTTCAATACATGGTAAAAGAGCAAGTAGGTATCCAAGTGAAAGGAAAACATAAATATATATGTACTTTTAAAAAAATTCAAACAAATACCATACCTAAATATAACAGATAAAATTATAAAACTCCTAGAATGTAATATAAGAAATGACAGTGACTTCATAAGATACAAAACTAAAGGTGCAATTGATGGAAATAATAGTAGTATTTCATTGAAATTAATCTTCAGTGAGCGTGTATGTTTGTGTGTTTGTGCGTGCATGTGCATCTTTGGGTGCCTGTGTGTGTGTGTGTGTAGGCCAGAGGACAACCTCTGGTGTCATTTTCAGTATCACTAATTGGTCTGAAGCTTACCAGTTAGGCTAGACTAGGTGGTAGAGAGCCCCAGGGCTCATTCTGCCTCTGTGTCAGCAGCACTGGGATTGCAAACACAAAAAAACCCTCATGGATTTGGGGACTGAATTTAGTTCCTTGCATTACCAACTGAGCTGTCCCTGCAACCATTAAAAATTTTTTTTTGCTTTGAAAAAGAACAACCTAGAGAATAAGAGAAGAAATCGTGGACTGTAAGAAAATATTTACAAGAAACATATGATAAAGGATTTATTTATGCAGAATATATGAAGAGCTCTGAAAAGAGTAAGAAATTAAAGTCAATTAAAAGTTGTGCCAATGCATTTCCTGATAAAATGTTGGTCAGAGAGGTCTTAAAAGCCTCCAAACATTATAGGCTTTTGCCATTGCTCTTGGTTGCTCTCCAAAAACTGTCATCCATTTTATATAATTTATTAATAAAAGACAAAAACAAAGAGTGAACTTAAAAATACTTAAACTAAAGAAATATATGCATTCAGCATCTTTACCTGTTGGTAATTTAGCTCACATTAGTTAGGTTTCCATTGGAAATCTACGTAAGGATATTTATAGAAGCTTTATTAGAAAATTTGCTAAAACTTGGCTTCAGTTATCATATGTGTGAAAGATAACTTCAACTGGCAACTTGTCACTTCTGAGCAAGTGTTCAGGCACACTTTCCTAGTTAAGAAAAGGCTGTAGGAGATTGTCTTAATTGCATCATCATTGTGAGAAGACCCATAAAGGGTGGGATCATTCTCTGGACAGGTGGGTAAGATGGTGATTGGATTCATGTTGCTGGCAGGCTGACATGTCTGGGAGCTAGAATGCAGCATTGGTCCTTGACACTCTGCTCTTGCTATGGATATGCTGTGGCCAGTTCCTTCTGCTCCTCTGGTTATTCTTCCACCCTCATTGTCAGCTGTACCCTGAAATCATGAGCATGAAATAAAAACAAAAACCAAACCCCCTTTTCCCCCAAATTGAATCATGCATTTGTTGCAGTAAGAGATGAGACAAAGACGGTGTCCTTCATAAATGATTGAATAAAGAAACTGAGATACATTTAGGCCAACATTTGTTTTTCGTTTCCTGGGTAATTTCCATTTTAATGGGGGAAGAGAAAAATCTCAGTGTAACCATGGTTTGTATTTACAGTATGGCTAACATCACAACATTTTTCTATGCATTTATGGTTTATTTGTGCTTCATTTGAAAAATATTTCTTTAGTTCATTTGCCCATTTACCAATGGATTATCTTGGAAGTGGGGTTTTGGTGTTTTAAGTTTTTGCTTCTTTATGTGTATATTTTTAATTTTTACATTTTGTAATCTTTTATTACTTTTTTGCTTAGCTATACAAGCTCAATAGGTACCCCCCTTTTCTCCCTCCCCCCTCCCTTTTCCCTGTTGCCCCTATTCTACTCTTCCCCCTTCCCACTTTCCCCCCAAGTTCATCTCACCCCTTCTCCTTCCCTCTTCCTCTCTTGGTGCTTTCTCCCTCCCATCTTCCAGAGCATCTGTTCATGTGGGTGCTAAATTTCCTTCTGAATCATCTACACTAATGAGGATTCAGGACTCAGTGGCATAGTTTGGAGCCCCTTCTTGGCTGCCCACTAGTATGGAAACTGTATTATGACTATTTAATCCCTTGCCTCTAAAAATCCTACTGCCTGAAGCCTTCTTCCCTGTGATCCGTGCTAGAGTTTGGAGGTTTGTTGACGTGTTAGTCATTGTGCAGGCCAGGCAAGGTCCAATCACATTGTGGCTATACATTTTTAAATATTATTTGATATATATTTGATATATATATTAATGTCTCCTGCTGGAAAGAGTTTCTTCCTTTCTGTAGTCTTTCTCTTCACTGTTAATTGGTTCCTTTGGTGACTCTTGATGTTATTTCCTGAACTCTTGAAGTCTATTGAGAAATTCTTTGCTTGTGTCTGCATTTTGAAGTATTTCCCCTATGTTTTTCTTTTAGAACTAGTTTCACATTTTTTAGGGCTTATATTATCATGTGTATTATATAGATCTTGGATAAATTATGCTATAAATACCTGTTAAGTCCACTTTGTCTTTGGTTAATTTAATAGCTTAACCCTGAGATTTCTTTAACTTTTGTGTTTAAATGATCTATTGGTGAAAATGGGGCAGTAAAATTTCCCACTACTGTTTTGTCTGAATCTATTAGTCCCTTATGTCCATTAGTCCAATTTTTTTGCACAATTTGGCTTACCATTTTCAGTATATTTAGTACATACATACTTATAATACCTCTTCTTAATGTTCCCTTTAATGACATGTGGTGACCTTATTTGCCTCATAACTAACTTTGGCTTGAAGTCTTACTTTTACAGTTGTATTTCTGTTCTTTGTCTTGGGCCTCAAAGTGCTTTGTATATCATTTCTCATCCTTTCACTTTGTCTTTGCCAGTGATGTCTGCCTTTAGTGGAGACAATAAACAGATTTTGTTTTTATATTTGTTTTAATTGGAGAATTAAAATTTGAGGTTATTACTGTGAAGTATGTGCTGATTGTGTCTTTTAATTGGGAAGTTAGGAAATTCACACTTAGATTTCAGGATGTTTTATGAGAAGTATGTTAATCCCTGAAATTTTGTTGTTTCCTGTTTGATTCAAATATTCCCATTTCTTTCCTTATTTCTTAATTATCCTGAAAGTTTGCTGGTTTCCTGAGTTGGACATGTTAGTCTTTACAAAATCTCAAGTTTGTATCTTTTCATAAAAGGTACTCTTTCTAAGCTCCTGTGACTGAGACTTTGTTCCTAATCTCAGTGTAGGCATTCCTAAAATATCTTCTGCATTGTTTGCTTGGTGATCATGAATTGCTTCAGTTTGTACTTTTCCTAGAGAGCCTTTATTTAATCCATCAATTTTAAAGGATAAATATGCTGAGTATTGAAATTTTGGTTGTCAGTCACTTCATCTCAGGGCTTGAAATACAGCACTTCTGTGTTTTCTTAGTCTTTAAGGTTTCTGCCTGAGAGTTCAGATATGTTTGCTTTTGTAAGTAACCTTGCACTTTCTTCTTGCAACTTTCAATATTATTTCTTTGTTCAGAATTCTTGGCATAGAGAGGTGTCTTTTTTTCCCTAGCCATGTGTATTTAATGTTCTAAATGACTCTTATTTTATTCTTATAATGATATCTTTCCCCAGATTTGGGAATTTATATACACAGTGGAATATTAACCAGTCATTAAGAAAACTGAAATTATAGGATTTTTCTGGAATGGATTGAATTTACAAAATATAATACTAAGCAAGGTATCTCAGACACAGAAAAAGAAATGTCATGTATTCATTCTTGTGTGTGGATGATAGCATTAAACTTCTGATTGGTGTACCTAATTTAGAATTCCTGTATCAGCTATTAAGTAGGAGAGGGCAGGAAGTAGGTTTAGGATTGAGACTTTGAAGGAGGAGATATAAAATACCGTGGGCAGCAAGTTGAAAAAGGGAGTAATGAGGGAGAGATGCTTAAATGGGGAGAAAATAATAAGATAGGGTCTAGGAAGAGCTGAGGGAGTCAAGGCAAAAAGAGTAGTAATAGGGGAGGGATGCTTAAAAAGGTGAGGAAATGGTCTAGGAAGGGCTGAGGGAGTAACAAAAAGTACTAAGAGTCTAAGATTCAATCAGATAGAAATCTGTATTATTAATATGTTGAAAACATTGTAGTTTAAAAAACAATAACATATAGTCCCGATACAGGGGAAGACAGAGAGGAAGATAGGGCAAAACAAAAACTGCCCTATGATATTCCCAACTAGAACACAAAGGTAGTTAATCAATACTAGAAGCAATAGTGATGTGATACTTCTGATAAGTTGTTGGTCAGAGAGTTCTCAGAAGACCCCCAAACAGTACAGGCTTTTGTCATTGACCTTGGTCCCAGTCCCCCCCCCCCAGGAACTGACAGTAGGACCCTATTACTGAAGATGCAATACACTTGGATCACAGGACTCATACATAAAAATACTAGCTGGAACTCGTTTGGAAGCTTCCTCCTTGCTAGATAGCTTTCATTGTACCAGAAAATACTATGTAAGCTAACAGGAAAAAAAAACCCAACCAGCAATTTCATCAATCTATGAGAGCTGCATTATCAATCACCTTGGCAAGAGGTGGCCCATCGGTGTAATAGTGGCATGAATGTCAAGGGGGCAACCAACAGCTTTCTTTTTTTTTAAAAAAATTTTTTATTATTTATTCAATTGTGTGTGTATGTGTGTGTGCATGTGTGTGTGCATGTGTGTGTATTGTATGTGTCTGTGTGTAGAACCATGGGTGAATTCGGGAACCACCATGGACTGCCTCCACCTCCTCCTTGTTTACTCTGCCCCAGGATTCACAGGCTCCGCCCTACCAGGACCAGAAACGCAGGCTGCCCCCACTTTTGCCGGCATCTATACGTGGGGTCTAGGATCCGAACTCAGGACCTTCCACCTGTAAGGCAGAGGCTTAACCCCTGAGCCACCTCTCCAGCCCCCCAACAGCTTTCTGATTAGATTTAAGGACCACTTTTCACAAGGGATCACTTTCCTGGCACTAGAACAAGAATCTAATCAAAGGACCTCTGGAGGGTGCAAGCTATAATAGCTATAATTTCATTAGTTTTTAATTATAGTTTTAAAATATTAGAGGGAGGAGAAGGATTAGAGGATATGCACATGGCACCCTGGTGGAAATCTGAGGACAACTTTCAAAAGTCAATCTTTCCTTGTACCTTGTGAGTTTGTGAGGATGCAACTCAGGTCACAAGGTTGCAAAACTACTACTGAGGTAAGTCACTGGTTCTGTGAATAGGTGTTTTCTAGTATTGGTTTTGAAGTTTTTTTAAAAATGCCTTTAATTTGTATTTCCAATAATAATTATATTGAGTTCTGTGTGTTCCACAGCTTTGATCACACTAGGTATTGTGTGTCTTTTTAGACATGGTAGTATATGTGTGTTACCAAACTTTCAAATTTCACATTATGAATGATAATGAACATATTTTTGCATGCAGTTTCCTTTTTGTAACTTTAATGTTGGTGCCCGTTCAAATCTGCTGTGCACATTTCATTGACTAGTTTCATAAATTCCAAGATTTCTTATTTTTTTTTCTTTTTCTGAGACAGAATTTCATTCTGTAGTCTGAAACATATTAAAATAGTAGTTTAGCCTCAAATTCATGGTGGTCCTGGCTCAGCCCCCCAAGTGCTGAATCACAGGCATGTGTCATCGCACACACTTAGAATTCTTTTTCAAATACAGATCTTTTAGTTAGATATGTCATTCAAATACTTAATCTGTAGCTTGCCTTACCATTTTTAATTGTGTTTGAAGAATAAAAGATTTTAATTTTAACAAGGAACTATTTGTAGTGGTAAGTTTGTTTGTCTCTTCCATCATATATGGTTGCCACCCCGGGGCTTTGTCTATGGATATCAGTGGAAGTTGGATTGAAGGAAGAACACACTGAGATTGTATGACTCTTAAATATTGAATGTTACATAATTTTCTACATTATAAAAACTCATTTTCCAAGACTCGATATACCAGTTAACTGTGCTTTTGTGGGACAGCATTCAGACTCAAGCAACTTAAAGGAGATAGGGAGATTTATTTGGGTTGTGATTCTAGAGGGGAGATACAGTCCATTGTGGTGGGAAAGGTGTGGCTGGCTGGCAGAAGCTGGAGGCGGCTTAAGTCATGTACATCATGTAGGTTGAGGGAGCACAAACTGCCAACTGAAAGAGCAGATTTACTAGTTGAATCTGGGTGGGGCTAACCAACCTCAAGCCCCCCTCCCCATGTCGCCTTTTACCAGCAATGCTCCACATCCAAGGTGCCATGATCTTTCCAAACAACTAAAGATTCAAATATATGAACCTGTGAGGGATCACATTTCAAACCATGACACATGCTTTTTAAAGCCTTTAAATTTTTTTTTTTATTTCAGCTCATACAAACTTATTAGGTACACCAGTTCCCTCCCTTCCTCCTCCTCCCCCCGTACCCCCTGCTCCCCCTCCCCACCCCTCTCCCTCCCCATCCCCCAGTGCCTCCCGCCCCAATTCCCAGAGAGTCCTTTCTTGTGCATGTCTGATTTTCCTCTGGGCCCTCCTCTCCGATGACGTACAAGGACCCAGTGGCCTTTCCCAAACCCTTTCCCGTGTTCCCCTTAAGCATAGGAACACTGCTGTGGCTGCCAATCCCTTGCCTCCAAGGATCTTGGTGCCTTTAGCAGATGCTAGACTTTGTGAGGTCAACAGTGTGTTGGACAATGCGCAGGGCATGCAAAGTCCAATTATGATTGTTAAAGCCTTTAAATTTTTTACTTTCCTTTTAAAATAGGTTTGAGAAATTAGTTAAGTCCGAGATTTTAGAAAGTTTTCACTACTTTACAAATATCTCATGCTCAACATGTGAAAAATAGGGCTGATAACGTAGCAATTACTCACCATGTCCTCTGCATATACACTCAAATGCCCTTTCATTTTTTTTTAATGGTATATGAGTCTAAGTGTGGGGATGAAGGCACAGTGGGGATCCCAGAGGAAAGATATGTATCACTCTCATCTTATCCTTTGAGGCCCGGTCTCTTGCTGAATCTAGATCTCATGTTTTTTTTTTTTTTTTTTTTTTTTTCCTGCTAGGCTGTCGGTCACAAGCTCCAGTGGTCCTGTTTTCACCTACTTCAGTACTGGATACACATCCAATTTTGTGTGTTGGGACCTAACCTCTGGTCCTCATGTGCACTTATCACTAAGCTATTCCTCTAACCTTCCTGTTTTCTTTTAAAATTCATTTCTAGTAACTCCCATCCCAGCATTTCGCTCTGGAATTTCAAATCCAGGATATTCGGACTTATTTTTGGGTACTGTTATATTTACTGCAAAAACATGAGGACCTGAGTTCAGATTCCTTACAAAAAGTCAGGTGTAGCAACACATGCTTATAATTTAAGCTGTGGGGAGCAAAGACATGAGAAACTTTGGAGACATGCTCACCAGCGAGTCTGGCTGAATCAGAAAGTTCTGGGTCATGTGAGAGACCATGCATGTTTCAAAAAATAACATAAAAAGAGAAAGACCTTTTGTCAGCCTCTGGCCTGCACACACACACAAAGAAGTGTATGTGGGTGTGTTTGTGCGTGCATGTGTGTGAGAACTTCCTATACTTAAAATTTAGAGTTGGTTCAGCTCCTCCTATCATTCTGTCATTCCTACCCCTAAAGATAGGCGTAGTTATTACTGATGAACTGTCGGCCTCATCAGCAGGCTTTTCCGTACTCATTAACCATTTTAACTTCCGATCTTCATATCTGAATGCAGTTCCTTTAACTTTTATGTACCGTCTCTCATATTGTAAGGCTCTGCATGTGTACAAGAAATCTGAAAGTTAGTTGGATTCTAATTAAATTATAAGATGGAATTTTTCTGGAGTATTTCTTTTGCATATTTTTAATATTTGTATGTACTAATCATTTAGAACATTATCTTAAATATTTTCTCTTATAGGAACCTCCAGAAATTTAGCCTCTTTGGAGACATAATCCAAAGCAAGGAAGTTTGTTAAGTACATACCTCAGCATGGACCTTGATGGCAGAAAAATTAAGCAGTAAGTTACATGACTAATGGGAAAGGACTCACAATAGTAACCATGCTAATCAGTTCTGAAAAGTTACAAAATGCAGTCAGCTTTTTGTTTTCTAAAAAGAAAGCATTTCCTGGAGGTGTTTAGCAGTGTAATTCAATGATTAGATTATACCACCCCATGGCATAGATATTTTAAAACAAATCAGATTAACTTTCTGGGTAAATATTTCTATTTAAGCTGTCATTTTTTTTCACTCTTTTGCTGTAAAATAAAGTTGTATGTTATGAGTCTTTTTTCACCATAATATTGTAATGTCTTTCTTTTGTACCTGCATGGTAGTAGATCTATTCATTATATTTTAGTATGAATTAGAATGACATTCCAATAGAATAGAAATTAACTAATGATAGAGTATGTAGCTTAGCATTGTATTTTATTAAATTCAATTTTTAAAACTCAACATTACATTAGTAGTAGTAGATTCAATTGTTGCTAGTGAGATTATTGTTCATATGCTTTCCTTGTAGAATTCGCAGCTGTTTGAAGAAATGCTGAGTAATAGTAAGCAACTGAAGTGGCTGTTTGGTGGATTTATGCTGGAAACGGTGACCCCAGCATCGCTATCATCTCTTTCTTACCTGATTCCCATCACCATGGAGCCCCTGAGTTTACTGGACAACAATATTCCTGGTAACCTTACCACTGCTGTTGAACTGGAGCAGTTTGTAAATCCACACTCACTTGTCCTGGATTTCTATGACTTCACAGCTGAGATGGCAACCTTTGCAGTGACTGACAGGTCTTCGGGGACCCCTCCTCGGTGTTTGACACAAGTAAAGACCACAGATCATATGTGCACAAGAGATTTATTGCAGGAGCAGAGTGGCTGTCCCAGCACAAGTGCACAGAATAGCAGCAAGATTTCATTTTCTCTTAGCTTAATACACTGCAACCAGGAAGGCACTTGACAGGCAGAGGGGGTGTGGAAGAAGCAGTGAACACTCTAAGTGTCTCCTTTTAAGGGGAAAACCTAGTTATTGGAGAATTTCTGGGAGAGCCGGGGCTGCCTGGGGAAGGATACATATTCCTGAAGTAAGAGGCCCGCTCAGGAGCACCACTCCAGGATGGGAGAGGATTACCATGTGGTGGGGCGCCTTTTCAGGACAGAGGGAGAGCACATCTGCTTAACATGTATGGCCAGGGGCACCATTTTATGAGGGCAGGAGCTTTTTATGCTTGGAGGGGAAGGGTCACCATGTGGTAAATAGCCTAATTCCTCCCTTTTTGTTTGTTTATGTAGGGCATGGTTGGGAAGAGGGGCAGCGTGACATCAGAGCTACTTTCTCCTGAGGGGTGCAGTATCTGGTATTCCTGTAAGTGAGGGGTTATTGACATGAGAAGTTACAGTGTATAATGAAGAGGAGCCCCATCGACAAAGTGCAGAATAGGGAGGCCAGTATCTTAGCCTGCTTGTCTGGAACTACCACTATGAGGCCAATCAAGAGAAGCACAAACTGGGTGCAGCACAGGGCTAGGGAGAGTGGATCACAGCAGATGGTGAAGTATTTCTCCTGCAGGCCTCTGATTGAGGATGGTTCATTGTCAGTGGGGCAGATGGAGCAGGAAGACTGAAGCATTTATGAGGCGGAGATCCTCATCCAACTCATACTCACCAGAGGGTTTTTTGACTGCTAATATGGATGTGTTCTAGGGTGAATTGATGGGTATTAAGAGCCCCTTTAATAGATCTCGAATAATTGGTTGTAGCCCCAGAAGACTGGCTCAGAAAAAGGGTATTGGGCCTGTCAGGGGAAGTGTTGAGAGCTTTTAAGTATATTTTGATCAGGGAAGAGGGGGCCAGAGAGGGAGTATGAATGTCCCAGATGTTGGGGTTGACCTGAGTTGGGGGAAGGATAGGGCAGAAAGAGAAGTGAGGAGTAGAGATAAGGGCTATCACAAAGAGAGGAGAAGAGGATGCATCACTGCTGAGGCAAAGATGCTGGGCGGGAGTAATGTAATTGAAGCTCCTAGGTGGGAGAGAATGTCTCGTCCCAGGAAGGGAACAGGGCATTGTGGAATGACAAGAAATTGGTGAACAATCCTAAGCTTAAGGGGAACACAGGAAAGGGTTCTGGGAAATGCCCCTGAATCCTTGCACTTCATCGGAGAGGAGGACCCAGAGGAGAGTTTGGCATGCACAGTAAAGGATGCTCCGGGGATTGAGGGGGGGAGGCACTTGGGGATGGGAAGGAAGAGGAGAGGGGAAGGAGGAGCAGGGGGGAAAGTGGAGGGAGGGAGGGGCCGGTGTACCTGTTAAGTTTGTATGAGTGGAAATAATAATAATAATAAAGAAAAAGAAATTGGTGAACAAAAGTGAAAGAACAAAATATGCATGTTAATTTGGGAGTTTGTAATGGTTGAAAAGAGATGCCCCCTATCCTGACTATAGAGGATCGAGAAAGAGAGAGATAGGCCCCCAGAACTCCCTCAGAACTGAAGGAATGAGGTGGGTCTGCCTGTCCCCGTAATTGTATCCTGAGCTTCTAGGATGTGATGTCCAGGAGGACCTCCTCCATCATCCATAGCCAGAACTAACAGGTTGGTGAGGGGGTCGAGGATCCAGATGGTCAGGTGCTTTTCAGAGTGTCTGGACAGTCCACTCCTCAGTGCACCTCCCTATGGCATTTTGGACAAGGTCTGGGGAGCCAATGTCCAGGTTGATTACATTTGAAGCAGGGGCCCGGTGGCCCCCTTGCTGCTTGTTGTGGGAGCCCTGGGTCAGTAGGAGGCAGCTGGAGTGCTTGAGGAAGCATCTGGTATTTCTGTTTTTGGGCTTTTTCATTGTGGCCATGGTAGACCTTAATGCTATGGCTAGCATCTCAGGATAGGGAGTTTGGGGTCCCCTCTCCAGGTTTTTAAGTTTCATTTTCCAGGATAGCTCTGGGAGAAGAAATAGGTCATGAGAAGTTGGTGCCTGTCAGGGACCTCTGGATTTAGGTTGGTGTATTGAAAAAGACCTCAGGTAAGGTGATCCAGAAAGGTAGAGGGGTTTTCACCTTTTTCTTGAATGATTTCTTGTAACTCTTCATAATTTATAGTCTTATGGGTCAATCTCCTGAGAATGGAGACCAGACAGGTAACAGGGGCCTGCTGGCGTATTATAGTCCCAATTTAGGTCTTGATCGAGGAGAGCAGCAGCTACCAAGGGTTGGGTTAGGGTAGTCTGATGGACCTCATCTGCATAAGCTCTAGCCTGGTCCCAAACGTGTCTTTGCTCCTTAGGAAGAAGGGTGTTAGACAGTGTAACAGTTACTCTAAACTATTACTGTGAGAGAACACCCAAAGTCAAATAACTTAAGGGAGAAAAGGAAATTTATTTATATTACGGCTCCAGAGGAGAGAAACAGTCTCTCATGACCGGTGGCTAAGCTGGAAGGCTAAGTTACTCCAATCCATGTACCTGAAGGCTGGAGGATTCCTGGAGAGTCTTTCTTCTTCTCAGTCTCCTGTTCTATGGTTCCTTTTATCTGGTCTGCTACTGGGAGGTTCCAGTGAGATCTAAGGAGGTTCCATTGGGATCTAGGGATGGTCTTTGAATTGTAAATGTATTGAACTAGGTGGTCTCAGCTGATCTTAGTTAATGCTAGGATTAATTATCAAAAGTTCACTCTTGTCAACTTGACATCAGATCACATTTCCATAGGCCATCCTTATTCTCCACATAAAAACAATAAGATTCATAATTCCACTTAACATAATATAGCTATTCACGTATAATCACACGTGCATTACTTTTCCCAGATTAGTGACAAAGTCCCTTGAGAAATGCATAGTCTTTAGTGTCCCATAACACAATACCATAATGTAAATTACAACATTTAACCACATAACTATACGTAATGGTGTAACAATGTCTTGGGGTCCACAGAGACCCTTGGGGGTGGGGATAAGTTGGCGCAGGGTCAACAGTGCAGACCCCGGAAGTCAGGCAAGTGGCAAAGCAGGCTCTCAGGCTTGCAGGCTCATTTGCAGGCTCGTTTATTGTAAATATCAGGCTGCTTATATACCCCCCAACACCCCATAAGTCCCAGTGTGAGCCTTTGCTGAGTTGTCTTGTCTGGATTGGTCCTCTCAGCCAGGCGGTTTGACATCAGCACCAACTGTCTTTGCTGTGGAGAAGGCATAGTCTCACGAGATTTGTCATAGTCTTATGAGATGTGTATGCTTAGCGGAGGGAGAAGTCCAAGGAGCCTCTCTGTATGGGGGATAGGAGCCTCTGTGGCGCAATCATTGTTCCTCCTACACATAACTATAGATTAACATTACATTACATAAATTTCTTCTTAACGCAGTCCATACCCTGTCCAACTATAAAAGCCTCAGCACAATCTACATTAGTAGTCTCAATACAGTCCAAAGTCAAAAGCCTCATATAAAATCAAAAGACAAGTTATTACATACCTCCAACATATAATGTCACAGAATAAGATTCCCTCCTATTCCAAAAGGAAGGAATGAGGACATGTCTAGGAAAAATCAAAAACCAGCAGGACAAACCCCAAATCCCATAGTTCCAAGTCCAACAGGTGAGCCTCTCATTGAAATCATCTCAGTTCCAAAGGGCTTTGGTTGCACCCCTCCTGTAGAAAATATCATTCTCTTGGGCTGACTCCTCCCAGGGTATACAGCTGTCCTTGGCAGATGTCCCACATTATCACTGGGATCACTAAGATGTCTCTAACATCTTAGTTTATCAATGGCAAACCAGACTTTAATTCCACAGCACAAACTGCCCTTTTTGAGCCTCTAACTTCAGGCTTTCTTTCATATGCTGCCTGGATTCTGCTGTTTTCTGAAATCTTGAGGGAACAATCCATGACTTCCTCTGTCTTGCATCTTTGATGCCTCTAAAACCAGAACTGTGTGAGTTGGTTTTCCCACGCGCGCACACACTGTGACAACTCCAGGCTGTTAGGGCAGAGAAAGGCGAACACATTGCAGGTCCTCCACCCCCTCACCCAAATCCAGGGGACTCCAGACACAGCAGGGAGCTTGTCAAGGCAAGACTCAATTTATTGGGGGCAATGAAACAGTTTATATAGACAGCAGACTGCAGGGTGCGAAACGGGCAGCCAGTTACCTTAATGGTCAGGTCAGCACAGCACACAGGCTGCATAGGTCAGACTAAACATATATCTATGTCGGCTCCTATAAGCCAATTAGGGCTCTCTATAATATAAACAGGGTTATGCCCAGCACACTAGCTCTCAGCGCCATCTTTGGTCCCATGTGCTAAGCCACGCCCTGCTCACTCCCTCCCAGACCGCTATTCCTGGGCAGCCCAACACAGAACCACGTGGATGACCTTGCCAAGTTTTTCTGTAGCCTGGGTTAGAGATTGGCTCTCTAGAATCACAGCTGATTCTGCTTCTCTTTGCTAACTGCAGGAAAAAAAAAATCTTTTTTTCCCTGAGCTGTTGCTTTAGGGCAGAAACAGAGCTTTGCTTTTAAACTCCACCCTTTAGCTCATTCCTTCCAAAAGGATTTGCATTGTCATGGATGGAAGCCTTCTCTGAGAATCTTCCCCTCAAGCTAGGGTCCTTTCTATTAACCAAATCGAAAACAGTCTTTGATATACTAATGGAGCTACTCTCTTTTAACAGCCAACATTTTGTCCTCTGCTTCTTTTTGGTTTAACTTTTTAAGTTTGCCATTGAATTTTTCATATCAGATCTTACAGTGATTCCTTGCTCTTTTTCATAACTCTGAAGACAACTAAAAAGTAGTTATATCACATTGTCAAGACTACATTGCTTTGAAATTTCCTCCACCAAGCCCTTCCAGTTTAACTTCAGCCAAGCTTTCAGGACAAGAGCAAAACTTCACTGAACTCTCCACCAACACATGACTCCATTTGTCACTCATCCAGTTGCAAACACAGTCTCTGTTCCCTTCTGGATCATCACAAGCTGGGCTTCCACTGCCTGTGTCTCTCACATCATTGTTCTCTTTGGAGCTGTCATGAGAAAGGCCCATTTGGCCCTATCGCCAAGACACAAAGACTTTCCCAACACAAAGTACCAAGTTTTGCCATGTTTCTCCCAACAAATGTTCCCAAGGCACACTAACCACATCACAGCATTGGCCATACTGCTGGGTACCAAATTCTCATAGCTTCTCACAGCTTCATGGTATAGTATCAGATACTCTTAATCTCAGAACAATGCCCACTCCCGGTACCAATTTCTATAGCAGTTACTCTTAACTATTGCTGTGAGAGAACATCCAAAGTTGAACAACCTCAGGGAGAAAAAGAAATATATTCATCTTTTGATTCCAGAGGGGAGCAACGGTCTTTCATTGTAGAGTCTACATGGCTGGTGGCTGAAACTGGCAGGCTGTCACTCTCATCCATGTGGCTGAAGGCTGGAGGATTCTGGAGGGTCTCTCTTCTTCTCAGTCTCCTGTTCTATGGTTCCTTTTATCTGGTCTGCTACTGAGAGGTTCCAGTGAGATCTAAGGAGGTTCCATTGGTATCTAGGGCTGGTCTTTTTATTGTAAATGTATTGATCCAGATAATATCTTCAGGTGGTCAAGTTGACACCCAGGATTAACTATCACAGACAGTATCATATGGACATCATGAAAAGTAAGGTCATAGGACTCTAGAAGGTATTGGAATTCCTTCATATAAGTTGTTGGGCTTGAAGATAAAAAGCCCCAGTGCTTTTTGATTTGAGAAAAGTAAGAAAGTGAAAATGGACTGTGAACATGGACAACCCCCTCCATTCCTGCAATCTCCTGTAGGGGGCAATGACATGAGAGCATGTAGTTAGAGAGTTGGGCAGGAGGTGGGTGGAGGAGCAGTGGGGAGAGTGGATGGACCTTCTAGGGCTGGCAGAGGTGGACGGTGGTAAAGGGAAGGCTCATTGGCTAGGTCAAAGTCCAAAACAAAAGTGGGGCTTAGTGGGGGTAAAGAAGATTAGAGAGCTAGGAGCACATACTTAGGATTACAAGAGGAGCATCGGTCTGGCTTGGAATGTAGGTAAGAGAAAGCTTGTATATAGGGAATCTCTTTCCATTTGCCTATATGCTCACAGAAGTTATACAGATTTCAACGTTGGAGTCTAAAGAGCCATTAATAGGCCATTTAGTTGGTTATCTAAGGGATATTGAGGGCAATCTTGATTGCAATATTGAGTCAGTTTCTTTTTTTAATCTTCAGGCCAGGGGTTAATTGTAGGGCCCTTAGATTGCCTAGGAGGCAGCCAAGAGGGCTATGGGTTGGGATGGAAAGAGTTGCATCCACGATCTAGACTTGATGAGGTTTTGTTTAGATGACAAGGTGTCCCTATACAGCTAACAAAACAATGAGAAGACTGGATTCAGTAACCACAGTCGTCACCTGTGAGAACTGATTACTTGGGGCAAAAGCTGTAGGGGGCCTTAACACCTGTGCCAGGAATTTCATAGAGAGTAGAGTAATTAAGGTCTGATGGCAGAGATGGGGCAAGTTCCCAGATGGGCTGAAAACTCCCAGGCTATCACACCAGGATTCCTGGAGGAGTGCATCTGTAGCCTGTAAAAGACCATAGTTGAGTGTCTCCCTGCCTCAGTGAGACCCAAAAGAATGCTGGACATTCAACAGTCATTTCCCAGGCCTCAAAGACACGTTTTCAGGGCAGACTAGAGGAACTTTCCAATCGTAGGTTGGTGGTGAGTGTAGAGATGGAGCACCTGGGGAGATGGAAGGGGAACTCAGGTCTGGGTCGGAACTTGGCTGAACAAGGACAGGTTGCCAGAATACAATCTGGGAGAAACTGTCCCGCATTTCAGCACCAGAATGACCGCCCCCCCCCCTTGGTGTTGAATACAAGTAAAGACCATAGACCATGTGCTCACAAGAGATTTATTGTGGAAGCGAAGCGGCTGTCCCAGCATAAGTGCACAAAGCAGCAGCAAGGTTTCCTTTTCTCTTAGCTTAATACACTGCAACCAGGAAGGCACTTGACAGGCAGAGGGGGTGTGGAAGAAGCAGTGAATACTCTAAATGTCTCCTTTTAAGGGGAAAACCTAATTATTGGAGAATTTCTGGGAGAGCCGGGGCTGCCTGGGGAAGGACACATATTCCTGAAGTAAGAGGCCCGCTCAGGAGCACCACTCCAGGATGGGAGAGGATTACCATGTGGTGGGCACCATTTCAGGACAGGGGAGAGCACATTTACATAACATATATGGCGGGGTGGGGGCAGTTATGAGTGCAGCAGCTTTTTATGCTTGGAGGGGAAGGGTCACCATGTGGTAAATAGCCTAATTCCTCCCTTTTTGTTTGTTTATGTAGGGCATGGTTGGGAAGAGGGGCAGCGTGACATCAGAGCTACTTTCTCCTGAGGGGTGCAGTATCTGGTATTCCTGTAAGTGAGGGGTTATTGACATGAGATGTTACAGTGTATAATGAAGAGGAGCCCCATCGACAAAGTGCAGAATAGGGAGGCCAGTATCCTAGTCTGCTTGTCTGGAGCCACCACTATGAGGCCAATCAAGAGAAGCACAAACCGTGTGCAGCACAGGGCTAGGGAGAGTGGATCACAGCAGATGGTGAAGTATTTCTCCTGGATTGAGGATGGTCCGTTATCAGTGGGGCTGATGGAGTGGGAAGACTGAAGCATTTATGAGGCGGAGATCCTCATCCAACTCATACTCACCAGAGGGTTTTTTTCTTTTCTTTCCCTTGCAACCTAGTGAGCGTTCCCTCCCCAAGGACCTCAGCCCCAGGCTCCTGCAGCCCCTTCTCCATTCCTGTATCACTACAAAGGGGCTGGCATCTCCCTGATGCTCTTCAGCACCAGAATGAAGGTGCTTCAGAGTCCTCCTTGGTGTTCAGCACAAGTAATGACTACAGATCATGTGCTCACAAGAGATTTATTGCGGGAGCAGAGTGGTTGTCCAAGCACAAATGCACAGAACAGCAGCAAGGTTTCCTTTTCTCTTAGCTTATACACAGTGCAGCCAGGAAGGCACTTGACAGGACAGGGGTGTGGAAGAAGCAGTGAACATTCTAAATGTCTCCTTTTAAGGGGAAAACCTAGTTATTGGAGAATTTCTGGGAGAGCCAGGGCCACCTGGGGAAGGACAGGTACTCCTGAAGTAAGAGGCCCTGGGGGCCACTCCAGAATGGGAGAGGGTCACCATGTAGTGGGGCACCATTTCAGGATGGGGGAGAGCACATCTGTCTAACATATATGGCCAGGGGCACCATTTTATGAGGGCAGCACCTTTTTGTGCTTAGAGGGGGAGGGTCACTATATGGTACAAGAGCCTAAGATGTCTGTTCTAATGATGCCTAACAATGAGCTCTGGAAAGCTCGGTCATGAAAGAGCTCTAGCTTTCAGGTCTATATGATGGCTTTTGATGTCTAAAGTGAAGATATGTTGAAGATTTTGAAACCCAGCATAACCTTGGAGATTCATTTTGACAGCTACATCACGTGTTTTGGGGGCTACTGTTAATCTTATATCCAGACTGTATGGTAAGTTCCTCACTCATATTGATGAACAATGTGATAGACACATCTGGTTTTCCAGATTTTAGTACCAACCAAAATGAAGATCTATTGACTTTGTTAATTTGGAGGTGCTCCAAGCTCACTCTTTGGCAACTCATGGTATGTGAGTTTGCTCACTATGATTTGGTATTGATATGTTTATGCTAGCTAATGTGTGTCTTACTAAGAGAAAGTCAGAGCTCAACATTACATTTTCTTTTTCTTCTAGCATGTGGTTTTTCATAAAATCTACATTAGCTATTACTTTTGATAAGAAAACCTACATGTCTGCCTGAAAAAAATATTTTTTCCTCTACTTCAAAGTCATATAAAAGGGTTAGTACAGAAGGAAGGAAAATATGGTTTCTCTCTTTTTTTCTTCTCCACTTTTTAATATTTCATACATGAATATAATAAATTAATAATATTTTCAGTTTTTATCCCTTAGTCCTAAGTCTAATCACCTCTCCTTTTCCCCTTACAATCCTTTATCTCCCCTTCCAGACCCCCTCCTATTGTCAAATCTTTTCACTTGTGTGGCCCACTGTGTTTCATCTAATTTGTCTTTATGACATATGCCTGTCATGCTCTGTGCTTCAGCAAGTATAGACAGTTGGCATATCATTGAGGAAAGCATCCTCCCTGTCATCCCCATCAGCTTTAGTTTTCATCAGTTCTCAGAGAAGTCTAAAACTTCTTGAGATCTTTCTTTCATGGTGAGATGCAGAGACAGATCCATGCAGTTCTTCCATAAGTATATATATCTACCATGAAATCTTGTATGTCACAACTCTGTCATGTCCAGGAGATGTTTGACCTACCACTCTCTCATTTCTGGCTCTTACACTTTTACCCCTCTTTCGTGATGTTCCCTGAGCCTTGTGAGTGTGGATGAGGTACATTTCTCCTGTTTGGGAACAAGCAGTTCACAGTCATTTATTTTCTGCATTTTGGTGAGTTGTGCTTTTCAGCAATAAACTCCTTCTTCTGTAGAATGAGGCTTTTTTCCCAATCTAGGGATATAACAACAGGTATTTACAAAGCAGTTTAGTATAGTATCTTCCTAGCTAAAGATTCATAATCTGCTCTTGTCCTGGGACCTATGTCTTTGCCTTTTGTAGGTTCTTGTAGTTTACAGTAACAGAAATGTGTTTCATTCTAATAAGGGGTCTTGATTTCAATCAGAAAACTGTTGGTTGCTTTCTTTATATTCATTCCACTATTACACTGATAGGCACCTTTGCTATGGTGATTGTTATTGCAACTTGGAGCTTTCACAAATTGATGAGACCTTTGATTGTTTTTCTTCCCTGGTAGCTTCCATAGTACCACAGAATATTATTGAAGTTCTATCCAACAGGGAGAAAGCTTCCTGACCAGTTCAAACTGAGTTTTTTGTCCATGTACATTGCATCTTCAGTAATAGGGTCTTACTGCTAGTTTCTCAAGGGTATCCAGGAGCAATGGCAAGAGCCTATACTGTATGGGTGGCCTTTGAGACCCCTCTGACCAACAACTTATCAAGAGGTATCACATACCTGTTACTTCTATCATTATCTAATTGTTTCTGGGTTTTAGGTGGAGCAGCCCAGAACATTTTCTTGTTTTGTCCTATCCTCTGCTCTCTGTTCCTCTGCTCAGGCACTGTCCACTCTTGTTCCTTTTTTCACCACCAGGCACTGTCCACTCTTGTTCCTTTTTTCAACACCAATTTTTTTTGACATATTAGTGCCATAGGAGGTTCCTGTCTGATGACATCTCTACTTAGGGTTTTTCTGTTAGACTCTCAGCTCTTCCTTCACTCAGTCCCTCATCCTCCCTAAATGTTTTCTTTCATTGCTCCCTCCTAACTCTGCCACCTGTGGAATCCTGTTTCTCCTCCTCCAAAACCTTCACCTTAACCTTCCCACCCTTTTGCTCATTAGCCACTTTCAATTATTCTGACTCTTATAGAAATTCCAAGCCAACTACTTCAGTGAGGAGATTAATGCTATCCACATATAAGACAGAAAATGCTGTGTTTGTCTTTCTGTGTCTGAAATATCTTGCTCAGTATTGTATTTCCCAGTGCTAGTCATTTTTTCTTTCATGTTCACAGTCTCATCTTTTAGAATCTAGGTATGATGTGTTTACATGTTCTCACAATAATTCATTGATTAGATACATGTTTATTTTGTACTAAAACAATTAATTCATTTTAAGACTATTCTCATTTAAAGATAGCTGTTTTGACAAATGTAGAGAACATTTTGCTTCTAAGAGAGCTGCAAAATAAATCTAGGCATGGTGACACACATCTCTAATCCCAGCTCTTGGGAGGCTGTTTCAGAAGGATTGCCATGAGTTCAAGGATAGCCTGAATTCATAGTGAGTTACAGGCCAACCTGAGCAAAACAGTGAGACCCTGTCTCAAAAGCAAACAAATAAGATTGTCTCAAATTCTCTGAATTTAATTGCTTCAATATTTCTGAATTTATTTTTTTTTAGCCTATAGTTGTGTTTTTCAGGTTTTAACTGTATAACTGGCCCACATATCAGAGATGGTGGTCAAAAATAGCTCAGTGATGAAAGTGGTGACTGGAATGGGGAGCAATGAGTGTCATATTGTTTGAAAGCTCATTTGTTAGATTCAGAGAAAATTCCCCACATTCTGTGGAAGTAACGTCTGCCCTCATGTCAATGCATCCTCCATTTAGTCGACACGTTCACTGCTGACAACAGTTATCCTCAAAGTGTCAAGTGTTGCTTTATAACTTTGCATTGTGAAACACTGGAAAAAGATTTTCACAAATGAAAATTGATGCATCACAGTGTGTTGTTTATATACATATAAAATAAAACTTGCTCCTCGTGTTGTAAGTACAATAAACATTTCAGACATTTGTTACACTGGGGTTTCTGTAAGCTTTACTGAAGAAGTTGAAAAAAGTGTAGACCTAAACAGCACAACTTTGAGATTTTAAAGTGTTTGGTAAGTTTTGCTGATTGCTCCCCCCACCTTTTTGTTGCCAGTAGCAATTGGTATATTCATGCCTTTCAAGAAGTTTAATTATTACAACATTTGTAAATGTATGGTTTAGATGAATTCTTTGAACTCTTTTTTCTAATTTTCTTTCTCTTCAGGATAGATTCTTTTAAGTGTATGTAGAATGACAGTGTTGAATTTAATTCTGGTTAGCTATGTTTAAGATTTATTAAGATTTAATGTAGATTTAGCTACATTATTCACCTGGAACCAGACCAGCCAAATCTCTCCCCATCCTAAAGCTCAGGTAACCTTGCGGAAGAGGGGGCGGCAAGATTGTAAGAGCCTAAAGATGGGGAGGACCAATATGCAAGATACTCCACACAAGTTGTGGGTGCAGCAGCCAGAATTGGACTTTGCCTGACCTATACAATGACTGACATGTCAGCGACCCCCCCAAAGCCTAGCATGGATCATAGGAAAGAAGGCTACAGGCAGTGGCATCCTTAGAGGCAGAGGATTAATCAGTCAGAATAGAGTTCCTATACTAATAGGGAGCCTAAAAAGGGACTCTGGGATATATCACTGAGTCCTGAGCCCTCACTAGGATGGAGGACTCAGAAGGAGGTTTGATGTTCACACAAAAGGATGCTCCAGGGGATGGGAGGGTGGAAGGGGGAGGCATTAGGAGAAGGGGGAGGGAGAGGAGTGAAAAGAAGGGGGAAGGGAGGACCATGCAACGGGGGATGACCGGGGAGGGGAGGGAATAGGGAGAGGATGAGAGTACCTATTGAGCTTGTATAATTAGGAAAAAAGGTAAAATGTGGGAGAAAAAAAAGAACCACAAAAATAGATTATTTGGTCTTAACTAAAGTCAACATTGAATTTGTTACTCTCCTTTTTCTTCAGTGATAAATAAAATACTTTCAAAATTTTAAAAAACTTGCTTGTGATGTATCACTATCCAAATTCATAAAATTTGTATATATACGTATGTTCTTTACATTTGAAGTGCCTTCTGTCTTAATGAAATATCTGGCAAGATTATATCACCAAATAGGTCACCACCCAGAGGTGTTTGAGGACAGTATTGAACTACCCTTTTCTAATATCAGATGTTTTAAAGGAAAATGGCCAAGATGGTAAAATACAAATTTGGAGCATCTCTAGCAGTACCAAAGAGAAACACATTGAGAAAACTCAGTAGATGACAGTATTGCCTTTTGCTTGTTTGAAGGTTACAAGTGCGGGTGAACAATCTCATGGCCAATGCTCGTCTTCCTGGCTGTGACCTGAAAATGCTGGAAGTCACCAAAGAAAGTGTTGATTTTGACCAGAGTGAACTGGCTGACCAGGATGTGGATCCAGTACATAACCTTATTGAGCAGGTATCCCTGGGCCTTGGTCAGCCTTGGCACACAATTCTCAACTTTGTGTCGCTCAGTGTTTACACTGAACCAAGTTGTCATTTTTGTAGAGAAAGGAAAAGCTTCAGCAAAGATGTTTAGCTTTTTAAAAATGTACAGTTCATTCCTATGGTTCTATATGCAAGTAGGGTCCTCTTTTTTTCAGTAGTATGAATTAATCCTTTTGTGCAATGTTTAATCAGTATTGGCTTTGTAGAATTATACATGTATATTCTACTTCTTGATAAAAGAAATGTAGTCAGGTATTGATTTTAGAAGTTCAAAGTAACAATGTTAGGGCTTTCATGGGTAATGGAGTTGTTACCAAAAATGTGGATACAACTGAAGGTTATCTGAGGTTTCAGGCAAACTTTGTTTTTCACTGGGTTATTCTGCTTTATGAAATTTTTAATTCTCTATCACAATTCAGAACTCAGGAGCCAAAATATTTTTATATGTATATTTTTTAAGCTTGGTGGCCTCATATGCAATTCAGTGCAACTGTCTTCTGAGAGTAATTAACTTTGATTTGAAGAAGGGGAAGATGATATATCACATCAATTACATTCAATAGAAAGCCAAGAGTTTCTACATTACTCCATAATAATTGATGTTATCAATTCCATTCTATTTCCTATAGTATTGTCATGGTTTGAAATGTGTCCCCCACAGTCTCATGTGTTTAGCAAGTTCATGGCACCTTGAGAGATGGAGCCTTGCTGGAGGAAGGCAGTCACAAAGGGTGGGCCTTGAGGTGGCTTAGTCCCACCCTATCTCCAGGAGAAGTCTGCCTTTGCAGCAAGCAGTCTGCAGCTCTCAGCTTCCAAGATGTCTGCGGTGACTTAGCCTCCTCCAGCTTTGGCCAGCCAGCCATGCTGCCTCCATTATGAGAAACTACCTTCCCTCTGGAACTGTAAGCTGAATAAATCTCCCTTTCTCCCTTAAGTTGATTGCTTTGAGTGTTTTTTCACAGCAATAGTTAAGAGTAACCATTACAAATATTAAGTTAGATATTACTTCATCCTTTTAAAAATATACTTATATAAATATGAGCACTGCAGTTGCTGGATTGTTCTAACACACAAGATAATTTTCATCATCAAGTTACGTTTTTAGCCTAGATATCAAGTAGTAGAGAAACAAAGAAACTGCATATCCAAATAAAATCTCCTAAACATAAGATCAAGTAAAAAATAAACATGCTTGCAAGTAAACATTAGTTGTGAAATTCTTAGCAATGAGCCACTAGGTTTTTGTTGTCAGTGCACGTGTCAGCTGCCATAGAATAAACTGACATGAAGAAGTGGCCACCTGTTGGCAGGGGCCAGCTTACTCTGGCCAGGCAGATACTGCTAGATTGTAATACTTAAGGTTGAATTTTGACTTGTAAACAGCTGTGTTGTGGCTCAGGCAGCAACTTAAGAATTCTGAAAAGAATGAAAGAAAAAAAAAACATGCACCTGTTTTGCTGTGAATATTGAATGTAGGACAGAAAGGGGGGGGCGTTCAATGACAGGTATGAGCCGCTGTGACAGGTATGAGCCGCTGTGACATCAGAAGACCATTCTGTGAAGTATGGTTTAAAACCTTGTATCTGAGAAGCTTTAAAAGCGTATTTAACTGTTTCAGGTCAACCTGGTACAAATGACTCTGTGAGACTTCATCTGTGTATGGTTTTAAGTGGTACAAGTGTTGTACATTTAAGTTAAAGGACTGAAATAATTAAGTAACCAGTGAGGGTGCCCAGCAGTGCTGAAACTGACTGCTCTACTGTAAGCTTGGGAACAATTTATGCAACAGATGTAGGAGTATGATTCTATTTATGGAAAACATTTATATATTTTACAAATGATTTTACCATCTTATAGTAAATGACCTTATGACAGATGTGCACTGTGTGTGTAAATGCTGGATGTGGTGATCTTTTATCTTGTGTATGTGATCAGATAAAATAACTCCTCATAGAAACTGTAAGGAAACTACAGGAAGCTGAATGTTGGAACTGATGAGTGATGTATAATTTGTGTTAAATGTGTATTCTTTTAATCAATGAATAAAGCATTAAAAAGGGACCATTGTAATATATTTCATTGTATGTGAAGCATGAACCTGCTGCTAGCTTGGACACTCCTGAAAGCACTGAACATCACAGCTGTCATCCTGGCACTTAGAAGGCAGAGGCAGGAGGATTGCAGCAAGTTTGACATCACTTTGTTCTTCATAGTTCCCAGGCAAGTCAGGACTACATAATGAGATCCATTCTTTTTTTTTTTTTTTCCTGCTCATACAAACATAATAGGAATCCCTGTCCCCTCCCTCCCTCCACCCCTCTCTGTTCCCTCCCCGCTTTATCCCTTCCTTTCCCTCCTCCCCCTCCCTCCCTTTCTCCCAGTGTCCCCTCTCTCCCCCATCTCTGAAGCATCCTTTAATGAGTATATCAAACTTTCCTCTAGGTCCTCTCTGATGAGGTGCAAGGACTCAGTGGCATTTCCTAGAACTCTTTCTTGTGTTCCCTTAAGTGTGTGATCCATTCTTAAATAAACACATACATGTAGCCGTCTCGGGGACCCACCTTTGGGAGTGGGGTAATCAGGCGTAAAGTCAACGACACAGACTCCAGAAGTCAGGGAGTGGCAAAGCAGGCTTGCAGACTCGTTTATTGTAAATATCAGGCTGCTTATATAACCCACCCAACATCCCATAAGTCCCAGCGTGACCTTTGGCTGTGTTGTCCTGTCCGAGTTGGTCCTCTCAGCCAGGCAGTTTGACGTCAGCACCAGGCATGGCAGCAGGTTCTAGCTTGAGGAAGTTGCATTCGCACATGCAGCCCACACAGACAATACAGGCCTGCCTAGTCTGTTCCTCCTATATATCCATCCTTTTTAATTATTTTGACAGCCAGCAGGAGCCAGGGTTTTCTCTGACCTTGTAGACCCCATCTCAGAGGGCATCCAGCATGATGGACCATGCCTGTCTTAGGTTGTCCTGTCTCACAGAATCTTACCTGTCATTGACTCCCGGCCCTCGAAAGACCTCACCTCTGGAAGGCATGTCAGGATATGTGGATAGTAGATTAGACCGAGGCCTCATGAAGCTCTGCAATCCAAGCTCAAACTACGTCTCTAGGGGAGGCCATGGCTTGGATATTCAAGGGCCATAAGTGCCTGTAGTGTGGTCTTGTTGATGGAGCGCTGCTGGGAGATGAAAACAGTTAAGCAATATAATTAATAAAAGAACAATTCCTTCTATGATAGCGTAAGTTACAATCCAAGAGAGATCAAACAGCCTTTTAAAGTTGTTCCAGATTCTGGTTACAAACCCAGTATCTATAGGCAAGGGATCCACATATGTCATGTCAATATGTTCTATTGTTAGCTCAAAGTCAATGAGTAATTAAGGAAGGCCTGAGACCAAGGTCCCTTGATGTACTGAGACAGTTGTTCACGAGCCTTGGAAATGTTGGAGACCCGATAAGGTGTTAAGCATATGGAGGCATATCGAGGGTCACATGAGGCAACAGCAAGCCTTTAGGGCCTTGAAAGCCAGGTCAGACACCTGTTGAAAATATGTAGCCAAACCTCTGGTGGATTGTGATATGGAATCAATATATTGTCCATAACCCGTGAGCATATCCAATGTGATGCTAAGACCACACTGAAGGTTGAGGTGGGTTCGTATTTCTGCATGATCATCATATGGAGAGCATCAATTCAGAAAAACAGCCGGCTCTAAGACTGCCTTAAAGAAATGATACCAATCATAATGGGTTTCGAGCTGCATGGCCCATTGGCACAGAATCTATTCAAAATAAGGGGAATCAGGGCCTGATTCATTGGCTGCCTTACAAATCAGGGAAAGATCAGCAAGTGGGGTAGGCACCCAAGGCTGCCATCTTGTCAGGGAGACTATGATTTTCCACTGGGCAGAATAAATGTTTGGGAATCCACAGGGGTGAGCCTGCTGATCGAGAAACACAAAAACACCTGCAACTCCAGTGGAGCCCTGGGTCTGGTTAGGACAGGTGTATGTCAAAGGCATTCTGTCACTGTAAAGCCATTAAAGTGTATAAAATGGGGGTAGAATTAAATGAGGCGTATCTAAGGAAGTCTTAAATCTAGTTGGAGGATGGTATTACAAAGATCTTCCTGGCTAGCCATTTCTTATCTAAGATGTATAGAGGCCATGTCTGAGAAAATATAAGTTGACTCTTTTTATATTGAAATTTAAGATTTTGTAATTCTTATCTAGGCCCATTACCAAAAATTTTGTCTTTAAAGTATATGGCCCTTATAAATATAATAGCTAGACTCTATAAGATCCTAAGCATTTATGCCCTTTAGGAATTAGGATTTAATGAATAACCATCTCTGTTTAATTAAGACAGAGATAATTGAAAAACACTTGAATACATGAAGCTTAATTCTTAATTTCTAATTTCTGAGGCTCAATGTCTTCTATAGCATGGAAGAAGTATAACACATAACATTTCCTTTAACCATCACCTCTAATTTTCAGTCTTCTCGTAAACCTAACATTCCACAAACCTTCACAACATACTTTAACATTCTTTTAAGTAACCAACTCATAAACCTCCTACACATGAACCTTCTCACAAACCTTCTGTACATACTTTAACTTTCTAAGTAACATATTTATCTCCTACATATCTTTGTTTTTGCTTGATGGTTCCCTGCTGTTTTCACATTAACTATCCCTCAAGAAATGTCTTTTTTTTAATTTTTTTTATTATTTATTATTTATTCAATTGCGTGTGTGTGTGTGTGTGTGTAGAACCACGGACAAATTCGGGAACCACTATGGTCCACGTCCACCTCCTCCTTGTTTTCTCTACCTCGAGATTCACAGGCTCCACCCTACCAGGACCAGAAACGCAGGCCGCCCCTGCTTCCGCCTGGTCTATACATGGGGTCTAGGATCTGAACTCAGGACCTTCTGCCTGCAAGGCAGAGGCTTAACTCCTGAGCCAACTCTTCAGCCCCTCAAGAAATGTCTTTTAAAGGCAGCAATAAAAGTAGACCTGATCTTTAAAGGAAATTAAGAGTTGAGTCTGATTTGGCAATTGTGTAGACAATATACTTTTATATATAATCAGTTATAAATGTATACTTTGAAATCTAAGATATTGTAGTTCTCAATTTACTTATCTACTTTAGCATTAAGCAACCACAAAATTTGTATCTTTAAAATACATGAAACTTAAAAACATAAAAGAAAACTTTTGATTTAAGATAAATAGCCTTAAATCTCATTTTGAAATGAAAATGTTAAATAAATTGTAGTACTTTAATATCTTTTGGAGCAAATATATAGATTAATTATTGTGGAACCCAGGTTCCCGCTGTGAAGCCCAAGTTCCCGCCGGCGCAAAATTCAAATCTCCCGCCGGCGCCAAACTCTCCCGCAGGCGCCAACTCACTGCGGGCGTGCTGACCAGAGCCTGCCTGCCTCGCCCCTTTGGATCTCCCCCTGGGCGTGCCGGGAACCGCCCAGGGCGAGGTTATCGGCCAGAACATCTGTGAACCTACTCAACTTCCTTGTGTGCTGTAGAAATATTTGCAGAATGTATTTGCTCAATGCAGTTGCTTTCCTATAAAAACCTTGCCCCAAATCCAGTCGGGGCCGTTCTCTTTTGCCTGAGCAGGGAGACGGTCCTAGTGCGCTAGATTAATAAAGCTTGCCTCTTGTCTTTACAGCAACCCAGTGGTTCTCGTGTCTCCTTCGGGGGTCTGGGTAAGGGGCCCAAAAGGAACTTCGGTTCCAACATATGGGGGCTCATCCGGGATGCCCCTGGCCCAGCTCGGAGGAGCCGACGACCAGGGTTGGAGGTAAGTGGAGCTCCTGAATTGTCCTGTGTCTTGTGCATTGTGTCTGTGGTCTCTCGTGTCAGTTTCTTTTCCAGGCCACCTAGGTGGGACGAAATTGGGGCTGTGCCCGTCAAGAGGTGGACAGACGTGTCTGAGACCTCGCAGGGGTAGAAGGACGACGGTCCGACCCCGGGGGCAGCAGGGGGTAAGCCGCAGTTGGATGGGATTTTCCCAGCTGGGCTCAGTTGGACGGGATATTCCCAGCTGAACCCCCCATAAGGCTTGGGCAATTGGACGGGATTTTCCCAATTGAACCCAACCCTGTCGAGTAAGCCGCAGTTGGATGGGATTTTCCCAACTGGGCTCATGGTGAGACTTTTTGGAGAAGGAAGACATACCCGAACTGCAGCGGGCCTCTGAACTCCTCTGTTGCCGGCTTCTTTTACTTTCACTTTCTTCCCGGGAGAAAAACCGCTCGAGCGAGCGCTTAGGGACCCGGTGCAGCAGATAATTGTTGGGTTCGTCTTTGTGTCATTCTCTGTGTTTCTAGGGTATTTCTGTGTTCAAGAAATTCAATATATAATGGGACAGACTCAATCAACGCCCCTTGACTTGACTATCAACCATTGGACGGATGTTAGGGAAATCAGGAAAGGAAACTGGCAGGTTTTCTGCCGCTCAGAGTGGCCGGCCTTCCAGACCAGCCGGCCTCCTGGGGGATGAAGTTTACCACCCTCTGTTCTGATGAATGGCCCACTTTCTAGGGCGGCAAATGTTTGTTTTAAGAGAGCCCCTGCCCCCCCTGTACTGGAGGGGCCAGAAGAACTGTCTGTCGTTTTTTTGTGCTGTGTTTATGATGATCTCATTTTAAGAGTTACTTTAAGTGTTTTGATTTGCTTAGTTATCTGGGTTTTCCATAATAGGTGTGTTTTATGTTTCAAAATAACACAGCTATGGTCATTTCAAATTATTGCGCGCTTATAATTACATCTTGGTTTTTTTTGACTTTTTATTATTTGGCATGCTCAATTTAAATGCACGTGCACACTTAAGAACAACATAAAAGGCCTGAGTACGTACTGATTAAAATATTTTGTTTTATCTTGATTTCTATGAAGCTTCACAAAAGATATTGTGTTTTTACCTAGGATCTAATAACATCACATTTGTAATTCCTTTAAAAGTTTGCTTTCCCATATGTAATACCAACATATCTAGCAACCAGAAAGGAAAACTGATTTCTGAGAAATTCATTGGAATTTCTTCATTCTCCTGGTATGTATGCTAATTTCCTGTTTCCAGGTGTACTCCTGTGTTCTGTTACAATCTTGCTAACTTAATTGGGATATAATGATTTTTAAGATGAGGTCTACTGTTATTGCCTCTTTTAAAGGACATTTTTTAAAGGGTAAACAACAGAAAACCATCAAGTATGAAAGAAAATATGTATGGTCGTTAGATGTGCAGGAGGTTTATGAGTTGGTTACTTAAAAAAAATGTTAAAATATATGGTAAAGGTTTATAGAATGTTGTGAAGGTTTGTGGAATGTTAGGTTTATGAGAAGACTAAAAATTAGAGATGATGGTGAAAGGAAATGTCATAAAAGAAAAGGCATTGAGCCTCAAAAATTAGAAATTAAGAATTAAGCTTCATGTATTCAAATGTATTTCAATTGTTTGTTTTGACTAAATAAGACAGCAGCCCTAACTGGGCCCTCATCTGCTCCCTGGGAAGTGGGTTCCCAGAGAGCAGGGTTCTGCTCAGCATCAGATCAACAGGAGGAACCGAGGCCCCGCCCGATGATGCCACCTCAGCTGCAGCTTAGAGTAGCAGACTCAAGGCCAGCTGTTAAACCAACCTCTACTCACCTTTTGGAACAGGTCTCTCTTGGAGGGGGAGGAAAAGGGCACCTGCAAAATGGGGTAGGGAATGTTTTGACCTCTGTATGAATGTGTGAATGAATGTCGACCTGAGGTGGGAAACCTGTAACACCTCTGTGCTTGAGTTTGTAGTCCCACGGCGAGGTCCCTAAGATCTCTTAAAGCCATGGGATTCGATTGGGCCAGTTCTGCGTTTCCATGGTGATAACATACGGTCTAGGGTGGGATCGGATTAGAATCCGATCGCAAGTCACGAAATAGCTGAACCCACTATGGCTAAGTTATCACCCATGACTTTGCAAAGAGTGTGGCCAGGCTGGCGCTTGAATGATCTCTCCTGGAGGGATTCCCATCCTTTGTCCGTCTGCGCCATGTGGTGGGGATCAATGTAACTTTAGCTCTTGTTAATCAATGAAAGGAAATTCCTAAAAATGTTTGCCCTGTAAGGAAAATGCTTCATGTCTGAGACAATGACCATACAGTTTAAATAACATAGGAAATGAAAGAAGCTTCAGACATGTGTGGACTGTGGACTCTCCCCTTTTAGTGTTGTTGGGTGTGACTCTGGCTCCCCTGACCATGAGCAACATCGGGTAGAGTGCTGAGAGAGTCAACTTGTATTCTTGGGACATGTTCTGTATACATCTTAGACAAGAAATTACCCCAGAAAGATCTTTAAATTATACTACCATCCAACTAGACAAACAAATGCCAGAAAGTTGAGAGACTATAGAGCTGGACCAAAAGTACCAGCTAGTAACTCAGGAAAAGCTTTACCTCCCAATGCCCTCAAGACTAAGGTGAAACAGACAGGAATTTCATTTAGCTTCCATGTCAGCCAAAGTCCTCATCTGTCAGGAAGAAGTAAACTCTCATGTGGAGGACAACAGGGCTCTCATCTGTTGAGGGAAATAGGTCCCCATCATCTGTAAGGGAGAGGTTGGCACCATCAGGAAGCTTTCATTTCTGTCTTGGAGGTAGAATCCTTTGTTTCTGTTTGTCCTAGGACTTTAAAAATAGGACAGGTGACCTAGGACTTAGTATAAAAAAAGAAAAGAAAGAGAAAGAACCAGAAAACAAAGGAATCAGAACTTGACATTTGCCTTAGGGGATAGGTTAAACAGGCATCCCAAGCAGATCAACCCAGGACCCCTCCCGACAGGGGAAAGGTGGAAAAAGATGCTTCGAATATGACCAGACTGGGCGCTTTGAGACTGTTGTGAGCACAGAAAGCTTTCATATGGCCTATGTCCCAAACATGGGAATTTCCACTGGAGGAAAGATTGACCCCTGAACCCCAGGGCCCAGGGGTCGAACACCCCGGTGGAGATCAATGTAATGGCCTGAAGCTCATAGCTTCCCTCCGATGGAAAAGGAGTTTGCCACTGATATCCAGCAAAAGGAAGCCCAAAAGTGCCAGGTTGAGCATCTCGTGAGAACCTTGGGTTTAACGTGCAAATGGGAAGCCTCTTTGTTTCTATGTTAATAGACAAGGGAGCACAAAATTCTAGTGCTCAACTTCCTTCCTAGGCTTTTGTCAACTTTTGATTTTACTAAAATGTTTAAGATCAAGAAAATGACAGGCTCATTGCACTCACAAGGTAACTACTGAGACATGCCTTAGTGCCCGAATATTCAAGGTTTAGGCTTAATAGAATAAAATATTTTAGCACTGTTATAAAATTGGTTTTAGACGCACCAAAGGTATTAGAAGAGAAAATCATGGATTACAGAAAATGCCAAATAGCATGTAACAAAAGTCTGCAGTTTAAAGACCCTAAATGCTGCATCCTTATCCAACCATTCTGATGGAAAAGATTCCAACCTGATAAGATATTATTTCAAGGAAACATTTTCTGGAGAAAAGACATGGCTTTATTTAGGAAAAATAAATATAAAAATTGTCAGGTCTTGGTGTTTCTTCCCAGTTCAGGCCTAAAGCCTGTTCCCTGGGGAAGGTCACTGTAACCCCATGGGCAGGTGCTAGGAATTTCTTGGTATGTCACAATAACGCCCAGGGACAGGTGCTAAACATTCTTTCCTAGGTAATTTACGTTTTGCCCCGGGCTGGCGTGAGCCCCCAGGCCGAGCCCGCCTGGACCCCTTCTGCCCCTGTCGCACCCCTCTCCACCCTGGCCACAGGGGTTTGGGCTCCGTGGTTGTTGACCTCCTCTACTAGAGAGATTAAGAAAACTGGAGTGGTGTTTGACGCCAGCTTGTTCCTGCTGCTTTCCTTGACAGTATTCAGCATCGTGAGTGTGAAAGTTTTTCCCTTGTCCTAAAAGGTTGCCTAAAGTTAAACTCAGTGCTTGACAGAGAGAAAAAGCAATGGCAAACTTAAGAAGTAAACTAAGAAAAACAGCAAAACTCCAGGTGTGGCTCCAGAGCAGCTCCATTAGCTAATCAATGCTGGCTTTTCAGCTAGATCAGAGAAATGGTGCTACATCCCCCTTTGGTCCCCCAAAAGAAAAAGACTTATGTTGCTTTATTTTTCAGAATAAAAAAAGAGGATAATTTAGATTGCTCTGTACAAAGAATCAGTTTGCATTGTTTTGGACAGGTTTTAAAATATGATCTACAGTAGCCAGAGGAAAAAGGTCTCCTTGGCTTTTACACCTTGTAAATGTGTTCTTTTACTAACTCCTGCTTGCTTATACCCACAGCAAGACTGCTGAGCTTGTTTGGTTTATCTCATGTGCCTTCCCAATTACAATGGTCCAATCCTTGTGTAGACCTTGAAAGTTTAACCTGTGTTTTGTCTCTTTTAGATGGACCTTAAAGTAATAGGGCCATCTATAAAAGACCTCTAGACCATCCCAGCATTTCATAGATGAGGATATCAGACTGCACTTATTTTCTTCGCCCGATTCAGCAGGAAGCAGCCAGATCGAATCATCGCCCCTTATCCCCAGAGCAGTCTGAATTCTCAAATAGGTTTATGGGAAAGTGAGGCAGGATTAGAGCAGCAATGCTGGGATGGGTCTCTCAAGGTCTTTAGAATTCTGAAGAGACGTCCCCTACTGCTGGAATCACCTGGAAGGAACACCCCTGCTGAGGAACTGACTCCAATCCTCCCAGAAATTTACCACAAGAACTGTAACTGACACTCCATGATTGGAGTGTGCCTAAAGAAAAGGGAGGAATGTGGAACCCAGGTTCCCGCTGTGAAGCCCAAGTTCCCGCTGGCGCAAAATTCAAATCTCCCGCCGGCGCCACCTCACTGCGGGCGTGCTGACCAGAGCCTGCCTGCCTCGCCCTTTGGACTTCTCCCCCTGGGCGTGCCGGGAACCGCCCAGGGCGAGGTTATCGGCCAGAACATCTGTGAACCGACTCAACTTCCCTGTGTGTAGTGGAAATTTTTGCAGAATGTATTTGCTCAATGCAGTTGCTTTCCTATAAAAACCTTGCCCCAAATCCAGTCGGGGCCGTTCTCTTTTGCCTGAGCAGGGAGACGGTCCTAGCGTGCTAGATTAATAAAGCTTGCCTCTTGTCTTTACAGCAACCCAGTGGTTCTCGTGTCTCCTTCGGGGGTCTGGGTAAGGGGCCCAAAAGGAACTTCGGTTCCAACACCCATAAGCTATAGCTGGTTCTGTGGATGGAACACTGAGAGGTATGCACTGAAGAAAACACGTAAGCAATATAATTATTAAAAGAGTAACTTCTCCTATAATAGCATCCTCCTATTCCTTTAATAGTAAGGTTGCTTATATCTTCCTTTGAGGAATTCCAGAAGTGTATCGCCAGTTAGATGACCCATCTGTGAACCATGCATACTCCAAACCTGGGGTCCAGTCAGGCCGCATATGCCAAGGATGTCTCTTTCGGGGCGGAGGCAATCATTGGTGGGAGTGCACTCGAATGGTCCATCTCTGTAATTTCTCATAAGAGTGCTGTTGGGGTAGGAAAAGACACGGCCCCCTGTGCTTCTGATATGGATTCTCCCAGTTTGGATTGCAAATACCATCTCCAGGGGGCAGTCTTGGCATCTAGACTTTCTGGCATGATGGTCTCTTCCTTGGCCTTCAGCCAGGGTAAGAGGGTATCACAGTTTCTTTTAAGGTGCTAGTGGACTGATAGCATAGTCTTATACTTCTGGAATTTCTGAGTTAGTACGTAGGTGGGAATTTTACCCACCTATGCTTTAAGACTCTAGAAGTTATTCTCTAATTTCCTTAAAATCAGTGCACACATTCTGGCTAACAAGTCTACTTATTGTAAATGACTAGACATGAAATTTCTATTTAGTATTTGAGTAAAACTTAAAAAGCAGGCTTCTTCTCTAGAACAGGGAGCAGGAAGCTAGTTCCAAAAAATCCTAAGAGGAGGTAAAGGGCACTCCTAATTCCCAGAAGAATTCTTCCTGCCAGAGGCAAACTTGAATGATCCCCAAAAACAAAACCTAGGTGAAGGGCACTCCTAATGCCCAGAATTCTTCCTGCCTGAGGCAAACCCGAATAATCTAGAAGAGAGTGTCCAGCCCCTGTTCATGGGCTTTACTGTGACCTTCCTCAGGGGACAGGCTTTAGGCCTGAGCTGGAAGAAACACCAAGGCCTGACAATTCCCATAGTTTTCCTTATTTCTCTTAAATAAAGCCATGTCCTCATCCTAAAACATGTTACTTTGAATCCATCTTTTCCAAACGGAGACATATTCTACCAGATTAGTTGGATAGGGACGCGGCAGGAGGCCAGGAGCACACTGAGCCGGAAGGGTCGAGGGGGGCCTGCCCAAGCCGAGGTAGAACAGGTGCTGTGACTGGGAGCCAGGCAGGGCCGAGGAGACGTGGTGGTGCCTGTGAGCGGAGCGAGGGAGAGGCCACGCAGGAGCAAACTGAGGGAGAAGGGACTCACATCGCGGCAGGGAGTAGGTGAGACTTGAGAGACTTGCAGTGAGGGAGTCCTGGGGACCTGGCATGGCAGTGGGTGAGGTCTGAGTGCAGACACTTGGGTTAGCATCGACTCAGTTCCCGGTGGCGTTGTGGACTGTGGTCCTTGGGAGATTGTTTGGGGAGATGTCCGGGACGGGGGGGGGGGTGGGAAGCCCTGACCCGTGCCTGGAAGAGCCGGGCCCTGTGCTCACGCCCCGCCCCTCAGAGCGCCCGCTTGTTAAATGTCCCCAGATGGCTGTTCCCCTACACACCTCTCTGCCCCCTCCCCACAGGCCCCGTGGGAAGCCTGCTGAGGAGGCAGCGCGCCACCCTGTCCCCATCGGGAGCACGAGGGTCAGCAAGCTGTGTCCAGACTCTCCCGGTGGGCTGCGGGTCTCAGGCCCGGGCTCCCAGTCCCAGCTCTGCAGCCCCTGCCCTCTAGCTCTTCCCCTGAGCTCCAGGAGTCTGTCCTTTGGGCCCTCCTCCCCCCACCCCCGCCACACCCCTTCCCCACCACCCAGCTGGCTCCCATGTGCTCCTCACTCTCGGGGGCTCTTCTGATGCTGCAGCAGAGTGACCTCTGCACTGCTTCTCTTGCATCTTGTGTCCAGTCTCTCCTCGCTCCCACGCTTCCCTTTGCACTGTGGCCACACAGAGGGTGAGCCTCCCCCTCGGGCTCCCCGTCCTTCCCTTTCACCGAGGACTCGATCCGCGCAGCAGGCAGTAGTCAGGGGTGTTCTTCCTGTCTGTCCTCCAGCAAATTTCCACATGCCAGCAGGCAGTACACACATTCACAGCACGCCCGCTGCCCACGCAGATGCAGCCTACACGCTCATGGCGTGTATAGGACACCCATACGGTGTGACAGCCCTTTGGTGCATGAGCACGTGACAGGTCCGTGGAACCCCACACACCACCACCGTACCCCGAGGAATATATGCACCTTGTTATTTGTTCTCGAAGTGTGCACACAGTAGCACACACGAACCCTGTTCCCACGCGTAAGCAAGTGGGTCCTTACCAGGAAACCCAGGCACGCTGAGGATGCATAAAGCAGATGCGCGTGCCCGGATGCACAGAGCACGCAGGCACAGTTGCCGTGTGGCACATTCTGCCTGCTCAGCCGCGCACATGTAGTACACACACACACACACACACACACACACACACACACAAACACGCACACACCCTGGGTAGTAAGGCATGCAGCGGGTGCACATACGCAGAAGACACTCGTGCGGCCCACACCTGTACACAGCTGACCCCCACGCAGCACACCCCTAGGCGCCGAACACCATCTTGCCCCAGACACATCTCCAGGGAATGCACTCATGCCACAGAAGACATACACCTACCAAAGACTCTCACCTTGGTACAAGGGCACCTACCTACCCGCCCACCGCTCCTCAGCTTCTCCCATGCACACATCTCACATTTAGCTCAGGAAGTGGGACAGACCCAGGCGTGGCACGCTCAGGAGCAGCAGACACACATGCAGAGCGTGGCCCAGGAGACCGAGGACCTGGCAGCCCAATGATGGAAAGGGCCCTGGGCGTGGGTGCAAAATGCGGCAAGTAAAGTCACGGGATTTGTGAGTGGACCGAGTCTGCAGCTGGGACGGGGCTTGTGAGCCAACTGAGGTCGCGGGAGCACGGAGATGGGAAAGCAAGATGGGGAGGGGGAGGCCGTGAGCCAAGCTGGGCAGAATGTTCTTCGGGCTGGTGAGCAACCTGGGCAGGGGAGATGAGTGGGGATGTTGAGAAAGCCCGGGCAGAGGAGATGAGGCATCTGTGGTTGAGTGAGTTGGAAGAGCTTCTCGGGAGGCCCAGGAGCAAAGGGAGGCAGGCGCAAAGTGGGGAGCACTTGATGCGGCTGGGGCGTGAGCAGAGGCGCTGGGCTTTTGCCAGCGGATCTTGGCCCAAACAAGGTACCGGTGGGCAGGTCGAAGAGGCGGCAGACAGGAGGCTTCGGGGCAAAGGAACCCAGGGGTCTTTGGGGCCTGCCAAATGGTGGAGACGCGATTTCCACAAGTGCGAGCCGGGATGCTGAGGCAGGGGTGAAGGGTAGCTGTCGGTCTGTGAGCAAAGTCTGGCAGAGGGAACCTGCCTACGAGTGGGCCCTCAGCCCACTGAGGAAGAAGAGACCCCCCCGGGGAGCCGTGGGCAGAGTCAGGTGGAAGACTCGCCCACCTGCGCAGCCAGTGAGCGAATGCAGATGCCAAACTCTGGGTGTCACGAGGAAGGTGAAGCGATGGCATTTGGGGCATCAAGCCAGCCGTGGCCAAGGAAGGGAAGGGCCCGTGTGTCACTGGAGTCAGGAAAGATGTGGGAGTCTGCGAACGCACAGAGGCAGACGCCTTGTGAGGCACGTGCCCATCGACCCGGGTGTAGAGGATTCAGCTGTCCCCGCACCCATCCCCCACGAGCAGGTGGGGAAAGGGTGTAGTGAGATGGACGCCCGCGCACGCTGGGCTGAGACTCAGGTGTGATGTGGGCCCCTGGCATTCCCAAAGCTGTACTTGAGCTGCCCGCTCCCCGGCTCACGGGGTGTGTTTTGTGAGATGGCAGTCCTCTCGCCGCCCTTGCCCCACCCGCCGGTACCGGTAGCAGGCTGCCCTCGTCCTTGGGGTTCTAGCTCTGAACACCCGGGGGCACGGTCCCAAGGGGGAGGACGGCTTGTCCTTCGGACATTTGGGACTTGTCTTCCAAGCAGAAGTTACGCCCTGGCTGCGGCAGCAGATGGGAGGAGAGGCCGCAGAGATCCCGGGAAGCCTTGGCCCCGAGCAAGGGCCCCGTTGCTTGCCTGGGAGCAGTGAAGCGAGCAGCTCCTGCAGGTGCATGTCGTGGGGCCAGGCGGACACTTGACCTGTCTGGGCTCCTCCCTTGAGCTGGGCCCGCTAGCTCACTTCCTCTGTGTTCCCGGCCTGCGGGGGCCACCCGTCTCTCTGCTCCCTAGCCTCACTTAGCATTCAGGAGAAGGTGGGTGCTCGAAGCCATCCCCTGTGCGTGGGGGCTCCACGGGGTCAGCCTCTCCCCTTCCCTCTGTCTCCTATCTGAAGCTGTGGTCCCATCCCTTGCACATCAGCCCAGGGGGCCCACAGAAACCAGCTAGAAGGTCAGCTGTGCCACCGACATCACAGCTCACCACAAGGGGGCCAGGCCTTTGAACCCAGGCCTGCTCTGTGCCTGTGTGTGTGTGTGCGCGCGCGTGTGTGTGCCTGCGTGTTTTGTCTCGTCCCTGGCCTGGGAACCTGAGGTAAGGACCACGAAGGGGAGAGGTAGGACCTCTTCCGAGGGCAGGGCCGCAGAGCTGGGGTGTCCCATAACTCCAGAACAGAGACAGAAGGCTCCTCAGCTCTCAGAGGTCCCACATCAACTGTGCCCCTCCTAAGTCTGTACTTGTCAAGGAGACAGAGGACATTTGTGAGTCAGGACCTCCTCCCCTTACTTACCCACCAGTACATGTGGGAGTGGCCTTGTGATACATAAGGCCACCTTTCCTCTGGCCTCTAAACTAGGGTGGAGGGTTTGGAGGCTGGGGGTAGGCCCTCCAGAGCCCATGAGCTTTGGGGGCGAGCAAAGCTGAGGTGCCAAAGCAGCTCACTACTCACGGGTCGATGAGCCTCCCTGCTGCAGGAGCGACACCTTGTGTCATCAGCCAGCGTCTGTCCAGGGGAAAGAGGAGAGCCGTCCTTGCGCTGGTGTGTGTGTGGGGTGGAACCCTGCCTGGCATCTGGCAGCCTGATTCTGGGTTCCCTACTGTGGCCCAGAAGAATGCATGGCAGCGTGGGGTGGGACAGTGAGGAGAGGCGGTGGACAGCAGGAGCGCAGAGTCTGGAGGTGGTCACAGTGCCTTTTCCTGCAGGCGGATCAGCCAACGGGGCGGAACACAATGGAAGGCCTGGATTCCGTGGAGATGGGGCTCACTGGAGACCTCGGGCTCTCCCTGGTCTTGGGCCATGAAGCCAGAGAGAAGGATGCGCCTGCCTGATCGATTCCCAGCACAGGAAACCAAGGGACTAGGCAACACCCAAGAACAACTCGGAGGCACGAAAGAGAGGGCGACATCGGCTTTTGGTGAGGATCAGGTTTTATGAGACCTCCTGGGAGGAAAAACAGAGAGGGAAGGGGGGGAGCAGGTAGAGAGCCTGTGGAGGATCTGCAGACTATCCTTTGACAGTGGGCTCTCGCTCAGCTGCCAGCAGAATGGTGGGCCCGGTCTGCCTGTTGTGTCTCTCACCTGGGAAATGCATTGGAAAGGAAGAGCGGGGAAGGAAATGCAGGGAAGTGGGGGAGTGGGGGTGGGACAGGGTTTGTATTTTCAATTTTTCTAAGAGGCGGCGTGCCTCCAGCGGAAAGGAAGCTAGCCGAGCTAGCGTCCTCCACATGTGGGTTAGATTGACAACAGTGATGTGTATCAGTCGGTCTGTAAGTAGGATGTGGGCCGGGCAAAAGTCCGGCCCAGTTCCTGGGAGGCAGAATGCTGGCATGGAAGGCGTCTGATCGGGATGCCGTGGGTCAGAGGCCTCCCCGATGCCTGGGTGCCTGAGGGCATGGCGGAGGTCACGGTGTGTGAGCTGTGAGCTGAGTGTCCAAGAGGACGCCCCTTCTCTTACCCAGGTGAGGGTGCAGCCCACTCACCCTCCCCGTCTGACTGTCACTGCGTAGGCTCAGCTGGGTTTGCCTGGTGCCAGCCAGCGTGGGACAGGAAATGAGGGACAGGTACGCATACCGGGCATCTCCTGCGGCGAAGAGGAGGTTTGTGCCAGAGACTGTGCGGGCGCGAATGATTGCCTGGCGGCCCGGCCACCAATGGGGTTAGGGTGTGGCCCACACACCCTACCCGTGAGGGATGGATCTTTCCTCCTTGGAAGCCAGGGTGGCAATTGGCCGGGTTTTACGGGTGTCCGGTATGGCCTGAGTCCAGCTGGATATCAGTAGAGTTGGCCTGCGTGCAGAAGCATATGAGTCAGCCTCTGCAGACTAAGTGGGTGTTTCTGCAACAGATGTCATGGTCGCCATCCATTGGGGGCTTTCCTGGCCTCCGAGCGGGGTCCCGGTGTGCGGCCCACATGCCCTTCCCGGCGAGCAGGGGCCAATGTCAGGATTGGCATTCCTGGGCGGGTTGGTGAGCGCCAGGTTGCCTTAGCTGTGTGGTCGGGCTCAGGCTTTGTCTGTGTTTCAAGATGCAGGCAGAATGATGGCTGGGCAGGTTTCAGCGGCTGGGCCAGTCTCGGGATTGGCGTTCCTGGGCAGGTTGGTGAGCGCCAGGTTCCCTTAGCTGTGTGGTCCGTTTCGGGCTTTGTCTTGTGTTTTAGGGTGCGGCCAGAATGAAGGCTGGGCAGGTTTCAGTGGCTGGGCATCTCTTAGGAGGCAGCGTGTGTTTCTGGCCACGATGCTGCTCCAGCGATTGCCCGCCGGCCTCCAAAGGGGTCAGGGTGCGGCCCACAAACCCTAACCCTCAGGGGCAGGTCTCTGGGTCTTCCTAGGCCACGTGCTCATTCCTTGTATGCTATAGGTGCTTGGTCCGGTGTGGGCTTTGTACAAATGAGGTTCGCAGTGGGGTCTTCCTTCCCACCGAGGGTGAGGTCCAAGTGCCCCTTTCTGCTCGAGTAGGTCTGGAATGGAATGAATGTAGTCACTTCTGCAGGATGGGTTGGACTTATCCATCTGTGAGGTCCACAGACAGGTACGCAGCCCATTCTGCGAGGATGTCCGGGTGCGACCCCTACTCGCCGTTAGGTGAGCAGGGCCGAAGCTTCTAAATATCTTCCATGAACGCCACGGGCTCTTCCGGGTTTCCGGCTCCGGCCTGGGCTTCACGCGAATCGCGGTTTGGTAGTCGTCCTTTCCAGTGTGTCTGTAGGCCTTACTTTGGGTGTCCTTTACCTTAAGGTGTGAGTCGTAATTTGGCTTCCTGTGGTCGCGTGGATCAGCTTGCTTGTAGGTCGAAAGGAGAAAGATGCCCCACTGAAGCAACTGGTCCAGCGGGCACCACAAAACGTCCGGTGTTTGTCTTTGCGGGTCTGGGAGTCTGCGGGGGCTCGAGGAATCCTCCAGCCCGGCTGCACTCAGCATTCCACTGTCGTGCTTCCTTTGGGCTGGATGTGGCTGGGCTCAAATGCAGGCAAGGTGAGCCGGGCCTCCAAGCGGGTGCCCCTTCGGCCCAGGCTCAGTCATTCAGGGGCCTAGGCACTGCTCCTGTCAGGTGGGAGCCAGGGAGGCTCGGAGAATAAGTCTTTCTGTTTTCGCTTGAAATGCAAGTAGCACCTCTGGATCAACGTTGGGGCTTTTGATTGTCTCCGGCTGTGGCTAAACACAACTAACTGCAGGTGAGCCCGGGCTGCAACCAGGATGCTTCTGCAGCCCAGGCCCAGGTCCATAGGGGCTGCCGGGGCAAGGGAAGAGGGCTGAGGGTCATGGCCTGAGTACCTCTGCCAATTCTTCCGGACCCAGGCTCTCACGGGACAAGGGGAGGCAATTGGAGGGAGAGGGTGTAGACTGGGTGGCGCTTGGGTATTGGTAAGCCCGGTGGTGCCTGGGCTGAGAAGCCATCAAAGGTGATCCCGGGCTGCAACCAGGACGCTTTAGCAGCCCAGGCCCAAAACAGAAAGGGTTGCCCAGGCACCGGGAGGAGGGCTGAGGGTCTTGGCCCGGGCCCGTCTGCCACCTGTTCTGGGCCCGGGCTTTCGCAAGGGATGGGAGTGGGTGTGGGGTTTGGGCTGGTGGAAGCCCGGTGGTGCCTGGGCTCAGAAGCCATCAAAGGTGAGCCCGGGCTGCAACCAGGACGCTTTAGCAGCCCAGGCCCAAGTCACAAAGGGTTGCCCGGGCACCGGGGGAAGCTTGAGTCTCGTGTCCCTGGCCCCTTTGGCATCTGCTAGGGGCCCAGGCTCTTTTGGAACCTGGGCAGTTTCCAGGTTGCCTTGCAATCAGCGTCCGTTCGTTCAGTCCGGTAGAGGGAACTCCGGGGCCTCTGAAGTCCCCTTGGAGCCTGGGCTCCTTGGCCTCAGGCTGTGTCCCAGACTTCTCATCAGGAGGCGATGCCGACCAAAACCCGGCAGGCGGTGCTGGGCCCAGACTCTCCTGGACTGGGTGTCGTCAGTGGCCGAGCTCCTGGGGAGACAGAGGTTGCCGAGCTCCAGGGAGTCCAAGGACCCTTGGGACTCCAGAGCGAAGGTGCCCAGGAAGTTTACCCCACCTTCCTCAGGAAGGTCCTGGGAGGCAGCCATATAGAGCAGTGCCTCACACTCCAGCTGCTCGCAGTCCTGAGTCAAGGGTGGTGCTGGCAGGACAGGTTTCCATGGAGGAGGGTGTCTTCCTCCTGGGGTCTCCTGCTGGCCAGGTCCTGAGCAGTCATCCCTCCGACTCTACCACCGACTGGGATGAGGTCAAATGTCCTGTCAGACGAGGGATAGCTCATCAGGGACCTCATCGTGTCTAATTCGCCCTCCCCCTTGAAGGCAGCCCCCCCCTTTCAAGTCTAACTAGGAGTCTCCTTCAGCCCTTCAGCCCAAGGAGTTGGGGGTCCATTCCCACTCACAACCCTGTCCAAGCCAACCTGCCTGCAGCCTCTGTGTGCCGGGCCCGCTGGGGGTATGCTGTGCCGACCTCAGGATAAGAGCATGGCTTTTCCCGCCTGTGGCAGTGACATCATGGGTGAGCTCACAGAAGCCTGAGCTCCCTTGAGAATGGGCATCACAATGACTCTGCAGGCACTCTGCACCTCCCAGCTGACTGGGTCCTCCAGGGGTGTGCTCTGAGGACCTGTGAGGAGTCCTCAGAGGCACGGCCTCTGGGTCCCGTGGGCGCTCCTCCTCCTAGGAGGGTCCTTGGAGGAAGGCAGGGGGCAGTGTGCAGCTTGGCAAGCTGAATCCTCCTCTCCTCAGCGGGGTCTCGTCCTTGTCGTAGTGGCCGTGGGGGTGGGAGCCAAGATCTACCGAGGGAGAAAACAGCACGCAGCAAAGCACCATGTGCTTTAGCAAGAGCCCAGTAACATGGGGTCTGACAACCACCGAGAGGATCTGAACCCATCTTCCCACTTGCTTCCGAAGCTGTAAGACAGCGTTCCCTACCAACGACGACCCTTAGAGCAGGAACCCTCACAAGGAAATATAATGAAAGCGATTCCACCATGCCAAAAGGGCTTCCTATGAGGAGGGCAGATCCGGGCTGCCAGTGGTGGACGAGGGTGGCTTCCACAGTTGCCTCTTCCTGCAACACAACTCCTCACGCACAGGTGCCCACACCTAGAGACTCACACAGAAGCAGAAGCAGTCTGCTCACGCACACGCACACGCGCAAGGGGTTTCTACAGGTGGAAAGCGTGCACAATGGAAAAGATGGGTACACCCCCACAGAGTCCCACACAAAGCACAGAGCCGGCCCTGTCCAACACGCTGAGTCACATCTGTACAGCCACGCAGGCCCAGCTGCTGTCACACGTGTGGACGCACACGACACACATGCTCACACAGAAAGGATCTGCCTCATCCACACAGGTCCGGACTTAGGCACGCACACCCAGGCATGCGCGTGTCCATGTGGGGACGGCTGGGGGGGGCGGTGGGAGGTTGTGGGGTAGGGGGTGGCTCGTGCCTGATGCTCACAGCATATACGCACACACAGGAAAACATCCGATCACAGGTTTTATCACTTGGTATGAGTCTGTGTGTGTGTGTGTGTGTGTGTGTGTGTGTGTGTGTGTGTGTGTGCGTGCGTGCATGTGTGCGTGCACACACACATGCATGTCTCACACACACACAGAGGAGACAGTGTCCATGTGCAGACAGCCCTTCTCCTGGGGTCAGTGCATTCGCTCCTGGGATGAAACGGGGAGGTCGGTGGGGATGCAGCTCTGTCTGCTCAGATTTACAAGCTGTGGAGTTAGAAGAAGTCCAGAGGCCCTGTTCTCCATCCCAGCATCTGGAATCTGTTTATCTTAGTTTCTTAGCTTCTGTCTCAGAATGAAAGCTTGCAGGTGGCCAGCTGTGTATATACAGAGCATACATCAAATGATAAAGTTTTTCTGGGTAACTTTTTTTAAAAAGAAAATCTATCATGCATGAAAATAATGAATATTTGATAATATCTAAGAAGATTTTGCTTCCTCAAGTACCCAGGTGATGGAGGAGCAAAGATCCCCCCCAGCTTAGAGCTGCAGAATGACTGCTTCAATGAAGTGTGTACCGTTAGTTCATGCTCAGGTGTTGTGTTTGCATGTTGTTTTCTATAGAATGTAAAATTAAACTGTCTCTCTCACCACCCAAAGTCTCTTAAACTCATGAAATATAGAGTAATCAATGATTGTGCTAGTCACTCTTATCTGTTGCTGTGATAGAACACCCAAAGTCAAGTGATGTAAGGGAGAAAGGAGATTTATTCAACTTATGGTTCCAGAGGGAGAAACAGTCTTTCATGGCAAAGGCATGGCTGGCAGCCTAAGCCCGAGGCAGGCTAAGCCACTGCAAACATCCTGAGGCTTGACATCTCCAGAAGTAGGGTGGGACTCATCCACCTCAAGGCCCACTGCCTGGGACCACTTTCCTCCAGCAAGGCTTCACCTCTTTCCCAAACACATGAAACCGTGAGGGATACATTTCAAACCATGACACTGACAATTCCTAATAACCTCTGGCCTCCACATGTATGTGTGTACACGTGCACATGAACCCATACCCTCCCCACACAACATACCTATACACATGTGAACACACATCACACATACAAACACACAAACACACATACCACACACACAGACACATACAGATGTACACCACACACACAGACGCATACACACCACACACACACCCACCACACACACACACACAGACACATATACAGATATGCACACACACATACAGACACACACACAGATGCACGCACACACACACATCACACATATAGACATGCACACATACAGACACACACAGACACACATACACATCACACATATAGACATGCACACATACAGACACACACACACACCACACATATAGATATGCACACATACAGACACACACAGACACACATACACATCACACATATAGACATGCACACATACAGACACACACACACACCACACATATAGATATGCACACATACAGACACACATACAGACACAGACACACATACAGACATAGACACACACATACACATCACACATATGGATATGCACACATTCACACACACACAGACACACATTCATGTGTAAACCAAGTCTTTCCAGCTCTTAGGAAGACTGTAAATCAGCAAGAAACGGCAAATCCCCAAAGAAATCAGTAAGAGAGGTGATTAGGCCCTTTGCAAAAGTGCTGGTCACTGGTAAAATGAGTGGATGTCTCCTCACTGGCCACGGGGGGGGGGGGACAGTTAATTGGAAGCTATCAGTTGACAAGGTTCCAAGCCCACAGGGGGATCAAATAGAAAGGTGCATAGCCTCCCCCCTTCCCCTCCTCCCTTCCTTCCTCCCCCCTCTTTCCCTCTCCCCTCCTTCCCTCCCCCTCCTCCTCTTCTTCCTCCCCTCCTCCCCCTCCCCTCCTCCTTTCCTCCCCTCTCCCGTCCTCCCCTCTTCCCCTCTTCCCCTCCTCCTCCCCCCTCTTCCCCTCCTCCCCTCTTCCCCTCCTCTCCTCCTCTCCTCCTCCCCTCCTCCCCTCTCCCCCTCCTCCCTCCTCTTTCTTTCCCTCCTCTCTTCTCTCCTCCCCTTCTCCTTCTCCTTTCCTACTTCCCTTCGACCCTTCAGTGTCCTGTGAGCACTGGCCAGAGCTTCCTTGCATTGCAGCCCCCATTCCACTTTAGGTGCCAAAGGGCTCTTGGTCCACAGTGTGGTTTTCAAATCTACCCTACAGCTTCTATTGAAGGCTGTGGGTGGCTCCCAATCACCTGCAGTGACGGCAGAGTGGCACTTAGGCTGTTTGGTGAAAAGATTGGGGAGGGGTCAGGCAAGGGGTCCTTGGAGGCTTCCCCAGAACTGAAATTTCTGGATGGAGGAGAGCACATCTGTCAGCTTTGCTAGAATTGTCTGGTGGCCTCGTGAGTGCATGTACTGCAGTCTGCCTGCAGCTGGCACCAGAATTTGCAGGTCTGCCTTGTCTCCTGATGTGGACAGATGAGGTGACTTCAACATAGGTCTGAGATGCTTTCTTTTCTTACTGATTTGAAGAGCTCTCCCCACACACTGTGCCAGAAGCAAAAGCTCCCGATGGGTGGCTGCTTCCTTACCTTGAATACGGGGGCTTCTGTCATACGGAAATGTGAAAGTCTGTCTAAGTCATCAGCATTTGCTTTGATGACTTAAATCCTTCTTTCATCACAAACTCTGGGGTAGCAAAATAAATCTCCCAGGTGTCTACACCACAGCATGTTTCTGACAATTCTACCTCCAGGTTGTACAGACTCCCACCAGCACCGCGGGGCCCTGCCTTCCACTCTCCCTGCCTCTCTCTACACCCTACTCCAGCCAAGACCTGTTGGATGTAGCCACAGAAACCCAGGTGTGCCCCAGGCATACCTGCTTCCATGAAGACAGTATCCTACTCCCAGGCAGCTGAAGCAGCTCCAGGACTGCAGGGGCTGTGGGGACCGCAGTTTTCAGGGGCGGAGAATGTCTTCTCCTCCCTGTCGGTAGGGGCAGCATTTAGCTTCTCACTGCTGAACAGGACAGCAGCTGATTTTTTTTTTTTTTTTTTTTTTTTTTTGCAGTTTTTTTAAATCAAGCCGATTCAAATGCCTTTTACCAAATTGACATGGTCATCATTATTTCTTTGTGTGCACGTGTATGTGTGTGTGATGCGTGCATGTGTGTACATATGTGTATGTACCTGTGTGTGGAGGTCACAGGACAATCTCAGATGTTATGTGTTGCAGTTATCCTGCACATTGCTGAATCATTCACAATCAAATGGCTGGAGGGTTTTATTTTGGATTATGATTCTTGGTTGCAGTTCCTTGTCTGACTTGACAGGACAGCTCACACCAACATCAGAATCCAAGGGAACCTGCCACATCATCTCCACAGGACCACTGAGAGAGAGAGAGACAGTCCTTACTCTCACCAGACCGGTATGTCTGACAAAGCATACAGAAGAATGTCAACTTCCTCAATCAGCTTCCTCCATCTTGTTCACCTGGCCAGAACTAGCCCCACCCACCATGGCTGGACCCTCCCCATCAATCAATCTCTTGCAGGCTTATCCAGGAGTCAGTCCAGTTCTTCACAACTGAGCCCAGAGCTCAAGATTGCCAAGTTGACACCTATTTCTAATTATGACACCCCTTCTCAACTTGACACAAAACACATCACTTTTAAGCTGTAACCTTTCAATTCTGCCCCACAGGTGTTACATTTATCTTACAATATAAAATACATTCCATTTTATTACTTCTCAAAATCCAAAATTAAAGGTTTCCATAGTCTAATTTTAAAATGATCAGTCATTAAGTTCACTTCCAATATTTTAAAGGTCCCAAATCTCTTGACTGTTAAATTTTATCAAATCAAAACAAGCTAAATACTTCAGCACAGATAAAAATTAAGTGGAAGCATTATGACACAATGCGAAAATACCAATTCAAAAAGACCAAAGTCTGGAAAAGTAAATACCATATTCTGTAGTTCAATGTCTATCTCTTCTTCTGTTATCTTATGTAGTCAGGAAGATTCAAAGAATCTGGGTATTCCTAGTCTCTTTCTATAGCTCACATAAGCAGCATTTTTCTGGAGCAGGTTGAATCTGCACCTGCGGCCATTCTGAGCACTCATCCCATGGTTCTGCTGGCGTCTCCCCAACATTCTGGGTTCACTACTGCATCTGCGAACTTTACCTTCTTTGCAGAAACTCTAGACCTGCCACATCAAATCTTCAGCTGCTCCTCATGAACCCCTCAATCTTGCATCAAAACTCATGCCACCTGGACAGTGCCACCAAGTTCTGCAGCGAGGTTGAAATGTGGCTTGACCCACTCAAGTCACAGCTGTATCAACTTCCATGTGCTGATCCTGGAAAAGCCCTTTTCTAAGCAGCCAAAACTTTTAAGGATAAGACACGGCTTCAGCTTAGGTTTTCTCCTGCTGAACAAACTGAGTTTTCACAGAATGGACTCTCCATAGCCACAGTTGCTCTGCCGTCTGCCTTTTCCTCATCCAAACCTTCAAGGCTGCCAGGGCAACTCTCCTCTGCCAAGCTCGCCAGGCACCATCTTTAATTCAACTCATCAAAGTCCCTGTGCTCTCACCAGAACCTGGGCTCAAACACTTCATGATTCTCTAAGCATCGCTGTTCTCCAAACAGCCCACTAAACTCCGCTCAGTGTTTTTTATTGTAGTCCACAGACTAAAATCTTCAAACATTTCCAAGTTGCTCCAACAAAACCAGTCAAAATCCAGAAAACTGCATAGCCAGAATTACCAGCAACATCCACCTCTCTGGGAACTGACTTCTGTTGCAGTTCTCTGCATTGTTGCCATAAATTCACAACAAACAGCCCAGGAGAACAAAGGAATTTATTTTGACTTACAATTCTTGGGTAGTTCCTTGTTCAGCTTGGCAGGAGAATGCACATCAACACCAGGAATGGAGGGCACTGATCACACCGTAGCCACAGGCCACTGAGACAGGGACAATTCTCACTTGCCAGACCAGCATGTCCAGCCAAGTACACAGGAAAATGTCAACTTCCTAATCTTATCCACCTGCCAGAGCCTAGCCCCACCCATCATAGTTGAGCCCTTCCCATCAACTAGATAATCCCTGCAGCCTTGCTCAGAGCTCAACTCAATTGTCAGCTATTCACAATAGTGCCCAGAAGCTTTCAACTGTCATGTTGAAAAGGCATCAGACTATGACATCACATCTCAGGTACTGTCCACCTTGCTTTTTGAGACAGGATTTCTTGTTGTCTTGATGCTTTCCAAGACTGGTCAGTCATGAACCCCAGGGGTTCCCTGTCCACCTCTGCAATATGTGATTAGAGGCACATGCTACCGCACCAGGTTTTTTCCTACATGGATGCTGGGTCTAGCCCAGGTTCTCATGCTTGTTGGCAAGCACTTTACCAGCGTGGCCATCCCCCAGCCTCTGACCATGCTGATGAGAGACTGTGGTCTCTCCATTCTCTTTTCTTGTTATGTCTGGTCTGGCTATTGCCAGTGAGTTAAGATAGATTCTTTTTTGTCTGACAGAAATTTTAAGAAACCGAGATGATTTTGAGATTAAATGCATGGTAGATTTTACATGAGTCCCTTGGATTCTGGTATTTTTTTTTTTGGAAGTCATTAAGTATTGATTAATTTCTTTAAGTATATATTTCTTCAGCTTGTTTACTTTGATCTTCAGTTATTCTTTCTCTCTGGTTTCTAAGGTGGAAACTCATATTTATTTTACATCTTCTCTTCTTTCTGGTTCATGTACTTAATACCGTGACATTTTTCTCTTTTTTTTTTCTTTGTTTCTTTGTTTCTTTGTTTCTCTGTTTTCTTTTTTCTCTTTTCTCTTCTCTCTTCTTTCAGTTTCTTTCTTTCTTCCTTTCTATTCTGGCCATACTGGGGTCTGATCAAGTGCGTCCCTGGCTATTTTCTTAGCATTGACAACATAACCTACACTTAACCATTTCTTTGCTGTATCAAATTTTGGTATTTTGAATTTCCATTTCATTTAATTCTATATAGTTAAATGTTTCTCTTAGCTTCTTCTTAGTCAACGTGCTGGATGTCTTGAGGATCATGAGGCAGCGGGAGCTGAGGTGGCCTGAGGGCAGATGGTGTGTGGGAAGAGGCTTTGGGGTCATGAAGTCTGATGAAGCAGAACCTCACAGGCTGTCATGATGATTTGGGGTTTTACTTCAAGGGAGATGGTTCGTCCCTGCTTTTACAGGACGACCTTGTGTGCTGCTCTAGCAGACTGGGGGAGAAGGTGAGAAGTATATATTAAAGCCAGGTTATTGCTGCTCTGGTCTCTGAGTGAGCAGATGTGGTGGAGGTGCTGAGCGGCAGTGTGGAAGGCTGAGGAACTGCCCACAGATGGGAGCACACCCATGGCTGTGCTTCATGGCCTGGGCTATGGGAAGCAGGGGGACAATGCTGTGGAGGAAGGAAGACAGGTGATCAGGAGAGAGACCAACATCTGGCTCCAAACATCTCCATAAGCCCTGTCTGTTCTTTTAGCTCTGAATGCTCACTGATCTGAGATCTTTACTCTCCTTTCAGTTGTGTGCTTTGGACGTTCAATGTCTCCTGAAGACTTGTGTGTGTGAACACTTGCTTCCCCGGCTGGAGGTGGGCCTTGAGGTGAGGTCTAGATGGCAGACGTGGGTCCTGGGATCAGGTTTTCTGTCTGGTGGTCCAACCCCTTCTCCTGTTTGCTTCCTGCTTACAATGTGAGCAGCGCCCACAGTCACTGGCCGCCATGTCTCTCCCCCATGATGGGCTGTACCCCTTAACGTCCTTTCCTGTAAACCGCCACATCTTTTCTTCTATCAGGTTGCAGTTCGTAGGTATTTTGCCACAGCAAATGAGAAATTAACGCTGAGAAGAAGGTGTTGATGTTGTAAACCCGACATGTGGTCCTTGGGGGCTTCTGAAACTGATTTGAGGAGGAACACGGAAGAGCTCTGCACTGTGCTGGAAAAGCCCAGGAATGCTGGGGCTTTTGATAAATCACTCTGGTGGGACTTTGGACCCACACAATGCTGAGGGAAGGAGGACAGTGAAAGCCAGGCTCACATGTCCATAGAAGAACCAATGACTCCTGCTAAGAACTTGGCTCAAGATCATTTTCAGTACATTCTGGCAAAGAATCAGGCAGCATTCTGCCCACAATCTGGACAAG